>CAJZCY010000021.1:0-600000 GCA_914969975.1 Anopheles atroparvus | reverse complement strand
CGTGGACTTAGGAAGTTTGTACCAAGTTTGTTACTGTTTTGGCGTGGACTTAGGAAGTTTGTACCAAGTTTGTTACTGTTTTGGCGTGGACTTAGGAAGTTTGTACCAAGTTTGTTACTGTTTTGGCGTGGACTTAGGAAGTTTGTACCAAGTTTGGTGCTGTTTTGGCGTGGACTTAGGAAGTTTGTACCAAGTTTGTTACTGTTTTGGCGTGGACTTAGGAAGTTTGTACCAAGTTTGTTACTGTTTTGGCCTGGACTTAGAAAGTTTGTATCAAGTTTGGTGCTGTTTTGGCGTGGCCTTAGGAAGTTTGTACCAAGTTTGTTACTGTTTTGGCGTGGACTTAGGAAGTTTGTACCAAGTTTGTTACTGTTTTGGCGTGGACTTAGGAAGTTTGTACCAAGTTTGTTACTGTTTTGGCCTGGACTTAGAAAGTTTGTATCAAGTTTGGTGCTGTTTTGGCGTGGCCTTAGGAAGTTTGTACCAAGTTTGTTACTGTTTTGGCGTGGACTTAGGAAGTTTGTACCAAGTTTGTTACTGTTTTGGTGTGGACTTAGGAAGTTTGTACCAAGTTTGTTACTGTTTTGGCGTGGACTTAGAAAGTTTGTTTCAAGTTTGGTGCTGTTTTGGCGTGGACTTAGGAAGTTTGTACCAAGTTTGGTGCTGTTTTGGCGTGGACTTAGGAAGTTTGTACCAAGTTTGTTACTGTTTTGGCGTGGACTTAGAAAGTTTGTACCAAGTTTGTTACTGTTTTGGCGTGGACTTAGGAAGTTTGTACCAAGTTTGGTGCTGTTTTGGCGTGGACTTAGGAAGTTTGTATCAAGTTTGGTGCTGTTTTGGCGTGGACTTAGGAAGTTTGTACCAAGTTTGTTACTGTTTTGGCGTGGACTTAGGAACTTTGTACCAAGTTTGTTACTGTTTTGGCGTGGACTTAGGAAGTTTGTACCAAGTTTGGTGCTGTTTTGGCGTGGACTTAGAAAGTTTGTATCAAGTTTGGTGCTGTTTTGGCGTGGACTTAGGAAGTTTGTACCAAGTTTGTTACTGTTTTGGCGTGGACTTAGGAAGTTTGTACCAAGTTTGTTACTGTTTTGGCGTGGACTTAGGAAGTTTGTACCAAGTTTGTTACTGTTTTGGCGTGGACTTAGGAAGTTTGTACCAAGTTTGTTACTGTTTTGGCGTGGACTTAGGAAGTTTGTACCAAGTTTGTTACTGTTTTGGCGTGGACTTACGAAGTTTGTACCAAGTTTGGTGCTGTTTTGGCGTGGACTTAGGAAGTTTGTACCAAGTTTGTTACTGTTTTGGCGTGGACTTAGGAAGTTTGTACCAAGTTTGTTACTGTTTTGGCGTGGACTTAGGAAGTTTGTACCAAGTTTGGTGCTGTTTTGGCGCGGACTTACGAAGTTTGTACCAAGTTTGGTGATGTTTTGGCGTGGACTTAGGAAGTTTGTCCCAAGTTTGTTACTGTTTTGGCGTGGACTTAGGAAGTTTGTACAACGTTTGTTACTGTTTTGGCGTGGACTTAGGAAGTTTGTTCCAAGTTTTTACTGTTTTGGCGTGGTCTTAGGAAGTTTGTACCAAGTTTGCAAGTGTTTTTGGGTAGTTTTAAGAAGTTTCTACAAAGTTTGTATTTGACACTCTGTTGCAACTCTGTTGGAATTCGGGTAGTTGTAGGAAGTTTGTACCAAGTTTGTTACTGTTTTGGCGTCGTCTTAGGAAGTTTGTACCAAGTTTGTTACTGTTTTGGCGTGGACTTAGGAAGTTTGTACCAAGTTTGGTGCTGTTTTGGCGTGGACTTAGGAAGTTTGTACCAAGTTTGTTACTGTTTTGGCGTGGACTTAGGAAGTTTGTACCAAGTTTGTTACTGTTTTGGCGTGGACTTACGAAGTTTGTACCAAGTTTGTTACTGTTTTGGCGTGGACTTAGGAAGTTTGTACCAAGTTTGTTACTGTTTTGGCGTGGACTTAGGAAGTTTGTACCAAGTTTGTTACTGTTTTGGCGTGGACTTAGGAAGTTTGTACCAAGTTTGTTACTGTTTTGGCGTGGACTTAGGAAGTTTGTACCAAGTTTGTTACTGTTTTGGCGTGGACTTAGGAAGTTTGTACCAAGTTTGTTACTGTTTTGGCGTGGACTTAGGAAGTTTGTACCAAGTTTGGTGCTGTTTTGGCGTGGTCTTAGGAAGTTTGTACCAAGTTTGTTACTGTTTTGGCGTGGACTTAGGAAGTTTGTACCAAGTTTGGTGATGTTTTGGCGTGGACTTAGGAAGTTTGTATCAAGTTTGGTGCTGTTTTGGCGTGGTCTTAGGAAGTTTGTACCAAGTTTGTTACTGTTTTGGCGTGGACTTAGAAAGTTTGTTTCAAGTTTGGTGCTGTTTTGGCGTGGACTTAGAAAGTTTGTATCAAGTTTGGTGCTGTTTTGGCGTGGACTTAGGAAGTTTGTACCTAGTTTGTTTCTGTTTTGGCGTGGACTTAGGAAGTTTGTATCAAGTTTGGTGCTGTTTTGGCGTGGACTTAGGAAGTTTGTACCAAGTTTGTTACTGTTTTGGCGTGGACTTAGGAAGTTTGTACCAAGTTTGTTACTGTTTTGGCGTGGACTTAGGAAGTTTGTACCAAGTTTGTTACTGTTTTGGCGTGGACTTAGGAAGTTTGTACCAAGTTTGGTGCTGTTTTGGCGTGGACTTAGGAACTTTGCACCAAGTTTGTTACTGTTTTGGCGTGGACTTAGGAAGTTTGTACCAAGTTTGTTACTGTTTTGGCGTGGACTTAGGAAGTTTGTACCAAGTTTGTTACTGTTTTGGCGTGGACTTAGGAAGTTTGTACCAAGTTTGGTGCTGTTTTGGCGTGGACTTAGGAAGTTTGTATCAAGTTTGGTGCTGTTTTGGCGTGGACTTAGGAAGTTTGAACCAAGTTTGGTGCTGTTTTGGCGTGGACTTAGGAAGTTTGTACCAAGTTTGTTACTGTTTTGGCGTGGACTTAGGAAGTTTGTACCAAGTTTGGTGCTGTTTTGGCGTGGACTTAGGAAGTTTGTACCAAGTTTGGTGCTGTTTTGGCGTGGACTTAGGAACTTTGCACCAAGTTTGTTACTGTTTTGGCGTGGACTTAGGAAGTTTGTACCAAGTTTGTTACTGTTTTGGCGTGGACTTAGGAAGTTTGTACCAAGTTTGTTACTGTTTTGGCGTGGACTTAGGAAGTTTGTACCAAGTTTGGTGCTGTTTTGGCGTGGACTTAGGAAGTTTGTATCAAGTTTGGTGCTGTTTTGGCGTGGACTTAGGAAGTTTGAACCAAGTTTGTTACTGTTTTGGCGTGGACTTAGGAAGTTTGTATCAAGTTTGGTGCTGTTTTGGCGTGGACTTAGAAAGTTTGTATCAAGTTTGGTGCTGTTTTGGCGTGGACTTAGGAAGTTTGAACCAAGTTTGGTGCTGTTTTGGCGGGGACTTAGGAAGTTTGTACCAAGTTTGGTGCTGTTTTGGCGTGGTCTTAGGAAGTTTGTTCCCAGTTTGTTACTGTTTTGGCGTGGACATAGGAAGTTTGTACCAAATTTGGTGCTGTTTTGGCGTGGACTTAGTAAGTTTGTACCAAGTTTGTTACTGTTTTGGCGTGGACTTAGTAAGTTTGTTCCAAGATTGTTACTGTTTTGGCGTGGACTTAGGAAGTTTGTACCAAGTTTGGTGCTGTTTTGGCGTGGACTTAAGAAGCTTGTACCAAGTTTGTTACTGTTTTGGCGTGGACTTAGGAAGTTTGTACCAAGTTTGTTACTGTTTTGGCGTGGACTTAGGAAGTTTGTACCAAGTTTGGTGCTGTTTTGGCGTGGACTTAGGAAGTTTGTACCAAGTTTGTTACTGTTTTGGCGTGGACTTAGGGAGTTTGTATCAAGTTAGTTACTGTTTTGGCGTGGACTAAGGAAGTTTGCACCAAGTTTGTTACTGTTTTGGCGTGGACTTAGTAGGTTTGTACCAAGTTTGTTACTGTTTAAGCGTGGACTTAGGAAGTTTGTACCAAGTTTGGTGCTGTTTTGGCGTGGACTTAGGAAGCTTGTACCAAGTTTGTTACTGTTTTGGCGTGGACTTAGGAAGTGTTTATCAAGTTTTTTACTGTTTTGGCGTGGACTTAGGAAGCTTGTACCAAGTTTGTTACTGTTTTGGCGTGGACTTAGTAGGTTTGTACCAAGTTTGTTACTGTTTTAGCGTGGACTTAGGAAGTTTGTACCAAGTTTGGTGCTGTTTTGGCGTGGACTTAGGAAGCTTGTACCAAGTTTGTTACTGTTTTGGCGTGGACTTAGAAAGTTTGTACCAAGTTTGTTACTGTTTTGGCGTGAATTTAGGAAGTTTGTACCAAGTTTGTTACTGTTTTGGCGTGGACTTAGGAAGTTTGTACCAAGTTTGTTACTGTTTTAGCGTGGACTTAGGAAGTTTGTACCAAGTTTGGTGCTGTTTTGGCGTGGACTTAGGAAGTTTGTACCAAGTTTGGTGCTGTTTTGGCGTGGACTTAGGAAGTTTGTACCAAGTTTGTTACTGTTTTGGCGTGGACTTAGGAAGTTTGTACCAAGTTTGGTGCTGTTTTGGCGTGGACTTAGGAAGTTTGTACCAAGTTTGTTACTGTTTTGGCGTGGACTTAGGAAGATTGTATCAAGTTTGGTGCTGTTTTGGCGTGGATTTAGGAAGTTTGTACCAAGTTTGTTACTGTTTTGGCGTGGACTTAGGAAGTTTGTACCAAGTTTGGTGCTGTTTTGGCGTGGACTTAGGAAGTTTGTACCAAGTTTGGTGCTGTTTTGGCGTGGACTTAGGAAGTTTGTACCAAGTTTGTTACTGTTTTGGCGTGGACTTAGGAAGTTTGTACCAAGTTTGTTACTGTTTTGGCGTGGATTTAGGAAGTTTGTACCAAGTTTGTTACTGTTTTGGCGTGGACTTAGGAAGTTTGTACCAAGTTTGGTGCTGTTTTGGCGTGGACTTAGGAAGTTTGTACCAAGTTTGTTACTGTTTTGGCGTGGACTTAGGAAGTTTGTACCAAGTTTGTTACTGTTTTGGCGTGGACTTAGGAAGTTTGTACCAAGTTTGGTGCTGTTTTGGCGTGGACTTAGAAAGTTTGTACCAAGTTTGTTACTGTTTTGGCGTGGACTTAGGAAGTTTGTACCAAGTTTGTTACTGTTTTGGCGTGGACTTAGGAAGTTTGTACCAAGTTTGTTACTGTTTTGGCGTGGACTTAGGAAGTTTGTACCAAGTTTGTTACTGTTTTGGCGTGGACTTAGGAAGTTTGTACCAAGTTTGGTGCTGTTTTGGCGTGGACTTAGGAAGTTTGTACCAAGTTTGTTACTGTTTTGGCGTGGACTTAGGAAGTTTGTACCAAGTTTGTTACTGTTTTGGCGTGGTCTTAGGAAGTTTGTACCAAGTTTGTTACTGTTTTGGCGTGGACTTAGGAAGTTTGTACCAAGTTTGTTACTGTTTTGGCGTGGACTTAGGAAGTTTGTACCAAGTTTGGTGCTGTTTTGGCGTGGACTTAGGAAGTTTGTACCAAGTTTGGTGCTGTTTTGGCGTGGACTTAGGAAGTTTGTACCAAGTTTGGTGCAGTTTTGGCGTGGACTTAGGAAGTTTGTACCAAGTTTGTTACTGTTTTGGCGTGTACTTAGGAAGTTTGTACCAAGTTTGGTGCTGTTTTGGCGCGGACTTACGAAGTTTGTACCAAGTTTGGTGATGTTTTGGCGTGGACTTAGGAAGTTTGTATCAAGTTTGGTGCTGTTTTGGCGTGGTCTTAGGAAGTTTGTACCAAGTTTGTTACTGTTTTGGCGTGGACTTAGGAAGTTTGTACCAAGTTTGGTGATGTTTTGGCGTGGACTTAGGAAGTTTGTATCAAGTTTGGTGCTGTTTTGGCGTGGTCTTAGGAAGTTTGTACCAAGTTTGTTACTGTTTTGGCGTGGACTTAGGAAGTTTGTACCAAGTTTGTTACTGTTTTGGCGTGGACTTAGGAAGTTTGTACCAAGTTTGGTGCTGTTTTGGCGCGGACTTACGAAGTTTGTACCAAGTTTGGTGCTGTTTTGGCGTGGACTTAGGAAGTTTGTACCAAGTTTGTTACTGTTTTGGCGTGGACTTAGGAAGTTTGTATCAAGTTTGGTGCTGTTTTGGCGTGGACTTAGAAAGTTTGTTTCAAGTTTGGTGCTGTTTTGGCGTGGACTTAGAAAGTTTGTATCAAGTTTGGTGCTGTTTTGGCGTGGACTTAGGAAGTTTGTACCTAGTTTGTTTCTGTTTTGGCGTGGACTTAGGAAGTTTGTATCAAGTTTGGTGCTGTTTTGGCGTGGACTTAGGAAGTTTGTACCAAGTTTGTTACTGTTTTGGCGTGGACTTAGGAAGTTTGTACCAAGTTTGTTACTGTTTTGGCGTGGACTTAGGAAGTTTGTACCAAGTTTGTTACTGTTTTGGCGTGGACTTAGGAAGTTTGTACCAAGTTTGGTGCTGTTTTGGCGTGGACTTAGGAAGTTTGTACCAAGTTTGGTGCTGTTTTGGCGTGGACTTAGGAAGTTTGTACCAAGTTTGGTGCTGTTTTGGCGTGGACTTAGGAAGTTTGTACCAAGTTTGTTACTGTTTTGGCGTGGACTTAGGAAGTTTGTACCAAGTTTGGTGCTGTTTTGGCGTGGACTTAGGAAGTTTGTACCAAGTTTGGTGCTGTTTTGGCGTGGACTTAGGAAGTTTGTACCAAGTTTGTTACTGTTTTGGCGTGGACTTAGGAACTTTGCACCAAGTTTGTTACTGTTTTGGCGTGGACTTAGGAAGTTTGTACCAAGTTTGGTGCTGTTTTGGCGTGGACTTAGGAAGTTTGTACCAAGTTTGGTGCTGTTTTGGCGTGGACTTAGGAAGTTTGTATCAAGTTTGGTGCTGTTTTGGCGTGGACTTAGGAAGTTTGTATCAAGTTTGGTGCTGTTTTGGCGTGGACTTAGAAAGTTTGTATCAAGTTTGGTGCTGTTTTGGCGTGGACTTAGGAAGTTTGTACCAAGTTTGTTACTGTTTTGGCGTGGACTTAGGAAGTTTGTACCAAGTTTGTTACTGTTTTGGCGTGGACTTAGGAAGTTTGTACCAAGTTTGGTGCTGTTTTGGCGTGGACTTAGGAAGTTTGTACCAAGTTTGTTACTGTTTTGGCGTGGACTTAGGAAGTTTGTACCAAGTTTGTTACTGTTTTGGCGTGGACTTAGGAAGTTTGTACCAAGTTTGGTGCTGTTTTGGCGTGGACTTAGGAAGTTTGTACCAAGTTTGGTGCTGTTTTGGCGTGGACTTAGGAAGTTTGTACCAAGTTTGGTGCTGTTTTGGCGTGGACTTAGGAAGTTTGTACCAAGTTTGTTACTGTTTTGGCGTGGACTTAGGAAGTTTGTACCAAGATTGGTGCTGTTTTGGCGTGGACTTAGGAAGTTTGTACCAAGTTTGGTGCTGTTTTGGCGTGGACTTAGGAAGTTTGTACCAAGTTTGTTACTGTTTTGGCGTGGACTTAGGAACTTTGCACCAAGTTTGTTACTGTTTTGGCGTGGACTTAGGAAGTTTGTATCAAGTTTGTTACTGTTTTGGCGTGGACTTAGGAACTTTGCACCAAGTTTGTTACTGTTTTGGCGTGGACTTAGGAAGTTTGTACCAAGTTTGGTGCTGTTTTGGCGTGGACTTAGGAAGTTTGTACCAAGTTTGTTACTGTTTTGGCGTGGACTTAGGAAGTTTGTACCAAGTTTGGTGCTGTTTTGGCGTGGACTTAGGAAGTTTGTATCAAGTTTGGTGCTGTTTTGGCGTGGACTTAGGAAGTTTGTACCAAGTTTGTTACTGTTTTGGCGTGGACTTAGGAAGTTTGTATCAAGTTTGTTACTGTTTTGGCGTGGACTTAGGAAGTTTGTACCAAGTTTGTTACTGTTTTGGCGTGGACTTAGGAAGTTTGTACCAAGTTTGTTACTGTTTTGGCGTGGACTTAGGAAGTTTGTATCAAGTTTGGTGCTGTTTTGGCGTGGACTTAGAAAGTTTGTATCAAGTTTGGTGCTGTTTTGGCGTGGACTTAGGAAGTTTGTATCAAGTTTGGTGCTGTTTTGGCGTGGACTTAGAAAGTTTGTATCAAGTTTGGTGCTGTTTTGGCGTGGACTTAGAAAGTTTGTACCAAGTTTGTCACTGTTTTGGCGTGGACTTAGGAACTTTGCACCAAGTTTGTTACTGTTTTGGCGTGGACTTAGGAAGTTTGTACCAAGTTTGGTGCTGTTTTGGCGTGGACTTAGGAAGTTTGTACCAAGTTTGTCACTGTTTTGGCGTGGACTTAGGAAGTTTGTACCAAGTTTGGTGCTGTTTTGGCGTGGACTTAGGAAGTTTGTATCAAGTTTGGTGCTGTTTTGGCGTGGACTTAGGAAGTTTGTACCAAGTTTGGTGCTGTTTTGGCGCGGACTTACGAAGTTTGTACCAAGTTTGGTGCTGTTTTGGCGTGGACTTAGGAAGTTTGTACCAAGTTTGTTACTGTTTTGGCGTGGACTTAGGAAGTTTGTATCAAGTTTGGTGCTGTTTTGGCGTGGACCTAGAAAGTTTGTTTCAAGTTTGGTGCTGTTTTGGCGTGGACTTAGAAAGTTTGTATCAAGTTTGGTGCTGTTTTGGCGTGGACTTAGGAAGTTTGTACCTAGTTTGTTTCTGTTTTGGCGTGGACTTAGGAAGTTTGTATCAAGTTTGGTGCTGTTTTGGCGTGGACTTAGGAAGTTTGTACCAAGTTTGTTACTGTTTTGGCGTGGACTTAGGAACTTTGCACCAAGTTTGTTACTGTTTTGGCGTGGACTTAGGAAGTTTGTACCAAGTTTGTTACTGTTTTGGCGTGGACTTAGAAAGTTTGTATCAAGTTTGGTGCTGTTTTGGCGTGGACTTAGGAAGTTTGTACCAAGTTTGTTACTGTTTTGGCGTGGACTTAGGAAGTTTGTACCAAGTTTGTTACTGTTTTGGCGTGGACTTAGGAAGTTTGTACCAAGTTTGGTGCTGTTTTGGCGTGGACTTAGGAAGTTTGTACCAAGTTTGGTGCTGTTTTGGCGTGGACTTAGGAAGTTTGTACCAAGTTTGGTGCTGTTTTGGCGTGGACTTAGGAAGTTTGTACCAAGTTTGGTGCTGTTTTGGCGTGGACTTAGGAAGTTTGTATCAAGTTTGGTGCTGTTTTGGCGTGGACTTAGAAAGTTTGTATCAAGTTTGGTGCTGTTTTGGCGTGGACTTAGAAAGTTTGTATCAAGTTTGTTACTGTTTTGGCGTGGACTTAGGAACTTTGCACCAAGTTTGTTACTGTTTTGGCGTGGACTTAGGAAGTTTGTACCAAGTTTGGTGCTGTTTTGGCGTGGACTTAGGAAGTTTGTACCAAGTTTGTTACTGTTTTGGCGTGGACTTAGGAAGTTTGTACCAAGTTTGGTGCTGTTTTGGCGTGGACTTAGGAAGTTTGTATCAAGTTTGGTGCTGTTTTGGCGTGGACTTAGGAAGTTTGTACCAAGTTTGTTACTGTTTTGGCGTGGACTTAGGAAGTTTGTATCAAGTTTGTTACTGTTTTGGCGTGGACTTAGGAAGTTTGTACCAAGTTTGTTACTGTTTTGGCGTGGACTTAGGAAGTTTGTACCAAGTTTGTTACTGTTTTGGCGTGGACTTAGGAAGTTTGTATCAAGTTTGGTGCTGTTTTGGCGTGGACTTAGAAAGTTTTTATCAAGTTTGGTGCTGTTTTGGCGTGGACTTAGGAAGTTTGTACCAAGTTTGTTACTGTTTTGGCGTGGACTTAGGAAGTTTGTACCAAGTTTGTTACTGTTTTGGCGTGGACTTAGGAAGTTTGTACCAAGTTTGGTGCTGTTTTGGCGTGGACTTAGGAAGTTTGTACCAAGTTTGTTACTGTTTTGGCGTGGACTTAGGAAGTTTGTATCAAGTTTGATGCTGTTTTGGCGTGGACTTAGAAAGTTTGTATCAAGTTTGGTGCTGTTTTGGCGTGGACTTAGAAAGTTTGTATCAAGTTTGGTGCTGTTTTGGCGTGGACTTAGGAAGTTTGTACCTAGTTTGTTTCTGTTTTGGCGTGGACTTAGGAAGTTTGTACCAAGTTTGTTTCTGTTTTGGCGCGGACTTACGAAGTTTGTACCAAGTTTGTTACTGTTTTGGCGTGGACTTAGGAAGTTTGTACCTAGTTTGTTACTGTTTTGGCGTGGACTTAGGAAGTTTGTACCAAGTTTGTTACTGTTTTGGCGTGGACTTAGGAAGTTTGTATCAAGTTTGGTGCTGTTTTGGCGTGGACTTAGGAAGTTTGTACCAAGTTTGGTGATGTTTTGGCGTGGACTTACGAAGTTTGTACCAAGTTTGGTGCTGTTTTGGCGTGGACTTAGGAAGTTTGTACCAAGTTTGTTACTGTTTTGGCGTGGACTTAGGAAGTTTGTATCAAGTTTGGTGCTGTTTTGGCGTGGACTTTGAAAGTTTGTATCAAGTTTGGTGCTGTTTTGGCGTGGACTTAGGAAGTTTGTACCTAGTTTGTTACTGTTTTGGCGTGGACTTAGGAAGTTTGTATCAAGTTTGGTGCTGTTTTGGCGTGGACTTAGGAAGTTTGTACCAAGTTTGGTGCTGTTTTGGCGTGGACTTAGGAAGTTTGTACCAAGTTTGTTACTGTTTTGGCGTGGACTTAGGAACTTTGCACCAAGTTTGTTACTGTTTTGGCGTGGACTTAGGAAGTTTGTACCAAGTTTGGTGCTGTTTTGGCGTGGACTTAGGAAGTTTGTACCAAGTTTGGTGCTGTTTTGGCGTGGACTTAGGAAGTTTGTATCAAGTTTGGTGCTGTTTTGGCGTGGACTTAGGAAGTTTGTATCAAGTTTGGTGCTGTTTTGGCGTGGACTTAGAAAGTTTGTATCAAGTTTGGTGCTGTTTTGGCGTGGACTTAGAAAGTTTGTATCAAGTTTGTTACTGTTTTGGCGTGGACTTAGGAACTTTGCACCAAGTTTGTTACTGTTTTGGCGTGGACTTTGGAAGTTTGTACCAAGTTTGGTGCTGTTTTGGCGTGGACTTAGGAAGTTTGTACCAAGTTTGTTACTGTTTTGGCGTGGACTTAGGAAGTTTGTACCAAGTTTGGTGCTGTTTTGGCGTGGACTTAGGAAGTTTGTATCAAGTTTGGTGCTGTTTTGGCGTGGACTTAGGAAGTTTGTACCAAGTTTGTTACTGTTTTGGCGTGGACTTAGGAAGTTTGTTTCAAGTTTGGTGCTGTTTTGGCGTGGACTTAGAAAGTTTGTATCAAGTTTGGTGCTGTTTTGGCGTGGACTTAGGAAGTTTGTACCTAGTTTGTTACTGTTTTGGCGTGGACTTAGGAAGTTTGTACCAAGTTTGTTACTGTTTTGGCGTGGACTTAGAAAGTTTGTACCAAGTTTGGTGCTGTTTTGGCGTGGACTTAGGAAGTTTGTACCAAGTTTGTTACTGTTTTGGCGTGGACTTAGGAAGTTTGTACCAAGTTTGTTACTGTTTTGGCGTGGACTTAGGAAGTTTGTACCTAGTTTGTTTCTGTTTTGGCGTGGACTTAGGAAGTTTGTACCAAGTTTGTTACTGTTTTGGCGTGGACTTAGGAAGTTTGTACCAAGTTTGGTGCTGTTTTGGCGTGGACTTAGGAAGTTTGTACCAAGTTTGGTGCTGTTTTGGCGTGGACTTAGGAAGTTTGTACCAAGTTTGTTACTGTTTTGGCGTGGACTTAGGAAGTTTGTACCAAGTTTGTTACTGTTTTGGCGTGGACTTAGGAAGTTTGTACCAAGTTTGTTACTGTTTTGGCGTGGACTTAGGAAGTTTGTACCAAGTTTGTTACTGTTTTGGCGTGGACTTAGGAAGTTTGTACCAAGTTTGTTACTGTTTTGGCGTGGACTTAGGAAGTTTGTATCAAGTTTGGTGCTGTTTTGGCGTGGACTTAGGAAGTTTGTACCAAGTTTGTTACTGTTTTGGCGTGGACTTAGGAAGTTTGTACCAAGTTTGTTACTGTTTTGGCGTGGACTTAGAAAGTTTGTATCAAGTTTGGTGCTGTTTTGGCGTGGACTTAGGAAGTTTGTATCAAGTTTGGTGCTGTTTTGGCGTGGACTTAGGAAGTTTGTACCTAGTTTGGTGCTGTTTTGGCGTGGACTTAGGAAGTTTGTACCAAGTTTGTTACTGTTTTGGCGTGGACTTAGGAAGTTTGTACCAAGTTTGGTGCTGTTTTGGCGTGGACTTAGGAAGTTTGTACCAAGTTTGTTACTGTTTTGGCGTGGACTTAGGAAGTTTGTACCAAGTATGTTACTGTTTTGGCGTGGACTTAGGAAGTTTGTACCAAGTTTGGTGCTGTTTTGGCGTGGACTTAGGAAGTTTGTACCAAGTTTGTTACTGTTTTGGCGTGGACTTAGGAAGTTTGTACCAAGTTTGTTACTGTTTTGGCGTGGACTTAGGAAGTTTGTACCAAGTTTATTTCTGTTTTGGCGCGGACTTACGAAGTTTGTACCAAGTTTGGTGCTGTTTTGGCGTGGACTTAGGAAGTTTGTACCAAGTTTGTTACTGTTTTGGCGTGGACTTAGAAAGTTTGTATCAAGTTTGGTGCTGTTTTGGCGTGGACTTAGGAAGTTTGTACCAAGTTTGTTACTGTTTTGGCGTGGACTTAGGAAGTTTGTACCAAGTTTGTTACTGTTTTGGCGTGGACTTAGGAAGTTTGTACCAAGTTTGTTTCTGTTTTGGCGCGGACTTACGAAGTTTGTACCAAGTTTGGTGATGTTTTGGCGTGGACTTAGGAAGTTTGTATCAAGTTTGGTGCTGTTTTGGCGTGGTCTTAGGAAGTTTGTACCAAGTTTGTTACTGTTTTGGCGTGGACTTAGGAAGTTTGTACCAAGTTTGGTGATGTTTTGGCGTGGACTTAGGAAGTTTGTATCAAGTTTGGTGCTGTTTTGGCGTGGACTTAGGAAGTTTGTACCTAGTTTGTTTCTGTTTTGGCGTGGATTTAGGAAGTTTGTATCAAGTTTGGTGCTGTTTTGGCTTGGACTTAGGAAGTTTGTACCAAGTTTGTTACTGTTTTGGCGTGGACTTAGGAAGTTTGTACCAAGTTTGTTACTGTTTTGGCGTGGACTTAGGAAGTTTGTACCAAGTTTGGTGCTGTTTTGGCGTGGACTTAGGAAGTTTGTACCAAGTTTGTTACTGTTTTGGCGTGGACTTAGGAAGTTTGTACCAAGTTTGTTACTGTTTTGGCGTGGACTTAGGAAGTTTGTACCAAGTTTGTTACTGTTTTGGCGTGGACTTAGGAAGTTTGTACCAAGTTTGTTACTGTTTTGGCGTGGACTTAGGAAGTTTGTATCAAGTTTGGTGCTGTTTTGGCGTGGACTTAGGAAGTTTGTACCTAGTTTGTTTCTGTTTTGGCGTGGACTTAGGAAGTTTGTGCCAAGTTTGTTTCTGTTTTGGCGCGGACTTACGAAGTTTGTACCAAGTTTGGTGCTGTTTTGGCGTGGACTTAGAAAGTTTGTATCAAGTTTGGTGCTGTTTTGGCGTGGACTTAGGAAGTTTGTACCTAGTTTGTTTCTGTTTTGGCGTGGA
Source organism: Anopheles atroparvus (assembly GCA_914969975.1). Lineage (NCBI taxonomy): Eukaryota > Metazoa > Arthropoda > Insecta > Diptera > Culicidae > Anopheles > Anopheles atroparvus. The sequence goes on along the minus strand of CAJZCY010000021.1, from coordinate 586,490 downwards.
CTTAGGAACTTTGCACCAAGTTTGTTACTGTTTTGGCGTGGACTTAGGAAGTTTGTATCAAGTTTGGTGCTGTTTTGGCGTGGACTTAGGAAGTTTGTACCTAGTTTGTTTCTGTTTTGGCGTGGACTTAGGAACTTTGCACCAAGTTTGTTACTGTTTTGGCGTGGACTTAGGAAGTTTGTACCTAGTTTGGTGCTGTTTTGGCGTGGACTTAGGAAGTTTGTACCAAGTTTGCTACTGTTTTGGCGTGGACTTAGGAAGTTTGTACCTAGTTTGTTTCTGTTTTGGCGTGGACTTAGGAACTTTGCACCAAGTTTGTTACTGTTTTGGCGTGGACTTAGGAACTTTGCACCAAGTTTGTTACTGTTTTGGCGTGGACTTAGGAAGTTTGTACCAAGTTTGTTACTGTTTTGGCGTGGACTTAGGAAGTTTGCACCAAGTTTGTTACTGTTTTGGCGTGGACTTAGGAAGTTTGTATCAAGTTTGTTACTGTTTTGGCGTGGACTTAGGAAGTTTGTACCAAGTTTGGTGCTGTTTTGGCGTGGACTTAGGAAGTTTGTACCAAGTTTGTTACTGTTTTGGCGTGGACTTAGGAAGTTTGTACCAAGTTTGTTACTGTTTTGGCGTGGACTTAGGAAGTTTGTACCAAGTTTGGTGCTGTTTTGGCGTGGACTTAGGAAGTTTGTACCAAGTTTGGTGCTGTTTTGGCGTGGACTTAGGAAGTTTGTACCAAGTTTGTTACTGTTTTGGCGTGGACTTAGGAACTTTGCACCAAGTTTGTTACTGTTTTGGCGTGGACTTAGGAAGTTTGTACCAAGTTTGTTACTGTTTTGGCGTGGACTTAGGAAGTTTGCACCAAGTTTGTTACTGTTTTGGCGTGGACTTAGGAAGTTTGTACCAAGTTTGTACTGTTTTGGCGTGGACTTAGGAAGTTTGTACCAAGTTTGGTGCTGTTTTGGCGCGGACTTACGAAGTTTGTACCAAGTTTGGTGCTGTTTTGGCGTGGACTTAGGAAGTTTGTACCAAGTTTGTTACTGTTTTGGCGTGGACTTAGGAAGTTTGTACCAAGTTTGTTACTGTTTTGGCGTGGACTTAGGAAGTTTGTACCAAGTTTGTTACTGTTTTGGCGTGGACTTAGGAAGTTTGTACCAAGTTTGTTACTGTTTTGGCGTGGACTTAGGAAGTTTGTACCAAGTTTGGTGCTGTTTTGGCGCGGACTTACGAAGTTTGTACCAAGTTTGTTACTGTTTTGGCGTGGACTTAGGAAGTTTGTACCAAGTTTGGTGCTGTTTTGGCGTGGACTTAGGAAGTTTGTACCAAGTTTGGTGCTGTTTTGGCGTGGACTTAGGAAGTTTGTACCAGGTTTGGTGCTGTTTTGGCGTGGACTTAGGAAGTTTGTACCAAGTTTGTTACTGTTTTGGCGTGGACTTAGGAAGTTTGTACCAAGTTTGTTACTGTTTTGGCGTGGACTTAGAAAGTTTGTACCAAGTTTGTTACTGTTTTGGCGTGGACTTAGAAAGTTTGCATCAAGTTTTGTGCTGTTTTGGCGTGGACTTAGGAAGTTTGTACCTAGTTTGGTGCTGTTTTGGCGTGGACTTAGGAAGTTTGTACCAAGTTTGTTACTGTTTTGGCGTGGACTTAGGAAGTTTGTACCAGGTTTGGTGCTGTTTTGGCGTGGACTTAGGAAGTTTGTACCAAGTTTGTTACTGTTTTGGCGTGGACTTAGGAAGTTTGTACCAAGTTTGTTACTGTTTTGGCGTGGACTTAGGAAGTTTGTACCAAGTTTGTTACTGTTTTGGTGTGGACTTAGAAAGTTTGTATCAAGTTTGGTGCTGTTTGGCGTGGACTTAGGAAGTTTGTACCTAGTTTGGTGCTGTTTTGGCGTGGACTTAGGAAGTTTGTACCAAGTTTGTTACTGTTTTGGCGCGGACTTACGAAGTTTGTACCAAGTTTGGTGCTGTTTTGGCGTGGACTTAGGAAGTTTGTACCAAGTTTGTTACTGTTTTGGCGTGGACTTAGAAAGTTTGTATCAAGTTTGGTGCTGTTTTGGCGTGGACTTAGGAAGTTTGTACCTAGTTTGTTTCTGTTTTGGCGTGGACTTAGGAAGTTTGTACCAAGTTTGTTACTGTTTTGGCGTGGACTTAGGAAGTTTGTACCAAGTTTGTTAATGTTTTGGCGTGGACTTAGGAAGTTTGTACCAAGTTTGTTACTGTTTTGGCGTGGACTCAGGAAGTTTGTACCAAGTTTGTTACTGTTTTGGCGTGGACTTAGAAAGTTTGTATCAAGTTTGGTGCTGTTTTGGCGTGGACTTAGGAAGTTTGTACCTAGTTTGGTGCTGTTTTGGCGTGGACTTAGGAAGTTTGTACCTAGTTTGTTACTGTTTTGGCGTGGACTTAGGAAGTTTGTACCAAGTTTGTTACTGTTTTGGCGTGGACTTAGGAAGTTTGTACCAAGTTTGTTACTGTTTTGGCGTGGACTTAGGAAGTTTGTACCAAGTTTGTTACTGTTTTGGCGTGGACTTAGGAAGTTTGTATCAAGTTTGGTGCTGTTTTGGCGTGGACTTAGGAAGTTTGTACCTAGTTTGTTTCTGTTTTGGCGTGGACTTAGGAAGTTTGTACCAAGTTTGTTACTGTTTTGGCGTGGACTTAGGAAGTTTGTACCAAGTTTGTTACTGTTTTGGCGTGGACTTAGGAAGTTTGTACCAAGTTTGTTAATGTTTTGGCGTGGACTTAGGAAGTTTGTACCAAGTTTGTTACTGTTTTGGCGTGGACTCAGGAAGTTTGTACCAAGTTTGTTACTGTTTTGGCGTGGACTTAGAAAGTTTGTATCAAGTTTGGTGCTGTTTTGGCGTGGACTTAGGAAGTTTGTACCTAGTTTGGTGCTGTTTTGGCGTGGACTTAGGAAGTTTGTACCAAGTTTGTTACTGTTTTGGCGTGGACTTAGGAAGTTTGTACCAAGTTTGGTGCTGTTTTGGCGTGGACTTAGGAAGTTTGTACCAAGTTTGTTACTGTTTTGGCGTGGACTTAGGAAGTTTGTACCAAGTTTGTTACTGCTTTGGCGTGGACTTAGGAAGTTTGTACCAAGTTTGTTACTGTTTTGGCGTGGACTTAGAAAGTTTGTATCAAGTTTGGTGCTGTTTTGGCGTGGACTTAGGAAGTTTGTACCTAGTTTGGTGCTGTTTTGGCGTGGACTTAGGAAGTTTGTACCAAGTTTGGTGCTGTTTTGGCGTGGACTTAGGAAGTTTGTACCAAGTTTGTTACTGTTTTAGCGTGGACTTAGGAAGTTTGTACCAAGTTTGGTGCTGTTTTGGCGTGGACTTAGGAAGTTTGTTCCAAGTTTGTTACTGTTTTGGCGTGGACTTAGGAAGTTTGTACCAAGTTTGTTTCTGTTTTGGCGCGGACTTACGAAGTTTGTACCAAGTTTGGTGCTGTTTTGGCGTGGACTTAGGAAGTTTGTATCAAGTTTGGTGCTGTTTTGGCGTGGACTTAGGAAGTTTGTACCTAGTTTGTTTCTGTTTTGGCGTGGACTTAGGAACTTTGCACCAAGTTTGTTACTGTTTTGGCGTGGACTTAGGAAGTTTGTATCAAGTTTGTTACTGTTTTGGCGTGGACTTAGGAAGTTTGTACCAAGTTTGGTGCTGTTTTGGCGTGGACTTAGGAAGTTTGTACCAAGTTTGTTACTGTTTTGGCGTGGCCTTAGGAAGTTTGTATCAAGTTTGGTGCTGTTTTGGCGTGGACTTAGGAAGTTTGTACCTAGTTTGTTTCTGTTTTGGCGTGGACTTAGGAACTTTGCACCAAGTTTGTTACTGTTTTGGCGTGGACTTAGGAAGTTTGTATCAAGTTTGTTACTGTTTTGGCGTGGACTTAGGAAGTTTGTACCAAGTTTGGTGCTGTTTTGGCGTGGACTTAGGAAGTTTGTACCAAGTTTGTTACTGTTTTGGCGTGGACTTAGGAAGTTTGTACCAAGTTTGTTACTGTTTTGGCGTGGACTTAGGAAGTTTGTACCAAGTTTGTTACTGTTTTGGCGTGGACTTAGGAAGTTTGTACCAAGTTTGGTGCTTTTTTGGCGTGGACTTAGGAAGTTTGTACCAAGTTTGTTACTGTTTTGGCGTGGACTTAGGAAGTTTGTACCAAGTTTGTTACTGTTTTGGCGTGGACTTAGGAAGTTTGTACCAAGTTTGGTGCTGTTTTGGCGTGGACTTAGGAAGTTTGTACCAAGTTTGTTACTGTTTTGGCGTGGACTTAGGAAGTTTGTACCAAGTTTGTTACTGTTTTGGCGTGGACTTAGGAAGTTTGTACCAAGTTTGGTGCTGTTTTGGCGTGGACTTAGGAAGTTTGTACCAAGTTTGTTTCTGTTTTGGCGCGGACTTACGAAGTTTGTACCAAGTTTGGTGCTGTTTTGGCGTGGACTTAGGAAGTTTGTACCAAGTTTGTTACTGTTTTGGCGTGGACTTAGGAAGTTTGTACCAAGTTTGTTACTGTTTTGGCGTGGACTTAGGAAGTTTGTACCAAGTTTGTTTCTGTTTTGGCGCGGACTTACGAAGTTTGTACCAAGTTTGGTGCTGTTTTGGCGTGGACTTAGGAAGTTTGTACCAAGTTTGTTACTGTTTTGGCGTGGACTTAGGAAGTTTGTACCAAGTTTGTTACTGTTTTGGCGTGGACTTAGGAAGTTTGTACCAAGTTTGGTGCTGTTTTGGCGTGGACTTAGGAAGTTTGTATCAAGTTTGGTGCTGTTTTGGCGTGGACTTAGGAAGTTTATACCTAGTTTGTTTCTGTTTTGGCGTGGGCTTAGGAAGTTTGTACCAAGTTTGTTTCTGTTTTGGCGCGGACTTACGAAGTTTGTACCAAATTTGGTGCTGTTTTGGCGTGGACTTAGGAAGTTTGTACCAAGTTTGTTACTGTTTTGGCGTGGACTTAGGAAGTTTGTACCAAGTTTGTTACTGTTTTGGCGTGGACTTAGGAAGTTTGTACCAAGTTTGTTACTGTTTTGGCGTGGACTTAGGAAGTTTGTACCTAGTTTGTTTCTGTTTTGGCGTGGACTTAGGAACTTTGCACCAAGTTTGTTACTGTTTTGGCGTGGACTTAGGAAGTTTGTATCAAGTTTGTTACTGTTTTGGCGTGGACTTAGGAAGTTTGTACCAAGTTTGTTACTGTTTTGACGTGGACTTAGGAAGTTTGTACCAAGTTTGGTGCTGTTTTGGCGTGGACTTAGGAAGTTTTTACCAAGTTTGTTACTGTTTTGGCGTGGACTTAGGAAGTTTGTACCAAGTTTGTTACTGTTTTGGCGTGGACTTAGGAAGTTTGTATCAAGTTTGTTACTGTTTTGGCGTGGACTTAGGAAGTTTGTACCAAGTTTGGTGCTGTTTTGGCGTGGACTTAGGAAGTTTGTACCAAGTTTGTTACTGTTTTGGCGTGGACTTAGGAAGTTTGTACCAAGTTTGGTGCTGTTTTGGCGTGGACTTAGGAAGTTTGTACCAAGTTTGTTACTGTTTTGGCGTGGACTTAGGAAGTTTGTACCAAGTTTGGTGCTGTTTTGGCGCGGACTTACGAAGTTTGTACCAAGTTTGTTTCTGTTTTGGCGTGGACTTAGGAAGTTTTTATCAAGTTTGGTGCTGTTTTGGCGTGGACTTAGGAAGTTTGTACCAAGTTTGTTGCTGTTTTGGCGTGGACTTAGGAAGTTTGTATCAAGTTTGGTGCTGTTTTGGCGTGGACTTAGAAAGTTTGTATCAAGTTTGGTGCTGTTTTGGCGTGGACTTAGAAAGTTTGTATCAAGTTTGGTGCTGTTTTGGCGTGGACTTAGGAAGTTTGTACCAAGTTTGTTACTGTTTTGGCGTGGACTTAGGAAGTTTGTACCAAGTTTGTTACTGTTTTGGCGTGGACTTAGGAAGTTTGTACCTAGTTTGTTTCTGTTTTGGCGTGGACTTAGGAAGTTTGTATCAAGTTTGGTGCTGTTTTGGCGTGGACTTAGGAAGTTTGTACCAAGTTTGTTACTGTTTTGGCGTGGACTTAGGAAGTTTGTATCAAGTTTGGTGCTGTTTTGGCGTGGACTTAGGAAGTTTGTACCAAGTTTGTTACTGTTTTGGCGTGGACTTAGGAAGTTTGTACCTAGTTTGTTTCTGTTTTGGCGTGGACTTAGGAAGTTTGTATCAAGTTTGGTGCTGTTTTGGCGTGGACTTAGAAAGTTTGTATCAAGTTTGGTGCTGTTTTGGCGTGGACTTAGGAAGTTTGTACCTAGTTTGGTGCTGTTTTGGCGTGGACTTAGGAAGTTTGTACCAAGTTTGTTACTGTTTTGGCGTGGACTTAGGAAGTTTGTACCAAGTTTGTTACTGTTTTGGCGTGGACTTAGGAAGTTTGTACCAAGTTTGGTGCTGTTTTGGCGTGGACTTAGGAAGTTTGTACCTAGTTTGTTTCTGTTTTGGCGTGGACTTAGGAAGTTTGTACCAAGTTTGGTGCTGTTTTGGCGTGGACTTAGGAAGTTTGTACCAAGTTTGTTACTGTTTTGGCGTGGACTTAGGAAGTTTGTACCTAGTTTGTTACTGTTTTGGCGTGGACTTAGGAAGTTTGTACCAAGTTTGTTACTGTTTTGGCGTGGACTTAGGAAGTTTGTACCTAGTTTGTTTCTGTTTTGGCGTGGACTTAGGAAGTTTGTACCAAGTTTGTTACTGTTTTGGCGTGGACTTAGGAAGTTTGTACCAAGTTTGTTACTGTTTTGGCGTGGAATTAGGAAGTTTGTACCAAGTTTGTTACTGTTTTGGCGTGGACTTAGGAAGTTTGTACCAAGTTTGGTGCTGTTTTGGCGTGGACTTAGGAAGTTTGTACCAAGTTTGTTACTGTTTTGGCGTGGACTTAGGAAGTTTGTATCAAGTTTGGTGCTGTTTTGGCGTGGACTTAGGAAGTTTGTACCTAGTTTGTTTTTGTTTTGGCGTGGACTTAGGAAGTTTGTACCAAGTTTGTTACTGTTTTGGCGTGGACTTAGGAAGTTTGTACCAAGTTTGTTACTGTTTTGGCGTGGACTTAGGAAGTTTGTACCAAGTTTGTTACTGTTTTGGCGTGGACTTAGGAAGTTTGTATCAAGTTTGGTGCTGTTTTGGCGTGGACTTAGAAAGTTTGTATCAAGTTTGGTGCTGTTTTGGCGTGGACTTAGAAAGTTTGTATCAAGTTTGGTGCTGTTTTGGCGTGGACTTAGGAAGTTTGTACCAAGTTTGTTACTGTTTTGGCGTGGACTTAGGAAGTTTGTACCAAGTTTGTTACTGTTTTGGCGTGGACTTAGGAAGTTTGTACCAAGTTTGGTGCTGTTTTGGCGTGGACTTAGGAAGTTTGTACCAAGTTTGTTACTGTTTTGGCGTGGACTTAGGAAGTTTGTACCAAGTTTGTTACTGTTTTGGCGTGGACTTAGGAAGTTTGTACCAAGTTTGTTACTGTTTTGGCGTGGACTTAGGAAGTTTGTACCAAGTTTGGTGCTGTTTTGGCGTGGACTTAGGAAGTTTGTACCAAGTTTGGTGCTGTTTTGGCGTGGACTTAGGAAGTTTGTACCAAGTTTGGTGCTGTTTTGGCGTGGACTTAGGAAGTTTGTACCAAGTTTGTTACTGTTTTGGCGTGGACTTAGGAAGTTTGTACCAAGTTTGGTGCTGTTTTGGCGTGGACTTAGGAAGTTTGTACCAAGTTTGTTACTGTTTTGGCGCGGACTTACGAAGTTTGTACCAAGTTTGGTGCTGTTTTGGCGTGGACCTAGGAAGTTTGTACCAAGTTTGTTACTGTTTTGGCGTGGACTTAGGAAGTTTGTACCAAGTTTGGTGCTGTTTTGGCGTGGACTTAGGAAGTTTGTACCAAGTTTGTTACTGTTTTGGCGTGGACTTAGGAAGTTTGTACAAGGTTTGGTGCTGTTTTGTCGTGGACTTAGGAAGTTTGTACCAAGTTTGTTACTGTTTTGGCGCGGACTTACGAAGTTTGTACCAAGTTTGGTGCTGTTTTGGCGTGGACTTAGGAAGTTTGTACCAAGTGTGTTACTGTTTTGGCGTGGACTTAGGAAGTTTGTACCAAGTTTGTTACTGTTTTGGCGTGGACTAAGGAAGTTTGTACCAAGTTTGTTACTGTTTTGGCGTGGACTTAGGAAGTTTGTACCAAGTTTGGTGCTGTTTTGGCGTGGACTTAGGAAGTTTGTACCAAGTTTGTTACTGTTTTGGCGCGGACTTACGAAGTTTGTACCAAGTTTGGTGCTGTTTTGGCGTGGACTTAGGAAGTTTGTACCAAGTGTGTTACTGTTTTGGCGTGGACTTAGGAAGTTTGTATCAAGTTTGGTGCTGTTTTGGCGTGGACTTAGGAAGTTTGTACCTAGTTTGTTACTGTTTTGGCGTGGACTTAGGAAGTTTGTACCAAGTTTGTTACTGTTTTGGCGTGGACTTAGGAAGTTTGTACCAAGTTTGTTACTGTTTTGGCGTGGACTTAGGAAGTTTGTACCAAGTTTGGTGCTGTTTTGGCGTGGACTTAGGAAGTTTGTACCAAGTTTTTTACTGTTTTGGCGTGGACTTAGGAAGTTTGTACCAAGTTTGTTACTGTTTTGGCGTGGACTTAGGAAGTTTGTACCAAGTTTGTTACTGTTTTGGCGTGGACTTAGGAAGTTTGTACCAAGTTTGGTGCTGTTTTGGCGTGGACTTAGGAAGTTTGTTCCAAGTTTGTTACTGTTTTGGCGTGGACTTAGGAAGTTTGTATCAAGTTTGGTGCTGTTTTGGCGTGGACTTAGGAAGTTTGTACCTAGTTTGTTTCTGTTTTGGCGTGGACTTAGGAAGTTTGTACCAAGTTTGTTACTGTTTTGGCGTGGACTTAGGAAGTTTGTACCAAGTTTGTTACTGTTTTGGCGTGGACTTAGGAAGTTTGTACCAAGTTTGTTACTGTTTTGGCGTGGACTTAGGAAGTTTGTATCAAGTTTGGTGCTGTTTTGGCGCGGACTTACGAAGTTTGTACCAAGTTTGGTGCTGTTTTGGCGTGGACTTAGGAAGTTTGTACCAAGTTTGTTACTGTTTTGGCGTGGACTTAGGAAGTTTGTACCAAGTTTGTTACTGTTTTGCCGTGGACTTAGGAAGTTTGTATCAAGTTTGGTGCTGTTTTGGCGTGGACTTAGGAAGTTTGTACCAAGTTTTTTACTGTTTTGGCGTGGACTTAGGAAGTTTGTACCAAGTTTGTTACTGTTTTGGCGTGGACTTAGGAAGTTTGTACCAAGTTTGTTACTGTTTTGGCGTGGACTTAGGAAGTTTGTACCAAGTTTGGTGCTGTTTTGGCGCGGACTTACGAAGTTTGTACCAAGTTTGGTGCTGTTTTGGCGTGGACTTAGGAAGTTTGTACCAAGTTTGTTACTGTTTTGGCGTGGACTTAGGAAGTTTGTATCAAGTTTGGTGCTGTTTTGGCGTGGACTAAGAAAGTTTGTATCAAGTTTGGTGCTGTTTTGGCGTGGACTTAGGAAGTTTGTACCAAGTTTTTTACTGTTTTGGCGTGGACTTAGGAAGTTTGTACCAAGTTTGTTACTGTTTTGGCGTGGACTTAGGAAGTTTGTACCAAGTTTGTTACTGTTTTGGCGTGGACTTAGGAAGTTTGTACCAAGTTTGTTACTGTTTTGGCGTGGACTTAGGAAGTTTGTACCAAGTTTGGTGCTGTTTTGGCGTGGACTTAGGAAGTTTGTTCCAAGTTTGTTACTGTTTTGGCGTGGACTTAGGAAGTTTGTACCAAGTTTGGTGCTGTTTTGGCGTGGACTTAGGAAGTTTGTACCAAGTTTGTTACTGTTTTGGCGTGGACTTAGGAAGTTTGTATCAAGTTTGGTGCTGTTTTGGCGTGGACTTAGGAAGTTTGTACCTAGTTTGTTTCTGTTTTGGCGTGGACTTAGGAAGTTTGTACCAAGTTTGTTACTGTTTTGGCGTGGACTTAGGAAGTTTGTACCAAGTTTGTTACTGTTTTGGCGTGGACTTAGGAAGTTTGTACCAAGTTTGTTACTGTTTTGGCGTGGACTTAGGAAGTTTGTATCAAGTTTGGTGCTGTTTTGGCGCGGACTTACGAAGTTTGTACCAAGTTTGGTGCTGTTTTGGCGTGGACTTAGGAAGTTTGTACCAAGTTTGTTACTGTTTTGGCGTGGACTTAGGAAGTTTGTACCAAGTTTGTTACTGTTTTGCCGTGGACTTAGGAAGTTTGTATCAAGTTTGGTGCTGTTTTGGCGTGGACTTAGGAAGTTTGTACCAAGTTTTTTACTGTTTTGGCGTGGACTTAGGAAGTTTGTACCAAGTTTGTTACTGTTTTGGCGTGGACTTAGGAAGTTTGTACCAAGTTTGTTACTGTTTTGGCGTGGACTTAGGAAGTTTGTACCAAGTTTGGTGCTGTTTTGGCGCGGACTTACGAAGTTTGTACCAAGTTTGGTGCTGTTTTGGCGTGGACTTAGGAAGTTTGTACCAAGTTTGTTACTGTTTTGGCGTGGACTTAGGAAGTTTGTATCAAGTTTGGTGCTGTTTTGGCGTGGACTAAGAAAGTTTGTATCAAGTTTGGTGCTGTTTTGGCGTGGACTTAGAAAGTTTGTATCAAGTTTGGTGCTGTTTTGGCGTGGACTTAGGAAGTTTGTACCAAGTTTGTTACTGTTTTGGCGTGGACTTAGGAAGTTTGTACCAAGTTTGTTACTGTTTTGGTGTGGACTTAGGAAGTTTGTACCAAGTTTGGTGCTGTTTTGGCGCGGACTTACGAAGTTTGTACCAAGTTTGTTACTGTTTTGGCGTGGACTTAGGAAGTTTGTACCAAGTTTGTTACTGTTTTGGCGTGGACTTAGGAAGTATGTACCAAGTTTGGTGCTGTTTTGGCGTGGACTTAGGAAGTTTGTACCAAGTTTGTTACTGTTTTGGCGTGGACTTAGGAAGTTTGTACCAAGTTTGTTACTGTTTTGGCGTGGACTTAGGAAGTTTGTATCAAGTTTGATGCTGTTTTGGCGTGGACTTAGGAAGTTTGTACCAAGTTTGGTGCTGTTTTGGCGTGGACTTAGGAAGTTTGTACCAAGTTTGTTACTGTTTTGGCGTGGACTTAGGAAGTTTGTACCAAGTTTGGTGCTGTTTTGGCGTGGACTTAGGAAGTTTGTACCAAGTTTGTTACTGTTTTGGCGTGGACTTAGGAAGTTTGTACCAAGTTTGGTGCTGTTTTGGCGTGGACTTAGGAAGTTTGTACCAAGTTTGGTGCTGTTTTGGCGTGGACTTAGGAAGTTTGTATCAAGTTTGGTGCTGTTTTGGCGTGGACTTAGGAAGTTTGTACCAAGTTTGTTACTGTTTTGGCGTGGACTTAGGAAGTTTGTACCAAGTTTGTTTCTGTTTTGGCGCGGACTTACGAAGTTTGTACCAAGTTTGGTGCTGTTTTGGCGTGGACTTAGGAAGTTTGTATCAAGTTTGGTGCTGTTGTGGCGTGGACTTAGGAAGTTTGTACCAAGTTTGTTACTGTTTTGGCGTGGACTTAGGAAGTTTGTACCAAGTTTGGTGCTGTTTTGGCGTGGACTTAGGAAGTTTGTACCAAGTTTGTTACTGTTTTGGCGTGGACTTAGGAAGTTTGTACCTAGTTTGTTACTGTTTTGGCGTGGACTTAGGAAGTTTGTACCTAGTTTGTTTCTGTTTTGGCGTGGACTTAGGAAGTTTGTACCAAGTTTGTTGCTGTTTTGGCGTGGACATAGGAAGTTTGTACCAAGTTTGTTACTGTTTTGGCGTGGACTTAGGAAGTTTGTACCAAGTTTGGTGCTGTTTTGGCGTGGACTTAGGAAGTTTGTACCAAGTTTGTTACTGTTTTGGCGTGGACTTAGGAAGTTTGTATCAAGTTTGGTGCTGTTTTGGCGTGGACTTAGGAAGTTTGTACCAAGTTTGTTACTGTTTTGGCGTGGACTTAGGAAGTTTGTACCAAGTTTGGTGCTGTTTTGGCGTGGACTTAGGAAGTTTGTACCAAGTTTGGTGCTGTTTTGGCGTGGACTTAGAAAGTTTGTATCAAGTTTGGTGCTGTTTTGGCGTGGACTTAGGAAGTTTGTACCAAGTTTGGTGCTGTTTTGGCGTGGACTTAGGAAGTTTGTACCTAGTTTGGTGCTGTTTTGGCGTGGACTTAGGAAGTTTGTACCAAGTTTGTTACTGTTTTGGCGTGGACTTAGGAAGTTTGTACCAAGTTTGTTACTGTTTTGGCGTGGACTTAGGAAGTTTGTACCAAGTTTGTTACTGTTTTGGCGTGGACTTAGGAAGTTTGTATCAAGTTTGGTGCTGTTTTGGCGTGGACTTAAAAAGTTTGTATCAAGTTTGGTGCTGTTTTGGCGTGGACTTAGGAAGTTTGTACCAAGTTTGTTACTGTTTTGGCGTGGACTTAGGAAGTTTGTACCAAGTTTGTTTCTGTTTTGGCGCGGACTTACGAAGTTTGTACCAAGTTTGGTGCTGTTTTGGCGTGGACTTAGGAAGTTTGTACCAAGTTTGTTACTGTTTTGGCGTGGACTTAGGAAGTTTGTATCAAGTTTGGTGCTGTTTTGGCGTGGACTTAGGAAGTTTGTACCAAGTTTGGTGCTGTTTTGGCGTGGCCTTAGGAAGTTTGTATCAAGTTTGGTGCTGTTTTGGCGTGGACTTAGGAAGTTTGTACCAAGTTTGTTACTGTTTTGGCGTGGACTTAGGAAGTTTGTACCAAGTTTGTTACTGTTTTGGCGTGGACTTAGGAAGTTTGTACCAAGTTTGGTGCTGTTTTGGCGTGGACTTAGGAATATTGTACCAAGTTTGTTACTGTTTTGGCGTGGACTTAGGAAGTTTGTACCAAGTTTGTTACTGTTTTGGCGTGGACTTAGGAAGTTTGTACCTAGTTTGTTTCTGTTTTGGCGTGGACTTAGGAAGTTTGTACCAAGTTTGTTACTGTTTTGGCGTGGACTTAGGAAGTTTGTACCAAGTTTGTTACTGTTTTGGCGTGGACATAGGAAGTTTGTACCAAGTTTGTTACTGTTTTGGCGTGGACTTAGGAAGTTTGTACCAAGTTTGTTACTGTTTTGGCGTGGACTTAGGAAGTTTGTACCAAGGTTGTTACTGTTTTGGCGTGGACTTAGGAAGTTTGTACCAAGGTTGGTGCTGTTTTGGCGCGGACTTACGAAGTTTGTGCCAAGTTTGGTGCTGTTTTGGCGTGGACTTAGGAAGTTTGTACCAAGTTTGTTACTGTTTTGGCGTGGACTTAGGAAGTTTGTACCAAGTTTGGTGCTGTTTTGGCGTGGCCTTAGGAAGTTTGTATCAAGTTTGGTGCTGTTTTGGCGCGGACTTACGAAGTTTGTACCAAGTTTGTTACTGTTTTGGCGTGGACTTAGGAAGTTTGTACCAAGTTTGTTACTGTTTTGGCGTGGACTTAGGAAGTTTGTACCAAGTTTGGTGCTGTTTTGGCGTGGACTTAGGAAGTTTGTACCAAGTTTGTTACTGTTTTGGCGTGGACTTAGGATGTTTGTACCAAGTTTGTTACTGTTTTGGCGTGGACTTAGGAAGTTTGTACCAAGGTTGGTGCTGTTTTGGCGCGGACTTACGAAGTTTGTGCCAAGTTTGGTGCTGTTTTGGCGTGGACTTAGGAAGTTTGTACCAAGTTTGTTACTGTTTTGGCGTGGACTTAGGAAGTTTGTACCAAGTTTGGTGCTGTTTTGGCGTGGACTTAGGAAGTTTGTACCAAGTTTGTTACTGTTTTGGCGTGGACTTAGGAAGCTTGTACCAAGTTTGTTACTGTTTTGGCGTGGACTTAGGAAGTTTGTATCAAGTTTGGTGCTGTTTTGGCGTGGACTTAGAAAGTTTGTATCAAGTTTGGTGCTGTTTTGGCGTGGACTTAGAAAGTTTGTATCAAGTTTGGTGCTGTTTTGGCGTGGACTTAGGAAGTTTGTACCTAGTTTGGTGCTGTTTTGGCGTGGACTTAGGAAGTTTGTACCAAGTTTGTTACTGTTTTGGCGTGGACTTAGGAAGATTGTACCAAGTTTGTTACTGTTTTGGCGTGGACTTAGGAAGTTTGTACCAAGTTTTTTACTGTTTTGGCGTGGACTTAGGAAGTTTGTACCAAGTTTGGTGCTGTTTTGGCGTGGACTTAGGAAGTTTGTACCAAGTTTGTTACTGTTTTGGCGTGGCCTTAGGAAGTTTGTACCAAGTTTGTTACTGTTTTGGCGTGGACTTAGGAAGTTTGTACCAAGTTTGGTGCTGTTTTGGCGTGGACTTAGGAAGTTTGTACCAAGTTTGTTACTGTTTTGGCGTGGACTTAGGAAGTTTGTACCAAGTTTGTTTCTGTTTTGGCGCGGATTTACGAAGTTTGTACCAAGTTTGGTGCTGTTTTGGCGTGGACTTAGAAAGTTTGTATGAAGTTTGGTGCTGTTTTGGCGTGGACTTAGGAAGTTTGTACCTAGTTTGTTTCTGTTTTGGCGTGGACTTAGGAACTTTGCACCAAGTTTGTTACTGTTTTGGCGTGGACTTAGGAAGTTTGTATCAAGTTTGGTGCTGTTTTGGCGTGGACTTAGGAAGTTTGTACCTAGTTTGTTTCTGTTTTGGCGTGGACTTAGGAAGTTTTTACCAAGTTTGTTACTGTTTTGGCGTGGAATTAGGAAGTTTGTACCAAGTTTGGTGCTGTTTTGGCGTGGACTTAGGAAGTTTGTACCAAGTTTGTTAATGTTTTGGCGTGGACTTAGGAAGTTTGTACCAAGTTTGTTACTGTTTTGGCGTGGACTTAGGAAGTTTGTACCAAGTTTGTTACTGTTTTGGCGTGGACTTAGGAAGTTTGTACCAAGTTTGGTGCTGTTTTGGCGTGGACTTAGGAAGTTTGTACCAAGTTTGTTACTGTTTTGGCGTGGACTTAGGAAGTTTGTACCAAGTTTGTTACTGTTTTGGCGTGGACTTAGGAAGTTTGTACCAAGTTTGGTGCTGTTTTGGCGTGGACTTAGGAAGTTTGTACCAAGTTTGTTACTGTTTTGGCGTGGACTTAGGAAGTTTGTATCAAGTTTGGTGCTGTTTTGGCGTGGACTTAGGAAGTTTGTACCAAGTTTGTTACTGTTTTTGCGTGGACTTAGGAAGTTTGTACCAAGTTTGGTGCTGTTTTGGCGTGGACTTAGGAAGTTTGTACCAAGTTTGTTACTGTTTTGGCGTGGACTTAGGAAGTTTGTATCAAGTTTGGTGCTGTTTTGGCGTGGACTTAGGAAGTTTGTACCTAGTTTGTTACTGTTTTGGCGTGGACTTAGGAAGTTTGTACCAAGTTTGGTGCTGTTTTGGCGTGGACTTAGGAAGTTTGTACCAAGTTTGTTACTGTTTTGGCGTGGACTTAGGAAGTTTGTACCAAGTTTGGTGCTGTTTTGGCGTGGACTTAGGAAGTTTGTACCAAGTTTGTTACTGTTTTGGCGTGGACTTAGGAAGTTTGTACCAAGTTTGTTACTGTTTTGGCGTGGACTTAGGAAGTTTGTACCAAGTTTGGTGCTGTTTTGGCGTGGACTTAGGAAGTTTGTACCAAGTTTGTTACTGTTTTGGCGTGGACTTAGGAAGTTTGTACCAAGTTTGTTACTGTTTTGGCGTGGACTTAGGAAGTTTGTACCAAGTTTGTTACTGTTTTGGCGTGGACTTAGGAAGTTTGTACCAAGTTTGGTGCTGTTTTGGCGTGGACTTAGGAAGTTTGTACCAAGTTTGTTACTGTTTTGGCGTGGACCTAGGAAGTTTGTACCAAGTTTGTTACTGTTTTGGCGTGGACTTAGGAAGTTTGTACCAAGTTTGGTGCTGTTTTGGCGTGAACTTAGGAAGTTTGTACCAAGTTTGTTACTGTTTTGGCGTGGACTTAGGAAGTTTGTACCAAGTTTGTTACTGTTTTGGCGTGGACTTAGAAAGTTTGTATCAAGTTTGGTGCTGTTTTGGCGTGGACTTAGGAAGTTTGTACCAAGTTTGGTGCTGTTTTGGCGTGGACTTAGGAAGTTTGTACCAAGTTTGTTACTGTTTTGGCGTGGACTTAGGAAGTTTGTACCAAGTTTGGTGCTGTTTTGGCGTGGATTTAGGAAGTTTGTACCAAGTTTGTTACTGTTTTGGCGTGGACTTAGGAAGTTTGTACCAAGTTTGGTTCTGTTTTGGCGTGGACTTAGGAAGTTTGTACCAAGTTTGTTACTGTTTTGGCGTGGACTTAGGAAGTTTGTACCAAGTTTGTTACTGTTTTGGCGTGGACTTAGGAAGTTTGTACCAAGTTTGGTGCTGTTTTGGCGTGGACTTAGGAAGTTTGTACCAAGTTTGTTACTGTTTTGGCGTGGACTTAGGAAGTTTGTACCAAGTTTGTTACTGTTTTGGCGTGGACTTAGAAAGTTTGTATCAAGTTTGGTGCTGTTTTGGCGTGGACTTAGGAAGTTTGTACCAAGTTTGGTGCTGTTTTGGCGTGGACTTAGGAAGTTTGTACCAAGTTTGTTACTGTTTTGGCGTGGACTTAGGAAGTTTGTATCAAGTTTGGTGCTGTTTTGGCGTGGACTTAGGAAGTTTGTACCAAGTTTGTTACTGTTTTGGCGTGGACTTAGGAAGTTTGTACCAAGTTTGTTACTGTTTTGGCGTGGACTTAGGAAGTTTGTACCAAGTTTGTTACTGTTTTGGCGTGGACTTAGGAAGTTTGTACCAAGTTTGTTACTGTTTTGGCGTGGACTTAGAAAGTTTGTATCAAGTTTGGTGCTGTTTTGGCGTGGACTTAGGAAGTTTGTACCAAGTTTGGTGCTGTTTTGGCGTGGACTTAGGAAGTTTGTACCAAGTTTGTTACTGTTTTGGCGTGGACTTAGGAAGTTTGTACCAAGTTTGGTGCTGTTTTGGCGTGGACTTAGGAAGTTTGTACCAAGTTTGTTACTGTTTTGGCGTGGACTTAGGAAGTTTGTACCAAGTTTGTTACTGTTTTGGCGTGGACTTAGGAAGTTTGTACCAAGTTTGGTGCTGTTTTGGCGTGGACTTAGGAAGTTTGTACCAAGTTTGTTACTGTTTTGGCGTGGACTTAGAAAGTTTGTATCAAGTTTGGTGCTGTTTTGGCGTGGACTTAGGAAGTTTGTACCAAGTTTGGTGCTGTTTTGGCGTGGACTTAGGAAGTTTGTACCAAGTTTGTTACTGTTTTGGCGTGGACTTAGGAAGTTTGTACCAAGTTTGTTACTGTTTTGGCGTGGACTTAGAAAGTTTGTATCAAGTTTGGTGCTGTTTTGGCGTGGACTTAGGAAGTTTGTACCAAGTTTGGTGCTGTTTTGGCGTGGACTTAGGAAGTTTGTACCAAGTTTGTTACTGTTTTGGCGTGGACTTAGGAAGTTTGTATCAAGTTTGGTGCTGTTTTGGCGTGGACTTAGGAAGTTTGTACCTAGTTTGTTACTGTTTTGGCGTGGACTTAGGAAGTTTGTACCAAGTTTGGTGCTGTTTTGGCGTGGACTTAGGAAGTTTGTACCAAGTTTGTTACTGTTTTGGCGTGGACTTAGGAAGTTTGTACCAAGTTTGGTGCTGTTTTGGCGTGGACTTAGGAAGTTTGTACCAAGTTTGTTACTGTTTTGGCGTGGACTTAGGAAGTTTGTACCAAGTTTGTTACTGTTTTGGCGTGGACTTAGGAAGTTTGTACCAAGTTTGGTGCTGTTTTGGCGTGGACTTAGGAAGTTTGTACCAAGTTTGTTACTGTTTTGGCGTGGACTTAGGAAGTTTGTACCAAGTTTGTTACTGTTTTGGCGTGGACTTAGGAAGTTTGTACCAAGTTTGTTACTGTTTTGGCGTGGACTTAGGAAGTTTGTACCAAGTTTGGTGCTGTTTTGGCGTGGACTTAGGAAGTTTGTACCAAGTTTGTTACTGTTTTGGCGTGGACTTAGGAAGTTTGTACCAAGTTTGTTACTGTTTTGGCGTGGACTTAGGAAGTTTGTACCAAGTTTGGTGCTGTTTTGGCGTGGACTTAGGAAGTTTGTACCAAGTTTGTTACTGTTTTGGCGTGGACTTAGGAAGTTTGTACCAAGTTTGTTACTGTTTTGGCGTGGACTTAGAAAGTTTGTATCAAGTTTGGTGCTGTTTTGGCGTGGACTTAGGAAGTTTGTACCAAGTTTGGTGCTGTTTTGGCGTGGACTTAGGAAGTTTGTACCAAGTTTGTTACTGTTTTGGCGTGGACTTAGGAAGTTTGTATCAAGTTTGGTGCTGTTTTGGCGTGGACTTAGGAAGTTTGTACCTAGTTTGTTACTGTTTTGGCGTGGACTTAGGAAGTTTGTACCAAGTTTGGTGCTGTTTTGGCGTGGACTTAGGAAGTTTGTACCAAGTTTGTTACTGTTTTGGCGTGGACTTAGGAAGTTTGTACCAAGTTTGGTGCTGTTTTGGCGTGGACTTAGGAAGTTTGTACCAAGTTTGTTACTGTTTTGGCGTGGACTTAGGAAGTTTGTACCAAGTTTGGTGCTGTTTTGGCGTGGACTTAGGAAGTTTGTACCAAGTTTGTTACTGTTTTGGCGTGGACTTAGGAAGTTTGTACCAAGTTTGTTACTGTTTTGGCGTGGACTTAGGAAGTTTGTACCAAGTTTGTTACTGTTTTGGCGTGGACTTAGGAAGTTTGTACCAAGTTTGTTACTGTTTTGGCGTGGACTTAGGAAGTTTGTACCAAGTTTGTTACTGTTTTGGCGTGGACTTAGGAAGTTTGTACCAAGTTTGTTACTGTTTTGGCGTGGACTTAGAAAGTTTGTATCAAGTTTGGTGCTGTTTTGGCGTGGACTTAGGAAGTTTGTACCAAGTTTGGTGCTGTTTTGGCGTGGACTTAGGAAGTTTGTACCAAGTTTGTTACTGTTTTGGCGTGGACTTAGGAAGTTTGTACCTAGTTTGGTGCTGTTTTGGCGTGGACTTAGGAAGTTTGTACCAAGTTTGTTACTGTTTTGGCGTGGACTTAGAAAGTTTGTACCTAGTTTGTTACTGTTTTGGCGTGGACTTAGGAAGTTTGTACCAAGTTTGGTGCTGTTTTGGCGTGGACTTAGGAAGTTTGTACCAAGTTTGTTACTGTTTTGGCGTGGACTTAGAAAGTTTGTATCAAGTTTGGTGCTGTTTTGGCGTGGACTTAGGAAGTTTGTACCAAGTTTGGTGCTGTTTTGGCGTGGACTTAGGAAGTTTGTACCAAGTTTGTTACTGTTTTGGCGTGGACTTAGGAAGTTTGTACCAAGTTTGTTACTGTTTTGGCGTGGACTTAGAAAGTTTGTATCAAGTTTGGTGCTGTTTTGGCGTGGACTTAGGAAGTTTGTACCAAGTTTGGTGCTGTTTTGGCGTGGACTTAGGAAGTTTGTACCAAGTTTGTTACTGTTTTGGCGTGGACTTAGGAAGTTTGTATCAAGTTTGGTGCTGTTTTGGCGTGGACTTAGGAAGTTTGTACCTAGTTTGTTACTGTTTTGGCGTGGACTTAGGAAGTTTGTACCAAGTTTGGTGCTGTTTTGGCGTGGACTTAGGAAGTTTGTACCAAGTTTGTTACTGTTTTGGCGTGGACTTAGGAAGTTTGTACCAAGTTTGGTGCTGTTTTGGCGTGGACTTAGGAAGTTTGTACCAAGTTTGTTACTGTTTTGGCGTGGACTTAGGAAGTTTGTACCAAGTTTGTTACTGTTTTGGCGTGGACTTAGGAAGTTTGTACCAAGTTTGGTGCTGTTTTGGCGTGGACTTAGGAAGTTTGTACCAAGTTTGTTACTGTTTTGGCGTGGACTTAGGAAGTTTGTACCAAGTTTGTTACTGTTTTGGCGTGGACTTAGGAAGTTTGTACCAAGTTTGTTACTGTTTTGGCGTGGACTTAGGAAGTTTGTACCAAGTTTGGTGCTGTTTTGGCGTGGACTTAGGAAGTTTGTACCAAGTTTGTTACTGTTTTGGCGTGGACTTAGGAAGTTTGTACCAAGTTTGTTACTGTTTTGGCGTGGACTTAGGAAGTTTGTACCAAGTTTGGTGCTGTTTTGGCGTGGACTTAGGAAGTTTGTACCAAGTTTGTTACTGTTTTGGCGTGGACTTAGGAAGTTTGTACCAAGTTTGTTACTGTTTTGGCGTGGACTTAGAAAGTTTGTATCAAGTTTGGTGCTGTTTTGGCGTGGACTTAGGAAGTTTGTACCAAGTTTGGTGCTGTTTTGGCGTGGACTTAGGAAGTTTGTACCAAGTTTGTTACTGTTTTGGCGTGGACTTAGGAAGTTTGTATCAAGTTTGGTGCTGTTTTGGCGTGGACTTAGGAAGTTTGTACCAAGTTTGGTGCTGTTTTGGCGTGGACTTAGGAAGTTTGTACCAAGTTTGTTACTGTTTTGGCGTGGACTTAGGAAGTTTGTACCAAGTTTGTTACTGTTTTGGCGTGGACTTAGAAAGTTTGTATCAAGTTTGGTGCTGTTTTGGCGTGGACTTAGGAAGTTTGTACCAAGTTTGGTGCTGTTTTGGCGTGGACTTAGGAAGTTTGTACCAAGTTTGTTACTGTTTTGGCGTGGACTTAGGAAGTTTGTATCAAGTTTGGTGCTGTTTTGGCGTGGACTTAGGAAGTTTGTACCTAGTTTGTTACTGTTTTGGCGTGGACTTAGGAAGTTTGTACCAAGTTTGGTGCTGTTTTGGCGTGGACTTAGGAAGTTTGTACCAAGTTTGTTACTGTTTTGGCGTGGACTTAGAAAGTTTGTATCAAGTTTGGTGCTGTTTTGGCGTGGACTTAGGAAGTTTGTACCAAGTTTGTTACTGTTTTGGCGTGGACTTAGGAAGTTTGTACCAAGTTTGTTACTGTTTTGGCGTGGACTTAGGAAGTTTGTACCAAGTTTGTTACTGTTTTGGCGTGGACTTAGGAAGTTTGTACCAAGTTTGTTACTGTTTTGGCGTGGACTTAGAAAGTTTGTATCAAGTTTGGTGCTGTTTTGGCGTGGACTTAGGAAGTTTGTACCAAGTTTGGTGCTGTTTTGGCGTGGACTTAGGAAGTTTGTACCAAGTTTTTTACTGTTTTGGCGTGGACTTAGGAAGTTTGTATCAAGTTTGGTGCTGTTTTGGCGTGGACTTAGGAAGTTTGTACCAAGTTTGTTACTGTTTTGGCGTGGACTTAGAAAGTTTGTACCAAGTTTGTTACTGTTTTGGCGTGGACTTAGGAAGTTTGTACCAAGTTTGGTGCTGTTTTGGCGTGGACTTAGGAAGTTTGTATCAAGTTTGGTGCTGTTTTGGCGTGGACTTAGGAAGTTTGTACCAAGTTTGTTACTGTTTTGGCGTGGACTTAGGAAGTTTGTACCAAGTTTGGTGCTGTTTTGGCGTGGACTTAGGAAGTTTGTACCAAGTTTGTTACTGTTTTGGCGTGGACTTAGAAAGTTTGTATCAAGTTTGGTGCTGTTTTGGCGTGGACTTAGGAAGTTTGTACCAAGTTTGGTGCTGTTTTGGCGTGGACTTAGGAAGTTTGTATCAAGTTTGGTGCTGTTTTGGCGTGGACTTAGGAAGTTTGTACCAAGTTTGTTACTGTTTTGGCGTGGACTTAGGAAGTTTGTACCAAGTTTGTTACTGTTTTGGCGTGGACTTAGGAAGTTTGTACCAAGTTTGTTACTGTTTTGGCGTGGACTTAGGAAGTTTGTACCAAGTTTGTTACTGTTTTGGCGTGGACTTAGGAAGTTTGTACCAAGTTTGTTACTGTTTTGGCGTGGACTTAGGAAGTTTGTACCAAGTTTGTTACTGTTTTGGCGTGGACTTAGGAAGTTTGTACCAAGTTTGTTACTGTTTTGGCGTGGACTTAGGAAGTTTGTACCAAGTTTGTTACTGTTTTGGCGTGGACTTAGGAAGTTTGTACCAAGTTTGGTGCTGTTTTGGCGTGGACTTAGGAAGTTTGTACCAAGTTTGGTGCTGTTTTGGCGTGGACTTAGGAAGTTTGTACCAAGTTTGTTACTGTTTTGGCGTGGACTTAGGAAGTTTGTACCAAGTTTGGTGCTGTTTTGGCGTGGACTTAGGAAGTTTGTACCAAGTTTGGTGCTGTTTTGGCGCGGACTTACGAAGTTTGTACCAAGTTTGGTGCTGTTTTGGCGTGGACTTTGGAAGTTTGTACCAAGTTTGTTACTGTTTTGGCGTGGACTTAGGAAGTTTGTATCAAGTTTGTTACTGTTTTGGCGTGGACTTAGGAAGTTTGTACCAAGTTTGGTGCTGTTTTGGCGTGGACTTGGGAAGTTTGTACCAAGTTTGTTACTGTTTTGGCGTGGACTTAGGAAGTTTGTACCAAGTTTGGTGCTGTTTTGGCGTGGACTTAGGAAGTTTGTACCAAGTTTGGTGCTGTTTTGGCGTGGACTTAGGAAGTTTGTACCAAGTTTGGTGCTGTTTTGGCGTGGACTTAGGAAGTTTGTACCAAGTTTGGTGCTGTTTTGGCGTGGACTTAGGAAGTTTGT
Organism: Anopheles atroparvus; assembly: GCA_914969975.1. Classification (NCBI taxonomy): domain Eukaryota; kingdom Metazoa; phylum Arthropoda; class Insecta; order Diptera; family Culicidae; genus Anopheles; species Anopheles atroparvus. The sequence continues at coordinate 564,176 of CAJZCY010000021.1, read as the reverse complement.
ACCAAGTTTGGTGCTGTTTTGGCGTGGACTTAGGAAGTTTGTACCAAGTTTGGTGCTGTTTTGGCGTGGACTTTGGAAGTTTGTACCAAGTTTGTTACTGTTTTGGCGTGGACTTAGGAAGTTTGTACCAAGTTTGTTACTGTTTTGGCGTGGACTTAGGAAGTTTGTACCAAGTTTGTTACTGTTTTGGCGTGGACTTAGGAAGTTTGTACCAAGTTTGTTACTGTTTTGGCGTGGACTTAGGAAGTTTGTACCAAGTTTGTTACTGTTTTGGCGTGGACTTAGGAAGTTTGTACCAAGTTTGGTGCTGTTTTGGCGTGGACTTAGGAAGTTTGTACCAAGTTTGGTGCTGTTTTGGCGTGGACTTAGGAAGTTTGTACCAAGTTTGTTACTGTTTTGGCGTGGACTTAGGAAGTTTGTACCAAGTTTGGTGCTGTTTTGGCGTGGACTTAGGAAGTTTGTACCAAGTTTGGTGCTGTTTTGGCGTGGACTTAGGAAGTTTGTACCAAGTTTGGTGCTGTTTTGGCGTGGACTTAGGAAGTTTGTACCAAGTTTGTTACTGTTTTGGCGTGGACTTAGGAAGTTTGTACCAAGTTTGGTGCTGTTTTGGCGTGGACTTAGGAAGTTTGTACCAAGTTTGGTGCTGTTTTGGCGCGGACTTACGAAGTTTGTACCAAGTTTGGTGCTGTTTTGGCGTGGACTTTGGAAGTTTGTACCAAGTTTGTTACTGTTTTGGCGTGGACTTAGGAAGTTTGTATCAAGTTTGGTGCTGTTTTGGCGTGGACTTAGGAAGTTTGTACCTAGTTTGTTTCTGTTTTGGCGTGGACTTAGGAAGTTTGTACCAAGTTTGTTACTGTTTTGGCGTGGACTTAGGAAGTTTGTACCAAGTTTGTTACTGTTTTGGCGTGGACTTAGGAAGTTTGTACCAAGTTTGTTACTGTTTTGGCGTGGACTTAGGAAGTTTGTATCAAGTTTGTTACTGTTTTGGCGTGGACTTAGGAAGTTTGTACCAAGTTTGTTACTGTTTTGGCGCGGACTTACGAAGTTTGTACCAAGTTTGGTGCTGTTTTGGCGTGGACTTAGGAAGTTTGTACCTAGTTTGTTACTGTTTTGGCGTGGACTTAGGAAGTTTGTACCAAGTTTGTTACTGTTTTGGCGTGGACTTAGGAAGTTTGTACCAAGTTTGTTACTGTTTTGGCGTGGACTTAGGAAGTTTGTACCAAGTTTGTTTCTGTTTTGGCGCGGACTTAGGAAGTTTGTACCAAGTTTGGTGCTGTTTTGGCGTGGACTTGGGAAGTTTGTACCAAGTTTGTTACTGTTTTGGCGTGGACTTAGGAAGTTTGTACCAAGTTTGGTGCTGTTTTGGCGTGGACTAAGAAAGTTTGTATCAAGTTTGGTGCTGTTTTGGCGTGGACTTAGGAAGTTTGTACCAAGTTTGTTACTGTTTTGGCGTGGACTTAGGAAGTTTGTACCAAGTTTGTTACTGTTTTGGCGTGGACTTAGGAAGTTTGTACCAAGTTTGTTACTGTTTTGGCGTGGACTTAGGAAGTTTGTACCAAGTTTGTTACTGTTTTGGCGTGGACTTAGGAAGTTTGTACCAAGTTTGTTACTGTTTTGGCGTGGACTTAGGAAGTTTGTACCAAGTTTGGTGCTGTTTTGGCGTGGACTTAGGAAGTTTGTACCAAGTTTGGTGCTGTTTTGGCGTGGACTTAGGAAGTTTGTACCAAGTTTGTTACTGTTTTGGCGTGGACTTAGGAAGTTTGTACCAAGTTTGGTGCTGTTTTGGCGTGGACTTAGGAAGTTTGTACCAAGTTTGGTGCTGTTTTGGCGCGGACTTACGAAGTTTGTACCAAGTTTGGTGCTGTTTTGGCGTGGACTTAGGAAGTTTGTACCAAGTTTGTTACTGTTTTGGCGTGGACTTAGGAAGTTTGTATCAAGTTTGGTGCTGTTTTGGCGTGGACTTAGGAAGTTTGTACCTAGTTTGTTTCTGTTTTGGCGTGGACTTAGGAAGTTTGTACCAAGTTTGTTTCTGTTTTGGCGCGGACTTAGGAAGTTTGTACCAAGTTTGGTGCTGTTTTGGCGTGGACTTAGGAAGTTTGTACCAAGTTTGTTACTGTTTTGGCGTGGACTTAGGAAGTTTGTACCAAGTTTGTTACTGTTTTGGCGTGGACTTAGGAAGTTTGTACCAAGTTTGGTGCTGTTTTGGCGTGGACTTAGGAAGTTTGTACCAAGTTTGTTACTGTTTTGGCGTGGACTTAGGAAGTTTGTACCAAGTTTGTTACTGCTTTGGCGTGGACTTAGAAAGTTTGTATCAAGTTTGGTGCTGTTTTGGCGTGGACTTAGGAAGTTTGTACCAAGTTTGGTGCTGTTTTGGCGTGGACTTAGGAAGTTTGTACCAAGTTTGTTACTGTTTTGGCGTGGACTTAGGAAGTTTGTATCAAGTTTGGTGCTGTTTTGGCGTGGACTTAGGAAGTTTGTACCTAGTTTGTTACTGTTTTGGCGTGGACTTAGGAAGTTTGTACCAAGTTTGGTGCTGTTTTGGCGTGGACTTAGGAAGTTTGTACCAAGTTTGTTACTGTTTTGGCGTGGACTTAGGAAGTTTGTACCAAGTTTGGTGCTGTTTTGGCGTGGACTTAGGAAGTTTGTACCAAGTTTGTTACTGTTTTGGCGTGGACTTAGGAAGTTTGTACCAAGTTTGTTACTGTTTTGGCGTGGACTTAGGAAGTTTGTACCAAGTTTGGTGCTGTTTTGGCGTGGACTTAGGAAGTTTGTACCAAGTTTGTTACTGTTTTGGCGTGGACTTAGGAAGTTTGTACCAAGTTTGTTACTGTTTTGGCGTGGACTTAGGAAGTTTGTACCAAGTTTGTTACTGTTTTGGCGTGGACTTAGGAAGTTTGTACCAAGTTTGGTGCTGTTTTGGCGTGGACTTAGGAAGTTTGTACCAAGTTTGTTACTGTTTTGGCGTGGACTTAGGAAGTTTGTACCAAGTTTGTTACTGTTTTGGCGTGGACTTAGGAAGTTTGTACCAAGTTTGGTGCTGTTTTGGCGTGGACTTAGGAAGTTTGTACCAAGTTTGTTACTGTTTTGGCGTGGACTTAGGAAGTTTGTACCAAGTTTGTTACTGTTTTGGCGTGGACTTAGAAAGTTTGTATCAAGTTTGGTGCTGTTTTGGCGTGGACTTAGGAAGTTTGTACCAAGTTTGGTGCTGTTTTGGCGTGGACTTAGGAAGTTTGTACCAAGTTTGTTACTGTTTTGGCGTGGACTTAGGAAGTTTGTATCAAGTTTGGTGCTGTTTTGGCGTGGACTTAGGAAGTTTGTACCTAGTTTGTTACTGTTTTGGCGTGGACTTAGGAAGTTTGTACCAAGTTTGGTGCTGTTTTGGCGTGGACTTAGGAAGTTTGTACCAAGTTTGTTACTGTTTTGGCGTGGACTTAGGAAGTTTGTACCAAGTTTGGTGCTGTTTTGGCGTGGACTTAGGAAGTTTGTACCAAGTTTGTTACTGTTTTGGCGTGGACTTAGGAAGTTTGTACCAAGTTTGGAGCTGTTTTGGCGTGGACTTAGGAAGTTTGTACCAAGTTTGTTACTGTTTTGGCGTGGACTTAGGAAGTTTGTACCAAGTTTGTTACTGTTTTGGCGTGGACTTAGGAAGTTTGTACCAAGTTTGTTACTGTTTTGGCGTGGACTTAGGAAGTTTGTACCAAGTTTGTTACTGTTTTGGCGTGGACTTAGGAAGTTTGTACCAAGTTTGGTGCTGTTTTGGCGTGGACTTAGGAAGTTTGTACCAAGTTTGTTACTGTTTTGGCGTGGACTTAGGAAGTTTGTACCAAGTTTGTTACTGTTTTGGCGTGGACTTAGGAAGTTTGTACCAAGTTTGGTGCTGTTTTGGCGTGGACTTAGGAAGTTTGTATCAAGTTTAGTGCTGTTTTGGCGTGGTCTTAGGAAGTTTGTACCAAGTTTGTTACTGTTTTGGCGTGGACTTAGGAAGTTTGTACCAAGTTTGTTACTGTTTTGGCGTGGACTTAGGAAGTTTGTACCAAGTTTGTTACTGTTTTGGCGTGGACTTAGGAAGTTTGTACCAAGTTTGGTGCTGTTTTGGCGTGGACTTAGGAAGTTTGTACCAAGTTTGGTGCTGTTTTGGCGTGGACTTAGGAAGTTTGTACCAAGTTTGTTACTGTTTTGGCGTGGACTTAGGAACTTTGCACCAAGTTTGTTACTGTTTTGGCGCGGACTTAGGAAGTTTGTACCAAGTTTGGTGATGTTTTGGCGTGGACTTAGGAAGTTTGTACCAAGTTTGGTGCTGTTTTGGCGTGGACTTAGGAAGTTTGTACCAAGTTTGTTACTGTTTTGGCGTGGACTTAGGAACTTTGCACCAAGTTTGTTACTGTTTTGGCGTGGACTTAGGAAGTTTGTACCAAGTTTGGTGCTGTTTTGGCGTGGACTTAGAAAGTTTGTACCAAGTTTGTTACTGTTTTGGCGTGGACTTAGGAAGTTTGTACCAAGTTTGGTGCTGTTTTGGCGTGGTCTTAGGAAGTTTGTACTAAGTTTGTTACTGTTTTGGCGTGGACTTAGGAACTTTGCACCAAGTTTGTTTCTGTTTTGGCGTGGACTTAGGAAGTTTGTATCAAGTTTGGTGCTGTTTTGGCGTGGACTTAGGAAGTTTGTACCTAGTTTGTTTCTGTTTTGGCGTGGACTTAGGAAGTTTGTACCAAGTTTGTTTCTGTTTTGGCGCGGACTTACGAAGTTTGTACCAAGTTGGGTGCTGTTTTGGCGTGGACTTAGGAAGTTTGTACCAAGTTTGTTACTGTTTTGGCGTGGACTTAGGAAGTTTGTACCAAGTTTGGTGCTGTTTTGGCGTGGACTTAGGAAGTTTGTACCAAGTTTGTTACTGTTTTGGCGTGGACTTAGGAAGTTTGTACCAAGTTTGTTACTGTTTTGGCGTGGACTTAGGAAGTTTGTACCAAGTTTGGTGCTGTTTTGGCGTGGACTTAGGAAGTTTGTACCAAGTTTGTTACTGTTTTGGCGTGGACTTAGGAAGTTTGTACCAAGTTTGTTACTGTTTTGGCGTGGACTTAGGAAGTTTGTACCAAGTTTGTTACTGTTTTGGCGTGGACTTAGGAAGTTTGTACCAAGTTTGTTACTGTTTTGGCGTGGACTTAGGAAGTTTGTACCAAGTTTGGTGCTGTTTTGGCCTGGACTTAGGAAGTTTGTACCAAGTTTGTTACTGTTTTGGCGTGGACTTAGAAAGTTTGTATCAAGTTTGGTGCTGTTTTGGCGTGGACTTAGGAAGTTTGTACCAAGTTTGTTACTGTTTTGGCGTGGACTTAGGAAGTTTGTACCAAGTTTGGTGCTGTTTTGGCGTGGACTTAGGAAGTTTGTACCAAGTTTGGTGCTGTTTTGGCGCGGACTTACGAAGTTTGTACCAAGTTTGGTGCTGTTTTGGCGTGGACTTTGGAAGTTTGTACCAAGTTTGTTACTGTTTTGGCGTGGACTTAGGAAGTTTGTACCAAGTTTGTTACTGTTTTGGCGTGGACTTAGGAAGTTTGTACCAAGTTTGTTACTGTTTTGGCGTGGACTTAGGAAGTTTGTACCAAGTTTGTTACTGTTTTGGCGTGGACTTAGGAAGTTTGTATCAAGTTTGTTACTGTTTTGGCGTGGACTTAGGAAGTTTGTACCTAGTTTGTTTCTGTTTTGGCGTGGACTTAGGAAGTTTGTACCAAGTTTGTTTCTGTTTTGGCGCGGACTTACGAAGTTTGTACCAAGTTTGGTGCTGTTTTGGCGTGGACTTAGGAAGTTTGTACCAAGTTTGTTACTGTTTTGGCGTGGACTTAGGAAGTTTGTACCAAGTTTGGTGCTGTTTTGGCGTGGACTTAGGAAGTTTGTACCAAGTTTGTTACTGTTTTGGCGTGGACTTAGGAAGTTTGTATCAAGTTTGGTGCTGTTTTGGCGTGGACTTAGGAAGTTTGTACCTAGTTTGTTTCTGTTTTGGCGTGGACTTAGGAAGTTTGTACCAAGTTTGTTTCTGTTTTGGCGCGGACTTAGGAAGTTTGTACCAAGTTTGGTGCTGTTTTGGCGTGGACTTAGGAAGTTTGTACCAAGTTTGTTACTGTTTTGGCGTGGACTTAGGAAGTTTGTACCAAGTTTGGTGCTGTTTTGGCGTGGACTTAGGAAGTTTGTACCAAGTTTGTTACTGTTTTGGCGTGGACTTAGGAAGTTTGTACCAAGTTTGTTACTGTTTTGGCGTGGACTTAGAAAGTTTGTATCAAGTTTGGTGCTGTTTTGGCGTGGACTTAGGAAGTTTGTACCAAGTTTGTTTCTGTTTTGGCGCGGACTTAGGAAGTTTGTACCAAGTTTGGTGCTGTTTTGGCGTGGACTTAGGAAGTTTGTACCAAGTTTGTTACTGTTTTGGCGTGGACTTAGGAAGTTTGTATCAAGTTTGGTGCTGTTTTGGCGTGGACTTAGGAAGTTTGTACCTAGTTTGTTACTGTTTTGGCGTGGACTTAGGAAGTTTGTACCAAGTTTGGTGCTGTTTTGGCGTGGACTTAGGAAGTTTGTACCAAGTTTGTTACTGTTTTGGCGTGGACTTAGGAAGTTTGTACCAAGTTTGTTACTGTTTTGGCGTGGACTTAGGAAGTTTGTACCAAGTTTGTTACTGTTTTGGCGTGGACTTAGGAAGTTTGTACCAAGTTTGGTGCTGTTTTGGCGTGGACTTAGGAAGTTTGTACCAAGTTTGTTACTGTTTTGGCGTGGACTTAGGAAGTTTGTACCAAGTTTGTTACTGTTTTGGCGTGGACTTAGGAAGTTTGTACCAAGTTTGTTACTGTTTTGGCGTGGACTTAGGAAGTTTGTACCAAGTTTGTTACTGTTTTGGCGTGGACTTAGGAAGTTTGTACCAAGTTTGTTACTGTTTTGGCGTGGACTTAGGAAGTTTGTATCAAGTTTGGTGCTGTTTTGGCGTGGACTTAGGAAGTTTGTACCTAGTTTGTTTCTGTTTTGGCGTGGACTTAGGAAGTTTGTACCAAGTTTGTTACTGTTTTGGCGTGGACTTAGGAAGTTTGTACCAAGTTTGGTGCTGTTTTGGCGTGGACTTAGGAAGTTTGTACCTAGTTTGTTTCTGTTTTGGCGTGGACTTAGGAACTTTGCACCAAGTTTGTTACTATTTTGGCGTGGACTTAGGAAATTTGTATCAAGTTTGGTGCTGTTTTGGCGTGGTCTTATGAAGTTTGTACCAAGTTTGTTACTGTTTTGGCGTGGACTTAGGAAGTTTGTACCAAGTTTGTTACTGTTTTGGCGTGGACTTAGGAAGTTTGTATCAAGTTTGGTGCTGTTTTGGCGTGGACTTAGGAAGTTTGTACCTAGTTTGTTTCTGTTTTGGCGTGGACTTAGGAAGTTTGTACCAAGTTTGTTACTGTTTTGGCGTGGACTTAGGAAGTTTGTACCAAGTTTGGTGCTGTTTTGGCGTGGACTTAGGAAGTTTGTACCTAGTTTGTTTCTGTTTTGGCGTGGACTTAGGAACTTTGCACCAAGTTTGTTACTATTTTGGCGTGGACTTAGGAAATTTGTATCAAGTTTGGTGCTGTTTTGGCGTGGACTTAGGAAGTTTGTACCAAGTTTGTTACTGTTTTGGCGTGGATTTAGGAAGTTTGTACCAAGTTTGGTGCTGTTTTGGCGTGGACTTAGGAAGTTTGTACCAAGTTTGTTACTGTTTTGGCGTGGACTTAGGAAATTTGTATCAAGTTTGGTGCTGTTTTGGCGTGGTCTTATGAAGTTTGTACCAAGTTTGTTACTGTTTTGGCGTGGACTTAGGAAGTTTGTACCAAGTTTGTTACTGTTTTGGCGTGGACTTAGGAAGTTTGTATCAAGTTTGGTGCTGTTTTGGCGTGGACTTAGGAAGTTTGTACCTAGTTTGTTTCTGTTTTGGCGTGGACTTAGGAAGTTTGTACCAAGTTTGTTACTGTTTTGGCGTGGACTTAGGAAGTTTGTACCAAGTTTGGTGCTGTTTTGGCGTGGACTTAGGAAGTTTGTACCTAGTTTGTTTCTGTTTTGGCGTGGACTTAGGAACTTTGCACCAAGTTTGTTACTATTTTGGCGTGGACTTAGGAAGTTTGTATCAAGTTTGTTACTGTTTTGGCGTGGACTTAGGAAGTTTGTACCAAGTTTGGTGCTGTTTTGGCGTGGACTTAGGAAGTTTGTACCAAGTTTGTTACTGTTTTGGCGTGGACTTAGGAAGTTTGTACCAAGTTTGGTGCTGTTTTGGCGTGGACTTAGGAAGTTTGTACCAAGTTTGTTACTGTTTTGGCGTGGACTTAGGAAGTTTGTATCAAGTTTGGTGCTGTTTTGGCGTGGACTTAGGAAGTTTGTATCAAGTCTGGTGCTGTTTTGGCGTGGACTTAGAAAGTTTGTATCAAGTTTGGTGCTGTTTTGGCGTGGACTTAGAAAGTTTGTATCAAGTTTGGTGCTGTTTTGGCGTGGACTTAGGAAGTTTGTACCTAGTTTGTTTCTGTTTTGGCGTGGACTTAGGAAGTTTGTACCAAGTTTGTTACTGTTTTGGCGTGGACTTTGGAAGTTTGTATCAAGTTTGGTGCTGTTTTGGCGTGGACTTAGAAAGTTTGTATCAAGTTTGGTGCTATTTTGGCGTGGACTTAGAAAGTTTGTATCAAGTTTGGTGCTGTTTTGGCCTGGACTTAGGAAGTTTGTACCTAGTTTGTTTCTGTTTTGGCGTGGACTTAGGAAGTTTGTACCAAGTTTGTTTCTGTTTTGGCGTGGACTTAGGAAGTTTGTACCAAGTTTGGTGCTGTTTTGGCGTGGACTTAGGAAGTTTGTACCAAGTTTGTTACTGTTTTGGCGTGGACTTAGGAAGTTTGTACCAAGTTTGGTGCTGTTTTGGCGTGGACTTAGGAAGTTTGTACCAAGTTTGTTACTGTTTTGGCGTGGACTAAGGAACTTTGCACCAAGTTTGTTACTGTTTTGGCGTGGACTTAGGAAGTTTGTATAAAGTTTGGTGCTGTTTTGGCGTGGACTTAGGAAGTTTGTACCTTGTTTGTTTCTGTTTTGGCGTGGACTTAGAAAGTTTGTATCAAGTTTGGTGCTGTTTTGGCGTGGACTTAGAAAGTTTGTATCAAGTTTGTTACTGTTTTGGCGTGGACTTAGGAACTTTGCACCAAGTTTGTTACTGTTTTGGCGTGGACTTAGGAAGTTTGTACCAAGTTTGTTACTGTTTTGGCGTGGACTTAGGAAGTTTGTACCAAGTTTGTTACTGTTTTGGCGTGGACTTAGGAAGTTTGTACCAAGTTTGGTGCTGTTTTGGCGTGGACTTAGGAAGTTTGTACCAAGTTTGTTACTGTTTTGGCGTGGACTTAGGAAGTTTGTACCAAGTTTGTTACTGTTTTGGCGTGGACTTAGGAAGTTTGTACCAAGTTTGTTACTGTTTTGGCGTGGACTTAGGAAGTTTGTATAAAGTTTGGTGCTGTTTTGGCGTGGACTTAGAAAGTTTGTATCAAGTTTGGTGCTGTTTTGGCGTGGACTTAGGAAGTTTGTACCAAGTTTGTTACTGTTTTGGCGTGGACTTAGGAAGTTTGTATCAAGTTTGTTTCTGTTTTGGCGCGGACTTACGAAGTTTGTACCAAGTTTGGTGCTGTTTTGGCGTGGACTTAGGAAGTTTGTTCCAAGTTTGTTACTGTTTTGGCGTGGACTTAGGAAGTTTGTATCAAGTTTGGTGCTGTTTTGGCGTGGACTTAGAAAGTTTGTATCAAGTTTGGTGCTGTTTTGGCGTGGACTTAGGAAGTTTGTACCAAGTTTGTTACTGTTTTGGCGTGGACTTAGGAAGTTTGTACCAAGTGTGGTGCTGTTTTGGCGTGGACTTAGGCAGTTTGTACCAAGTTTGTTACTGTTTTGGCGTGGACTTAGGAAGTTTGTACCAAGTTTGGTGCTGTTTTGGCGTGGACTTAGGAAGTTTGTACCAAGTTTGTTACTGTTTTGGCGTGGACTTAGGAAGTTTGTACCAAGTTTGTTACTGTTTTGGCGTGGACTTAGGAAGTTTGTATCAAGTTTGGTGCTGTTTTGGCGTGGACTTAGGAAGTTTGTACCAAGTTTGGTGCTGTTTTGGCGTGGACTTAGGCAGTTTGTACCAAGTTTGTTACTGTTTTGGCGTGGACTTAGGAAGTTTGTACCAAGTTTGGTGCTGTTTTGGCGTGGACTTAGGAAGTTTGTACCAAGTTTGTTACTGTTTTGGCGTGGACTTAGGAAGTTTGTACCAAGTTTGGTGCTGTTTTGGCGTGGACTTAGGAAGTTTGTACCTAGTTTGTTTCTGTTTTGGCGTGGACTTAGGAAGTTTGTACCAAGTTTGTTACTGTTTTGGCGTGGACTTAGGAAGTTTGTACCAAGTTTGGTGCTGTTTTGGCGTGGACTTAGGCAGTTTGTACCAAGTTTGTTACTGTTTTGGCGTGGACTTAGGAAGTTTGTTCCAAGTTTGGTGCTGTTTTGGCGTGGACTTAGGAAGTTTGTACCAAGTTTGTTACTGTTTTGGCGTGGACTTAGGAAGTTTGTACCAAGTTTGTTACTGTTTTGGCGTGGACTTAGGAAGTTTGTATCAAGTTTGGTGCTGTTTTGGCGTGGACTTAGGAAGTTTGTACCTAGTTTGTTTCTGTTTTGGCGTGGACTTAGGAAGTTTGTACCAAGTTTGTTACTGTTTTGGCGTGGACTTAGGAAGTTTGTACCAAGTTTGGTGCTGTTTTGGCGTGGACTTAGGAAGTTTTTACCAAGTTTGTTACTGTTTTGGCGTGGACTTAGGAAGTTTGTACCAAGTTTGTTACTGTTTTGGCGTGGACTTAGGAAGTTTGTACCAAGTTTGGTGCTGTTTTGGCGTGGACTTAGGAAGTTTGTACCAAGTTTGGTGCTGTTTTGGCGTGGACTTAGGAACTTTGCACCAAGTTTGTTACTGTTTTGGCGTGGACTTAGGAAGTTTGTACCAAGTTTGGTGCTGTTTTGGCGTGGACTTAGGCAGTTTGTACCAAGTTTGTTACTGTTTTGGCGTGGACTTAGGAAGTTTGTACCAAGTTTGGTGCTGTTTTGGCGTGGACTTAGGAAGTTTGTACCAAGTTTGTTACTGTTTTGGCGTGGACTTAGGAAGTTTGTACCAAGTTTGTTACTGTTTTGGCGTGGACTTAGGAAGTTTGTACCAAGTTTGTTACTGTTTTGGCGTGGACTTAGGAAGTTTGTACCAAGTTTGGTGCTGTTTTGGCGTGGACTTAGGAAGTTTGTACCAAGTTTGGTGCTGTTTTGGCGCGGACTTACGAAGTTTGTACCAAGTTTGGTGCTGTTTTGGCGCGGACTTACGAAGTTTGTACCAAGTTTGGTGCTGTTTTGGCGTGGACTTAGAAAGTTTGTATCAAGTTTGGTGCTGTTTTGGCGTGGACTTAGGAAGTTTGTACCTAGTTTGGTGCTGTTTTGGCGTGGACTTAGGAAGTTTGTACCAAGTTTGTTACTGTTTTGGCGTGGACTTAGGAAGTTTGTACCAAGTTTGTTACTGTTTTGGCGTGGACTTAGGAAGTTTGTACCAAGTTTGTTACTGTTTTGGCGTGGACTTAGGAAGTTTGTATCAAGTTTGGTGCTGTTTTGGCGTGGACTTAGGAAGTTTGTACCTAGTTTGTTTCTGTTTTGGCGTGGACTTAGGAAGTTTGTACCAAGTTTGTTACTGTTTTGGCGTGGACTTAGGAAGTTTGTACCAAGTTTGGTGCTGTTTTGGCGTGGACTTAGGAAGTTTGTACCTAGTTTGTTTCTGTTTTGGCGTGGACTTAGGAACTTTGCACCAAGTTTGTTACTATTTTGGCGTGGACTTAGGAAGTTTGTATCAAGTTTGTTACTGTTTTGGCGTGGACTTAGGAAGTTTGTACCAAGTTTGGTGCTGTTTTGGCGTGGACTTAGGAAGTTTGTACCAAGTTTGTTACTGTTTTGGCGTGGACTTAGGAAGTTTGTACCAAGTTTGGTGCTGTTTTGGCGTGGACTTAGGAAGTTTGTACCAAGTTTGTTACTGTTTTGGCGTGGACTTAGGAAGTTTGTACCAAGTTTGTTACTGTTTTGGCGTGGACTTAGGAAGTTTGTACCAAGTTTGGTGCTGTTTTGGCGTGGATTTAGGAAGTTTGTACCAAGTTTGGTGCTGTTTTGGCGTGGACTTAGGAAGTTTGTACCAAGTTTGGTGCTGTTTTGGCGTGGACTTAGGAAGTTTGTACCTAGTTTGTTTCTGTTTTGGCGTGGACTTAGGAAGTTTGTACCAAGTTTGTTACTGTTTTGGCGTGGACTTAGGAAGTTTGTACCAAGTTTGGTGCTGTTTTGGCGTGGACTTAGGAAGTTTGTACCTAGTTTGTTTCTGTTTTGGCGTGGACTTAGGAACTTTGCACCAAGTTTGTTACTGTTTTGGCGTGGACTTAGGAAGTTTGTACCAAGTTTGTTACTGTTTTGGCGTGGACTTAGGAAGTTTGTATCAAGTTTGGTGCTGTTTTGGCGTGGACTTAGGAAGTTTGTACCTAGTTTGTTTCTGTTTTGGCGTGGACTTAGGAAATTTGTATCAAGTTTGGTGCTGTTTTGGCGTGGTCTTATGAAGTTTGTACCAAGTTTGTTACTGTTTTGGCGTGGACTTAGGAAGTTTGTACCAAGTTTGTTACTGTTTTGGCGTGGACTTAGGAAGTTTGTATCAAGTTTGGTGCTGTTTTGGCGTGGACTTAGGAAGTTTGTACCTAGTTTGTTTCTGTTTTGGCGTGGACTTAGGAAGTTTGTACCAAGTTTGTTACTGTTTTGGCGTGGACTTAGGAAGTTTGTACCAAGTTTGGTGCTGTTTTGGCGTGGACTTAGGAAGTTTGTACCTAGTTTGTTTCTGTTTTGGCGTGGACTTAGGAACTTTGCACCAAGTTTGTTACTATTTTGGCGTGGACTTAGGAAGTTTGTATCAAGTTTGTTACTGTTTTGGCGTGGACTTAGGAAGTTTGTACCAAGTTTGGTGCTGTTTTGGCGTGGACTTAGGAAGTTTGTACCAAGTTTGTTACTGTTTTGGCGTGGACTTAGGAAGTTTGTACCAAGTTTGGTGCTGTTTTGGCGTGGACTTAGGAAGTTTGTACCAAGTTTGTTACTGTTTTGGCGTGGACTTAGGAAGTTTGTATCAAGTTTGGTGCTGTTTTGGCGTGGACTTAGGAAGTTTGTATCAAGTCTGGTGCTGTTTTGGCGTGGACTTAGAAAGTTTGTATCAAGTTTGGTGCTGTTTTGGCGTGGACTTAGAAAGTTTGTATCAAGTTTGGTGCTGTTTTGGCGTGGACTTAGGAAGTTTGTACCTAGTTTGTTACTGTTTTGGCGTGGACTTAGGAAGTTTGTACCAAGTTTGTTTCTGTTTTGGCGTGGACTTAGGAAGTTTGTACCAAGTTTGTTTCTGTTTTGGCGTGGACTTAGGAAGTTTGTACCAAGTTTGGTGCTGTTTTGGCGTGGACTTAGGAAGTTTGTATCAAGTTTGTTACTGTTTTGGCGTGGACTTAGGAAGTTTGTACCAAGTTTGGTGCTGTTTTGGCGTGGACTTAGGAAGTTTGTACCAAGTTTGTTACTGTTTTGGCGTGGACTTAGGAAGTTTGTATCAAGTTTGGTGCTGTTTTGGCGTGGACTTTGGAAGTTTGTATCAAGTTTGGTGCTGTTTTGGCGTGGACTTAGAAAGTTTGTATCAAGTTTGGTGCTATTTTGGCGTGGACTTAGAAAGTTTGTATCAAGTTTGGTGCTGTTTTGGCCTGGACTTAGGAAGTTTGTACCTAGTTTGTTTCTGTTTTGGCGTGGACTTAGGAAGTTTGTACCAAGTTTGTTTCTGTTTTGGCGTGGACTTAGGAAGTTTGTACCAAGTTTGGTGCTGTTTTGGCGTGGACTTAGGAAGTTTGTACCAAGTTTGTTACTGTTTTGGCGTGGACTTAGGAAGTTTGTACCAAGTTTGGTGCTGTTTTGGCGTGGACTTAGGAAGTTTGTACCAAGTTTGTTACTGTTTTGGCGTGGACTTAGGAACTTTGCACCAAGTTTGTTACTGTTTTGGCGTGGACTTAGGAAGTTTGTATAAAGTTTGGTGCTGTTTTGGCGTGGACTTAGGAAGTTTGTACCTTGTTTGTTTCTGTTTTGGCGTGGACTTAGAAAGTTTGTATCAAGTTTGGTGCTGTTTTGGCGTGGACTTAGAAAGTTTGTATCAAGTTTGTTACTGTTTTGGCGTGGACTTAGGAACTTTGCACCAAGTTTGTTACTGTTTTGGCGTGGACTTAGGAAGTTTGTACCAAGTTTGTTACTGTTTTGGCGTGGACTTAGGAAGTTTGTACCAAGTTTGTTACTGTTTTGGCGTGGACTTAGGAAGTTTGTACCAAGTTTGGTGCTGTTTTGGCGTGGACTTAGGAAGTTTGTACCAAGTTTGTTACTGTTTTGGCGTGGACTTAGGAAGTTTGTACCAAGTTTGTTACTGTTTTGGCGTGGACTTAGGAAGTTTGTACCAAGTTTGTTACTGTTTTGGCGTGGACTTAGGAAGTTTGTATAAAGTTTGGTGCTGTTTTGGCGTGGACTTAGAAAGTTTGTATCAAGTTTGGTGCTGTTTTGGCGTGGACTTAGGAAGTTTGTACCAAGTTTGTTACTGTTTTGGCGTGGACTTAGGAAGTTTGTACCAAGTTTGTTTCTGTTTTGGCGCGGACTTACGAAGTTTGTACCAAGTTTGGTGCTGTTTTGGCGTGGACTTAGGAAGTTTGTTCCAAGTTTGTTACTGTTTTGGCGTGGACTTAGGAAGTTTGTATCAAGTTTGGTGCTGTTTTGGCGTGGACTTAGAAAGTTTGTATCAAGTTTGGTGCTGTTTTGGCGTGGACTTAGGAAGTTTGTACCAAGTTTGTTACTGTTTTGGCGTGGACTTAGGAAGTTTGTACCAAGTGTGGTGCTGTTTTGGCGTGGACTTAGGCAGTTTGTACCAAGTTTGTTACTGTTTTGGCGTGGACTTAGGAAGTTTGTACCAAGTTTGGTGCTGTTTTGGCGTGGACTTAGGAAGTTTGTACCAAGTTTGTTACTGTTTTGGCGTGGACTTAGGAAGTTTGTACCAAGTTTGTTACTGTTTTGGCGTGGACTTAGGAAGTTTGTATCAAGTTTGGTGCTGTTTTGGCGTGGACTTAGGAAGTTTGTACCAAGTTTGTTACTGTTTTGGCGTGGACTTAGGAAGTTTGTACCAAGTTTGGTGCTGTTTTGGCGTGGACTTAGGAAGTTTGTACCAAGTTTGTTACTGTTTTGGCGTGGACTTAGGAAGTTTGTACCAAGTTTGGTGCTGTTTTGGCGTGGACTTAGGAAGTTTGTACCTAGTTTGTTTCTGTTTTGGCGTGGACTTAGGAAGTTTGTACCAAGTTTGTTACTGTTTTGGCGTGGACTTAGGAAGTTTGTACCAAGTTTGGTGCTGTTTTGGCGTGGACTTAGGCAGTTTGTACCAAGTTTGTTACTGTTTTGGCGTGGACTTAGGAAGTTTGTACCAAGTTTGGTGCTGTTTTGGCGTGGACTTAGGAAGTTTGTACCAAGTTTGTTACTGTTTTGGCGTGGACTTAGGAAGTTTGTACCAAGTTTGTTACTGTTTTGGCGTGGACTTAGGAAGTTTGTATCAAGTTTGGTGCTGTTTTGGCGTGGACTTAGGAAGTTTGTACCTAGTTTGTTTCTGTTTTGGCGTGGACTTAGGAAGTTTGTACCAAGTTTGTTACTGTTTTGGCGTGGACTTAGGAAGTTTGTACCAAGTTTGGTGCTGTTTTGGCGTGGACTTAGGAAGTTTGTACCAAGTTTGTTACTGTTTTGGCGTGGACTTAGGAAGTTTGTACCAAGTTTGTTACTGTTTTGGCGTGGACTTAGGAAGTTTGTACCAAGTTTGGTGCTGTTTTGGCGTGGACTTAGGAAGTTTGTACCAAGTTTGGTGCTGTTTTGGCGTGGACTTAGGAACTTTGCACCAAGTTTGTTACTGTTTTGGCGTGGACTTAGGAAGTTTGTACCAAGTTTGGTGCTGTTTTGGCGTGGACTTAGGCAGTTTGTACCAAGTTTGTTACTGTTTTGGCGTGGACTTAGGAAGTTTGTACCAAGTTTGGTGCTGTTTTGGCGTGGACTTAGGAAGTTTGTACCAAGTTTGTTACTGTTTTGGCGTGGACTTAGGAAGTTTGTACCAAGTTTGTTACTGTTTTGGCGTGGACTTAGGAAGTTTGTACCAAGTTTGTTACTGTTTTGGCGTGGACTTAGGAAGTTTGTACCAAGTTTGGTGCTGTTTTGGCGTGGACTTAGGAAGTTTGTACCAAGTTTGGTGCTGTTTTGGCGCGGACTTACGAAGTTTGTACCAAGTTTGGTGCTGTTTTGGCGCGGACTTACGAAGTTTGTACCAAGTTTGGTGCTGTTTTGGCGTGGACTTAGAAAGTTTGTATCAAGTTTGGTGCTGTTTTGGCGTGGACTTAGGAAGTTTGTACCTAGTTTGGTGCTGTTTTGGCGTGGACTTAGGAAGTTTGTACCAAGTTTGTTACTGTTTTGGCGTGGACTTAGGAAGTTTGTACCAAGTTTGTTACTGTTTTGGCGTGGACTTAGGAAGTTTGTACCAAGTTTGTTACTGTTTTGGCGTGGACTTAGGAAGTTTGTTTCAAGTTTGGTGCTGTTTTGGCGTGGACTTAGGAAGTTTGTACCTAGTTTGTTTCTGTTTTGGCGTGGACTTAGGAAGTTTGTACCAAGTTTGTTACTGTTTTGGCGTGGACTTAGGAAGTTTGTACCAAGTTTGGTGCTGTTTTGGCGTGGACTTAGGAAGTTTGTACCTAGTTTGTTTCTGTTTTGGCGTGGACTTAGGAACTTTGCACCAAGTTTGTTACTGTTTTGGCGTGGACTTAGGAAGTTTGTATCAAGTTTGTTACTGTTTTGGCGTGGACTTAGGAAGTTTGTACCAAGTTTGGTGCTGTTTTGGCGTGGACTTAGGAAGTTTGTTCCAAGTTTGTTACTGTTTTGGCGTGGACTTAGGAAGTTTGTACCAAGTTTGGTGCTGTTTTGGCGTGGACTTAGGAAGTTTGTACCTAGTTTGTTTCTGTTTTGGCGTGGACTTAGGAACTTTGCACCAAGTTTGTTACTGTTTTGGCGTGGACTTAGGAAGTTTGTATCAAGTTTGTTACTGTTTTGGCGTGGACTTAGGAAGTTTGTACCAAGTTTGGTGCTGTTTTGGCGTGGACTTAGGAAGTTTGTTCCAAGTTTGTTACTGTTTTGGCGTGGACTTAGGAAGTTTGTTTCAAGTTTGGTGCTGTTTCGGCGTGGACTTAGAAAGTTTGTATCAAGTTTGGTGCTGTTTTGGCGTGGACTTAGAAAGTTTGTTTCAAGTTTGGTGCTGTTTTGGCGCGGACTTAGGAAGTTTGTACCAAGTTTGGTGCTGTTTTGGCGTGGACTTAGGAAGTTTGTATCAAGTTTGGTGCTGTTTTGGCGTGGACTTAGAAAGTTTGTATCAAGTTTGGTGCTGTTTTGGCGTGGACTTAGAAAGTTTGTATCAAGTTTGGTGCTGTTTTGGCGTGGACTTAGGAAGTTTGTACCAAGTTTGTTACTGTTTTGGCGTGGACTTAGGAAGTTTGTACCAAGTTTGTTACTGTTTTGGCGTGGGCTTAGGAAGTTTGTACCAAGTTTGTTACTGTTTTGGCGTGGACTTAGGAAGTTTGTACCAAGTTTGTTACTGTTTTGGCGTGGACTTAGGAAGTTTGTACCAAGTTTGGTGCTGTTTTGGCGTGGACTTAGGAAGTTTGTACCAAGTTTGTTACTGTTTTGGCGTGGACTTAGGAAGTTTGTACCAAGTTTGTTACTGTTTTGGCGTGGACTTAGGAAGTTTGTACCAAGTTTGTTACTGTTTTGGCGTGGACTTAGAAAGTTTGTATCAAGTTTGGTGCTGTTTTGGCGTGGACTTAGGAAGTTTGTACCAAGTTTGGTGCTGTTTTGGCGTGGACTTAGGAAGTTTGTACCAAGTTTGTTACTGTTTTGGCGTGGACTTAGGAAGTTTGTTTCAAGTTTGGTGCTGTTTTGGCGTGGACTTAGGAAGTTTGTACCAAGTTTGTTACTGTTTTGGCGTGGACTTAGGAAGTTTGTATCAAGTTTGGTGCTGTTTTGGCGCGGACTTAGGAAGTTTGTACCAAGTTTGTTACTGTTTTGGCGTGGACTTAGGAAGTTTGTACCAAGTTTGTTACTGTTTTGGCGTGGGCTTAGGAAGTTTGTACCAAGTTTGTTACTGTTTTGGCGTGGACTTAGGAAGTTTGTACCAAGTTTGTTACTGTTTTGGCGTGGACTTAGGAAGTTTGTACCAAGTTTGTTACTGTTTTGGCGTGGACTTAGGAAGTTTGTACCAAGTTTGGTGCTGTTTTGGCGTGGACTTAGGAAGTTTGTACCAAGTTTGTTACTGTTTTGGCGTGGACTTAGGAAGTTTGTACCAAGTTTGTTACTGTTTTGGCGTGGACTTAGGAAGTTTGTACCAAGTTTGTTACTGTTTTGGCGTGGACTTAGAAAGTTTGTATCAAGTTTGGTGCTGTTTTGGCGTGGACTTAGGAAGTTTGTACCAAGTTTGGTGCTGTTTTGGCGTGGACTTAGGAAGTTTGTACCAAGTTTGTTACTGTTTTGGCGTGGACTTAGGAAGTTTGTACCAAGTTTGTTACTGTTTTGGCGTGGACTTAGGAAGTTTGTACCAAGTTTGTTACTGTTTTGGCGTGGACTTAGGAAGTTTGTACCAAGTTTGGTGCTGTTTTGGCGTGGACTTATGAAGTTTGTACCAAGTTTGTTACTGTTTTGGCGTGGACTTAGGAAGTTTGTACCAAGTTTGGTGCTGTTTTGGCGTGGACTTAGAAAGTTTGTATCAAGTTTGGTGCTGTTTTGGCGTGGACTCAGGAAGTTTGTACCAAGTTTGTTACTGTTTTGGCGTGGACTTAGGAAGTTTGTACCAAGTTTGTTACTGTTTTGGCGTGGACTTAGGAAGTTTGTACCAAGTTTGTTTCTGTTTTGGCGCGGACTTACGAAGTTTGTACCAAGTTTGGTGCTGTTTTGGCGTGGACTTAGGAAGTTTGTACCAAGTTTGTTACTGTTTTGGCGTGGACTTAGGAAGTTTGTATCAAGTTTGGTGCTGTTTTGGCGTGGACTTAGGAAGTTTGTACCTAGTTTGTTTCTGTTTTGGCGTGGACTTAGGAAGTTTGTACCAAGTTTGTTACTGTTTTGGCGTGGACTTAGGAAGTTTGTACCAAGTTTGGTGCTGTTTTGGCGTGGACTTAGGAAGTTTGTACCAAGTTTGGTGCTGTTTTGGCGTGGACTTAGGAAGTTTGTACCAAGTTTGTTACTGTTTTGGCGTGGACTTAGGAAGTTTGTACCAAGTTTGTTACTGTTTTGGCGTGGACTTAGGAAGTTTGTACCAAGTTTGGTGCTGTTTTGGCGTGGACTTAGGAAGTTTGTACCAAGTTTGGTGCTGTTTTGGCGTGGACTTAGGAAGTTTGTACCAAGTTTGTTACTGTTTAGGCGTGGACTTAGGAAGTTTGTACCAAGTTTGTTACTGTTTTGGCGTGGACTTAGGAAGTTTGTACCAAGTTTGTTACTGTTTTGGCGTGGACTTAGGAAGTTTGTACCAAGTTTGTTACTGTTTTGGCGTGGACTTAGGAAGTTTGTATCAAGTTTGGTGCTGTTTTGGCGTGGACTTAGGAAGTTTGTACCAAGTTTGTTACTGTTTTGGCGTGGACTTAGGAAGTTTGTACCAAGTTTGTTACTGTTTTGGCGTGGACTTAGGAAGTTTGTACCAAGTTTGTTTCTGTTTTGGCGCGGACTTACGAAGTTTGTACCAAGTTTGGTGCTGTTTTGGCGTGGACTTAGGAAGTTTTTACCAAGTTTGTTACTGTTTTGGCGTGGACTTAGGAAGTTTGTACCAAGTTTGGTGCTGCTTTGGCGTGGACTTATGAAGTTTGTACCAAGTTTGTTACTGTTTTGGCGTGGACTTAGGAAGTTTGTACCAAGTTTGGTGCTGTTTTGGCGTGGACTTAGGAAGTTTTTACCAAGTTTGTTACTGTTTTGGCGTGGACTTAGGAAGTTTGTACCAAGTTTGGTGCTGTTTTGGCGTGGACTTAGGAAGTTTGTACCTAGTTTGTTACTGTTTTGGCGTGGACTTAGGAAGTTTGTACCAAGTTTGTTACTGTTTTGGCGTGGACTTAGGAAGTTTGTATCAAGTTTGGTGCTGTTTTGGCGTGGACTTAGGAAGTTTGTACCAAGTTTGGTGCTGTTTTGGCGTGGACTTAGGAAGTTTGTTCCAAGTTTGTTACTGTTTTGGCGTGGACTTAGGAAGTTTGTATCAAGTTTGGTGCTGTTTCGGCGTGGACTTAGAAAGTTTGTATCAAGTTTGGTGCTGTTTTGGCGTGGACTTAGAAAGTTTGTTTCAAGTTTGGTGCTGTTTTGGCGTGGACTTAGGAAGTTTGTACCAAGTTTGTTACTGTTTTGGCGTGGACTTAGGAAGTTTGTACCAAGTTTTTTACTGTTTTGGCGTGGACTTAGGAAGTTTGTACCAAGTTTGGTACTCTTTGGCGTGGACTTAGGAAGTTTGTACCAAGTTTGTTACTGTTTTGGCGTGGACTTAGGAAGTTTGTACCAAGTTTGGTGCTGTTTTGGCGTGGACTTAGGAAGTTTGTACCAAGTTTGTTACTGTTTTGGCGTGGACTTAGGAAGTTTGTACCAAGTTTGTTACTGTTTTGGCGTGGACTTAGGAAGTTTGTACCAAGTTTGTTACTGTTTTGGCGTGGACTTAGAAAGTTTGTATCAAGTTTGGTGCTGTTTTGGCGTGGACTTAGGAAGTTTGTACCAAGATTGGTGCTGTTTTGGCGTGGACTTAGGAAGTTTGTACCTAGTTTGTTTCTGTTTTGGCGTGGACTTAGGAAGTTTGTACCAAGTTTGTTACTGTTTTGGCGTGGACTTAGGAAGTTTGTACCAAGTTTGTTACTGTTTTGGCGTGGACTTAGGAAGTTTGTACCAAGTTTGTTACTGTTTTGGCGTGGACTTAGGAAGTTTGTACCAAGTTTAGTGCTGTTTTGGCGCGGACTTACGAAGTTTGTACCAAGTTTGGTGATGTTTTGGCGTGGACTTAGGAAGTTTGTACCTAGTTTGTTTCTGTTTTGGCGTGGACTTAGGAAGTTTGTACCAAGTTTGTTACTGTTTTGGCGTGGACTTAGGAAGTTTGTACCAAGTTTGTTACTGTTTTGGCGTGGACTTAGGAAGTTTGTACCAAGTTTGTTACTGTTTTGGCGTGGACTTAGGAAGTTTGTACCAAGTGTTACAACGGTTTGTAACATTAGGTGTAAATTTAAAGACCTTTTTTAGGCAACGCCAAAAAATATGTCTTTATTTCACTTCGTTCTGCTACCGAAAAGAAAATGGGAAACGCTTTTCCTATCTTTATAGTTTCGGACTAATAACTAAGCGTTCCGCGCAGGGGACTTATCCAGCAACGTCATTCGCAGATGACGGCTCCATCACAACATTGTCTCCCCTGATAATCGCTTCTACCACGCGGCTTATCACTTGTTAAAAGATGTCTTCTGCAGGTAAGTTGCCTCTTCCCGACATTAACTAACTTAATTTACTTTCTAGCTCACCGTTACCTACATCAAGAACTGCTACCTTCGTGGACGGCCTTTCTAATAATCCGCTCGCAGTTCGTATGCTAACACGTCGCACCTGTCCGTCCTTCGCTCTCAGAACGCCCACTACTCGACCTTTGGGCCACGTATTTCGAGGCAGGTTACGATCTACAACAATAACGACGTCACCTTCCTCGATTGGTCGGACAGGTTTAAACCACTTCGCTCGCCGCGTGAGCACCGGTAGATAATCGGAGATCCACTTTCGCCAGAACATATCTGCCATCAGCTGTGATGTCTTCCACGAGGCCCTTAGTGCTGCGTTGCTTTCGTCGTATGCCGCCGGGGGCTTATCTCCAGTGGTGCTCCCGAGGAGGAAATGGTTCGGTGTTAGTGGAAATTCTGAAATGTCATCCAGAGGTAGAAAAGTAAGTGGCCTTGAATTTACAATTAGTTCGATCTCTGCAAACGCTGTTGACAATATTTCATCCGTAGGGAGCCGTGGTAACTGCATCTCGTAAATGTTTCTTTTGACGGTTTGTACCATCCGCTCCCAACATCCCCCGAAATGTGGCCCTCCTGGCGGATTGAAGCTCCACGACAGCGACGGCGTGGTGAGTTTTTCTGTTAATTCCTTTCTATCAACAGCCTTCAGTGCCTCTTTCAGCTCCTTCGACGCCCCGACGAAATTTGTTCCACAATCCGTTATGATTCTTAGCGGTGATCCACGTCTACTTATGAAACGCCTGACGGCAAGAATGCACGATGAAGTGTTCAAACTATGTGCGAGCTCCAAATGAATTGCTCGTGTGGTTAGGCATGTGAAGAGAACGCCCCACCTTTTCTCCGCGCGCCTGCCAACAGCTACGGCCAACGGACCGAAATAATCGATCCCGGTATATGTAAATGCACGTTGATGGACTCCTAGCCTTTCTGCCGGAAGGTTGCCCATCTCCGGTGGCTCTGGTGTCGCGTCCCGATTTTTACAGTACTGGCACCTCTTTCGGACACGATCTAACTCGGCACGCAGTCGCGGTATCTGGAATCTTGCTCGGACCACGTTTAAGACAGTTTGATGGTTGATGTGATGATAACGCTGGTGGTACTCGTCTAGTAACAGTACGGTGACCGGATGCCCTGCTGGCAAGATGATTGGACGCTTGGTGTCTTCATTTATCCACGGGCAATTACTTAATCTTCCACGAACCCGCAACACGCCCTGGTCGTCAAGTACCGGAGAGAGTTTGTAAATCGGACTTCTCTTGTTGACCGTTTTGGTCGTGGAAATACCATTGGGATTTTCCAGTTCACGGACCTCCGCTGGGAAGGCGTCTCGTTGCGCGACCCGGAAGAGAATTAGTTCGGCTCGCTTCAATTCATCCTGTACTCGGTTTTCTCTGTCGGGCGGATTACCTTTGGTTCGTGCTACGGAAAGGAAACGGACGACGTATGCAACGGTCTTTCTTAATCTGCTCCAGTCTGAGAAGCGTTCGAAAGATATGAACTTTTGGCTGACCGCATGGTGCAAAAGAACGGGACGGGCCTCCTCGGAAGTCTCCCCAATGTCTGCTGCACGTTCCGGCCATTCACTCTCCGAGTGCCAAAGAAAACTAGGACCTTTGAACCACTGACTCGTCGAACTTAAATCCGGATCTTGTTGCCATTTTGTGCCGAGATCTGCAACGTTCAATTTGGTGGATATCCAGCGCCAGTCTTTCACCATCGTGTTCTCTAACAACTCCCCTACACGACAGGCAACGAACTGACTGTATCGGCGATGATCAGAGCGTAGCCAGCAAACGACGTTGCGAGAATCCGTCCAGAAGACGGTGCGCGCGATTTTTATCCGATGGGATTGCATTATAGTATTTGCCAGCCTCGACGCAATGACCGCGGCTTGTAGTTCGAGGCGAGGAATCGATGAACGCTTCAGGCCCCCGACACGGGTTTTCGAGCTGACGAGAGCACACTCGATAATATTCCCTTCTTCAAACCGGAAGTAAGCTACCGCCGCGATCGCGTTTTCACTAGCATCACAAAACACATGCAGCTGTAAATTATTGTCTGAGGCCGTCGCGAGCTGTCGGTAACATCGCGGTATGCTGACCTTCGTAACGTCCGGCAATACCGTTATCCATCTCTTCCATCCTTCGGCTATCTTCCCTGTGATCTGATGATCCCACTCCACACCAGCGCGCCATATTTCCTGGAGCAGGATTTTCAAATACACCAATAGGTGCCCAATCAACCCTAGTGGATCGTATATGGACATCAAAGTACTTAACACTTCTCGCTTCGTCGGTAACTTGCCTCCACAGAGTATGGCATCTTCGGTTTTGGGAGACCTACGGAAAGTAAATGTGTCCGTGGCCATGTTCCACCACATACCTAAAACCTTTTCAGTTTGGCCTTCCATTCCCATATTCAGTTTCAACTCGCCATTATGGTCTCCCCGTAGACAAGCCGCTACCCTGACGGAATTGGACATCCAGTTACGAATCTCAAACCCTCCTTGAGCGTGGATGTTTCTTACGTCTTTAGCTAGGTTTATTGCTTCTTCTTCAGTTTCCACGCTGCACAACATATCGTCGACGTAATGTTCATGGACAATACATTCTGCGGCTCGAGGAAACTCTTTGCTGAATCTTTCGGCGTTTAGGTTTTTAACGTATTGTGCGCTGCTTGGAGAGCAGGCTGCCCCGAAAGTCATTACTGTAACCGCGTATACGTTTGGATCATCGCTAAATTCTGTGCCCGTGAAATTCCAGAAGATAAGCTGCGAACGTTGATCCTCTGCTCTGATCTTAACCTGATGAAACATTTCTGCTATGTCTCCGGTGACTGTCACTCGAAACTCTCGAAATTTAAATAGCACGGAGAGAAGGCTAGCCAATTGTGGTGGGCCGACCACGAGATGCGAATTAAAACTAACACCCTTTACTGTTGCAGCCGCGTCGAAAACCATACGAATCTTCCCGGGCTTGTTTACGTTGCTAACAGGAAATATCGGCAGGTACCAGTCTCGCGGTTGCCTTTGGGCTACTTCATCTGCTGACAGTTGTCTGATGTAGCCTTTCTCTTTATAATCAGACATTTTTTCGTTTATTAATTTCGCTAACACAGTATCCTTTCCCATTCTTCTCCGTAGGCATTGGTACCGTCGTAGGGCCATAGCGCGATTACACGGAAGACGAACGTCGTCAAACTTCCACAGTAGCCCAGTTTCGTACCGTGCTCCGATTAACCGGGTTTTTGACGACAGGAGCACCAGCGCACGTTCGTTCTCCTTCGACTGGAACTCTTTTGGTGGCAAGGTGCCCAGCGCCTCGAGCGTGAAAAAATTTCTCACCACGCGATCCAGAGCATCGTCTCCCCCGTAACTGCATTCGCATATATGATAACTGTAATAGGGCTGTTTTCTCTTTTCTAGGCCTGGTCTCCCCGTGCACGGACCGAACACCGTCCAACCTAGTCGCGTCTTCGAAGCCACCGGCTCGTGCGGTCTGCCCTCGACTTGGCTGAGTGATTGTCCCAGATGACAGTTATCTATCCCGATTAATATTTGTGGCCTCACCCTTTTGTAGGAGGTCAACGGGAGTCCCTTCAGGTAGGGATATCGACGGACTAACTCTGGTACCTCGACGGTTTGTTCTGGCAGCGCCAAGCTTCTCATGGAACGAACTGTAGGAATTACGTACGTTGGCGTTTTGCCTCCTGTGCCGGACACCCTTAATGAAAGTCGGACCGAGTCCCTATCCTCACGCCCTGTGTCGCCGGTCCACCGGATGCATAGAGGATGGGGTGTTCCAACTAACCCCAATTCCTCGACCAGGCTTTGCTCCACGAAGGTTGTTGAGGAGCCGTCATCAAAAAAGGCGTAGGTTTCGATGGACTTACCGGCCCCGTGGACTAACACCGGAATGTAGCGGAACAGTACGTCGCAACCTTCCGCGAGATGGGTGTTATCGCTCGCCGAGCGATCCACAGTTGGACTAACGGTATCATCGTGTAGAAGACTGTGGTGCATCGCTGCACAGTCACCCTTCCCACAGGGTTTACGCATGCGACAAATTCCCGGATGGCGCGACAGGCACGTAGGGCACAATTTCCTTTGCTTCACGATCAAACATCGGCCCTCAACGTCCAGTTCAATGAATTTCGCACAATCAGCCAGCTTGTGATAATGTTTGTTTTTGCATGCGGCGCAGTTATTGGTCATCCGTGAATGTGTTGGTGTTAGTGTTACAACATGGTGCGTGTTAATTCGGCTTACCTGGCCGCGGCGGTTTTGTCTTTCCCTAACGTTGTCGTAGTACACGATCGACAGACTAGATGCCCGGACCAGGCGATCCAGCCATCCTTCAAACTCGGCGAAAGTCACCCTTGGAAGATCGAGACGATAATCGTTCCACCGTAACCGTTCGATCGACGGTAGCTTTTCCACGATCTCTTGCAGCAGTGTGGCATTACACTGAAATTCGTCGAGTCCTGACGCCCTTATGGTAGCGCACATATTGAGCACTGCCACTCCGAAATCAACCATGGTTTCCGGCCTTTCTGCATCTGGTGAAGGCATTCTTCTAATTTTCCGCACCAAGTTGTTCACTATTATCTCGGGTCTGCCGAATAGTGTTCTCAACATTTCAATTGCCCCTTCCAAACACGACGGTAACAGAAGCCGGTATCGCACAGCCTCTAACGCCTTCCCTTTTAACGCCTTCTGAACGCGCAGCAGATTCTCCTCCCTGGTGTATCCGCAGAGTGCCGTCGAGCTCTCGTAGCTGCTGATAAATATCGGCCACTCTTCAGGGGCACCGCTAAAAACTGGAAGGTCGCGACCGGTGCCTTGCCTGGCCGTCAGTTGGCTTTGGCTTAGTGTTGTGTTATTTGCATAAGATGGTGCGCCCAAGCCCGCTGACGTTGCACGAAAGTTCGCTCCTACTGTGGCTGGTGAAGCTAGCGTCCATGGGGGTATGGTCGGCTCCGCCATCGCGCGCGCATTCTTAGACGTTGTCGCGTCGGTCACAATTTGCTGCTGTGTACCATCCATAACCGTCCGTGATGGCGCATCTTCCATTGCCGGCGATGCTAACGCTCCCACCATCGGTGCCGTGGACGCACCCGCCATCCTCGGACGAGCCCATAGCTCTGTTAACGACAGTGGTGCCATTTCTCCCACCATTCCCTGTCTTGTCGTTGCCGGCATCGACACTGGGAAGCCAGATGTTACTCTGCCACCCAAATGAAACCCGGGTGGCTTAGTAACCGCCGACACCATTATCTCCTTCTCGATTTCAAGCCGCTGTTGCTCCAACATCAGCTTGCGCATCTCAATCTCGTTAAGCTTCAGCTCAATCTCGTTCAATGTTGCCCGCGCTTCGTGGTCGGTTCGGGGAAAGTTGTGAAAATTTGGGAGTTCTCGCGTTGTTGAGTTCGCCGTTGGAACGTGCCCTTCAAGTACCGCTTGCCGTTGTACGACATTCGCGGGCT
Organism: Anopheles atroparvus; assembly: GCA_914969975.1. Taxonomy (NCBI): domain Eukaryota; kingdom Metazoa; phylum Arthropoda; class Insecta; order Diptera; family Culicidae; genus Anopheles; species Anopheles atroparvus. Next base: position 537,078 of record CAJZCY010000021.1, on the reverse strand, counting down.
GATCCGCTGTTGCTACCTGGTGTACGGCGGACGGGCTGTCTTCCATCGCGTTTTTCTACGATCGCGGTGCTCTTGATTCACTTTTTTTACCCGAAATTTCACTTACGAATTTACGCGCGCGACGAGTTTCGGAGCGTTTTTATTGTGCTTTGAACGAGTGAACCAATATTTTTTGGACTGTTACAACGGTTTGTAACATTAGGTGTAAATTTAAAGACCTTTTTTAGGCAACGCCAAAAAATATGTCTTTATTTCACTTCGTTCTGCTACCGAAAAGAAAATGGGAAACGCTTTTCCTATCTTTATAGTTTCGGACTAATAACTAAGCGTTCCGCGCAGGGGACTTATCCAGCAACGTCATTCGCAGATGACGGCTCCATCACAACACCAAGTTTGGTGCTGTTTTGGCGTGGACTTATGAAGTTTGTACCAAGTTTGTTACTGTTTTGGCGTGGACTTAGGAAGTTTGTACCAAGTTTGTTACTGTTTTGGCGTGGACTTAGGAAGTTTGTACCAAGTTTGTTACTGTTTTGGCGTGGACTTAGGAAGTTTGTACCAAGTTTGGTGCTGTTTTGGCGTGGACTTAGAAAGTTTGTATCAAGTTTGGTGCTGTTTTGGCGTGGACTTAGGAAGTTTGTACCTAGTTTGTTTCTGTTTTGGCGTGGACTTAGGAAGTTTGTACCAAGTTTGTTACTGTTTTGGCGTGGACTTAGGAAGTTTGTACCAAGTTTGTTACTGTTTTGGCGTGGACTTAGGAAGTTTGTACCAAGTTTGGTGCTGTTTTGGCGTGGACTTAGGAAGTTTGTACCAAGTTTGTTACTGTTTTGGCGTGGACTTAGGAAGTTTGTACCAAGTTTGTTACTGTTTTGGCGTGGACTTAGGAAGTTTGTACCAAGTTTGTTACTGTTTTGGCGCGGACTTACGAAGTTTGTACCAAGTTTGGTGATGTTTTGGCGTGGACTTAGGAAGTTTGTACCTAGTTTGTTTCTGTTTTGGCGTGGACTTAGGAAGTTTGTACCAAGTTTGTTACTGTTTTGGCGTGGACTTAGAAAGTTTGTATCAAGTTTGGTGCTGTTTTGGCGTGGACTTAGAAAGTTTGTATCAAGTTTGGTGCTGTTTTGGCGTGGACTTAGGAAGTTTGTACCTAGTTTGTTTCTGTTTTGGCGTGGACTTAGGAAGTTTGTACCAAGTTTGTTACTGTTTTGGCGTGGACTTAGGAAGTTTGTACCAAGTTTGTTACTGTTTTGGCGTGGACTTAGGAAGTTTGTACCAAGTTTGGTGCTGTTTTGGCGTGGACTTAGGAAGTTTGTACCAAGTTTGTTACTGTTTTGGCGTGGACTTAGGAAGTTTGTACCAAGTTTGTTACTGTTTTGGCGTGGACTTAGGAAGTTTGTACCAAGTTTGGTGCTGTTTTGGCGTGGACTTATGAAGTTTGTACCAAGTTTGTTACTGTTTTGGCGTGGACTTAGGAAGTTTGTACCAAGTTTGGTGCTGTTTTGGCGTGGACTTAGAAAGTTTGTATCAAGTTTGGTGCTGTTTTGGCGTGGACTTAGGAAGTTTGTACCAAGTTTGTTACTGTTTTGGCGTGGACTTAGGAAGTTTGTACCAAGTTTGTTTCTGTTTTGGCGCGGACTTACGAAGTTTGTACCAAGTTTGTTACTGTTTTGGCGTGGACTTAGGAAGTTTGTACCAAGTTTGTTACTGTTTTGGCGTGGACTTAGGAAGTTTGTACCAAGTTTGTTACTGTTTTGGCGTGGACTTAGGAAGTTTGTACCTAGTTTGTTTCTGTTTTGGCGTGGACTTAGGAAGTTTGTACCAAGTTTGTTACTGTTTTGGCGTGGACTTAGGAAGTTTGTACCAAGTTTGTTACTGTTTTGGCGTGGACTTAGGAAGTTTGTACCAAGTTTGGTGCTGTTTTGGCGTGGACTTAGGAAGTTTGTACCAAGTTTGTTACTGTTTTGGCGTGGACTTAGGAAGTTTGTACCAAGTTTGTTACTGTTTTGGCGTGGACTTAGGAAGTTTGTACCAAGTTTGGTGCTGTTTTGGCGTGGACTTATGAAGTTTGTACCAAGTTTGTTACTGTTTTGGCGTGGACTTAGGAAGTTTGTACCAAGTTTGGTGCTGTTTTGGCGTGGACTTAGAAAGTTTGTATCAAGTTTGGTGCTGTTTTGGCGTGGACTTAGGAAGTTTGTACCAAGTTTGTTACTGTTTTGGCGTGGACTTAGGAAGTTTGTACCAAGTTTGTTTCTGTTTTGGCGCGGACTTACGAAGTTTGTACCAAGTTTGTTACTGTTTTGGCGTGGACTTAGGAAGTTTGTACCAAGTTTGTTACTGTTTTGGCGTGGACTTAGGAAGTTTGTACCAAGTTTGGTGCTGTTTTGGCGTGGACTTATGAAGTTTGTACCAAGTTTGTTACTGTTTTGGCGTGGACTTAGGAAGTTTGTATCAAGTTTGGTGCTGTTTTGGCGTGGACTTAGGAAGTTTGTACCAAGTTTGGTGCTGTTTTGGCGTGGACTTAGGAAGTTTGTACCAAGTTTGTTACTGTTTTGGCGTGGACTTAGGAAGTTTGTACCAAGTTTCCAAGTGTTTTTGGGTAGTTTTAAGAAGTTTCTACAAAGTTTGTATTTGACACTCTGTTGCAACTCTGTTGGAATTCGGGTAGTTGTAGGAAGTTTGTACCAAGTTTGTTACTGTTTTGGCGTGGACTTAGGAAGTTTGTACCAAGTTTGTTTCTGTTTTGGCGTGGACTTAGGAAGTTTGTACCAAGTTTGTTACTGTTTTGGCGTGGACTTAGGAAGTTTGTACCAAGTTTGTTACTGTTTTGGCGTGGACTTAGGAAGTTTGTACCAAGTTTGGTGCTGTTTTGGCGTGGACTTAGGAAGTTTGTACCTAGTTTGTTACTGTTTTGGCGTGGACTTAGGAAGTTTGTACCAAGTTTGGTGCTGTTTTGGCGTGGACTTAGGAAGTTTGTACCAAGTTTGTTACTGTTTTGGCGTGGACTTAGGAAGTTTGTACCAAGTTTGGTGCTGTTTTGGCGTGGACTTAGGAAGTTTGTACCAAGTTTCCAAGTGTTTTTGGGTAGTTTTAAGAAGTTTCTACAAAGTTTGTATTTGACACTCTGTTGCAACTCTGTTGGAATTCGGGTAGTTGTAGGAAGTTTGTACCAAGTTTGGTGCTGTTTTGGCGTGGACTTAGGAAGTTTGTACCAAGTTTGCAAGTGTTTTTGGGTAGTTTTAAGAAGTTTCTACAAAGTTTGTATTTGACACTCTGTTGCAACTCTGCTGGAATTCGGGTAGTTGTAGGAAGTTTGTACCAAGTGTGTTACTGTTTTGGCGTGGACTTAGGAAGTTTGTACCAAGTTTGTTACTGTTTTGGCGTGGACTTAGGAAGTTTGTACCAAGTTTGTTACTGTTTTGGCGTGGACTTAGGAAGTTTGTACCAAGTTTGTTACTGTTTTGGCGTGGACTTAGGAAGTTTGTACCAAGTTTGTTACTGTTTTGGCGTGGACTTAGGAAGTTTGTACCAAGTTTGGTGCTGTTTTGGCGTGGACTTAGGAAGTTTGTACCTAGTTTGTTACTGTTTTGGCGTGGACTTAGGAAGTTTGTACCAAGTTTGGTGCTGTTTTGGCGTGGACTTAGGAAGTTTGTACCAAGTTTGTTACTGTTTTGGCGTGGACTTAGGAAGTTTGTACCAAGTTTGGTGCTGTTTTGGCGTGGACTTAGGAAGTTTGTACCAAGTTTCCAAGTGTTTTTGGGTAGTTTTAAGAAGTTTCTACAAAGTTTGTATTTGACACTCTGTTGCAACTCTGTTGGAATTCGGGTAGTTGTAGGAAGTTTGTACCAAGTTTGGTGCTGTTTTGGCGTGGACTTAGGAAGTTTGTACCAAGTTTGCAAGTGTTTTTGGGTAGTTTTAAGAAGTTTCTACAAAGTTTGTATTTGACACTCTGTTGCAACTCTGCTGGAATTCGGGTAGTTGTAGGAAGTTTGTACCAAGTTTGTTACTGTTTTGGCGTGGACTTAGGAAGTTTGTACCAAGTTTGTTACTGTTTTGGCGTGGACTTAGGAAGTTTGTACCAAGTTTGGTGCTGTTTTGGCGTGGACTTAGGAAGTTTGTACCAAGTTTCCAAGTGTTTTTGGGTAGTTTTAAGAAGTTTCTACAAAGTTTGTATTTGACACTCTGTTGCAACTCTGTTGGAATTCGGGTAGTTGTAGGAAGTTTGTACCAAGTTTGTTACTGTTTTGGCGTGGACTTAGGAAGTTTGTACCAAGTTTGTTTCTGTTTTGGCGTGGACTTAGGAAGTTTGTACCAAGTTTGTTACTGTTTTGGCGTGGACTTAGGAAGTTTGTACCAAGTTTGTTACTGTTTTGGCGTGGACTTAGGAAGTTTGTACCAAGTTTGTTACTGTTTTGGCGTGGACTTAGGAAGTTTGTACCAAGTTTGGTGCTGTTTTGGCGTGGACTTAGGAAGTTTGTACCAAGTTTGTTACTGTTTTGGCGTGGACTTAGGAAGTTTGTACCAAGTTTGTTACTGTTTTGGCGTGGACTTAGGAAGTTTGTACCAAGTTTGGTGCTGTTTTGGCGTGGACTTAGGAAGTTTGTACCAAGTTTGCAAGTGTTTTTGGGTAGTTTTAAGAAGTTTCTACAAAGTTTGTATTTGACACTCTGTTGCAACTCTGTTGGAATTCGGGTAGTTGTAGGAAGTTTGTACCAAGTTTGTTACTGTTTTGGCGTGGACTTAGGAAGTTTGTACCAAGTTTGGTGCTGTTTTGGCGTGGACTTAGGAAGTTTGTACCAAGTTTGGTGCTGTTTTGGCGTGGACTTAGAAAGTTTGTACCAAGTTTGGTGCTGTTTTGGCGTGGACTTAGAAAGTTTGTACCAAGTTTGTTACTGTTTTGGCGTGGACTTAGGAAGTTTGTACCAAGTTTGTTACTGTTTTGGCGTGGACTTAGGAAGTTTGTACCAAGTTTGGTGCTGTTTTGGCGTGGACTTAGAAAGTTTGTATCAAGTTTGGTGCTGTTTTGGCGTGGACTTAGGAAGTTTGTACCAAGTTTGTTACTGTTTTGGCGTGGACTTAGGAAGTTTGTACCAAGTTTGTTACTGTTTTGGCGTGGACTTAGGAAGTTTGTACCAAGTTTGTTACTGTTTTGGCGTGGACTTAGGAAGTTTGTACCAAGTTTGTTACTGTTTTGGCGTGGACTTAGGAAGTTTGTACCAAGTTTGTTACTGTTTTGGCGTGGACTTAGGAACTTTGTACCAAGTTTGTTACTGTTTTGGCGTGGACTTAGGAAGTTTGTACCAAGTTTGTTACTGTTTTGGCGTGGACTTAGGAACTTTGTACCAAGTTTGTTACTGTTTTGGCGTGGACTTAGGAAGTTTGTACCAAGTTTGTTACTGTTTTGGCGTGGACTTAGGAAGTTTGTACCAAGTTTGGTGCTGTTTTGGCGTGGACTTAGGAAGTTTGTACCAAGTTTGTTACTGTTTTGGCGTGGACTTAGGAAGTTTGTACCAAGTTTGTTACTGTTTTGGCGTGGACTTAGGAAGTTTGTACCAAGTTTGGTGCTGTTTTGGCGTGGACTTAGGAAGTTTGTACCAAGTTTGTTACTGTTTTGGCGTGGACTTAGGAAGTTTGTACCAAGTTTGTTACTGTTTTGGCGTGGACTTAGGAAGTTTGTACCAAGTTTGTTACTGTTTTGGCGTGGACTTAGGAAGTTTGTACCAAGTTTGTTACTGTTTTGGCGCGGACTTACGAAGTTTGTACCAAGTTTGGTGCTGTTTTGGCGTGGACTTAGGAAGTTTGTACCAAGTTTGTTACTGTTTTGGCGTGGACTTAGGAAGTTTGTACCAAGTTTGTTTCTGTTTTGGCGCGGACTTACGAAGTTTGTACCAAGTTTGGTGCTGTTTTGGCGTGGACTTAGGAAGTTTGTATCAAGTTTGGTGCTGTTTTGGCGTGGACTTAGGAAGTTTGTACCAAGTTTGTTACTGTTTTGGCGTGGACTTAGGAAGTTTGTACCAAGTTTGTTACTGTTTTGGCGTGGACTTAGGAAGTTTGTACCAAGTTTGTTACTGTTTTGGCGTGGACTTAGGAAGTTTGTACCAAGTTTGTTACTGTTTTGGCGTTGACTTAGGAAGTTTGTACCAAGTTTGCAAGTGTTTTTGGGTAGTTTTAAGAAGTTTCTACAAAGTTTGTATTTGACACTCTGTTGCAACTCTGTTCGAATTCGGGTAGTTGTAGGAAGTTTGTACCAAGTTTGTTACTGTTTTGGCGTGGACTTAGGAAGTTTGTACCAAGTTTGGTGCTGTTTTGGCGCGGACTTAGGAAGTTTGTACCAAGTTTTTTACTGTTTTGGCGTGGACTTAGGAAGTTTGTACCAAGTTTGTTACTGTTTTGGCGTGGACTTAGGAAGTTTGTACCAAGTTTGTTACTGTTTTGGCGTGGACTTAGGAAGTTTGTACCAAGTTTGTTACTGTTTTGGCGTTGACTTAGGAAGTTTGTACCAAGTTTGCAAGTGTTTTTGGGTAGTTTTAAGAAGTTTCTACAAAGTTTGTATTTGACACTCTGTTGCAACTCTGTTGGAATTCGGGTAGTTGTAGGAAGTTTGTACCAAGTTTGTTACTGTTTTGGCGTGGACTTACGAAGTTTGTACCAAGTTTGGTGCTGTTTTGGCGTGGACTTAGGAAGCTTGTACCAAGTTTGTTACTGTTTTGGCGTGGACTTAGGAAGTTTGTACCAAGTTTGTTTCTGTTTTGGCGCGGACTTACGAAGTTTGTACCAAGTTTGGTGCTGTTTTGGCGTGGACTTAGGAAGTTTGTATCAAGTTTGGTGCTGTTTTGGCGTGGACTTAGGAAGTTTGTACCTAGTTTGTTACTGTTTTGGCGTGGACTTAGGAAGTTTGTACCAAGTTTGGTGCTGTTTTGGCGTGGACTTAGGAAGTTTGTACCAAGTTTGTTACTGTTTTGGCGTGGACTTAGGAAGTTTGTACCAAGTTTGTTACTGTTTTGGCGTGGACTTAGGAAGTTTGTACCAAGTTTGGTGCTGTTTTGGCGCGGACTTAGGAAGTTTGTACCAAGTTTGTTACTGTTTTGGCGTGGACTTAGGAAGTTTGTACCAAGTTTGTTACTGTTTTGGCGTGGACTTAGGAAGTTTGTACCAAGTTTGTTACTGTTTTGGCGTGGACTTAGGAAGTTTGTACCAAGTTTGGTGCTGTTTTGGCGTGGACTTAGGAAGTTTGTACCAAGTTTGGTGCTGTTTTGGCGTGGACTTAGGAAGTTTGTACCAAGTTTGCAAGTGTTTTTGGGTAGTTTTAAGAAGTTTCTACAAAGTTTGTATTTGACACTCTGTTGCAACTCTGTTGGAATTCGGGTAGTTGTAGGAAGTTTGTACCAAGTTTGTTACTGTTTTGGCGTGGACTTAGGAAGTTTGTTCCAAGTTTGGTGCTGTTTTGGCGTGGACTTAGGAAGTTTGTACCAAGTTTGTTACTGTTTTGGCGTGGACTTAGGAAGTTTGTACCAAGTTTGTTACTGTTTTGGCGTGGACTTAGGAAGTTTGTACCAAGTTTGTTACTGTTTTGGCGTTGACTTAGGAAGTTTGTACCAAGTTTGCAAGTGTTTTTGGGTAGTTTTAAGAAGTTTCTACAAAGTTTGTATTTGACACTCTGTTGCAACTCTGTTGGAATTCGGGTAGTTGTAGGAAGTTTGTACCAAGTTTGTTACTGTTTTGGCGTGGACTTAGGAAGTTTGTACCAAGTTTGTTACTGTTTTGGCGTGGACTTAGGAAGTTTGTACCAAGTTTGTTACTGTTTTGGCGTGGACTTAGGAAGTTTGTACCAAGTTTGGTGCTGTTTTGGCGTGGACTTAGGAAGTTTGTACCAAGTTTGGTGCTGTTTTGGCGTGGACTTAGGAAGTTTGTACCAAGTTTGCAAGTGTTTTTGGGTAGTTTTAAGAAGTTTCTACAAAGTTTGTATTTGACACTCTGTTGCAACTCTGTTGGAATTCGGGTAGTTGTAGGAAGTTTGTACCAAGTTTGTTACTGTTTTGGCGTGGACTTAGGAAGTTTGTTCCAAGTTTGGTGCTGTTTTGGCGTGGACTTAGGAAGTTTGTACCAAGTTTGTTACTGTTTTGGCGTGGACTTAGGAAGTTTGTACCAAGTTTGTTACTGTTTTGGCGTGGACTTAGGAAGTTTGTACCAAGTTTGTTACTGTTTTGGCGTTGACTTAGGAAGTTTGTACCAAGTTTGCAAGTGTTTTTGGGTAGTTTTAAGAAGTTTCTACAAAGTTTGTATTTGACACTCTGTTGCAACTCTGTTGGAATTCGGGTAGTTGTAGGAAGTTTGTACCAAGTTTGTTACTGTTTTGGCGTGGACTTAGGAAGTTTGTACCAAGTTTGGTGCTGTTTTGGCGTGGACTTAGGAAGTTTGTACCAAGTTTGGTGCTGTTTTGGCGTGGACTTAGGAAGTTTGTACCAAGTTTGCAAGTGTTTTTGGGTAGTTTTAAGAAGTTTCTACAAAGTTTGTATTTGACACTCTGTTGCAACTCTGTTGGAATTCGGGTAGTTGTAGGAAGTTTGTACCAAGTTTGTTACTGTTTTGGCGTGGACTTAGGAAGTTTGTACCAAGTTTGTTACTGTTTTGGCGTGGACTTACGAAGTTTGTACCAAGTTTGGTGCTGTTTTGGCGTGGACTTAGGAAGTTTGTACCAAGTTTGTTACTGTTTTGGCGTGGACTTAGGAAGTTTGTACCAAGTTTGTTTCTGTTTTGGCGCGGACTTACGAAGTTTGTACCAAGTTTGGTGCTGTTTTGGCGTGGACTTAGGAAGTTTGTATCAAGTTTGGTGCTGTTTTGGCGTGGACTTAGGAAGTTTGTACCTAGTTTGTTACTGTTTTGGCGTGGACTTAGGAAGTTTGTACCAAGTTTGGTGCTGTTTTGGCGTGGACTTAGGAAGTTTGTACCAAGTTTGTTACTGTTTTGGCGTGGACTTAGGAAGTTTGTACCAAGTTTGTTACTGTTTTGGCGTGGACTTAGGAAGTTTGTACCAAGTTTGTTACTGTTTTGGCGTGGACTTAGGAAGTTTGTACCAAGTTTGTTACTGTTTTGGCGTGGACTTAGGAAGTTTGTACCAAGTTTGTTACTGTTTTGGCGTGGACTTAGGAAGTTTGTACCAAGTTTGGTGCTGTTTTGGCGCGGACTTAGGAAGTTTGTACCAAGTTTGTTACTGTTTTGGCGTGGACTTAGGAAGTTTGTACCAAGTTTGTTACTGTTTTGGCGTGGACTTAGGAAGTTTGTACCAAGTTTGTTACTGTTTTGGCGTGGACTTAGGAAGTTTGTACCAAGTTTGTTTCTGTTTTGGCGTGGACTTAGGAAGTTTGTACCAAGTTTGGTGCTGTTTTGGCGTGGACTTAGGAAGTTTGTACCAAGTTTGCAAGTGTTTTTGGGTAGTTTTAAGAAGTTTCTACAAAGTTTGTATTTGACACTCTGTTGCAACTCTGTTGGAATTCGGGTAGTTGTAGGAAGTTTGTACCAAGTTTGTTACTGTTTTGGCGTGGACTTAGGAAGTTTGTACCAAGTTTGGTGCTGTTTTGGCGTGGACTTAGGAAGTTTGTACCAAGTTTGGTGCTGTTTTGGCGTGGACTTAGGAAGTTTGTACCAAGTTTGCAAGTGTTTTTGGGTAGTTTTAAGAAGTTTCTACAAAGTTTGTATTTGACACTCTGTTGCAACTCTGTTGGAATTCGGGTAGTTGTAGGAAGTTTGTACCAAGTTTGTTACTGTTTTGGCGTGGACTTAGGAAGTTTGTACCAAGTTTGGTGCTGTTTTGGCGTGGACTTAGGAAGTTTGTACCAAGTTTGGTGCTGTTTTGGCGTGGACTTAGGAAGTTTGTACCAAGTTTGCAAGTGTTTTTGGGTAGTTTTAAGAAGTTTCTACAAAGTTTGTATTTGACACTCTGTTGCAACTCTGTTGGAATTCGGGTAGTTGTAGGAAGTTTGTACCAAGTTTGTTACTGTTTTGGCGTGGACTTAGGAAGTTTGTACCAAGTTTGGTGCTGTTTTGGCGTGGACTTAGGAAGCTTGTACCAAGTTTGTTACTGTTTTGGCGTGGACTTAGGAAGTTTGTACCAAGTTTGGTGCTGTTTTGGCGTGGATTTAGTAAGTTTGTACCAAGTTTGTTACTGTTTTGGCGTCGTCTTAGGAAGTTTGTACCAAGTTTGCAAGTGTTTTTGGGTAGTTTTAAGAAGTTTCTACAAAGTTTGTATTTGACACTCTGTTGCAACTCTGTTGGAATTCGGGTAGTTGTAGGAAGTTTGTACCAAGTTTGTTACTGTTTTGGCGTGGACTTAGGAAGTTTGTACCAAGTTTGGTGCTGTTTTGGCGTGGACTTAGGAAGTTTGTTCCAAGTTTGGAAGTGTTTTGGCGTGGACTTAGGAAGTTTGTACCAAGTTTGGTGCTGTTTTGGCGTGGATTTAGGAAGTTTGTACCAAGCTTGGTGCTGTTTTGGCGTGGATTTAGTAAGTTTGTACCAAGTTTGTTACTGTTTTGGCATGGACTTAGGAAGTTTGTACCAAGTTTGGTGCTGTTTTTGCGTGGACTTAGGAAGCTTGTACCAAATTTGTTACTGTTTTGGCGTGGACTTAGGAAGTTTGTACCAAGTTTGTTACTGTTTTTGCGTTGACTTAGGAAGTTTGTACCAAGTTTGTTACTGTTTTGGCGTGGATTTAGGAAGTTTGTTCCAAGTTTGTTAGTGTTTTGGCGTCGTATTAGGAAGTTTGTTCCAAGTTTGCAAGTGTATTTGGGTAGTTTTAAGAAGTTTCTACAAAGTTTGTATTTGACACTCTGTTGCAACTCTGTTGGAATTCGGGTAGTTGTAGGAAGTTTGTACCAAGTTTGTTACTGTTTTGGCGTGGACTTAGGAAGTTTGTACCAAGTTTGGTGCTGTTTTGGCGTGGACTTAGGAAGTTTGTACCAAGTTTGGTGCTGTTTTGGCGTGGACTTAGGAAGCTTGTACCAAGTTTGTTACTGTTTTGGCGTGGACTTAGGAAGTTTGTACCAAGTTTGGTTCTGTTTTGGCGTGGATTTAGTAAGTTTGTACCAAGTTTGTTATTGTTTTGGCGTGGACTTTGGAAGTTTGTTCCATGTTTGTTACTGTTTTGGCGTGGACTTAGGAAGTTTGTACCAAGTTTGGTGCTGTTTTGGCGTGGACTTAGGAAGTTTGTACCAAATTTGTTACTGTTTTGGCGTGGACTTAGGAAGTTTGTACCAAGTTTGTTACTGTTTTTGCGTTGACTTAGGAAGTTTGTACCAAGTTTGTTACTGTTTTGGCGTGGATTTAGGAAGTTTGTTCCAAGTTTGTTACTGTTTTGGCGTCGTCTTAGGAAGTTTGTACCAAGTTTGCAAGTGTTTTTGGGTAGTTTTAAGAAGTTTCTACAAAGTTTGTATTTGACACTCTGTTGCAACTCTGTTGGAATTCGGGTAGTTGTAGGAAGTTTGTACCAAGTTTGTTACTGTTTTGGCGTGGACTTAGGAAGTTTGTACCAAGTTTGTTACTGTTTTGGCGTGGACTTAGGAAGTTTGTACCAAGTTTGTTTCTGTTTTGGCGCGGACTTACGAAGTTTGTACCAAGTTTGGTGCTGTTTTGGCGTGGACTTAGGAAGTTTGTACCAAGTTTGTTACTGTTTTGGCGTCGTCTTAGGAAGTTTGTACCAAGTTTGCAAGTGTTTTTGGGTAGTTTTAAGAAGTTTCTACAAAGTTTGTATTTGACACTCTGTTGCAACTCTGTTGGAATTCGGGTAGTTGTAGGAAGTTTGTACCAAGTTTGTTACTGTTTTGGCGTGGACTTAGGAAGTTTGTACCAAGTTTGTTACTGTTTTGGCGTGGACTTAGGAAGTTTGTACCAAGTTTGTTTCTGTTTTGGCGCGGACTTACGAAGTTTGTACCAAGTTTGGTGCTGTTTTGGCGTGGACTTAGGAAGTTTGTACCAAGTTTGTTACTGTTTTGGCGTGGACTTAGGAAGTTTGTACCAAGTTTGGTGCTGTTTTGGCGTGGACTTAGGAAGTTTGTACCAAGTTTGTTAATGTTTTGGCGTGGACTTAGGAACTTTGCACCAAGTTTGTTACTGTTTTGGCGTGGACTTAGGAAGTTTGTACCAAGTTTGTTTCTGTTTTGGCGTGGACTTAGAAAGTTTGTATCAAGTTTGGTGCTGTTTTGGCGTGGACTTAGGAAGTTTGTACCTAGTTTGTTTCTGTTTTGGCGTGGACTTAGGAAGTTTGTACCAAGTTTGTTTCTGTTTTGGCGCGGACTTACGAAGTTTGTACCAAGTTTGGTGCTGTTTTGGCGTGGACTTAGGAAGTTTGTACCAAGTTTGTTTCTGTTTTGGCGTGGACTTAGGAAGTTTGTACCAAGTTTGTTTCTGTTTTGGCGCGGACTTACGAAGTTTGTACCAAGTTTGGTGCTGTTTTGGCGTGGACTTAGGAAGTTTGTACCAAGTTTGTAACTGTTTTGGCGTGGACTTAGGAAGTTTGTACCAAGTTTGTTACTGTTTTGGCGTGGACTTAGGAAGTTTGTACCAAGTTTGGTGCTGTTTTGGCGTGGACTTAGGAAGTTTGTACCAAGTTTGGTGCTGTTTTGGCGTGGACTTAGGAAGTTTGTACCAAGTTTGTTACTGTTTTGGCGTGGACTTAGGAACTTTGCACCAAGTTTGTTACTGTTTTGGCGTGGGCTTAGGAAGTTTGTACCAAGTTTGGTGCTGTTTTGGCGTGGACTTAGGAAGTTTGTACCAAGTTTGTTACTGTTTTGGCGTGGACTTAGGAAGTTTGTACCAAGTTTGTTACTGTTTTGGCGTGGACTTAGGAAGTTTGTACCAAGTTTGTTACTGTTTTGGCGTGGACTTAGGAACTTTGCACCAAGTTTGTTACTGTTTTGGCGTGGACTTAGGAAGTTTGTACCAAGTTTGGTGATGTTTTGGCGTGGACTTAGGAAGTTTGTACCAAGTTTGTTACTGTTTTGGCGTGGACTTAGGAACTTTGCACCAAGTTTGTTACTGTTTTGGCGTGGGCTTCGGAAGTTTGTACCAAGTTTGGTGCTGTTTTGGCGTGGACTTAGGAAGTTTGTACCAAGTTTGTTACTGTTTTGGCGTGGACTTAGGAAGTTTGTACCAAGTTTGGTGCTGTTTTGGCGTGGACTTAGGAAGTTTGTACCAAGTTTGTTAATGTTTTGGCGTGGACTTAGGAACTTTGCACCAAGTTTGTTACTGTTTTGGCGTGGACTTAGGAAGTTTGTACCAAGTTTGTTTCTGTTTTGGCGTGGACTTAGAAAGTTTGTATCAAGTTTGGTGCTGTTTTGGCGTGGACTTAGGAAGTTTGTACCTAGTTTGTTTCTGTTTTGGCGTGGACTTAGGAAGTTTGTACCAAGTTTGGTGCTGTTTTGGCGTGGACTTAGAAAGTTTGTATCAAGTTTGGTGCTGTTTTGGCGTGGACTTAGGAAGTTTGTACCAAGTTTGGTGCTGTTTTGGCGTGGACTTAGGAAGTTTGTACCTAGTTTGGTGCTGTTTTGGCGTGGACTTAGAAAGTTTGTCTCAAGTTTGGTGCTGTTTTGGCGTGGACTTAGGAAGTTTGTACCAAGTTTGTTACTGTTTTGGCGTGGACTTAGGAAGTTTGTACCAAGTTTGTTACTGTTTTGGCGTGGACTTAGGAAGTTTGTACCAAGTTTGTTACTGTTTTGGCGTGGACTTAGGAAGTTTGTACCAAGTTTGTTACTGTTTTGGCGTGGACTTAGGAAGTTTGTACCAAGTTTGTTACTGTTTTGGCGTGGACTTAGGAAGTTTGTACCAAGTTTGGTGCTGTTTTGGCGTGGACTTAGAAAGTTTGTATCAAGTTTGGTGCTGTTTTGGCGTGGACTTAGGAAGTTTGTACCAAGTTTGTTACTGTTTTGGCGTGGACTTAGGAAGTTTGTACCAAGTTTGGTGCTGTTTTGGCGTGGACTTAGGAAGTTTGTACCAAGTTTCCAAGTGTTTTTGGGTAGTTTTAAGAAGTTTCTACAAAGTTTGTATTTGACACTCTGTTGCAACTCTGTTGGAATTCGGGTAGTTGTAGGAAGTTTGTACCAAGTTTGTTACTGTTTTGGCGTGGACTTAGGAAGTTTGTACCAAGTTTGTTTCTGTTTTGGCGTGGACTTAGGAAGTTTGTACCAAGTTTGTTACTGTTTTGGCGTGGACTTAGGAAGTTTGTACCAAGTTTGTTACTGTTTTGGCGTGGACTTAGGAAGTTTGTACCAAGTTTGTTACTGTTTTGGCGTGGACTTAGGAAGTTTGTACCAAGTTTGGTGCTGTTTTGGCGTGGACTTAGGAAGTTTGTACCAAGTTTGTTACTGTTTTGGCGTGGACTTAGGAAGTTTGTACCAAGTTTGTTACTGTTTTGGCGTGGACTTAGGAAGTTTGTACCAAGTTTGGTGCTGTTTTGGCGTGGACTTAGGAAGTTTGTACCAAGTTTGTTACTGTTTTGGCGTGGACTTAGGAAGTTTGTACCAAGTTTGGTGCTGTTTTGGCGCGGACTTACGAAGTTTGTACCAAGTTTGGTGATGTTTTGGCGTGGACTTAGGAAGTTTGTATCAAGTTTGGTGCTGTTTTGGCGTGGTCTTAGGAAGTTTGTACCAAGTTTGTTACTGTTTTGGCGTGGACTTAGGAAGTTTGTACCAAGTTTGTTACTGTTTTGGCGTGGACTTAGGAAGTTTGTACCAAGTTTGGTGCTGTTTTGGCGTGGACTTAGGAAGTTTGCATCAAGTTTGTTACTGTTTTGGCGTGGACTTACGAAGTTTGTACCAAGTTTGGTGCTGTTTTGGCGTGGACTTAGGAAGTTTGTACCAAGTTTGTTACTGTTTTGGCGTGGACTTAGGAAGTTTGTACCAAGTTTGTTACTGTTTTGGCGCGGACTTAGGAAGTTTGTACCAAGTTTGTTACTGTTTTGGCGTGGACTTAGGAAGTTTGTACCAAGTTTGTTACTGTTTTGGCGTGGACTTAGGAAGTTTGTACCAAGTTTGGTGCTGTTTTGGCGCGGACTTACGAAGTTTGTACCAAGTTTGGTGATGTTTTGGCGTGGACTTAGGAAGTTTGTATCAAGTTTGGTGCTGTTTTGGCGTGGTCTTAGGAAGTTTGTACCAAGTTTGTTACTGTTTTGGCGTGGACTTAGGAAGTTTGTACCAAGTTTGTTACTGTTTTGGCGTGGACTTAGGAAGTTTGTACCAAGTTTGGTGCTGTTTTGGCGTGGACTTAGGAAGTTTGTACCAAGTTTGTTACTGTTTAGGCGTGGACTTACGAAGTTTGTACCAAGTTTGGTGCTGTTTTGGCGTGGACTTAGGAAGTTTGCATCAAGTTTGTTACTGTTTTGGCGTGGACTTACGAAGTTTGTACCAAGTTTGGTGCTGTTTTGGCGTGGACTTAGGAAGTTTGTACCAAGTTTGTTACTGTTTTGGCGCGGACTTAGGAAGTTTGTACCAAGTTTGTTACTGTTTTGGCGTGGACTTAGGAAGTTTGTACCAAGTTTGTTACTGTTTTGGCGTGGACTTAGGAAGTTTGTACCAAGTTTGGTGCTGTTTTGGCGCGGACTTACGAAGTTTGTACCAAGTTTGGTGATGTTTTGGCGTGGACTTAGGAAGTTTGTATCAAGTTTGGTGCTGTTTTGGCGTGGTCTTAGGAAGTTTGTACCAAGTTTGTTACTGTTTTGGCGTGGACTTAGGAAGTTTGTACCAAGTTTGTTACTGTTTTGGCGTGGACTTAGGAAGTTTGTACCAAGTTTGGTGCTGTTTTGGCGTGGACTTAGGAAGTTTGTACCAATTTTGTTACTTTTTTGGCGTGGACTTACGAAGTTTGTACCAAGTTTGTTACTGCTTTGGCGTGGACTTAGGAAGTTTGTACCAAGTTTGTTACTGTTTAGGCGTGGACTTACGAAGTTTGTACCAAGTTTGGTGCTGTTTTGGCGTGGACTTAGAAAGTTTGTATCAAGTTTGGTGCTGTTTTGGCGTGGACTTAGGAAGTTTGTACCAAGTTTGGTGCTGTTTTGGCGTGGACTTAGGAAGTTTGTACCAAGTTTGTTACTGTTTTGGCGTGGACTTAGGAAGTTTGTACCAAGTTTGTTACTGTTTTGGCGTGGACTTAGGAAGTTTGTACCAAGTTTGTTACTGTTTTGGCGTGGACTTAGGAAGTTTGTACCAAGTTTGTTACTGTTTTGGCGTGGACTTAGGAAGTTTGTACCAAGTTTGTTACTGTTTTGGCGTGGACTTAGGAAGTTTGTACCAAGTTTGTTACTGTTTTGGCGTGGACTTAGGAAGTTTGTACCAAGTTTGTTACTGTTTTGGCGTGGACTTAGGAAGTTTGTACCAAGTTTGGTGCTGTTTTGGCGCGGACTTACGAAGTTTGTACCAAGTTTGGTGATGTTTTGGCGTGGACTTAGGAAGTTTGTATCAAGTTTGGTGCTGTTTTGGCGTGGTCTTAGGAAGTTTGTACCAAGTTTGTTACTGTTTTGGCGTGGACTTAGGAAGTTTGTACCAAGTTTGTTACTGTTTTGGCGTGGACTTAGGAAGTTTGTACCAAGTTTGGTGCTGTTTTGGCGTGGACTTAGGAAGTTTGCATCAAGTTTGTTACTGTTTTGGCGTGGACTTACGAAGTTTGTACCAAGTTTGGTGCTGTTTTGGCGTGGACTTAGGAAGTTTGTACCAAGTTTGTTACTGTTTTGGCGTGGACTTAGGAAGTTTGTACCAAGTTTGTTACTGTTTTGGCGTGGACTTAGGAAGTTTGTACCAAGTTTGTTACTGTTTTGGCGTGGACTTACGAAGTTTTTACCAAGTTTGGTGCTGTTTTGGCGTGGACTTAGGAAGTTTGTACCAAGTTTGTTACTGTTTTGGCGTGGACTTAGGAAGTTTGTACCAAGTTTGTTACTGTTTTGGCGTGGACTTAGGAAGTTTGTTTCAAGTTTGTTACTGTTTTGGCGTGGACTTAGGAAGTTTGTACCAAGTTTGTTACTGTTTTGGCGTGGACTTACGAAGTTTGTACCAAGTTTGGTGCTGTTTTGGCGTGGACTTAGGAAGTTTGTACCAAGTTTGTTACTGTTTTGGCGTGGACTTAGGAAGTTTGAACCAAGTTTGTTACTGTTTTGGCGTGGTCTTAGGAAGTTTATCCCAAGTTTGTTACTGTTTTGGCGTGGACTTAGGAAGTTTGTACCATGTTGGTTACTGTTTTGGCGTGGACTTAGGAAGTTTGAACCAAATTTGTTACTGTTTTGGCGTGGACTTAGGTAGTTTGTACTAAGTTTGGTGCTGTTTTGGCGTGGACTTACGAAGTTTGTACCAAGTTTGTTACTGTTTTGGCGTGGACTTAGGAAGTTTGTACCAAGTTTGTTACTGTTTTGGCGTGGACTTAGGAAGTTTGTACCAAGTTTGGTGCTGTTTTGGCGCGGACTTACGAAGTTTGTACCAAGTTTGGTGATGTTTTGGCGTGGACTTAGGAAGTTTGTATCAAGTTTGGTGCTGTTTTGGCGTGGTCTTAGGAAGTTTGTACCAAGTTTGTTACTGTTTTGGCGTGGACTTAGGAAGTTTGTACCAAGTTTGTTACTGTTTTGGCGTGGACTTACGAAGTTTGTACCAAGTTTGGTGCTGTTTTGGCGTGGACTTAGGAAGTTTGTATCAAGTTTGTTACTGTTTTGGCGTGGACTTAGGAAGTTTGTACCAAGTTTGTTACTGTTTTGGCGTGGACTTAGGAAGTTTGTACCAAGTTTGGTGCTGTTTTGGCGTGGACTTAGGAAGTTTGTACCAAGTTTGTTACTGTTTTGGCGTGGACTTAGGAAGTTTGTACCAAGTTTGGTGCTGTTTTGGCGTGGACTTAGGAAGTTTGTACCAAGTTTGTTACTGTTTTGGCGTGGACTTAGGAAGTTTGTACCTAGATTGTTACTGTTTTGGCGTGGACTTAGGAAGTTTGTACCAAGTTTGGTGCTGTTTTGGCGTGGACTTAGGAAGTTTGTACCCAGTTTGGTGCTGTTTTGGCGTGGACTTAGGAAGTTTGTACCAAGTTTGGTGTTGTTTTGGCGTGGACTTAGGAAGTTTGTACCCAGTTTGGTGCTGTTTTGGCGTGGACTTAGGAAGTTTGTACCAAGTTTGGTGCTGTTTTGGCGTGGACTTAGGAAGTTTGTACCAAGCTTGGTGCTGTTTTGGCGTGGTCTTAGGAAGTTTGTACCAAGCTTGGTGCTGTTTTGGCGTGGACTTAGGAAGTTTGTACCAAGTTTGGTGCTGTTTTGGCGTGGACTTAGGAAGTTTGTACCAAGTTTGTTATTGTTTTGGCGTGGACTTAGGAAGTTTGTTCCAAGTTTGGTAGTGTTTTGGCGTGGATTTAGGAAGTTTGTTCCAAGTTTGTTACTGTTTTGGCGTGGACTTAGGAAGTTTGTTCCAAGTTTGGTAGTGTTTTGGCGTGGACTTAGGAAGTTTGTACCA
The DNA here is from genome assembly GCA_914969975.1 of Anopheles atroparvus. Lineage (NCBI taxonomy): Eukaryota > Metazoa > Arthropoda > Insecta > Diptera > Culicidae > Anopheles > Anopheles atroparvus. The sequence goes on along the minus strand of CAJZCY010000021.1, from coordinate 518,626 downwards.
AGTTTGGTGCTGTTTTGGCGTGGACTTAGGAAGTTTGTACCAAGCTTGGTGCTGTTTTGGCGTGGTCTTAGGAAGTTTGTACCAAGCTTGGTGCTGTTTTGGCGTGGACTTAGGAAGTTTGTACCAAGTTTGGTGCTGTTTTGGCGTGGACTTAGGAAGTTTGTACCAAGTTTGTTATTGTTTTGGCGTGGACTTAGGAAGTTTGTTCCAAGTTTGTAACTGTTTTGGCGTGGACTTAGGAAGTTTGTACCAAGTTTGTTACTGTTTTGGCGTGGACTTAGGAAGTTTGTACCAAGTTTGTTACTGTTTTGGCGTGGTCTTAGGAAGTTTTTTTCCAATTTTGTTACTGTTTTGGCGTGGGCTTAGGAAGTTTTTTCCAATTTTGTTACTGTTTTGGCGTGGACTTAGGAAGTTTGTACCAAGTTTGTTACTGTTTTGGCGTGGACTTAGGAAGTTTGTACCAAGTTTGTTATTGTTTTGGCGTGGACTTAGGAAGTTTGTACCAAGCTTGGTGCTGTTTTGGCGTGGACTTAGGAAGTTTGTACCAAGTTTGGTGCTGTTTTGGCGTGGATTTAGGAAGTTTGTTCCAAGTTTGTTACTGTTTTGGCGTGGACTTAGGAAGTTTGTACCAAGTTTGTTACTGTTTTGGCGTGGAGTTAGGGAGCTTGTACCAAGTTTGTTACTGTTTTGGCGTGGTCTTAGGATGTTTGTACCAAGTTTGCAAGTGTTTTTGGGTAGTTTTAAGAAGTTTCTACGAAGTTTGTATTTGACACTCTGTTGCAACTCTGTTGGAATTCGGGTAGTTGTAGGAAGTTTGTACCAAGTTTGTTACTGTTTTGGCGTGGACTTAGGAAGTTTGTACCAAGTTTGGTGCTGTTTTGGCGTGGACTTAGGAAGTTTGTACCAAGTTTGCAAGTGTTTTTGGGTAGTTTTAAGAAGTTTCTACAAAGTTTGTATTTGACACTCTGTTCCAACTCTGTTGGAATTCGGGTAGTTGTAGGAAGTTTGTACCAAGTTTGTTACTGTTTTGGCGTGGACTTAGGAAGTTTGTACCAAGTTTGTTACTGTTTTGGCGTGGAGTTAGGGAGCTTGTACCAAGTTTGTTACTGTTTTGGCGTGGTCTTAGGAAGTTTGTACCAAGTTTGGTGCTGTTTTGGCGTTGACTTAGGAAGTTTGTACCAAGTTTGTTACTGTTTTGGCGTGGATTTAGGAAGTTTGTTCCAAGTTTGTAACTGTTTTGGCGTCGTCTTAGGAAGTTTGTACCAAGTTTGCAAGTGTTTTTGGGTAGTTTTAAGAAGTTTCTACAAAGTTTGTATTTGACACTCTGTTGCAACTCTGTTGGAATTCGGGTAGTTGTAGGAAGTTTGTACCAAGTTTGTTACTGTTTTGGCGTGGACTTAGGAAGTTTGTACCAAGTTTGTTACTGTTTTGGCGTGGATTTAGGAAGTTTGTTCCAAGTTTGTTACTGTTTTGGCGTCGTCTTAGGAAGTTTGTACCAAGTTTGCAAGTGTTTTTGGGTAGTTTTAAGAAGTTTCTACAAAGTTTGTATTTGACACTCTGTTGCAACTCTGTTGGAATTCGGGTAGTTGTAGGAAGTTTGTACCAAGTTTGTTACTGTTTTGGCGTGGTCTTAGGAAGTTTGTACCAAGTTTGTTACTGTTTTGGCGTGGACTTAGGAAGTTTGTACCAAGTTTGGTGCTGTTTTGGCGTGGACTTAGGAAGTTTGTACCAAGTTTGTTACTGTTTTGGCGTGGTCTTAGGAAGTTTGTACCAAGTTTGCAAGTGTTTTTGGGTAGTTTTAAGAAGTTTCTACAAAGTTTGTATTTGACACTCTGTTGCAACTCTGTTGGAATTCGGGTAGTTGTAGGAAGTTTGTACCAAGTTTGTTACTGTTTTGGCGTGGACTTAGGAAGTTTGTACCAAGTTTGTTACTGTTTTGGCGTGGATTTAGGAAGTTTGTTCCAAGTTTGTTACTGTTTTGGCGTCGTCTTAGGAAGTTTGTACCAAGTTTGTTACTGTTTTGGCGTCGTCTTAGGAAGTTTGTACCAAGTTTGGTGCTGTTTTGGCGTGGACTTAGGAAGTTTGTACCAAGTTTGTTACTGTTTTGGCGTGGACTTAGGAAGTTTGTACCAAGTTTGTTACTGTTTTGGCGTGGACTTACGAAGTTTGTTCCAAGTTTGTTACTGTTTTGGCGTCGTCTTAGGAAAATTGTACCAAGTTTGCAAGTGTTTTTGGGTAGTTTTAAGAAGTTTCTACAAAGTTTGTATTTGACACTCTGTTGCAACTCTGTTGGAATTCGGGTAGTTGTAGGAAGTTTGTACCAAGTTTGTTGCTGTTTTGGCGTGGATTAAGGAAGTTTGTTCCAAGTTTGTTACTGTTTTGGCGTCGTCTTAGGAAGTTTGTACCAAGTTTGGTACTGTTTTGGCGTGGACTTAGGAAGTTTGTACCAAGTTTGTTACTGTTTTGGCGTGGATTTAGGAAGTTTGTTCCAAGTTTTTTACTGTTTTGGCGTGGACTTAGGAAGTTTGTACCAAGTTTGTTACTGTTTTGGCGTCGTCTTAGGAAGTTTGTACCAAGTTTGTTACTGTTTTGGCGTGGATTTAGGAAGTTTGTTCCAAGTTTGTTACTGTTTTGGCGTGGACTTAGGAAGTTTGTACCAAGTTTGTTACTGTTTTGGCGTGGATTTAGGAAGTTTGTTCCAAGTTTGTTACTGTTTTGGCGTGGACTTAGGAAGCTTGTACCAAGTTTGTTACTGTTTTGGCGTCGTCTTAGGAAGTTTGTACCAAGTTTGGTGCTGTTTTGGCGTCTTCTTAGGAAGTTTGTACCAAGTTTGCAAGTGTTTTTGGGTAGTTTTAAGAAGTTTCTACAAAGTTTGTATTTGACACTCTGTTGCAACTCTGTTGGAATTCGGGTAGTTGTAGGAAGTTTGTACCAAGTTTGTTACTGTTTTGGCGTGGACTTAGGAAGTTTGTACCAAGTTTGGTGCTGTTTTGGCGTGGACTTAGGAAGTTTGTACCAAGTTTGTTACTGTTTTGGCGTGGACTTAGGAAGTTTGTACCAAGTTTGTTACTGTTTTGGCGTGGATTTAGGAAGTTTGTTCCAAGTTTGTTACTGTTTTGACGTCGTCTTAGGAAGTTTGTACCAAGTTTGGTGCTGTTTTGGCGTGGACTTAGGAAGTTTGTACCAAGTTTGCAAGTGTTTTTGGGTAGTTTTAAGAAGTTTCTACAAAGTTTGTATTTGACACTCTGTTGCAACTCTGTTGGAATTCGGGTAGTTGTAGGAAGTTTGTACCAAGTTTGTTACTGTTTTGGCGTGGACTTAGGAAGTTTGTACCAAGTTTGGTGCTGTTTTGGCGTGGACTTAAAAGTTTGTACCAAGTTTGCAAGTGTTTTTGGGTAGTTTTAAGAAGTTTCTACAAAGTTTGTATTTGACACTCTGTTGCAACTCTGTTGGAATTCGGGTAGTTGTAGGAAGTTTGTACCAAGTTTGTTACTGTTTTGGCGTGGACTTAGGAAGTTTGTACCAAGTTTGGTGCTGTTTTGGCGTGGACTTAGGAAGTTTGTACCAAGTTTGGTGCTGTTTTGGCGTGGACTTAGGAAGTTTGTACCAAGTTTGCAAGTGTTTTTGGGTAGTTTTAAGAAGTTTCTACAAAGTTTGCATTTGACACTCTGTTGCAACTCTGTTGGAATTCGGGTAGTTGTAGGAAGTTTGTACCAAGTTTGTTACTGTTTTTGCGTGGACTTAGGAAGTTTGTACCAAGTTTGGTGCTGTTTTGGCGTGGACTTAGGAAGTTTGTACCAAGTTTGTTACTGTTTTGGCGTGGACTTAGGAAGTTTGTACCAAGCTTGGTGCTGTTTTGGCGTGGACTTAGGAAGTTTGTACCAAGTTTGTTACTGTTTTGGCGTGGATTTAGGAAGTTTGCTCCAAGTTTGTTACTGTTTTTGCGTCGTCTTAGGAAGTTTGTACCAAGTTTGCAAGTGTTTTTGGGTAGTTTTAAGAAGTTTCTACAAAGTTTGTATTTGACACTCTGTTGCAACTCTGTTGGAATTCGGGTAGTTGTAGGAAGTTTGTACCAAGTTTGTTACTGTTTTGGCGTGGACTTAGGAAGTTTGTACCAAGTTTGCAAGTGTTTTTGGGTAGTTTTAAGAAGTTTCTACAAAGTTTGTATTTGACACTCTGTTGCAACTCTGTTGGAATTCGGGTAGTTGTAGGAAGTTTGTACCAAGTTTGTTACTGTTTTGGCGTGGACTTAGGAAGTTTGTACCAAGTTTGGTGCTGTTTTGGCGTGGACTTAGGAAGTTTGTACCAAGTTTGCAAGTGTTTTTGGGTAGTTTTAAGAAGTTTCTACAAAGTTTGTATTTGACACTCTGTTGCAACTCTGTTGGAATTCGGGTAGTTGTAGGAAGTTTGTACCAAGTTTGTTACTGTTTTGGCGTGGACTTAGGAAGTTTGTACCAAGCTTGGTGCTGTTTTGGCGTGGACGTAGGAAGTTTGTACCAAGTTTGGTGCTGTTTTGGCGTGGACTTAGGAAGTTTGTACCAAGTTTGCAAGTGTTTTTGGGTAGTTTTAAGAAGTTTCTACAAAGTTTGTATTTGACACTCTGTTGCAACTCTGTTGGAATTCGGGTAGTTGTAGGAAGTTTGTACCAAGTTTGTTACTGTTTTGGCGTGGTCTTAGGAAGTTTGTACCAAGTTTGGTGCTGTTTTGGCGTGGACTTAGGAAGTTTGTACCAAGTTTGCAAGTGTTTTTGGGTAGTTTTAAGAAGTTTCTACAAAGTTTGTATTTAACACTCTGTTGCAACTCTGTTGGAATTCGGGTAGTTGTAGGAAGTTTGTACCAAGTTTGTTACTGTTTTGGCGTGGACTTAGGAAGGTTGTACGAAGTTTGGTGCTGTTTTGGCGTGGACTTAGGAAGTTTGTACCAAGTTTGCAAGTGTTTTTGGGTAGTTTTAAGAAGTTTCTACAAAGTTTGTATTTGACACTCTGTTGCAACTCTGTTGGAATTCGGGTAGTTGTAGGAAGTTTGTACCAAGTTTGTTACTGTTTTGGCGTGGACTTAGGAAGTTTGTACCAAGTTTGGTGCTGTTTTGGCGTGGACTTAGGAAGTTTGTACCAAGTTTGCAAGTGTTTTTGGGTAGTTTTAAGAAGTTTCTACAAAGTTTGTATTTGACACTCTGTTGCAACTCTGTTGGAATTCGGGTAGTTGTAGGAAGTTTGTACCAAGTTTGTTACTGTTTTGGCGTGGACTTAGGAAGTTTGTACCAAGTTTGTTACTGTTTTGGCGTGGACTTAGGAAGTTTGTACCAAGTTTGCAAGTGTTTTTGGGTAGTTTTAAGAAGTTTCTACAAAGTTTGTATTTGACACTCTGTTGCAACTCTGTTGGAATTCGGGTAGTTGTAGGAAGTTTGTACCAAGTTTGTTACTGTTTTGGCGTGGTCTTAGGAAGTTTGTACCAAGTTTGGTGCTGTTTTGGCGTGGACTTAGGAAGTTTGTACCAAGTTTGGTGCTGTTTTGGCGTGGACTTAGGAAGTTTGTACCAAGTTTGTTACTGTTTTGGCGTGGACTTAGGAAGTTTGTACCAAGTTTGGTGCTGTTTTGTTGTGGACTTAGGAAGTTTGTACCAAGTTTGCAAGTGTTTTTGGGTAGTTTTAAGAAGTTTCTACAAAGTTTGTATTTGACACTCTGTTGCAACTCTGTTGGAATTCGGGTAGTTGTAGGAAGTTTGTACCAAGTTTGTTACTGTTTTGGCGTGGACTTAGGAAGTTTGTACCAAGTTTGGTGCTGTTTTGGCGTGGACTTAGGAAGTTTGTACCAAGTTTGCAAGTGTTTTTGGGTAGTTTTAAGAAGTTTCTACAAAGTTTGTATTTGACACTCTGTTGCAACTCTGTTGGAATTCGGGTAGTTGTAGGAAGTTTGTACCAAGTTTGTTACTGTTTTGGCGTGGTCTTAGGAAGTTTGTACCAAGTTTGGTGCTGTTTTGGCGTGGACTTAGGAAGTTTGTACCAAGTTTGCAAGTGTTTTTGGGTAGTTTTAAGAAGTTTCTACAAAGTTTGTATTTGACACTCTGTTGCAACTCTGTTGGAATTCGGGTAGTTGTAGGAAGTTTGTACCAAGTTTGTTACTGTTTTGGCGTGGTCTTAGGAAGTTTGTACCAAGTTTGGTGCTGTTTTGGCGTGGACTTAGGAAGTTTGTACCAAGTTTGCAAGTGTTTTTGGGTAGTTTTAAGAAGTTTCTACAAAGTTTGTATTTGACACTCTGTTGCAACTCTGTTGGAATTCGGGTAGTTGTAGGAAGTTTGTACCAAGTTTGTTACTGTTTTGGCGTGGACTTAGGAAGTTTGTACCAAGTTTGTTACTGTTTTGGCGTGGTCTTAGGAAGTTTGTACCAAGTTTGGTGCTGTTTTGGCGTGGACTTAGGAAGTTTGTACCAAGTTTGGTGCTGTTTTGGCGTGGACTTAGGAAGTTTGTACCAAGTTTGCAAGTGTTTTTGGGTAGTTTTAAGAAGTTTCTACAAAGTTTGTATTTGACACTCTGTTGCAACTCTGTTGGAATTCGGGTAGTTGTAGGAAGTTTGTACCAAGTTTGTTACTGTTTTGGCGTGGTCTTAGGAAGTTTGTACCAAGTTTGGTGCTGTTTTGGCGTGGACTTAGGAAGTTTGTACCAAGTTTGCAAGTGTTTTTGGGTAGTTTTAAGAAGTTTCTACAAAGTTTGTATTTGACACTCTGTTGCAACTCTGTTGGAATTCGGGTAGTTGTAGGAAGTTTGTACCAAGTTTGTTACTGTTTTGGCGTGGACTTAGGAAGTTTGTACCAAGTTTGGTGCTGTTTTGGCGTGGACTTAGGAAGTTTGTACCAAGTTTGCAAGTGTTTTTGGGTAGTTTTAAGAAGTTTCTACAAAGTTTGTATTTGACACTCTGTTGCAACTCGGTTGGAATTCGGGTATTTGTAGGAAGTTTGTACCAAGTTTGTTACTGTTTTGGCGTGGTCTTAGGAAGTTTGTACCAAGTTTGGTGCTGTTTTGGCGTGGACTTAGGAAGTTTGTACCAAGTTTGCAAGTGTTTTTGGGAAGTTTTAAGAAGTTTCTACAAAGTTTGTATTTGACACTCTGTTGCAACTCTGTTGGAATTCGGGTAGTTGTAGGAAGTTTGTACCAAGTTTGTTACTGTTTTGGCGTGGACTTAGGAAGTTTGTACCAAGTTTGTTACTGTTTTGGCGTCGTCTTAGGAAGTTTGTACCAAGTTTGCAAGTGTTTTTGGGTAGTTTTAAGAAGTTTCTACAAAGTTTGTATTTGACACTCTGTTGCAACTCTGTTGGAATTCGGGTAGTTGTAGGAAGTTTGTACCAAGTTTGTTACTGTTTTGGCGTGGTCTTAGGAAGTTTGTACCAAGTTTGGTGCTGTTTTGGCGTGGACTTAGGAAGTTTGTACCAAGTTTGCAAGTGTTTTTGGGTAGTTTTAAGAAGTTTCTACAAAGTTTGTATTTGACACTCTGTTGCAACTCTGTTGGAATTCGGGTAGTTGTAGGAAGTTTGTACCAAGTTTGTTACTGTTTTGGCGTGGACTTAGGAAGTTTGTACCAAGTTTGTTACTGTTTTGGCGTGGACTTAGGAAGTTTGTACCAAGTTTGCAAGTGTTTTTGGGTAGTTTTAAGAAGTTTCTACAAAGTTTGTATTTGACACTCTGTTGCAACTCTGTTGGAATTCGGGTAGTTGTAGGAAGTTTGTACCAAGTTTGTTACTGTTTTGGCGTCGTCTTAGGAAGTTTGTACCAAGTTTGGTGCTGTTTTGGCGTGGACTTAGGAAGTTTGTACCAAGTTTGCAAGTGTTTTTGGGTAGTTTTAAGAAGTTTCTACAAAGTTTGTATTTGACACTCTGTTGCAACTCTGTTGGAATTCGGGTAGTTGTAGGAAGTTTGTACCAAGTTTGTTACTGTTTTGGCGTGGACTTAGGAAGTTTGTACCAAGTTTGTTTCTGTTTTGGCGTGGACTTAGGAAGTTTGTACCAAGTTTGTTACTGTTTTGGCGTGGACTTAGGAAGTTTGTACCAAGTTTGTTACTGTTTTGGCGTGGACTTAGGAAGTTTGTACCAAGTTTGTTACTGTTTTGGCGTGGACTTAGGAAGTTTGTACCAAGTTTGTTACTGTTTTGGCGGGGACTTAGGAAGTTTGTACCAAGTTTGGTGCTGTTTTGGCGTGGACTTAGGAAGTTTGTACCAAGTTTGCAAGTGTTTTTGGGTAGTTTTAAGAAGTTTCTACAAAGTTTGTATTTGACACTCTGTTGCAACTCTGTTGGAATTCGGGTAGTTGTAGGAAGTTTGTACCAAGTTTGTTACTGTTTTGGCGTGGTCTTAGGAAGTTTGTACCAAGTTTGGTGCTGTTTTGGCGTGGACTTAGGAAGTTTGTACCAAGTTTGCAAGTGTTTTTGGGTAGTTTTAAGAAGTTTCTACAAAGTTTGTATTTGACACTCTGTTGCAACTCTGTTGGAATTCGGGTAGTTGTAGGAAGTTTGTACCAAGTTTGTTACTGTTTTGGCGTGGACTTAGGAAGTTTGTACCAAGTTTGGTGCTGTTTTGGCGTGGACTTAGGAAGTTTGTACCAAGTTTGCAAGTGTTTTTGGGTAGTTTTAAGAAGTTTCTACAAAGTTTGTATTTGACACTCTGTTGCAACTCTGTTGGAATTCGGGTAGTTGTAGGAAGTTTGTACCAAGTTTGTTACTGTTTTGGCGTGGACTTAGGAAGTTTGTACCAAGTTTGGTGCTGTTTTGGCGTGGACTTAGGAAGTTTGTACCAAGTTTGCAAGTGTTTTTGGGTAGTTTTAAGAAGTTTCTACAAAGTTTGTATTTGACACTCTGTTGCAACTCTGTTGGAATTCGGGTATTTGTAGGAAGTTTGTACCAAGTTTGTTACTGTTTTGGCGTGGTCTTAGGAAGTTTGTACCAAGTTTGGTGCTGTTTTGGCGTGGACTTAGGAAGTTTGTACCAAGTTTGCAAGTGTTTTTGGGTAGTTTTAAGAAGTTTCTACAAAGTTTGTATTTGACACTCTGTTGCAACTATGTTGGAATTCGGGTAGTTGTAGGAAGTTTGTACCAAGTTTGTTACTGTTTTGGCGTGGTCTTAGGAAGTTTGTACCAAGTTTGGTGCTGTTTTGGCGTGGACTTAGGAAGTTTGTACCAAGTTTGCAAGTGTTTTTGGGTAGTTTTAAGAAGTTTCTACAAAGTTTGTATTTGACACTCTGTTGCAACTCTGTTGGAATTCGGGTAGTTGTAGGAAGTTTGTACCAAGTTTGTTACTGTTTTGGCGTGGTCTTAGGAAGTTTGTACCAAGTTTGGTGCTGTTTTGGCGTGGACTTAGGAAGTTTGTACCAAGTTTGCAAGTGTTTTTGGGTAGTTTTAAGAAGTTTCTACAAAGTTTGTATTTGACACTCTGTTGCAACTCTGTTGGAATTCGGGTAGTTGTAGGAAGTTTGTACCAAGTTTGTTACTGTTTTGGCGTGGACTTAGGAAGTTTGTACCAAGTTTGGTGCTGTTTTGGCGTGGACTTAGGAAGTTTGTACCAAGTTTGCAAGTGTTTTTGGGTAGTTTTAAGAAGTTTCTACAAAGTTTGTATTTGACACTCTGTTGCAACTCTGTTGGAATTCGGGTAGTTGTAGGAAGTTTGTACCAAGTTTGTTACTGTTTTGGCGTGGACTTAGGAAGTTTGTACCAAGTTTGGTGCTGTTTTGGCGTGGACTTAGGAAGTTTGTACCAAGTTTGCAAGTGTTTTTGGGTAGTTTTAAGAAGTTTCTACAAAGTTTGTATTTGACACTCTGTTGCAACTATGTTGGAATTCGGGTAGTTGTAGGAAGTTTGTACCAAGTTTGTTACTGTTTTGGCGTGGTCTTAGGAAGTTTGTACCAAGTTTGGTGCTGTTTTGGCGTGGACTTAGGAAGTTTGTACCAAGTTTGCAAGTGTTTTTGGGTAGTTTTAAGAAGTTTCTACAAAGTTTGTATTTGACACTCTGTTGCAACTCTGTTGGAATTCGGGTAGTTGTAGGAAGTTTGTACCAAGTTTGTTACTGTTTTGGCGTGGACTTAGGAAGTTTGTACCAAGTTTGGTGCTGTTTTGGCGTGGACTTAGGAAGTTTGTACCAAGTTTGCAAGTGTTTTTGGGTAGTTTTAAGAAGTTTCTACAAAGTTTGTATTTGACACTCTGTTGCAACTCTGTTGGAATTCGGGTATTTGTAGGAAGTTTGTACCAAGTTTGTTACTGTTTTGGCGTGGTCTTAGGAAGTTTGTACCAAGTTTGGTGCTGTTTTGGCGTGGACTTAGGAAGTTTGTACCAAGTTTGCAAGTGTTTTTGGGTAGTTTTAAGAAGTTTCTACAAAGTTTGTATTTGACACTCTGTTGCAACTATGTTGGAATTCGGGTAGTTGTAGGAAGTTTGTACCAAGTTTGTTACTGTTTTGGCGTGGTCTTAGGAAGTTTGTACCAAGTTTGGTGCTGTTTTGGCGTGGACTTAGGAAGTTTGTACCAAGTTTGCAAGTGTTTTTGGGTAGTTTTAAGAAGTTTCTACAAAGTTTGTATTTGACACTCTGTTGCAACTCTGTTGGAATTCGGGTAGTTGTAGGAAGTTTGTACCAAGTTTGTTACTGTTTTGGCGTGGACTTAGGAAGTTTGTACCAAGTTTGGTGCTGTTTTGGCGTGGACTTAGGAAGTTTGTACCAAGTTTGCAAGTGTTTTTGGGTAGTTTTAAGAAGTTTCTACAAAGTTTGTATTTGACACTCTGTTGCAACTCTGTTGGAATTCGGGTAGTTGTAGGAAGTTTGTACCAAGTTTGTTACTGTTTTGGCGTGGACTTAGGAAGTTTGTACCAAGTTTGGTGCTGTTTTGGCGTGGACTTAGGAAGTTTGTACCAAGTTTGCAAGTGTTTTTGGGTAGTTTTAAGAAGTTTCTACAAAGTTTGTATTTGACACTCTGTTGCAACTCTGTTGGAATTCGGGTAGTTGTAGGAAGTTTGTACCAAGTTTGTTACTGTTTTGGCGTGGTCTTAGGAAGTTTGTACCAAGTTTGGTGCTGTTTTGGCGTGGACTTAGGAAGTTTGTACCAAGTTTGCAAGTGTTTTTGGGTAGTTTTAAGAAGTTTCTACAAAGTTTGTATTTGACACTCTGTTGCAACTATGTTGGAATTCGGGTAGTTGTAGGAAGTTTGTACCAAGTTTGTTACTGTTTTGGCGTGGTCTTAGGAAGTTTGTACCAAGTTTGGTGCTGTTTTGGCGTGGACTTAGGAAGTTTGTACCAAGTTTGCAAGTGTTTTTGGGTAGTTTTAAGAAGTTTCTACAAAGTTTGTATTTGACACTCTGTTGCAACTCTGTTGGAATTCGGGTAGTTGTAGGAAGTTTGTACCAAGTTTGTTACTGTTTTGGCGTGGACTTAGGAAGTTTGTACCAAGTTTGGTGCTGTTTTGGCGTGGACTTAGGAAGTTTGTACCAAGTTTGCAAGTGTTTTTGGGTAGTTTTAAGAAGTTTCTACAAAGTTTGTATTTGACACTCTGTTGCAACTCTGTTGGAATTCGGGTATTTGTAGGAAGTTTGTACCAAGTTTGTTACTGTTTTGGCGTGGTCTTAGGAAGTTTGTACCAAGTTTGGTGCTGTTTTGGCGTGGACTTAGGAAGTTTGTACCAAGTTTGCAAGTGTTTTTGGGTAGTTTTAAGAAGTTTCTACAAAGTTTGTATTTGACACTCTGTTGCAACTATGTTGGAATTCGGGTAGTTGTAGGAAGTTTGTACCAAGTTTGTTACTGTTTTGGCGTGGTCTTAGGAAGTTTGTACCAAGTTTGGTGCTGTTTTGGCGTGGACTTAGGAAGTTTGTACCAAGTTTGCAAGTGTTTTTGGGTAGTTTTAAGAAGTTTCTACAAAGTTTGTATTTGACACTCTGTTGCAACTCTGTTGGAATTCGGGTAGTTGTAGGAAGTTTGTACCAAGTTTGTTACTGTTTTGGCGTGGACTTAGGAAGTTTGTACCAAGTTTGGTGCTGTTTTGGCGTGGACTTAGGAAGTTTGTACCAAGTTTGCAAGTGTTTTTGGGTAGTTTTAAGAAGTTTCTACAAAGTTTGTATTTGACACTCTGTTGCAACTCTGTTGGAATTCGGGTAGTTGTAGGAAGTTTGTACCAAGTTTGTTACTGTTTTGGCGTGGACTTAGGAAGTTTGTACCAAGTTTGGTGCTGTTTTGGCGTGGACTTAGGAAGTTTGTACCAAGTTTGCAAGTGTTTTTGGGTAGTTTTAAGAAGTTTCTACAAAGTTTGTATTTGACACTCTGTTGCAACTCTGTTGGAATTCGGGTAGTTGTAGGAAGTTTGTACCAAGTTTGTTACTGTTTTGGCGTGGTCTTAGGAAGTTTGTACCAAGTTTGGTGCTGTTTTGGCGTGGACTTAGGAAGTTTGTACCAAGTTTGCAAGTGTTTTTGGGTAGTTTTAAGAAGTTTCTACAAAGTTTGTATTTGACACTCTGTTGCAACTATGTTGGAATTCGGGTAGTTGTAGGAAGTTTGTACCAAGTTTGTTACTGTTTTGGCGTGGTCTTAGGAAGTTTGTACCAAGTTTGGTGCTGTTTTGGCGTGGACTTAGGAAGTTTGTACCAAGTTTGCAAGTGTTTTTGGGTAGTTTTAAGAAGTTTCTACAAAGTTTGTATTTGACACTCTGTTGCAACTCTGTTGGAATTCGGGTAGTTGTAGGAAGTTTGTACCAAGTTTGTTACTGTTTTGGCGTGGTCTTAGGAAGTTTGTACCAAGTTTGGTGCTGTTTTGGCGTGGACTTAGGAAGTTTGTACCAAGTTTGCAAGTGTTTTTGGGTAGTTTTAAGAAGTTTCTACAAAGTTTGTATTTGACACTCTGTTGCAACTCTGTTGGAATTCGGGTAGTTGTAGGAAGTTTGTACCAAGTTTGTTACTGTTTTGGCGTGGTCTTAGGAAGTTTGTACCAAGTTTGGTGCTGTTTTGGCGTGGACTTAGGAAGTTTGTACCAAGTTTGCAAGTGTTTTTGGGTAGTTTAAAGAAGTTTCTACAAAGTTTGTATTTGACACTCTGTTGCAACTCTGTTGGAATTCGGGTAGTTGTAGGAAGTTTGTACCAAGTTTGTTACTGTTTTGGCGTGGTCTTAGGAAGTTTGTACCAAGTTTGGTGCTGTTTTGGCGTGGACTTAGGAAGTTTGTACCAAGTTTGCAAGTTTTTTTGGGTAGTTTTAAGAAGTTTCTACAAAGTTTGTATTTGACACTCTGTTGCAACTCTGTTGGAATTCGGGTAGTTGTAGGAAGTTTGTACCAAGTTTGTTACTGTTTTGGCGTGGACTTAGGAAGTTTGTACCAAGTTTGGTGCTGTTTTGGCGTGGACTTAGGAAGTTTGTACCAAGTTTGCAAGTGTTTTTGGGTAGTTTTAAGAAGTTTCTACAAAGTTTGTATTTGACACTCTGTTGCAACTCTGTTGGAATTCGGGTAGTTGTAGGAAGTTTGTACCAAGTTTGTTACTGTTTTGGCGTGGACTTAGGAAGTTTGTACCAAGTTTGGTGCTGTTTTGGCGTGGACTTAGGAAGTTTGTACCAAGTTTGCAAGTGTTTTTGGGTAGTTTTAAGAAGTTTCTACAAAGTTTGTATTTGACACTCTGTTGCAACTCTGTTGGAATTCGGGTAGTTGTAGGAAGTTTGTACCAAGTTTGTTACTGTTTTGGCGTGGACTTAGGAAGTTTGTACCAAGTTTGCTACTGTTTTGGCGTGGACTTAGGAAGTTTGTACCAAGTTTGGTGCTGTTTTGGCGTGGACTTAGGAAGTTTGTACCAAGTTTGGTGCTGTTTTGGCGTGGACTTAGGAAGTTTGTACCAAGTTTGCAAGTGTTTTTGGGTAGTTTTAAGAAGTTTCTACAAAGTTTGTATTTGACACTCTGTTGCAACTCTGTTGGAATTCGGGTAGTTGTAGGAAGTTTGTACCAAGTTTGTTACTGTTTTGGCGTGGTCTTAGGAAGTTTGTACCAAGTTTGGTGCTGTTTTGGCGTGGACTTAGGAAGTTTGTACCAAGTTTGCAAGTGTTTTTGGGTAGTTTTAAGAAGTTTCTACAAAGTTTGTATTTGACACTCTGTTGCAACTCTGTTGGAATTCGGGTAGTTGTAGGAAGTTTGTACCAAGTTTGTTACTGTTTTGGCGTGGACTTAGGAAGTTTGTACCAAGTTTGGTGCTGTTTTGGCGTGGACTTAGGAAGTTTGTACCAAGTTTGCAAGTGTTTTTGGGTAGTTTTAAGAAGTTTCTACAAAGTTTGTATTTGACACTCTGTTGCAACTCTGTTGGAATTCGGGTAGTTGTAGGAAGTTTGTACCAAGTTTGGTAGTGTTTTGGCGTGGACTTAGGAAGTTTGTACCAAGTTTGTTACTGTTTTCGCGTGGACTTAGGAAGTTTGTACCAAGTTTGGTGCTGTTTTGGCGTGGACTTAGGAAGTTTGTACCAAGTTTGGTGCTGTTTTGGCGTGGACTTAGGAAGTTTGTACCAAGTTTGCAAGTGTTTTTGGGTAGTTTTAAGAAGTTTCTACAAAGTTTGTATTTGACACTCTGTTGCAACTCTGTTGGAATTCGGGTAGTTGTAGGAAGTTTGTACCAAGTTTGTTACTGTTTTGGCGTGGTCTTAGGAAGTTTGTACCAAGTTTGGTGCTGTTTTGGCGTGGACTTAGGAAGTTTGTACCAAGTTTGCAAGTGTTTTTGGGTAGTTTTAAGAAGTTTCTACAAAGTTTGTATTTGACACTCTGTTGCAACTCTGTTGGAATTCGGGTAGTTGTAGGAAGTTTGTACCAAGTTTGTTACTGTTTTGGCGTGGACTTAGGAAGTTTGTACCAAGTTTGGTGCTGTTTTGGCGTGGACTTAGGAAGTTTGTACCAAGTTTGCAAGTGTTTTTGGGTAGTTTTAAGAAGTTTCTACAAAGTTTGTATTTGACACTCTGTTGCAACTCTGTTGGAATTCGGGTAGTTGTAGGAAGTTTGTACCAAGTTTGTTACTGTTTTGGCGTGGACTTAGGAAGTTTGTACCAAGTTTGCTACTGTTTTGGCGTGGACTTAGGAAGTTTGTACCAAGTTTGCAAGTGTTTTTGGGTAGTTTTAAGAAGTTTCTACAAAGTTTGTATTTGACACTCTGTTGCAACTCTGTTGGAATTCGGGTAGTTGTAGGAAGTTTGTACCAAGTTTGTTACTGTTTTGGCGTGGACTTAGGAAGTTTGTACCAAGTTTGGTGCTGTTTTGGCGTGGACTTAGGAAGTTTGTACCAAGTTTGCAAGTGTTTTTGGGTAGTGTTGGAAAACTTTGCGTTATGGTGCAATTACTTGCAACTTTCTTTATTGTAGAATTTAACGAAGGTTCCAAATTAAATGCGTCGAACGCTTCTTTTTCCAACTGAATGCTGAAGCTGTCCGCGGCGCCTTCCTTTATCTCTTCTCGCCGCTCATTCCCTCGGAACCATCGTTCTCACTATCTGACTAACGTTATCTAACTCCGCAATCTAATCTTTCACCTCTACCACGATCGCACCTGTAACCGTCCGTCGATCGCGAATGTAAACAAAGATTACATTTTCCCCCCCGGTCCAGTGATTCAGTACAATCACTTGACCATTTTTGTCGCGATCGTTTGCATGTGCTTCTGCGGTTCCCTAGCCTTAACGTCCAAAACTGCTAACTTTGTCGCTGGCCTTTCCAATAAACCCGTCGCGGTTTTTACCGTGGCTCGCCTCACCTGCCCGTCGTTAGCCCTCCCTACTTGTACCACTCTTCCCATCGGCCACGTATTTCGAGGCAAATCCCCGTCCGCGATTAGTACGATGTCCCCAACTTCAATCGGCCGTACCGGTGTGAACCATTTGATTCTACGTGTCAGGGTCGGCAGGTACTCTTTAATCCACTTCTTCCAGAATATATCGGCCAACACCTGCGAAGCCTTCCAGGACATCTTCAGTGCTGCTGCATCATCGTTGTATTCAGCTCTAAGTGGTTCTCCGTTGGCTGTACCTAACAGAAAATGATTTGGTGTTAGTGGTGGCTCAAATTCGTAGTCCAGAGGAATGTGTGTAAGCGGACGGGAATTTATGATCGATTGAACTTCACCAAACGCTGAGAGAAGCACTTCGTCTGTTGGTAAACGGGGAAGCTTCATCTCCCCTAGCACCTTCTTCACTGATTTGATTAGCCGCTCCCAGCATCCGCCGAAATGCGGCGCGCCCGGCGGGTTGAACTTCCAGGTGAGGTTCGATGTCGTGAACTCTTCGGCTAATTGTTTCTCATTTACTCCTTTCCAGGCTTCGCACAGTTCTCGAGAGGCACCGACGAAGTTTTTTCCACAATCGCTGATGAATTCGACCGGTTTCCCTCGTACAGCGACAAATCGTTGAATCGCAAGGATGCATAACGATGTAGTTAACGAATGCGCAACCTCTAAGTGAATCGCTCTTACGGTCATGCATGTAAAGAGGACTCCCCACCGTTTTTCTACCCGACGACCAACTGCTACCGATATTGGCCCGAAGTAGTCTACACCGGTGTAGGTGAAGGGCCTCTGGAAGGCTGCTAGACGTTCCATAGGCACGTTGCCCATTATTGGGGGTGCTGGTCGTGCGTCTCGGTTTTTACAGTGTTGACAGTTCTTTCGCGCAAGGTTGTATTCTGCTCGCAATTTTGGAATGTAATACTTCGTCCGGACGGCGTTGAGAGTAGTATCGTGCCCCAAATGTCTGTACCGGCGGTGAAAATCGGCCAATATGAGCTGTGTGACGTGATGGCCCCTCGGGAGAATGATAGGATGTCTCGTGTCTTCACCAACCCACGAACAGTCGCTGAGACGGCTTCGCGATCGTAGCACGCCGTTTTCGTCAAGTTCCGGGGCTAGTTTATACAGGGGGCTACTCTTGCTCACTGTCGGCTTCCAGTGATGTTTTTGCTGATTCGGCGCCTCCAGATTGCTGATTTCTTCTCCGAACGCTTCTCGCTGCACTACCTTAAATATGACGAGTTCTGCACGCGCCAACTCCTGCTGGGTTAAACTGTCGGGTTCATCCTTTTCTGCGGTGGGCTTACGTTTCGATGAGATGATGTTCGTGAAACGTATGACAAACGCCACTGTTCTTACAGCAACCCTCCACTTGCCAATGCCTTCAAACTCCAACCACGGTTTCGTACAGAAAGAATGGTGCAAAAGATTATGACGAGTCTCCTCCGATGTTTCTCCTGTGTCTCGTTCCGCTGCAGGCCATGCACTTTGCAATTGCCAGATAAAGTCTGGGCCCCGGAACCATCGACTCGATGGATGCAACGTAGGCGTCGTCTGCCACTTGGTACCTTCATCTGCAACATTCTGCTTTGTCGACAACCATCGCCATTGCTTCGCGTAAGTAAATTCAAGAATCTCGCCTATTCTAGCTGCCACGAACTGGCTGTATTTTCGGTGATCAGAGTTCAGCCAGCATATGACGTCACGAGAGTCCGTCCAGAAAAACGATTCGATCACAGCAAGCCGATGAGAACTGCAAATGGTATTGGCTAATCGGGCTCCAATGAGCGCTGCCTGCAGCTCCATCCGGGGAATTGATACGTACTTCAACGATCCCACTCGCGTCTTTGAACCTACAAGTGTGCACTCAATCACGTCGTCCTCTTCAAACCGTAAGTACGCTACTGCCGCCATCCCGTTTTCGCTGGCGTCGCAGAAAACATGTAATTGTACCTTCTTAGTTGCGACGGAAGTAAGCCTACGATAACACCTTGAAACTCTCACTTGCAGCACAACCGGAAGTTTCACCACCCACTTCAGCCATTTTTCTGCCAGTTGACCTTGGAGCTGTTCATCCCAATCGATCTTCGCTCTCCAAACGTCTTGCAACAGGATCTTGACGTACATTAAGAAGTTGCCAATTAATCCGAGGGGATCGTAAATGGTCATCTGCGTGCGGAGCACTTCTCGTTTCGTAGGTAGCCTTTCTCCGTTCAGCAACTGGACGTCATGTTTTGGCGAGAGTCTAAATGTGAACTCGTCGGTGATGGTGTTCCACCACATGCCGAGGACCTTTTCAACTGCAGACTCCGAACATAAATTTACATCTCCGCCCACTGACGTCCCTTGTAGATGTTCCGTGACGGCTTTCGAGTTGGAGACCCAGTTACTGATCTCGAATCCTCCTTCCGAGTGAATATAGCGTACTTCCTCGGCAAGTTTTATGGCTTCCTCCACCGTCTCGACGCTTGCGAGCAGATCATCCACATAATGCTCCTCTTTGATACAAGCGACGGCTCGGGAATGGCTTGTAGCAAACCGTTCGGCGTTGTGGTTTTTGACGTATTGAGCACTGCTTGGGGAACAGGCTGCTCCAAACGTCATCACTGCTACAGCATACACACTCGGTTCTCGATCCGTCGTTTCCTCCTCATCCCAGAAGAACATTTGCGATCGTTGGTCCCCCGCTTTCATGCCGACCTGGAAAAACATTTCTTTGATGTCTCCCACGATCGCCACTCGATGTTCTCGAAATTTAAAAAGTACAGAGAGGAGTCCCGCCAGCAGGTCCGGGCCAGGTAACAAATACGAGTTTAAACTAACACCATGAGCTTTTGCAGCTGCATCGAAGACGATCCGCACTTTTCCCGGCTTATTTACGTTGAACACTGGAAAAATGGGTAAGTACCAATCTCTAGGTCCTTTCCACGCTAGCTCATCGGGCGTCATCCGTCTTATGTAGCCGCGTTGCTCGTATCCCCTCATGGTGTCCTTAATTGCCGAAGCTAACGCTGCGTCTTTCTCCATTCTCTTTCGCAGGCAGGCGTATCGCTTGAGAGCCATCGATTTTGAGCAAGGCAGCTGAACATCTCCGAAGCGCCATAGTAGGCCAGTTTCGAAGCGTCCCTCTTTCAGTTTCGTTTCCGTGGAGAGTATGGCTAATGCTCGTTCATTGTTCTTAGAAAGAAGAGCCGGTGGATTCTTGCTGATGCCTAATGATTCTATCGAAAAGTGTTCTTTAACCAGCGTGTCTAGTGCCTTATCACGCTCAATGCTGCAATCGCAAATATGAAAACTGTGCGCTACGGCATTGCCTTTTACATTTGTACCAGACTCGCCGGTGCATGGTCCGTACAGCATCCACCCAAGTGGGGTTTTTACGGCGATCGGCTCGTGCTCTCCGCCCTCTGCATATCGTTGTGGCCGCGCAAGGTGAAAATTGTCCACTCCGATGATTATGCGCGGCTTTATCCCAGTGTAAGAAGGAAGTGGGATATCTTTCAGATGTCCGTAACGCGATGCAAGATCTGAAGCGCATACTGACTGCGCTGGTAATGATAGCCGCTGCATCGTATGAGCCTTGGGAATCTTATGGATTTTCATGCCGCCAAGTGCCGAAATGTTTAGCGAGAACATTATTGAATCGCTCTCTTCTCGGATGGTGTCGCCCGTCCACTTTAGGCATAACGGAAACGGTTTGCCTTCCAGGTTCAACTCTTCTGCTAGACCTCGTTCAACAAACGTCCCGGTTGATCCACTATCTAAAAAGGCAAATGTATCGACCGTCCTATTCTTGCCGTAGACGGTGATCGGTACATAAGTGAGCAATACATTTCCTGAACTCACCGAGTGGGTATGTATAGATTCCACAGCAGGCCTTCTCGGATCCCGGTATCTAACGTCGTCGTGAAGAAGTGGGTGATGGAAATATCCACAACCGTTCTTGCCACATGGTCGGGACACTTGACATCTAGATCCGTGCGACGTCAAACATTTCCGGCAGAGGCCGAGTCGTCGGATCGTGTTCCACCTTTCCTGCGGGGCCAGGTCGGAAAACTGCTCACAGATCGTCAATCCACTACAGCTGCCACTGCACACTGGACACACGGCGTTCCTTGAGGATGACGCTGTCTTCTGCTCTTCTATCTGGTGCACGTTGAGGTGGTATCGCGGTTTTTCTTTCCTCGGCTCAAACTCGTTTCTCTCCGTTCTAGGGCCACTGATGGATGGTAGCGAAATGAGGCTTGCTGCATGGACCAGCTCGTTCAACCACGAGCCGAATTCTGCCAACGTGACCCATTTTAACACAAGTCGGTGCCGCGCCCAGTCGAGTCGCAGCGTATCCAGCAGTTTTTCCACCAGCTCGTACAGCAGCGTGGCGTCGCACAGATATTCGTGTACGCCAGCAGCTTCAATCGTCGCGCACATATCCTGCACTGCCACCCCAAAATTAACTATACTTTCCATTCGTTCCAGGCGTGGCGCTGGCATTTTTCGAATTTGCTGCATTATCTGGTGGATGATAATTTCTGGGCGTCCAAAAAGCATCCGCAGGGTCTCGATGACGCTTTTCAAATTGGCAGGATGCAGCAGCCGCGATCGCACCGCGTCGAGGGCTTTGCCACTTAGCGCCTTTTGCAGCCTCAACATATTTTCCTCATCGGAAAATCCGCACAGGTCGGTCGAGCTTTCGAAGCTCGCGATAAAGATGGCCCATTCCTCAGGCCGTCCAGAAAATCGGGGAAGATCCTTGTTCCCTCCTTGTCGCGCCAGGATTTGGCTTTGGTTCAGAAACGCGGTGGCCATCGTCTCTCGCGGCCTCGAACCCCCCGAACCACCCATGAACGTGAGGCGAGACGGACGCGGGCCCGCGTTGAGGAATTGCGGAGTAGCAGCGGTCGCACCGAACGATTGCCCAGTTGCCAATCCGGGAGGCACACTCCTCACGCTGGTCGAAGCACTCGTTGACAGCCCAGGAAGCCTGCTCGGAGTCACCATTTCAACCTCGGCCATTTTCAAAGCCTCCTGGTGGAGGTGAATACTGTGACGGCCTGCGATCAAACTCTTTTCAACCGCAATCTGTTCCAGCTCAAGTTTTAGGAGCCTTCTCTCAATTTCGATCTCGCGCCGTCGCAGGTCATTCAGGATGGTTAAATCCTCCGCGGAAGTGTCGTCGCCGGTCAAACTGTGCGAAAGTGACGTGTTTGTGTGTCGTATACGGGGTGGACGCAAGGTTGAATTCGCGAGCGGGTCGGGATGGGCCTCTTCTGCCGGTGCAAGCGGCGCTCCGGGCCCCGTTTCAACCGTGGCTAACGGCGAACTTCCCAACATCCCAGTCGGTGCCAGCGACTGTTCTTCCGCCATACTTCCCGCCGTGGCCAACGGCTGGCTAGTTTCTCCGCGCTCCATTTTGTCCGTTCACACTCCGGTTCAAAGTGCACTGACCTAACGTGTAACACGCACACGAGCTTGCACTCGTTCTAATAACTTTTTAATGTTGTAACGAAATTTTAATTTGGAAAATGTTGGAAAACTTTGCGTTATGGTGCAATTACTTGCAACTTTCTTTATTGTAGAATTTAACGAAGGTTCCAAATTAAATGCGTCGAACGCTTCTTTTTCCAACTGAATGCTGAAGCTGTCCGCGGCGCCTTCCTTTATCTCTTCTCGCCGCTCATTCCCTCGGAACCATCGTTCTCACTATCTGACTAACGTTATCTAACTCCGCAATCTAATCTTTCACCTCTACCACGATCGCACCTGTCACCGTCCGTCGATCGCGAATGTAAACAAAGATTACAGGTAGTTTTAAGAAGTTTCTACAAAGTTTGTATTTGACACTCTGTTGCAACTCTGTTGGAATTCGGGTAGTTGTAGGAAGTTTGTACCAAGTTTGTTACTGTTTTGGCGTGGACTTAGGAAGTTTGTACCAAGTTTGGTGCTGTTTTGGCGTGGACTTAGGAAGTTTGTACCAAGTTTGCAAGTGTTTTTGGGTAGTTTTAAGAAGTTTCTACAAAGTTTGTATTTGACACTCTGTTGCAACTCTGTTGGAATTCGGGTAGTTGTAGGAAGTTTGTACCAAGTTTGTTACTGTTTTGGCGTGGATTTAGTAAGTTTGTACCAAGTTTGTTACTGTTTTGGCGTGGACTTAGTAAGTTTGTACCAAGTTTGGTGCTGATTTGGCGTGGACTTAGGAAGTTTGTTCCATGTTTGTTACTGTTTTGGCGTGGACTTAGGAAGTTTGTACCAAGTTTGTTACTGTTTTGGCGTGGACTTAGGAAGTTTGTACCAAGTTTGTTACTGTTTTGGCGTGGACTTAGGAAGTTTGTACCAAGTTTGTTACTGTTTTGGCGTGGACTTAGGAAGTTTGTACCAAGTTTGCAAGTGTTTTTGGGTAGTTTTAAGAAGTTTCTACAAAGTTTGTATTTGACACTCTGTTGCAACTCTGTTGGAATTCGGGTAGTTGTAGGAAGTTTGTACCAAGTTTGGTGCTGTTTTGGCGTGGACTTAGGAAGTTTGTACCAAGGTTGGTGCTGTTTTGGCGTGGACTTAGGAAGTTTGTACCAAGTTTGCAAGTGTTTTTGGGTAGTTTTAAGAAGTTTCTACAAAGTTTGTATTTGACACTCTGTTGCAACTCTGTTGGAATTCGGGTAGTTGTAGGAAGTTTGTACCAAGTTTGGTGCTGTTTTGGCGTGGACTTAGGAAGTTTGTACCAAGTTTGCAAGTGTTTTTGGGTAGTTTTAAGAAGTTTCTACAAAGTTTGTATTTGACACTCTGTTGCAACTCTGTTGGAATTCGGGTAGTTGTAGGAAGTTTGTACCAAGTTTGTTACTGTTTTGGCGTGGACTTAGGAAGTTTGTACCAAGTTTGGTGCTGTTTTGGCGTGGATTTAGTAAGTTTGTACCAAGTTTGTTACTGTTTTGGCGTGGACTTAGGAAGTTTGTACCAAGTTTGGTGCTGATTTGGCGTGGACTTAGGAAGTTTGTTCCATGTTTGTTACTGTTTTGGCGTGGACTTAGGAAGTTTGTACCAAGCTTGGTGCTGTTTTGGCGTGGATTTAGTAAGTTTGTACCAAGTTTGTTACTGTTTTTGCGTTGACTTAGGAAGTTTGTACCAAGTTTGTTACTGTTTTGGCGTGGACTTAGGAAGTTTGTTCCATGTTTGTTACTGTTTTGGCGTCGTCTTAGGAAGTTTGTTCCAAGTTTGCAAGTGTTTTTGGGTAGTTTTAAGAAGTTTCTACAAAGTTTGTATTTGACACTCTGTTGCAACTCTGTTGGAATTCGGGTAGTTGTAGGAAGTTTGTACCAAGTTTGTTACTGTTTTGGCGTGGACTTAGGAAGTTTGTACCAAGTTTGCAAGTGTTTTTGGGTAGTTTAAAGAAGTTTCTACAAAGTTTGTATTTGACACTCTGTTGCAACTCTGTTGGAATTCGGGTAGTTGTAGGAAGTTTGTACCAAGTTTGTTACTGTTTTGGCGTGGACTTAGGAAGTTTGTACCAAGTTTGGTGCTGTTTTGGCTTGGACTTACGAAGTTTGTACCAAGTTTGGTGCTGTTTTGACGTGGACTTAGGAAGTTTGTACCAAGTTTGTTACTGTTTTGGCGTGGACTTAGGAAGTTTGTATCAAGTTTGGTGCTGTTTTGGCGTGGACTTAGGAAGTTTGTACCAAGTTTGTTACTGTTTTGGCGTGGACTTAGGAAGTTTGTACCAAGTTTGGTGCTGTTTTGGCGTGGACTTCGGAAGTTTATATCAAGTTTGGTGCTGTTTTGGCGTGGACTTAGGAAGTTTGTACCAAGTTTGTTACTGTTTTGGCGTGGACTTAGGAAGTTTGTACCAAGTTTGTTACTGTCTTGGCGTGGACTTAGGAAGTTTGTACCAAGTTTGGTGCTGTTTTGGCGCGGACGTACGAAGTTTGTATCAAGTTTGGTGCTGTTTTGGCGTGGACTTAGGAAGTTTGTACCAAGTTTGTTACTGTTTTGGCGTGGACTTAGGAAGTTTGTACCAAGTTTGTTTCTGTTTTGGCGTGGACTTAGGAAGTTTGTATCAAGTTTGGTGCTGTTTTGGCGTGGACTTAGAAAGTTTGTATCAAGTTTGGTGCTGTTTTGGCGTGGACTTAGAAAGTTTGTATCAAGTTTGGTGCTGTTTTGGCGTGGACTTAGGAAGTTTGTACCAAGTTTGTTACTGTTTTGGCGTGGACTTAGGAAGTTTGTACCAAGTTTGGTGCTGTTTTGGCGCGGACGTACGAAGTTTGTATCAAGTTTGGTGCTGTTTTGGCGTGGACTTAGGAAGTTTGTATCAAGTTTGGTGCTGTTTTGGCGTGGACTTAGGAAGTTTGTACCAAGTTTGTTACTGTTTTGGCGTGGACTTAGGAAGTTTGTACCAAGTTTGGTGCTGTTTTGGCGTGGACTTCGGAAGTTTATATCAAGTTTGGTGCTGTTTTGGATTGGACTTAGGAAGTTTGTACCAAGTTTGTTACTGTTTTGGCGTGGACTTAGGAAGTTTGTACCAAGTTTGTTACTGTCTTGGCGTGGACTTAGGAAGTTTGTACCAAGTTTGGTGCTGTTTTGGCGCGGACGTACGAAGTTTGTATCAAGTTTGGTGCTGTTTTGGCGTGGACTTAGGAAGTTTGTACCAAGTTTGTTTCTGTTTTGGCGTGGACTTAGGAAGTTTGTACCAAGTTTGTTACTGTTTTGGCGTGGACTTAGGAAGTTTGTACCAAGTTTGTTACTGTTTTGGCGTGGTCTTAGGAAGTTTGTACCAAGTTTGTTACTGTTTTGGCATGGACTTAGGAAGTTTGTACCAAGTTTGTTACTGTTTTGGCGCGGACTTACGAAGTTTGTACCAAGTTTGGTGCTGTTTTGGCGTGGACTTAGGAAGTTTGTACCAGGTTTGTTACTGTCTTGGCGTGGACTTAGGAAGTTTGTACCAAGTTTGGTGCTGTTTTGGCGTGGACTTAGGAAGTTTGTATCAAGTTTGGTGCTGTTTTGGCGTGGAATTAGAAAGTTTGTATCAAGTTTGGTGCTGTTTTGGCGTGGACTTAGGAAGTTTGTACCAAGTTTGTTACTGTTTTGGCGTGGACTTAGGAAGTTTGTACCAAGTTTGTTACTGTTTTGGCGTGGACTTACGAAGTTTGTACCAAGTTTGGTGCTGTTTTGGCGTGGACTTAGGAAGTTTGTACCAAGTTTGTTACTGTTTTGGCGTGGACTTAGGAAGTTTGTATCAAGTTTGGTGCTGTTTTGGCGTGGACTTAGAAAGTTTGTATCAAGTTTGGTGCTGTTTTGGCGTGGAATTAGAAAGTTTGTATCAAGTTTGGTGCTGTTTTGGCGTGGACTTAGGAAGTTTGTACCAAGTTTGTTACTGTTTTGGCGTGGACTTAGGAAGTTTGTACCAAGTTTGTTACTGTTTTGGCGTGGACTTAGGAAGTTTGTACCAAGTTTGTTACTGTTTTGGCGTGGACTTACGAAGTTTGTACCAAGTTTGGTGCTGTTTTGGCGTGGACTTAGGAAGTTTGTACCAAGTTTGTTACTGTTTTGGCGTGGACTTAGGAAGTTTGTACCAAGTTTGTTACTGTTTTGGCGTGGACTTAGGAAGTTTGTATCAAGTTTGGTGCTGTTTTGGCGTGGACTTAGAAAGTTTGTATCAAGTTTGGTGCTGTTTTGGCGTGGACTTAGGAAGTTTGTACCAAGTTTGTTACTGTTTTGGCGTGGACTTAGGAAGTTTGTATCAAGTTTGGTGCTGTTTTGGCGTGGACTTAGAAAAATTGTATCAAGTTTGGTGCTGTTTTGGCGTGGACTTAGGAAGTTTGTACCAAGTTTGTTACTGTTTTGGCGTGGACTTAGGAACTTTGCACCAAGTTTGTTACTGTTTTGGCGTGGACTTAGGAAGTTTGTACCAAGTTTGTTACTGTTTTGGCGTGGACTTAGGAAGTTTGTACCAAGTTTGGTGCTGTTTTGGCGTGGACTTAGGAAGTTTGCACCAAGTTTGTTACTGTTTTGGCGTGGACTTAGGAAGTTTGTACCAAGTTTGTTACTGTTTTGGCGTGGACTTACGAAGTTTGTACCAAGTTTGTTACTGTTTTGGCGTGGACTTAGAAAGTTTGTATCAAGTTTGGTGCTGTTTTGGCGTGGACTTAGGAAGTTTGTACCAAGTTTGTTACTGTTTTGGCGTGGACTTAGGAACTTTGCACCAAGTTTGTTACTGTTTTGGCGTGGACTTACGAAGTTTGTACCAAGTTTGGTGCTGTTTTGGCGTGGACTTAGGAAGTTTGTACCAGGTTTGTTACTGTCTTGGCGTGGACTTAGGAAGTTTGTACCAAGTTTGGTGCTGTTTTGGCGTGGACTTAGGAAGTTTGTACCAAGTTTGTTACTGTTTTGGCGTGGACTTAGGAAGTTTGTACCAAGTTTTTTACTGTTTTGGCGTGGACTTAGGAAGTTTGTATCAAGTTTGGTGCTGTTTTGGCGTGGACTTAGAAAGTTTGTACCAAGTTTGTTACTGTTTTGGCGTGGACTTAGGAAGTTTGTACCAAGTTTGTTACTGTTTTGGCGTGGACTTACGAAGTTTGTACCAAGTTTGGTGCTGTTTTGGCGTGGACTTAGGAAGTTTGTACCAAGTTTGTTACTGTTTTGGCGTGGACTTAGGAAGTTTGTACCAAGTTTGTTACTGTTTTGGCGTGGACTTAGGAAGTTTGTATCAAGTTTGGTGCTGTTTTGGCGTGGACTTAGAAAGTTTGTATCAAGTTTGGTGCTGTTTTGGCGTGGACTTAGGAAGTTTGTACCAAGTTTGTTACTGTTTTGGCGTGGACTTAGGAACTTTGCACCAAGTTTGTTACTGTTTTGGCGTGGACTTACGAAGTTTGTACCAAGTTTGGTGCTGTTTTGGCGTGGACTTAGGAAGTTTGTACCAGGTTTGTTACTGTCTTGGCGTGGACTTAGGAAGTTTGTACCAAGTTTGGTGCTGTTTTGGCGTGGACTTAGGAAGTTTGTACCAAGTTTGTTACTGTTTTGGCGTGGACTTAGGAAGTTTGTACCAAGTTTTTTACTGTTTTGGCGTGGACTTAGGAAGTTTGTATCAAGTTTGGTGCTGTTTTGGCGTGGACTTAGAAAGTTTGTACCAAGTTTGTTACTGTTTTGGCGTGGACTTAGGAAGTTTGTACCAAGTTTGTTACTGTTTTGGCGTGGACTTACGAAGTTTGTACCAAGTTTGGTGCTGTTTTGGCGTGGACTTAGGAAGTTTGTACCAAGTTTGTTACTGTTTTGGCGTGGACTTAGGAAGTTTGTACCAAGTTTGTTACTGTTTTGGCGTGGACTTAGGAAGTTTGTACCAAGTTTGGTGCTGTTTTGGCGTGGACTTAGGAAGTTTGTACCAAGTTTGTTACTGTTTTGGCGTGGACTTAGGAAGTTTGTACCAAGTTTGGTGCTGTTTTGGCGTGGACTTAGGAAGTTTGTACCAAGTTTGTTACTGTTTTGGCGTGGACTTAGGAAGTTTGTACCAAGTTTGTTACTGTTTTGGCGTGGACTTAGGAAGTTTGTATCAAGTTTGGTGCTGTTTTGGCGTGGACTTAGAAAGTTTGTATCAAGTTTGGTGCTGTTTTGGCGTGGACTTAGGAAGTTTGTACCAAGTTTGTTACTGTTTTGGCGTGGACTTAGGAAGTTTGTACCAAGTTTGTTACTGTTTTGGCGTGGACTTACGAAGTTTGTACCAAGTTTGGTGCTGTTTTGGCGTGGACTTAGGAAGTTTGTACCAAGTTTGTTACTGTTTTGGCGTGGACTTAGGAAGTTTGTACCAAGTTTGTTACTGTTTTGGCGTGGACTTAGGAAGTTTGTATCAAGTTTGGTGCTGTTTTGGCGTGGACTTAGAAAGTTTGTATCAAGTTTGGTGCTGTTTTGGCGTGGACTTAGGAAGTTTGTACCAAGTTTGTTACTGTTTTGGCGTGGACTTAGGAAGTTTGTATCAAGTTTGGTGCTGTTTTGGCGTGGACTTAGAAAAATTGTATCAAGTTTGGTGCTGTTTTGGCGTGGACTTAGGAAGTTTGTACCAAGTTTGTTACTGTTTTGGCGTGGACTTAGGAACTTTGCACCAAGTTTGTTACTGTTTTGGCGTGGACTTAGGAAGTTTGTACCAAGTTTGTTACTGTTTTGGCGTGGACTTAGGAAGTTTGTACCAAGTTTGGTGCTGTTTTGGCGTGGACTTAGGAAGTTTGCACCAAGTTTGTTACTGTTTTGGCGTGGACTTAGGAAGTTTGTACCAAGTTTGTTACTGTTTTGGCGTGGACTTACGAAGTTTGTACCAAGTTTGTTACTGTTTTGGCGTGGACTTAGAAAGTTTGTATCAAGTTTGGTGCTGTTTTGGCGTGGACTTAGGAAGTTTGTACCAAGTTTGTTACTGTTTTGGCGTGGACTTAGGAACTTTGCACCAAGTTTGTTACTGTTTTGGCGTGGACTTACGAAGTTTGTACCAAGTTTGGTGCTGTTTTGGCGTGGACTTAGGAAGTTTGTACCAGGTTTGTTACTGTCTTGGCGTGGACTTAGGAAGTTTGTACCAAGTTTGGTGCTGTTTTGGCGTGGACTTAGGAAGTTTGTACCAAGTTTGTTACTGTTTTGGCGTGGACTTAGGAAGTTTGTACCAAGTTTTTTACTGTTTTGGCGTGGACTTAGGAAGTTTGTATCAAGTTTGGTGCTGTTTTGGCGTGGACTTAGAAAGTTTGTATCAAGTTTGGTGCTGTTTTGGCGTGGACTTAGGAAGTTTGTACCAAGTTTGTTACTGTTTTGGCGTGGACTTAGGAAGTTTGTACCAAGTTTGTTACTGTTTTGGCGTGGACTTAGGAAGTTTGTACCAAGTTTGGTGCTGTTTTGGCGTGGACTTAGGAAGTTTGTACCAAGTTTGTTACTGTTTTGGCGTGGACTTAGGAAGTTTGTATCAAGTTTGGTGCTGTTTTGGCGTGGACTTAGGAAGTTTGTACCAAGTTTGTTACTGTTTTGGCGTGGACTTAGGAAGTTTGTATCAAGTTTGGTGCTGTTTTGGCGTGGACTTAGAAAGTTTGTATCAAGTTTGGTGCTGTTTTGGCGTGGACTTAGGAAGTTTGTACCAAGTTTGTTACTGTTTTGGCGTGGACTTAGGAAGTTTGTACCAAGTTTGGTGCTGTTTTGGCGTGGACTTAGGAAGTTTGTACCAAGTTTGTTACTGTTTTGGCGTGGACTTAGGAAGTTTTTATCAAGTTTGGTGCTGTTTTGGCGTGGACTTAGAAAGTTTGTATCAAGTTTGGTGCTGTTTTGGCGTGGACTTAGGAAGTTTGTACCAAGTTTGTTACTGTTTTGGCGTGGACTTACGAAGTTTGTACCAAGTTTGTTACTGTTTTGGCGTGGACTTAGAAAGTTTGTATCAAGTTTGGTGCTGTTTTGGCGTGGACTTAGGAAGTTTGTACCAAGTTTGTTACTGTTTTGGCGTGGACTTAGGAACTTTGCACCAAGTTTGTTACTGTTTTGGCGTGGACTTACGAAGTTTGTACCAAGTTTGGTGCTGTTTTGGCGTGGACTTAGGAAGTTTGTACCAGGTTTGTTACTGTCTTGGCGTGGACTTAGGAAGTTTGTACCAAGTTTGGTGCTGTTTTGGCGTGGACTTAGGAAGTTTGTACCAAGTTTGTTACTGTTTTGGCGTGGACTTAGGAAGTTTGTACCAAGTTTTTTACTGTTTTGGCGTGGACTTAGGAAGTTTGTATCAAGTTTGGTGCTGTTTTGGCGTGGACTTAGAAAGTTTGTATCAAGTTTGGTGCTGTTTTGGCGTGGACTTAGGAAGTTTGTACCAAGTTTGTTACTGTTTTGGCGTGGACTTAGGAAGTTTGTACCAAGTTTGTTACTGTTTTGGCGTGGACTTAGGAAGTTTGTACCAAGTTTGGTGCTGTTTTGGCGTGGACTTAGGAAGTTTGTACCAAGTTTGTTACTGTTTTGGCGTGGACTTAGGAAGTTTGTATCAAGTTTGGTGCTGTTTTGGCGTGGACTTAGGAAGTTTGTACCAAGTTTGTTACTGTTTTGGCGTGGACTTAGGAAGTTTGTATCAAGTTTGGTGCTGTTTTGGCGTGGACTTAGAAAGTTTGTATCAAGTTTGGTGCTGTTTTGGCGTGGACTTAGGAAGTTTGTACCAAGTTTGTTACTGTTTTGGCGTGGACTTAGGAAGTTTGTACCAAGTTTGTTACTGTTTTGGCGTGGACTTACGAAGTTTGTACCAAGTTTGTTACTGTTTTGGCGTGGACTTAGAAAGTTTGTATCAAGTTTGGTGCTGTTTTGGCGTGGACTTAGGAAGTTTGTACCAAGTTTGTTACTGTTTTGGCGTGGACTTAGGAACTTTGCACCAAGTTTGTTACTGTTTTGGCGTGGACTTACGAAGTTTGTACCAAGTTTGGTGCTGTTTTGGCGTGGACTTAGGAAGTTTGTACTAGGTTTGTTACTGTTTTGGCGTGGACTTAGGAAGTTTGTACCAAGTTTGGTGCTGTTTTGGCGTGGACTTAGGAAGTTTGTACCAAGTTTGTTACTGTTTTGGCGTGGACTTAGGAAGTTTGTACCAAGTTTGTTACTGTTTTGGCGTGGACTTAGGAAGTTTGTATCAAGTTTGGTGCTGTTTTGGTGTGGACTTAGAAAGTTTGTATCAAGTTTGGTGCTGTTTTGGCGTGGACTTAGGAAGTTTGTACCAAGTTTGTTACTGTTTTGGCGTGGACTTAGGAAGTTTGTACCAAGTTTGGTGCTGTTTTGGCGTGGACTTAGGAAGTTTGTACCAAGTTTGTTACTGTTTTGGCGTGGACTTAGGAAGTTTGTACCAAGTTTGTTACTGTTTTGGCGTGGACTTAGGAAGTTTGTACCAAGTTTGTTACTGTTTTGGCGTGGACTTAGGAAGTTTGTACCAAGTTTGTTACTGTTTTGGCGTGGACTTAGGAAGTTTGTACCAAGTTTGTTACTGTTTTGGCGTGGACTTAGGAAGTTTGTACCAAGTTTGGTGCTGTTTTGGCGTGGACTTAGGAAGTTTGTACCAAGTTTGTTACTGTTTTGGCGTGGACTTAGGAAGTTTGTATCAAGTTTGGTGCTGTTTTGGCGTGGACTTAGAAAGTTTGTACCAAGTTTGTTACTGTTTTGGCGTGGACTTAGGAAGTTTGTACCAAGTTTGTTACTGTTTTGGCGTGGACTTAGGAAGTTTGTACCAAGTTTGGTGCTGTTTTGGCGTGGACTTAGGAAGTTTGTACCAAGTTTGTTACTGTTTTGGCGTGGACTTAGGAAGTTTGTACCAAGTTTGTTACTGTTTTGGCGTGGACTTAGGAAGTTTGTACCAAGTTTGTTACTGTTTTGGCGTGGACTTAGAAAGTTTGTATCAAGTTTGGTGCTGTTTTGGCGTGGACTTAGGAAGTTTGTACCAAGTTTGTTACTGTTTTGGCGTGGACTTAGGAAGTTTGTATCAAGTTTGGTGCTGTTTTGGCGTGGACTTAGAAAGTTTGTACCAAGTTTGTTACTGTTTTGGCGTGGACTTAGGAAGTTTGTACCAAGTTTGTTACTGTTTTGGCGTGGACTTAGGAAGTTTGTACCAAGTTTGGTGCTGTTTTGGCGTGGACTTAGGAAGTTTGTACCAAGTTTGTTACTGTTTTGGCGTGGACTTAGGAAGTTTGTACCAAGTTTGTTACTGTTTTGGCGTGGACTTAGGAAGTTTGTACCAAGTTTGGTGCTGTTTTGGCGTGGACTTAGGAAGTTTGTTCCAAGTTTGTTACTGTTTTGGCGTGGACTTAGGAAGTTTGTATCAAGTTTGGTGCTGTTTTGGCGTGGACTTAGAAAGTTTGTATCAAGTTTGGTGCTGTTTTGGCGTGGACTTAGGAAGTTTGTACCAAGTTTGTTACTGTTTTGGCGTGGACTTAGGAAGTTTGTACCAAGTTTGTTACTGTTTTGGCGTGGACTTAGGAAGTTTGTATCAAGTTTGGTGCTGTTTTGGCGTGGACTTAGAAAGTTTGTACCAAGTTTGTTACTGTTTTGGCGTGGACTTAGGAAGTTTGTACCAAGTTTGTTACTGTTTTGGCGTGGACTTAGGAAGTTTGTACCAAGTTTGGTGCTGTTTTGGCGTGGACTTAGGAAGTTTGTACCAAGTTTGTTACTGTTTTGGCGTGGACTTAGGAAGTTTGTACCAAGTTTGTTACTGTTTTGGCGTGGACTTAGGAAGTTTGTACCAAGTTTGTTACTGTTTTGGCGTGGACTTAGGAAGTTTGTACCAAGTTTGTTACTGTTTTGGCGTGGACTTAGGAAGTTTGTACCAAGTTTGGTGCTGTTTTGGCGTGGACTTAGGAAGTTTGTACCAAGTTTGTTACTGTTTTGGCGTGGACTTAGGAAGTTTGTATCAAGTTTGGTGCTGTTTTGGCGTGGACTTAGGAAGTTTGTACCAAGTTTGTTACTGTTTTGGCGTGGACTTAGGAAGTTTGTATCAAGTTTGGTGCTGTTTTGGCGTGGACTTAGAAAGTTTGTATCAAGTTTGGTGCTGTTTTGGTGTGGACTTAGGAAGTTTGTACCAAGTTTGTTACTGTTTTGGCGTGGACTTAGGAAGTTTGTACCAAGTTTGGTGCTGTTTTGGCGTGGACTTAGAAAGTTTGTATCAAGTTTGGTGCTGTTTTGGCGTGGACTTAGGAAGTTTGTACCAAGTTTGTTACTGTTTTGGCGTGGACTTAGGAAGTTTGTACCAAGTTTGGTGCTGTTTTGGCGTGGACTTAGGAAGTTTGTACCAAGTTTGTTACTGTTTTGGCGTGGACTTAGGAACTTTGCACCAAGTTTGTTACTGTTTTGGCGTGGACTTACGAAGTTTGTACCAAGTTTGGTGCTGTTTTGGCGTGGACTTAGGAAGTTTGTACCAAGTTTGTTACTGTTTTGGCGTGGACTTAGGAAGTTTGTACCAAGTTTGTTACTGTTTTGGCGTGGACTTAGGAACTTTGCACCAAGTTTGTTACTGTTTTGGCGTGGACTTAGGAAGTTTGTACCAAGTTTGTTACTGTTTTGGCGTGGACTTAGGAAGTTTGTACCAAGTTTGTTACTGTTTTGGCGTGGACTTAGGAAGTTTGTACCAAGTTTGTTACTGTTTTGGCGTGGACTTAGGAACTTTGCACCAAGTTTGTTACTGTTTTGGCGTGGACTTAGGAAGTTTGTTCCAAGTTTGGTGCTGTTTTGGCGTGGACTTAGGAAGTTTGTACCAAGTTTGTTACTGTTTTGGCGTGGACTTAGGAACTTTGCACCAAGTTTGTTACTGTTTTGGCGTGGACTTAGGAAGTTTGTACCAAGTGTGTAACTGTTTTGGCGTGGACTTAGGAAGTTTGTACCAAGTTTGGTGCTGTTTTGGCGTGGACTTAGGAAGTTTGTACCAAGTTTGTTACTGTTTTGGCGCGGACTTACGAAGTTTGTACCAAGTTTGGTGCTGTTTTGGCGTGGACTTAGGAAGTTTGTACCAAGTTTGTTACTGTTTTGGCGTGGACTTAGGAAGTTTGTACCAAGTTTGGTGCTGTTTTGGCGTGGACTTAGGAAGTTTGTACCTAGTTTGTTACTGTTTTGGCGTGGACTTAGGAAGTTTGTACCAAGTTTGTTACTGTTTTGGCGTGGACTTAGGAACTTTGCACCAAGTTTGTTACTGTTTTGGCGTGGACTTAGGAAGTTTGTACCAAGTTTGTTACTGTTTTGGCGTGGACTTAGTAACTTTGCACCAAGTTTGTTACTGTTTTGGCGTGGACTTAGGAAGTTTGTACCAAGTTTGTTACTGTTTTGGCGTGGACTTAGGAACTTTGCACCAAGTTTGTTACTGTTTTGGCGTGGACTTACGAAGTTTGTATCAAGTTTGGTGCTGTTTTGGCGTGGACTTAGAAAGTTTGTATCAAGTTTGGTGCTGTTTTGGCGTGGACTTAGGAAGGGTGTACCAAGTTTGTTACTGTTTTGGCGTGGACTTAGGAAGTTTGTACCAAGTTTGGTGCTGTTTTGGCGTGGACTTAGGAAGTTTGTACCAAGTTTGTTACTGTTTTGGCGTGGACTTAGGAACTTTGCACCAAGTCTGTTACTGTTTTGGCGTGGACTTAGGAAGTTTGTACCAAGTTTGTTACTGTTTTGGCGTGGACTTAGGAAGTTTGTACCAAGTTTGGTGCTGTTTTGGCGTGGACTTAGGAAGTTTGTACCAAGTTTGTTACTGTTTTGGCGTGGACTTAGGAACTTTGCACCAAGTTTGTTACTGTTTTGGCGTGGACTTAGGAAGTTTGTACCAAGTTTGTTACTGTTTTGGCGTGGACTTAGAAAGTTTGTATCAAGTTTGGTGCTGTTTTGGCGTGGACTTAGGAAGTTTGTACCAAGTTTGTTACTGTTTTGGCGTGGACTTAGGAACTTTGCACCAAGTTTGTTACTATTTTGGCGTGGACTTAGGAAGTTTGTACCAAGTTTGGTGCTGTTTTGGCGTGGACTTAGGAAGTTTGTACCAGGTTTGTTACTGTTTTGGCGTGGACTTAGGAAGTTTGTACCAAGTTTGTTACTGTTTTGGCGTGGACTTAGGAAGTTTGTATCAAGTTTGGTGCTGTTTTGGCGTGGACTTAGAAAGTTTGTATCAAGTTTGGTGCTGTTTTGGCGTGGACTTAGGAAGTTTGTACCAAGTTTGTTACTGTTTTGGCGTGGACTTAGGAAGTTTGTACCAAGTTTGTTACTGTTTTGGCGTGGACTTAGGAAGTTTGTACCAAGTTTGGTGCTGTTTTGGCGTGGACTTAGGAAGTTTGTACCCAGTTTGTTACTGTTTTGGCGTGGACTTACGAAGTTTGTACCAAGTTTGGTGCTGTTTTGGCGTGGACTTAGGAAGTTTGTACCAAGTTTGTTACTGTTTTGGCGTGGACTTAGGAAGTTTGTACCAAGTTTGTTACTGTTTTGGCGTGGACTTAGGAACTTTGCACCAAGTTTGTTACTGTTTTGGCGTGGACTTAGGAAGTTTGTACCAAGTTTGTTACTGTTTTGGCGTGGACTTAGGAAGTTTGTACCAAGTTTGTTACTGTTTTGGCGTGGACTTAGGAAGTTTGTACCAAGTTTGTTACTGTTTTGGCGTGGACTTAGGAACTTTGCACCAAGTTTGTTACTGTTTTGGCGTGGACTTAGGAAGTTTGTTCCAAGTTTGGTGCTGTTTTGGCGTGGACTTAGGAAGTTTGTACCAAGTTTGTTACTGTTTTGGCGTGGACTTAGGAACTTTGCACCAAGTTTGTTACTGTTTTGGCGTGGACTTAGGAAGTTTGTACCAAGTGTGTAACTGTTTTGGCGTGGACTTAGGAAGTTTGTACCAAGTTTGGTGCTGTTTTGGCGTGGACTTTGGAAGTTTGTATCAAGTTTGGTGCTGTTTTGGCGTGGACTTAGGAAGTTTGTACCTAGTTTGTTACTGTTTTGGCGTGGACTTAGGAAGTTTGTACCAAGTTTGCTACTGTTTTGGCGTGGACTTAGGAACTTTGCACCAAGTTTGTTACTGTTTTGGCGTGGACTTAGGAAGTTTGTACCAAGTTTGTTACTGTTTTGGCGTGGACTTAGTAACTTTGCACCAAGTTTGTTACTGTTTTGGCGTGGACTTAGGAAGTTTGTACCAAGTTTGTTACTGTTTTGGCGTGGACTTAGTAACTTTGCACCAAGTTTGTTACTGTTTTGGCGTGGACTTAGGAAGTTTGTACCAAGTTTGGTGCTGTTTTGGCGTGGACTTAGGAAGTTTGTACCAAGTTTGTTACTGTTTTGGCGTGGACTTAGGAACTTTGCACCAAGTTTGTTACTGTTTTGGCGTGGACTTAGGAAGTTTGTACCAAGTTTGGTGCTGGTTTGGCGTGGACTTAGGAAGTTTGTACCAAGTTTGTTACTGTTTTGGCGTGGACTTAGGAACTTTGCACCAAGTTTGTTACTGTTTTGGCGTGGACTTACGAAGTTTGTATCAAGTTTGGTGCTGTTTTGGCGTGGACTTAGAAAGTTTGTATCAAGTTTGGTGCTGTTTTGGCGTGGACTTAGGAAGTTTGTACCAAGTTTGTTACTGTTTTGGCGTGGACTTAGGAAGTTTGTACCAAGTTTGGTGCTGTTTTGGCGTGGACTTAGGAAGTTTGTACCAAGTTTGTTACTGTTTTGGCGTGGACTTAGGAACTTTGCACCAAGTTTGTTACTGTTTTGGCGTGGACTTAGGAAGTTTGTACCAAGTTTGTTACTGTTTTGGCGTGGACTTAGGAAGTTTGTACCAAGTTTGGTGCTGTTTTGGCGTGGACTTAGGAAGTTTGTACCAAGTTTGTTACTGTTTTGGCGTGGACTTAGGAACTTTGCACCAAGTTTGTTACTGTTTTGGCGTGGACTTAGGAAGTTTGTACCAAGTTTGTTACTGTTTTGGCGTGGACTTAGAAAGTTTGTATCAAGTTTGGTGCTGTTTTGGCGTGGACTTAGGAAGTTTGTACCAAGTTTGTTACTGTTTTGGCGTGGACTTAGGAACTTTGCACCAAGTTTGTTACTGTTTTGGCGTGGACTTAGGAAGTTTGTACCAAGTTTGGTGCTGTTTTGGCGTGGACTTAGGAAGTTTGTACCAAGTTTGTTACTGTTTTGGCGTGGACTTAGGAAGTTTGTACCAAGTTTGTTACTGTTTTGGCGTGGACTTAGGAAGTTTGTACCAAGTTTGGTGCTGTTTTGGCGTGGACTTAGGCAGTTTGTATCAAGTTTAATACTGTTTTGGCGTGGACTTAGGAAGTTTGTACCAAGTTTGTTACTGTTTTGGCGTGGACTTAGGAAGTTTGTACCAAGTTTGTTACTGTTTTTGCGTGGACTTAGGAAGTTTGTACCAAGTTTGTTACTGTTTTGGCGTGGACTTAGGAAGTTTGTACCAAGTTTGGTGCTGTTTTGGCGTGGACTTAGGAAGTTTGTACCAAGTTTGTTACTGTTTTGGCGTGGACTTAGGAAGTTTGTACCAAGTTTGGTGCTGTTTTGGCGTGGACTTAGGAAGTTTGTACCAAGTTTGGTGCTGTTTTGGCGTGGACTTAGGAAGTTTGTACCAAGTTTGTTACTGTTTTGGCGTGGACTTAGGAAGTTTGTACCAAGTTTGTTACTGTTTTGGCGTGGACTTAGGAAGTTTGTACCTAGTTTGTTTCTGTTTTGGCGTGGACTTAGGAAGTTTGTACCAAGTTTGGTGCTGTTTTGGCGTGGACTTAGAAAGTTTGTATCAAGTTTGGTGCTGTTTTGGCGTGGACTTAGGAAGTTTGTACCAAGTGTGTTACTGTTTTGGCGTGGACTTAGAAAGTTTGTATCAAGTTTGGTGCTGTTTTGGCGTGGACTTAGAAAGTTTGTACCAAGTTTGTTACTGTTTTGGCGTGGACTTAGGAAGTTTGTACCAAGTTTGTTACTGTTTTGGCGTGGACTTAGAAAGTTTGTATCAAGTTTGGTGCTGTTTTGGCGTGGACTTAGAAAGTTTGTACCAAGTTTGGTGCTGTTTTGGCGTGGACTTAGGAAGTTTGTACCAAGTTTGGTGCTGTTTTGGCGTGGACTTAGGAAGTTTGTACCTAGTTTGTTACTGTTTTGGCGTGGACTTAGGAAGTTTGTACCAAGTTTGTTACTGTTTTGGCGTGGACTTA
This sequence comes from Anopheles atroparvus, assembly GCA_914969975.1. Classification (NCBI taxonomy): domain Eukaryota; kingdom Metazoa; phylum Arthropoda; class Insecta; order Diptera; family Culicidae; genus Anopheles; species Anopheles atroparvus. The sequence goes on along the minus strand of CAJZCY010000021.1, from coordinate 481,287 downwards.
GGAAGTTTGTACCAAGTTTGTTACTGTTTTGGCGTGGACTAAGGAAGTTTGTACCAAGTTTGTTACTGTTTTGGCGTGGACTTAGGAAGTTGGTATCAAGTTTGGTGCTGTTTTGGCGTGGACTTAGGAAGTTTGTACCAAGTTTGGTGCTGTTTTGGCGTGGACTTAGGAAGTTTGTACCAAGTTTGGTGCTGTTTTGGCGTGGACTTAGAAAGTTTGTATCAAGTTTGGTGCTGTTTTGGCGTGGACTTAGGAAGTTTGTACCAAGTTTGGTGCTGTTTTGGCGTGGACTTAGGAAGTTTGTACCAAGTTTGTTACTGTTTTGGCGTGGACTTAGAAAGTTTGTATCAAGTTTGGTGCTGTTTTGGCGTGGACTTAGGAAGTTTGTACCAAGTTTGGTGCTGTTTTGGCGTGGACTTAGGAAGTTTGTACCAAGTTTGGTGCTGTTTTGGCGTGGACTTAGGAAGTTTGTACCAAGTTTGTTACTGTTTTGGCGTGGACTTAGGAAGTTTGTACCAAGTTTGTTACTGTTTTGGCGTGGACTTAGGAAGTTTGTACCAAGTTTGTTACTGTTTTGGCGTGGACTTAGGAAGTTTGTACCAAGTTTGTTACTGTTTTGGCGTGGACTTAGGAAGTTTGTACCAAGTTTGTTACTGTTTTGGCGTGGACTTAGGAAGTTTGTACCAAGTTTGGTGCTGTTTTGGCGTGGACTTAGGAAGTTTGTACCAAGTTTGGTGCTGTTTTGGCGTGGACTTAGGAAGTTTGTACCTAGTTTGTTTCTGTTTTGGCGTGGACTTAGGAAGTTTGTACCAAGTTTGTTACTGTTTTGGCGTGGACTTAGGAAGTTTGTACCTAGTTTGTTTCTGTTTTGGCGTGGACTTAGGAAGTTTGTACCAAGTTTGGTGCTGTTTTGGCGTGGACTTAGGATGTTTGTACCAAGTTTGTTACTGTTTTGGCGTGGACTTAGGAAGTTTGTACCAAGTTTGGTGCTGTTTTGGCGTGGACTTAGAAAGTTTGTACCAAGTTTGTTACTGTTTTGGCGTGGACTTAGGAAGTTTGTACCAAGTTTGTTACTGTTTTGGCGTGGACTTAGGAAGTTTGTACCAAGTTTGTTACTGTTTTGGCGTGGACTTAGGAAGTTTCTACCAAGTTTGTTACTGTTTTGGCGTGGACTTAGGAAGTTTGTACCAAGTTTGTTACTGTTTTGGCGTGGACTTAGGAAGTTTGTACCAAGTTTGGTGCTGTTTTGGCGTGGACTTAGGAAGTTTGTACCAAGTTTGGTGCTGTTTTGGCGTGGACTTAGGAAGTTTGTACCAAGTTTGTTACTGTTTTGGCGTGGACTTAGGAAGTTTGTACCAAGTTTGTTACTGTTTTGGCGTGGACTTAGGAAGTTTGTACCAAGTTTGTTACTGTTTTGGCGTGGACTTAGGAAGTTTGTACCAAGTTTGTTACTGTTTTGGCGTGGACTTAGGAAGTTTGTACCAAGTTTGTTACTGTTTTGGCGTGGACTTAGGAAGTTGGTATCAAGTTTGGTGCTGTTTTGGCGTGGACTTAGGAAGTTTGTACCAAGTTTGTTTCTGTTTTGGCGTGGACTTAGGAAGTTTGTACCAAGTTTGGTGCTGTTTTGGCGTGGACTTAGAAAGTTTGTATCAAGTTTGGTGCTGTTTTGGCGTGGACTTAGGAAGTTTGTACCAAGTTTGTTACTGTTTTGGCGTGGACTTAGAAAGTTTGTATCAAGTTTGGTGCTGTTTTGGCGTGGACTTAGAAAGTTTGTACCAAGTTTGTTACTGTTTTGGCGTGGACTTAGGAAGTTTGTACCAAGTTTGTTACTGTTTTGGCGTGGACTTAGAAAGTTTGTATCAAGTTTGGTGCTGTTTTGGCGTGGACTTAGAAAGTTTGTACCAAGTTTGGTGCTGTTTTGGCGTGGACTTAGGAAGTTTGTACCAAGTTTGGTGCTGTTTTGGCGTGGACTTAGGAAGTTTGTACCTAGTTTGTTACTGTTTTGGCGTGGACTTAGGAAGTTTGTACCAAGTTTGTTACTGTTTTGGCGTGGACTTAGGAAGTTTGTACCAAGTTTGTTACTGTTTTGGCGTGGACTAAGGAAGTTTGTACCAAGTTTGTTACTGTTTTGGCGTGGACTTAGGAAGTTGGTATCAAGTTTGGTGCTGTTTTGGCGTGGACTTAGGAAGTTTGTACCAAGTTTGTTACTGTTTTGGCGTGGACTTAGGAAGTTTGTACCAAGTTTGTTACTGTTTTGGCGTGGACTTAGAAAGTTTGTATCAAGTTTGGTGCTGTTTTGGCGTGGACTTAGGAAGTTTGTACCAAGTTTGGTGCTGTTTTGGCGTGGACTTAGGAAGTTTGTACCAAGTTTGGTGCTGTTTTGGCGTGGACTTAGAAAGTTTGTATCAAGTTTGGTGCTGTTTTGGCGTGGACTTAGGAAGTTTGTACCAAGTTTGGTGCTGTTTTGGCGTGGACTTAGGAAGTTTGTACCAAGTTTGTTACTGTTTTGGCGTGGACTTAGAAAGTTTGTATCAAGTTTGGTGCTGTTTTGGCGTGGACTTAGGAAGTTTGTACCAAGTTTGGTGCTGTTTTGGCGTGGACTTAGGAAGTTTGTACCAAGTTTGGTGCTGTTTTGGCGTGGACTTAGGAAGTTTGTACCAAGTTTGTTACTGTTTTGGCGTGGACTTAGGAAGTTTGTACCAAGTTTGTTACTGTTTTGGCGTGGACTTAGGAAGTTTGTACCAAGTTTGTTACTGTTTTGGCGTGGACTTAGGAAGTTTGTACCAAGTTTGTTACTGTTTTGGCGTGGACTTAGGAAGTTTGTACCAAGTTTGTTACTGTTTTGGCGTGGACTTAGGAAGTTTGTACCAAGTTTGGTGCTGTTTTGGCGTGGACTTAGGAAGTTTGTACCAAGTTTGGTGCTGTTTTGGCGTGGACTTAGGAAGTTTGTACCTAGTTTGTTTCTGTTTTGGCGTGGACTTAGGAAGTTTGTACCAAGTTTGTTACTGTTTTGGCGTGGACTTAGGAAGTTTGTACCTAGTTTGTTTCTGTTTTGGCGTGGACTAAGGAAGTTTGTACCAAGTTTGGTGCTGTTTTGGCGTGGACTTAGGATGTTTGTACCAAGTTTGTTACTGTTTTGGCGTGGACTTAGGAAGTTTGTACCAAGTTTGGTGCTGTTTTGGCGTGGACTTAGAAAGTTTGTACCAAGTTTGTTACTGTTTTGGCGTGGACTTAGGAAGTTTGTACCAAGTTTGTTACTGTTTTGGCGTGGACTTAGGAAGTTTGTACCAAGTTTGTTACTGTTTTGGCGTGGACTTAGGAAGTTTCTACCAAGTTTGTTACTGTTTTGGCGTGGACTTAGGAAGTTTGTACCAAGTTTGTTACTGTTTTGGCGTGGACTTAGGAAGTTTGTACCAAGTTTGGTGCTGTTTTGGCGTGGACTTAGGAAGTTTGTACCAAGTTTGGTGCTGTTTTGGCGTGGACTTAGGAAGTTTGTACCAAGTTTGTTACTGTTTTGGCGTGGACTTAGGAAGTTTGTACCAAGTTTGTTACTGTTTTGGCGTGGACTTAGGAAGTTTGTACCAAGTTTGTTACTGTTTTGGCGTGGACTTAGGAAGTTTGTACCAAGTTTGTTACTGTTTTGGCGTGGACTTAGGAAGTTTGTACCAAGTTTGTTACTGTTTTGGCGTGGACTTAGGAAGTTGGTATCAAGTTTGGTGCTGTTTTGGCGTGGACTTAGGAAGTTTGTACCAAGTTTGTTACTGTTTTGGCGTGGACTTAGGAAGTTTGTACCAAGTTTGTTACTGTTTTGGCGTGGACTTAGAAAGTTTGTATCAAGTTTGGTGCTGTTTTGGCGTGGACTTAGGAAGTTTGTACCTAGTTTGGTGCTGTTTTGGCGTGGACTTAGGAAGTTTGTACCAAGTTTGGTGCTGTTTTGGCGTGGACTTAGGAAGTTTGTACCAAGTTTGGTGCTGTTTTGGCGTGGACTTAGGAAGTTTGTACCAAGTTTGTTACTGTTTTGGCGTGGACTTAGGAAGTTGGTACCAAGTTTGTTACTGTTTTGGCGTGGACTTAGGAAGTTTGTACCTAGTTTGGCGCTGTTTTGGCGCGGACTTACGAAGTTTGTACCAAGTTTGGTGCTGTTTTGGCGTGGACTTAGGAAGTTTGTACCAAGTTTGTTACTGTTTTGGCGTGGACTTAGGAAGTTTGTACCAAGTTTGTTACTGTTTTGGCGTGGACTTAGGAAGTTTGTACCAAGTTTGTTACTGTTTTGGCGTGGACTTAGGAAGTTTGTACCAAGTTTGTTACTGTTTTGGCGTGGACTTAGGAAGTTTGTACCAAGTTTGGTGCTGTTTTGGCGTGGACTTAGGAAGTTTGTACCAAGTTTGGTGCTGTTTTGGCGTGGACTTAGGAAGTTTGTACCAAGTTTGTTACTGTTTTGGCGTGGACTTAGGAAGTTTGTACCAAGTTTGTTACTGTTTTGGCGTGGACTTAGGAATTTTGTACCTAGTTTGTTTCTGTTTTGGCGTGGACTTAGGAAGTTTGTACCAAGTTTGGTGCTGTTTTGGCGTGGACTTAGGATGTTTGTACCAAGTTTGTTACTGTTTTGGCGTGGACTTAGGAAGTTTGTACCAAGTTTGGTGCTGTTTTGGCGTGGACTTAGGAAGTTTGTACCAAGTTTGTTACTGTTTTGGCGTGGACTTAGGAAGTTTGTACCAAGTTTGTTACTGTTTTGGCGTGGACTTAGAAAGTTTGTATCAAGTTTGGTGCTGTTTTGGCGTGGACTTAGAAAGTTTGTATCAAGTTTGGTGCTGTTTTGGCGTGGACTTAGGAAGTTTGTACCAAGTTTGTTACTGTTTTGGCGTGGACTTAGAAAGTTTGTTTCAAGTTTGGTGCTGTTTTGGCGTGGACTTAGAAAGTTTGTACCAAGTTTGGTGCTGTTTTGGCGTGGACTTAGGAAGTTTGTACCAAGTTTGGTGCTGTTTTGGCGTGGACTTAGGAAGTTTGTACCTAGTTTGTTACTGTTTTGGCGTGGACTTAGGAAGTTTGTACCAAGTTTGTTACTGTTTTGGCGTGGACTTAGGAAGTTTGTACCAAGTTTGTTACTGTTTTGGCGTGGACTTAGGAAGTTTGTATCAAGTTTGGTGCTGTTTTGGCGTGGACTTAGGAAGTTTGTACCTAGTTTGTTTCTGTTTTGGCGTGGACTCAGGAAGTTTGTACCAAGTTTGTTACTGTTTTGGCGTGGACTTAGGAAGTTTGTACCAAGTTTGTTACTGTTTTGGCGTGGACTTAGGAAGTTTGTACCAAGTTTGTTACTGTTTTGGCGTGGACTTAGGAAGTTTGTACCAAGTTTGTTACTGTTTTGGCGTGGACTTAGGAAGTTTGTACCAAGTTTGTTACTGTTTTGGCGTGGACTTAGAAAGTTTGTATCAAGTTTGGTGCTGTTTTGGCGTGGACTTAGGAAGTTTGTACCAAGTTTGTTACTGTTTTGGCGTGGACTTAGGAAGTTTGTACCAAGTTTGTTACTGTTTTGGCGTGGACTTAGGAAGTTTGTACCAAGTTTGGCGCTGTTTTGGCGCGGACTTACGAAGTTTGTACCAAGTTTGGTGCTGTTTTGGCGTGGACTTAGGAAGTTTGTACCAAGTTTGTTACTGTTTTGGCGTGGACTTAGGAAGTTTGTACCAAGTTTGTTACTGTTTTGGCGTGGACTTAGGAAGTTTGTACCAAGTTTGTTACTGTTTTGGCGTGGACTTAGGAAGTTTGTACCAAGTTTGTTACTGTTTTGGCGTGGACTTAGGAAGTTTGTATCAAGTTTGGTGCTGTTTTGGCGTGGACTTAGAAAGTTTGTATCAAGTTTGGTGCTGTTTTGGCGTGGACTTAGAAAGTTTGTATCAAGTTTGGTGCTGTTTTGGCGTGGACTTAGGAAGTTTGTACCAAGTTTGTTACTGTTTTGGCGTGGACTTAGGAAGTTTGTACCAAGTTTGTTACTGTTTTGGCGTGGACTTAGGAAGTTTGTACCAAGTTTGTTACTGTTTTGGCGTAGACTTAGGAAGTTTGTACCAAGTTTGGTGCTGTTTTGGCGTGGACTTAGGAAGTTTGTACCAAGTTTGGTGCTGTTTTGGCGTGGACTTAGGAAGTTTGTACCAAGTTTGTTACTGTTTTGGCGTGGACTTAGGAAGTTGGTACCAAGTTTGTTACTGTTTTGGCGTGGACTTAGGAAGTTTGTACCTAGTTTGTTTCTGTTTTGGCGTGGACTTAGGAAGTTTGTACCAAGTTTGGTGCTGTTTTGGCGTGGACTTAGGATGTTTGTACCAAGTTTGTTACTGTTTTGGCGTGGACTTAGGAAGTTTGTACCAAGTTTGGTGCTGTTTTGGCGTGGACTTAGAAAGTTTGTATCAAGTTTGGTGCTGTTTTGGCGTGGACTTAGGAAGTTTGTACCAAGTTTGTTACTGTTTTGGCGTGGACTTAGAAAGTTTGTATCAAGTTTGGTGCTGTTTTGGCGTGGACTTAGAAAGTTTGTACCAAGTTTGTTACTGTTTTGGCGTGGACTTAGGAAGTTTGTACCAAGTTTGTTACTGTTTTGGCGTGGACTTAGAAAGTTTGTATCAAGTTTGGTGCTGTTTTGGCGTGGACTTAGAAAGTTTGTACCAAGTTTGGTGCTGTTTTGGCGTGGACTTAGGAAGTTTGTACCAAGTTTGGTGCTGTTTTGACGTGGACTTAGGAAGTTTGTACCTAGTTTGTTACTGTTTTGGCGTGGACTTAGGAAGTTTGTACCAAGTTTGTTACTGTTTTGGCGTGGACTTAGGAAGTTTGTACCAAGTTTGTTACTGTTTTGGCGTGGACTTAGGAAGTTTGTACCAAGTTTGTTACTGTTTTGGCGTGGACTTAGGAAGTTGGTATCAAGTTTGGTGCTGTTTTGGCGTGGACTTAGGAAGTTTGTACCAAGTTTGTTACTGTTTTGGCGTGGACTTAGGAAGTTTGTACCAAGTTTGTTACTGTTTTGGCGTGGACTTAGAAAGTTTGTATCAAGTTTGGTGCTGTTTTGGCGTGGACTTAGGAAGTTTGTACCTAGTTTGGTGCTGTTTTGGCGTGGACTTAGGAAGTTTGTACCAAGTTTGGTGCTGTTTTGGCGTGGACTTAGGAAGTTTGTACCAAGTTTGGTGCTGTTTTGGCGTGGACTTAGGAAGTTTGTACCAAGTTTGTTACTGTTTTGGCGTGGACTTAGGAAGTTTGTACCAAGTTTGTTACTGTTTTGGCGTGGACTTAGGAAGTTTGTACCAAGTTTGGTGCTGTTTTGGCGTGGACTTAGGAAGTTTGTACCAAGTTTGGTGCTGTTTTGGCGTGGACTTAGGAAGTTTGTACCAAGTTTGTTACTGTTTTGGCGTGGACTTAGGAAGTTTGTACCAAGTTTGTTTCTGTTTTGGCGTGGACTTAGGAAGTTTGTACCAAGTTTGTTACTGTTTTGGCGTGGACTTAGGAAGTTTGTATCAAGTTTGGTGCTGTTTTGGCGTGGACTTAGGAAGTTTGTACCAAGTTTGTTACTGTTTTGGCGTGGACTTAGGAAGTTTGTACCAAGTTTGTTACTGTTTTGGCGTGGACTTAGGAAGTTGGTATCAAGTTTGGTGCTGTTTTGGCGTGGACTTAGGAAGTTTGTACCAAGTTTGTTACTGTTTTGGCGTGGACTTAGGAAGTTTGTACCAAGTTTGTTACTGTTTTGGCGTGGACTTAGAAAGTTTGTATCAAGTTTGGTGCTGTTTTGGCGTGGACTTAGGAAGTTTGTACCAAGTTTGGTGCTGTTTTGGCGTGGACTTAGGAAGTTTGTACCAAGTTTGTTTCTGTTTTGGCGTGGACTTAGGAAGTTTGTATCAAGTTTGGTGCTGTTTTGGCGTGGACTTAGGATGTTTGTACCAAGTTTGTTACTGTTTTGGCGTGGACTTAGGAAGTTTGTACCAAGTTTGGTGCTGTTTTGGCGTGGACTTAGAAAGTTTGTATCAAGTTTGGTGCTGTTTTGGCGTGGACTTAGGAAGTTTGTACCAAGTTTGTTACTGTTTTGGCGTGGACTTAGAAAGTTTGTATCAAGTTTAGTGCTGTTTTGGCGTGGACTTAGAAAGTTTGTACCAAGTTTGTTACTGTTTTGGCGTGGACTTAGGAAGTTTGTACCAAGTTTGTTACTGTTTTGGCGTGGACTTAGGAAGTTTGTACCAAGTTTGTTACTGTTTTGGCGTGGACTTAGGAAGTTTGTACCAAGTTTGTTACTGTTTTGGCGTGGACTTAGGAAGTTTGTACCAAGTTTGGTGCTGTTTTGGCGTGGACTTAGGAAGTTTGTATCAAGTTTGGTGCTGTTTTGGCGTGGACTTAGGAAGTTTGTACCTAGTTTGTTTCTGTTTTGGCGTGGACTTAGGAAGTTTGTACCAAGTTTGTTACTGTTTTGGCGTGGACTTAGGAAGTTTGTACCAAGTTTGGTGCTGTTTTGGCGTGGACTTAGGAAGTTTGTACCAAGTTTGGTGCTGTTTTGGCGTGGACTTAGGAAGTTTGTACCAAGTTTGTTACTGTTTTGGCGTGGACTTAGGAAGTTTGTACCAAGTTTGTTACTGTTTTGGCGTGGACTTAGGAAGTTTGTACCAAGTTTGGTGCTGTTTTGGCGTGGACTTAGGAGGTTTGTACCAAGTTTGGTGCTGTTTTGGCGTGGACTAAGGAACTTTGCACCAAGTTTGTTACTGTTTTGGCGTGGACTTAGGAAGTTTGTATCAAGTTTGTTACTGTTTTGGCGTGGACTTAGGAAGTTTGTACCAAGTTTGGTGCTGTTTTGGCGTGGACTTAGGAAGTTTGTACCAAGTTTGTTACTGTTTTGGCGTGGACTTAGGAAATTTGTACCAAGTTTGGTGCTGTTTTGGCGTGGACTTAGGAAGTTTGTACCAAGTTTGTTACTGTTTTGGCGTGGACTTAGGAAGTTTGTATCAAGTTTGGTGCTGTTTTGGCGTGGACTTAGAAAGTTTGTATCAAGTTTGGTGCTGTTTTGGCGTGGACTTAGGAAGTTTGTACCAAGTTTGTTACTGTTTTGGCGTGGACTTAGGAAGTTTGTATCAAGTTTGTTACTGTTTTGGCGTGGACTTAGGAAGTTTGTACCAAGTTTGGTGCTGTTTTGGCGTGGACTTAGGAAGTTTGTACCAAGTTTGTTACTGTTTTGGCGTGGACTTAGGAAGTTTGTACCAAGTTTGGTGCTGTTTTGGCGTGGACTTAGGAAGTTTGTACCAAGTTTGTTACTGTTTTGGCGTGGACTTAGAAAGTTTGTATCAAGTTTGGTGCTGTTTTGGCGTGGACTTAGGAAGTTTGTACCTAGTTTGTTTCTGTTTTGGCGTGGACTTAGGAAGTTTGTATCAAGTTTGGTGCTGTTTTGGCGTGGACTTAGGAAGTTTGTACCAAGTTTGGTGCTGTTTTGGCGTGGACTTAGGAAGTTTGTATCAAGTTTGATGCTGTTTTGGCGCGGACTTAGGAAGTTTGTACCAAGTTTGGTGCTGTTTTGGCGTGGACTTAGGAAGTTTGTTTCAAGTTTGGTGCTGTTTTGGCGTGGACTAAGGAAGTTTGTACCAAGTTTGTTTCTGTTTTGGCGCGGACTTACGAAGTTTGTACCAAGTTTGTTACTGTTTTGGCGTGGACTTAGGAAGTTTTTACCAAGTTTGGTGCTGTTTTGGCGTGGACTTAGGAAGTTTGTACCAAGTTTGTTACTGTTTTGGCGTGGACTTAGGAAGTTTGTACCAAGTTTGGTGCTGTTTTGGCGTGGACTTAGGAAGTTTGTACCAAGTTTGGTGCTGTTTTGGCGTGGACTTAGGAAGTTTGTATCAAGTTTGGTGCTGTTTTGGCGTGGACTTAGGAAGTTTTTACCTAGTTTGTTTCTGTTTTGGCGTGGACTTAGGAAGTTTGTACCAAGTTTGTTACTGTTTTGGCGTGGACTTAGGAAGTTTGTACCAAGTTTGTTACTGTTTTGGCGTGGACTTAGGAAGTTTGTACCAAGTTTGGTGCTGTTTTGGCGTGGACTTAGGAAGTTTGTATCAAGTTTGGTGCTGTTTTGGCGTGGACTGAGGAAGTTTGTACCAAGTTTGTTACTGTTTTGGCGTGGACTTAGGAAGTTTGTACCAAGTTTGTTACTGTTTTGGCGTGGACTTAGGAAGTTTGTACCAAGTTTGTTTCTGTTTTGGCGTGGACTTAGGAAGTTTGTACCAAGTTTGGTGCTGTTTTGGCGCGGACTTACGAAGTTTGTACCAAGTTTGTTACTCTTTTGGCGTGGACTTAGGAAGTTTGTACCAAGTTTGTTACTGTTTTGGCGTGGACTTAGGAAGTTTGTACCAAGTTTGGTGCTGTTTTGGCGTGGACTTAGGAAGTTTGTACCAAGTTTGTTATTGTTTTGGCGTGGACTTAGGAAGTTTGTACTAAGTTTGTTACTGTTTTGGCGTGGACTTAGGAAGTTTGTATCAAGTTTGGTGCTGTTTTGGCGTGGACTTAGAAAGTTTGTATCAAGTTTGGTGCTGATTTGGCGTGGACTTAGAAAGTTTGTACCAAGTTTGTTACTGTTTTGGCGTGGACTTAGGAAGTTTGTACCAAGTTTGTTACTGTTTTGGCGTGGACTTAGGAAGTTTGTACCAAGTTTGTTACTGTTTTGGCGTGGACTAAGGAAGTTTGAACCAAGTTTGGTGCTGTTTTGGCGCGGACTTACGAAGTTTGTACCAAGTTTGTTACTGTTTTGGCGTGGACTTAGGAAGTTTGTACCAAGTTTGTTACTGTTTTGGCGTGGACTTAGGAAGTTTGTACCAAGTTTGTTACTGTTTTGGCGTGGACTTAGGAAGTTTGTACCAAGTTTGTTACTGTTTTGGCGTGAACTTAGGAAGTTTGTACCAAGTTTGGTGCTGTTTTGGCGTGGACTTAGGAAGTTTGTACCAAGTTTGTTACTGTTTTGGCGTGGACTTAGGAAGTTTGTATCAAGTTTGGTGCTGTTTGTATCAAGTTTGGTGCTGTTTTGGCGTGGACTTAGGAAGTTTGTACCTAGTTTGGTGCTGTTTTGGCGTGGACTTAGGAAGTTTGTACCAAGTTTGTTACTGTTTAGGCGTGGACTTAGGAAGTTTGTACCAAGTTTGTTACTGTTTTGGCGTGGACTAAGGAAGTTTGTACCAAGTTTGTTACTGTTTTGGCGTGGACTTAGGAAGTTTGTACCAAGTTTGGTGCTGTTTTGGCGTGGACTTAGGAAGTTTGTACCAAGTTTGTTACTGTTTTTGCGTGGACTTAGGAAGTTTGTACCAAGTTTGTTACTGTTTTGGCGTGGACTTAGGAAGTTTGTACCAAGTTTGGTGCTGTTTTGGCGTGGACTTAGGAAGTTTGTACCAAGTTTGTTACTGTTTTGGCGTGGACTTAGGAAGTTTGTACCAAGTTTGTTTCTGTTTTGGCGCGGACTTACGAAGTTTGTACCAAGTTTGGTGCTGTTTTGGCGTGGACTTAGAAAGTTTGTACCAAGTTTGGTGCTGTTTTGGCGTGGACTTAGGAAGTTTGTACCAAGTTTGTTATTGTTTTGGCGTGGACTTAGGAAGTTTGTACCAAGTTTGTTACTGTTTAGGCGTGGACTTAGGAAGTTTGTACCAAGTTTGTTACTGTTTTGGCGTGGACTAAGGAAGTTTGTACCAAGTTTGTTACTGTTTTGGCGTGGACTTAGGAAGTTTGTACCAAGTTTGGTGCTGTTTTGGCGTGGACTTAGGAAGTTTGTACCAAGTTTGTTACTGTTTTTGCGTGGACTTAGGAAGTTTGTACCAAGTTTGTTACTGTTTTGGCGTGGACTTAGGAAGTTTGTACCAAGTTTGGTGCTGTTTTGGCGTGGACTTAGGAAGTTTGTACCAAGTTTGTTACTGTTTTGGCGTGGACTTAGAAAGTTTGTATCAAGTTTGGTGCTGTTTTGGCGTGGACTTAGGAAGTTTGTACCTAGTTTGTTTCTGTTTTGGCGTGGACTTAGGAACTTTGCACCAAGTTTGTTACTGTTTTGGCGTGGACTTAGGAAGTTTGTATCAAGTTTGGTGCTGTTTTGGCGTGGACTTAGGAAGTTTGTACCTAGTTTGTTTCTGTTTTGGCGTGGACTTAGGAAGTTTGTACCAAGTTTGTTACTGTTTTGGCGTGGACTTAGGAACTTTGCACCAAGTTTGTTACTGTTTTGGCGTGGACTTAGGAAGTTTGTATCAAGTTTGGTGCTGTTTTGGCGTGGACTTAGGAAGTTTGTACCTAGTTTGTTTCTGTTTTGGCGTGGACTTAGGAAGTTTGTACCTAGTTTGGTGCTGTTTTGGCGTGGACTTAGGAAGTTTGTACCAAGTTTGTTACTGTTTAGGCGTGGACTTAGGAAGTTTGTACCAAGTTTGTTACTGTTTTGGCGTGGACTAAGGAAGTTTGTACCAAGTTTGTTACTGTTTTGGCGTGGACTTAGGAAGTTTGTACCAAGTTTGGTGCTGTTTTGGCGTGGACTTAGGAAGTTTGTACCAAGTTTGTTATTGTTTTGGCGTGGACTTAGGAAGTTTGTACCAAGTTTGTTACTGTTTAGGCGTGGACTTAGGAAGTTTGTACCAAGTTTGTTACTGTTTTGGCGTGGACTAAGGAAGTTTGTACCAAGTTTGTTACTGTTTTGGCGTGGACTTAGGAAGTTTGTACCAAGTTTGGTGCTGTTTTGGCGTGGACTTAGGAAGTTTGTACCAAGTTTGTTACTGTTTTTGCGTGGACTTAGGAAGTTTGTACCAAGTTTGTTACTGTTTTGGCGTGGACTTAGGAAGTTTGTACCAAGTTTGGTGCTGTTTTGGCGTGGACTTAGGAAGTTTGTACCAAGTTTGTTACTGTTTTGGCGTGGACTTAGAAAGTTTGTATCAAGTTTGGTGCTGTTTTGGCGTGGACTTAGGAAGTTTGTACCTAGTTTGTTTCTGTTTTGGCGTGGACTTAGGAACTTTGCACCAAGTTTGTTACTGTTTTGGCGTGGACTTAGGAAGTTTGTATCAAGTTTGGTGCTGTTTTGGCGTGGACTTAGGAAGTTTGTACCTAGTTTGTTTCTGTTTTGGCGTGGACTTAGGAAGTTTGTACCAAGTTTGTTACTGTTTTGGCGTGGACTTAGGAACTTTGCACCAAGTTTGTTACTGTTTTGGCGTGGACTTAGGAAGTTTGTATCAAGTTTGGTGCTGTTTTGGCGTGGACTTAGGAAGTTTGTACCTAGTTTGTTTCTGTTTTGGCGTGGACTTAGGAAGTTTGTACCTAGTTTGGTGCTGTTTTGGCGTGGACTTAGGAAGTTTGTACCAAGTTTGTTACTGTTTAGGCGTGGACTTAGGAAGTTTGTACCAAGTTTGTTACTGTTTTGGCGTGGACTAAGGAAGTTTGTACCAAGTTTGTTACTGTTTTGGCGTGGACTTAGGAAGTTTGTACCAAGTTTGGTGCTGTTTTGGCGTGGACTTAGGAAGTTTGTACCAAGTTTGTTACTGTTTTTGCGTGGACTTAGGAAGTTTGTACCAAGTTTGTTACTGTTTTGGCGTGGACTTAGGAAGTTTGTACCAAGTTTGGTGCTGTTTTGGCGTGGACTTAGGAAGTTTGTACCAAGTTTGTTACTGTTTTGGCGTGGACTTAGGAAGTTTGTACCAAGTTTGTTTCTGTTTTGGCGCGGACTTACGAAGTTTGTACCAAGTTTGGTGCTGTTTTGGCGTGGACTTAGAAAGTTTGTACCAAGTTTGGTGCTGTTTTGGCGTGGACTTAGGAAGTTTGTACCAAGTTTGTTATTGTTTTGGCGTGGACTTAGGAAGTTTGTACCAAGTTTGTTACTGTTTAGGCGTGGACTTAGGAAGTTTGTACCAAGTTTGTTACTGTTTTGGCGTGGACTAAGGAAGTTTGTACCAAGTTTGTTACTGTTTTGGCGTGGACTTAGGAAGTTTGTACCAAGTTTGGTGCTGTTTTGGCGTGGACTTAGGAAGTTTGTACCAAGTTTGTTACTGTTTTTGCGTGGACTTAGGAAGTTTGTACCAAGTTTGTTACTGTTTTGGCGTGGACTTAGGAAGTTTGTACCAAGTTTGGTGCTGTTTTGGCGTGGACTTAGGAAGTTTGTACCAAGTTTGTTACTGTTTTGGCGTGGACTTAGAAAGTTTGTATCAAGTTTGGTGCTGTTTTGGCGTGGACTTAGGAAGTTTGTACCTAGTTTGTTTCTGTTTTGGCGTGGACTTAGGAACTTTGCACCAAGTTTGTTACTGTTTTGGCGTGGACTTAGGAAGTTTGTACCAAGTTTGGTGCTGTTTTGGCGTGGACTTAGGAAGTTTGTATCAAGTTTGGTGCTGTTTTGGCGTGGACTTAGGAAGTTTGTACCAAGTTTGTTACTGTTTTGGCGTGGACTTAGGAACTTTGCACCAAGTTTGTTACTGTTTTGGCGTGGACTTAGGAAGTTTGTATCAAGTTTGGTGCTGTTTTGGCGTGGACTTAGGAAGTTTGTACCTAGTTTGTTTCTGTTTTGGCGTGGACTTAGGAAGTTTGTACCAAGTTTGTTACTGTTTTGGCGTGGACTTAGGAAGTTTGTGCCAAGTTTGGTGCTGTTTTGGCGTGGAATTAGGAAGTTTGTATCAAGTTTGGTGCTGTTTTGGCGTGGACTTAGGAAGTTTGTACCAAGTTTGTTACTGTTTTGGCGTGGACTTAGGAACTTTGCACCAAGTTTGTTACTGTTTTGGCGTGGACTTAGGAAGTTTGTATCAAGTTTGGTGCTGTTTTGGCGTGGACTTAGGAAGTTTGTGCCAAGTTTGGTGCTGTTTTGGCGTGGAATTAGGAAGTTTGTATCAAGTTTGGTGCTGTTTTGGCGTGGACTTAGGAAGTTTGTACCAAGTTTGTTACTGTTTAGGCGTGGACTTAGGAAGTTTGTACCAAGTTTGTTACTGTTTTGGCGTGGACTAAGGAAGTTTGTACCAAGTTTGTTACTGTTTTGGCGTGGACTTAGGAAGTTTGTACCAAGTTTGGTGCTGTTTTGGCGTGGACTTAGGAAGTTTGTACCAAGTTTGTTACTGTTTTTGCGTGGACTTAGGAAGTTTGTACCTAGTTTGTTACTGTTTTGGCGTGGACTTAGGAAGTTTGTACCAAGTTTGGTGCTGTTTTGGCGTGGACTTAGGAAGTTTGTACCAAGTTTGTTACTGTTTTGGCGTGGACTTAGAAAGTTTGTATCAAGTTTGGTGCTGTTTTGGCGTGGACTTAGGAAGTTTGTACCTAGTTTGTTTCTGTTTTGGCGTGGACTTAGGAACTTTGCACCAAGTTTGTTACTGTTTTGGCGTGGACTTAGGAAGTTTGTATCAAGTTTGGTGCTGTTTTGGCGTGGACTTAGGAAGTTTGTACCTAGTTTGTTTCTGTTTTGGCGTGGACTTAGGAAGTTTGTACCAAGTTTGTTACTGTTTTGGCGTGGACTTAGGAAGTTTGTACCAAGTTTGGTGCTGTTTTGGCGTGGACTTAGGAAGTTTGTATCAAGTTTGGTGCTGTTTTGGCGTGGACTTAGGAAGCTTGTACCAAGTTTGTTACTGTTTTGGCGTGGACTTAGGAACTTTGCACCAAGTTTGTTACTGTTTTGGCGTGGACTTAGGAAGTTTGTATCAAGTTTGGTGCTGTTTTGGCGTGGACTTAGGAAGTTTGTACCTAGTTTGTTTCTGTTTTGGCGTGGAATTAGGAAGTTTGTACCAAGTTTGTTACTGTTTTGGCGTGGACTTAGGAAGTTTGTGCCAAGTTTGGTGCTGTTTTGGCGTGGAATTAGGAAGTTTGTATCAAGTTTGGTGCTGTTTTGGCGTGGACTTAGGAAGTTTGTACCAAGTTTGTTACTGTTTTGGCGTGGACTTAGGAACTTTGCACCAAGTTTGTTACTGTTTTGGCGTGGACTTAGGAAGTTTGTATCAAGTTTGGTGCTGTTTTGGCGTGGACTTAGGAAGTTTGTACCAAGTTTGTTTCTGTTTTGGCGTGGACTTAGGAAGTTTGTACCAAGTTTGTTTCTGTTTTGGCGCGGACTTACGAAGTTTGTATCAAGTTTGGTGCTGTTTTGGCGTGGACTTAGAAAGTTTGTATCAAGTTTGGTGCTGTTTTGGCGTGGACTTAGGAAGTTTGTACCTAGTTTGTTTCTGTTTTGGCGTGGACTTAGGAACTTTGCACCAAGTTTGTTACTGTTTTGGCGTGGACTTAGGAAGTTTGAATCAAGTTTGGTGCTGTTTTGGCGTGGACTTAGGAAGTTTGTACCTAGTTTGTTTCTGTTTTGGCGTGGACTTAGGAACTTTGCACCAAGTTTGTTACTGTTTTGGCGTGGACTTAGGAAGTTTGTACCTAGTTTGGTGCTGTTTTGGCGTGGACTTAGGAAGTTTGTACCAAGTTTGTTACTGTTTTGGCGTGGACTTAGGAAGTTTGTACCAAGTTTGGTGCTGTTTTGGCGTGGACTTAGGAAGTTTGTACCAAGTTTGTTAATGTTTTGGCGTGGACTTAGGAAGTTTGTACCAAGTTTGTTTCTGTTTTGGCGCGGACTTACGAAGTTTGTACCAAGTTTGGTGCTGTTTTGGCGTGGACTTAGAAAGTTTGTATCAAGTTTGGTGCTGTTTTGGCGTGGACTTAGGAAGCTTGTACCTAGTTTGTTTCTGTTTTGGCGTGGACTTAGGAACTTTGTACCAAGTTTGTTACTGTTTTGGCGTGGACTTAGGAAGTTTGTACCAAGTTTGGTGCTGTTTTGGCGTGGACTTAGGAAGTTTGTACCAAGTTTGTTACTGTTTTGGCGTGGACTTAGGAAGTTTGTACCAAGTTTGGTGCTGTTTTGGCGTGGACTTAGGAAGTTTGTATCAAGTTTGGTGCTGTTTTGGCGTGGACTTAGGAAGTTTGTACCAAGTTTGTTACTGTTTTGGCGTGGACTTAGGAACTTTGCACCAAGTTTGTTACTGTTTTGGCGTGGACTTAGGAAGTTTGTATCAAGTTTGGTGCTGTTTTGGCGTGGACTTAGGAAGTTTGTACCTAGTTTGTTTCTGTTTTGGCGTGGACTTAGGAAGTTTGTACCAAGTTTGTTTCTGTTTTGGCGCGGACTTACGAAGTTTGTACCAAGTTTGGTGCTGTTTTGGCGTGGACTTAGAAAGTTTGTATCAAGTTTGGTGCTGTTTTGGCGTGGACTTAGGAAGTTTGTACCTAGTTTGTTTCTGTTTTGGCGTGGACTTAGGAACTTTGCACCAAGTTTGTTACTGTTTTGGCGTGGACTTAGGAAGTTTGTATCAAGTTTGGTGCTGTTTTGGCGTGGACTTAGGAAGTTTGTACCTAGTTTGTTTCTGTTTTGGCGTGGACTTAGGAAGTTTGTATCAAGTTTGTTACTGTTTTGGCGTGGACTTAGGAAGTTTGTACCAAGTTTGGTGCTGTTTTGGCGTGGACTTAGGAAGTTTGTACCAAGTTTGGTGCTGTTTTGGCGTGGACTTAGGAAGTTTGTACCAAGTTTGTTACTGTTTTGGCGTGGACTTAGGAACTTTGCACCAAGTTTGTTACTGTTTTGGCGTGGACTTAGGAAGTTTGTATCAAGTTTGGTGCTGTTTTGGCGTGGACCTAGAAAGTTTGTATCAAGTTTGGTGCTGTTTTGGCGTGGACTTAGGAAGTTTGTACCAAGTTTGGTGCTGTTTTGGCGTGGACTTAGGAAGTTTGTATCAAGTTTGGTGCTGTTTTGGCGTGGACTAAGGAAGTTTGTACCAAGTTTGTTTCTGTTTTGGCGCGGACTTACGAAGTTTGTACCAAGTTTGTTACTGTTTTGGCGTGGACTTAGGAAGTTTTTACCAAGTTTGGTGCTGTTTTGGCGTGGACTTAGGAAGTTTGTACCAAGTTTGTTACTGTTTTGGCGTGGACTTAGGAAGTTTGTACCAAGTTTGGTGCTGTTTTGGCGTGGACTTAGGAAGTTTGTACCAAGTTTGGTGCTGTTTTGGCGTGGACTTAGGAAGTTTGTATCAAGTTTGGTGCTGTTTTGGCGTGGACTTAGGAAGTTTTTACCTAGTTTGTTTCTGTTTTGGCGTGGACTTAGGAAGTTTGTACCAAGTTTGTTACTGTTTTGGCGTGGACTTAGGAAGTTTGTACCAAGTTTGTTACTGTTTTGGCGTGGACTTAGGAAGTTTGTACCAAGTTTGGTGCTGTTTTGGCGTGGACTTAGGAAGTTTGTATCAAGTTTGGTGCTGTTTTGGCGTGGACTGAGGAAGTTTGTACCAAGTTTGTTACTGTTTTGGCGTGGACTTAGGAAGTTTGTACCAAGTTTGGTGATGTTTTGGCGTGGACTTAGGAAGTTTGTACCAAGTTTGTTACTGTTTTGGCGTGGACTTAGGAAGTTTGTACCAAGTTTGTTTCTGTTTTGGCGTGGACTTAGGAAGTTTGTACCAAGTTTGGTGCTGTTTTGGCGCGGACTTACGAAGTTTGTACCAAGTTTGTTACTCTTTTGGCGTGGACTTAGGAAGTTTGTACCAAGTTTGTTACTGTTTTGGCGTGGACTTAGGAAGTTTGTACCAAGTTTGGTGCTGTTTTGGCGTGGACTTAGGAAGTTTGTACCAAGTTTGTTATTGTTTAAGCGTGGACTTAGGAAGTTTGTACTAAGTTTGTTACTGTTTTGGCGTGGACTTAGGAAGTTTGTATCAAGTTTGGTGCTGTTTTGGCGTGGACTTAGAAAGTTTGTATCAAGTTTGGTGCTGTTTTGGCGTGGACTTAGAAAGTTTGTACCAAGTTTGTTACTGTTTTGGCGTGGACTTAGGAAGTTTGTACCAAGTTTGTTACTGTTTTGGCGTGGACTTAGGAAGTTTGTACCAAGTTTGTTACTGTTTTGGCGTGGACTAAGGAAGTTTGAACCAAGTTTGGTGCTGTTTTGGCGCGGACTTACGAAGTTTGTACCAAGTTTGTTACTGTTTTGGCGTGGACTTAGGAAGTTTGTACCAAGTTTGTTACTGTTTTGGCGTGGACTTAGGAAGTTTGTACCAAGTTTGTTACTGTTTTGGCGTGGACTTCGGAAGTTTGTACCAAGTTTGTTACTGTTTTGGCGTGGACTTAGGAAGTTTGTACCAAGTTTGGTGCTGTTTTGGCGTGGACTTAGGAAGTTTGTACCAAGTTTGTTACTGTTTTGGCGTGGACTTAGGAAGTTTGTATCAAGTATGGTGCTGTTTGTATCAAGTTTGGTGCTGTTTTGGCGTGGACTTAGGAAGTTTGTACCTAGTTTGGTGCTGTTTTGGCGTGGACTTAGGAAGTTTGTACCAAGTTTGTTACTGTTTAGGCGTGGACTTAGGAAGTTTGTACCAAGTTTGTTACTGTTTTGGCGTGGACTAAGGAAGTTTGTACCAAGTTTGTTACTGTTTTGGCGTGGACTTAGGAAGTTTGTACCAAGTTTGGTGCTGTTTTGGCGTGGACTTAGGAAGTTTGTACCAAGTTTGTTTCTGTTTTTGCGTGGACTTAGGAAGTTTGTACCAAGTTTGTTACTGTTTTGGCGTGGACTTAGGAAGTTTGTACCAAGTTTGGTGCTGTTTTGGCGTGGACTTAGGAAGTTTGTACCAAGTTTGTTACTGTTTTGGCGTGGACTTAGGAAGTTTGTACCAAGTTTGTTTCTGTTTTGGCGCGGACTTACGAAGTTTGTACCAAGTTTGGTGCTGTTTTGGCGTGGACTTAGAAAGTTTGTATCAAGTTTGGTGCTGTTTTGGCGTGGACTTAGGAAGTTTGTACCTAGTTTGTTTCTGTTTTGGCGTGGACTTAGGAAGTTTGTACCAAGTTTGTTTCTGTTTTGGCGCGGACTTACGAAGTTTGTATCAAGTTTGGTGCTGTTTTGGCGTGGACTTAGAAAGTTTGTATCAAGTTTGGTGCTGTTTTGGCGTGGACTTAGGAAGTTTGTACCTAGTTTGTTTCTGTTTTGGCGTGGACTTAGGAACTTTGCACCAAGTTTGTTACTGTTTTGGCGTGGACTTAGGAAGTTTGAATCAAGTTTGGTGCTGTTTTGGCGTGGACTTAGGAAGTTTGTACCTAGTTTGTTTCTGTTTTGGCGTGGACTTAGGAACTTTGCACCAAGTTTGTTACTGTTTTGGCGTGGACTTAGGAAGTTTGTACCTAGTTTGGTGCTGTTTTGGCGTGGACTTAGGAAGTTTGTACCAAGTTTGTTACTGTTTTGGCGTGGACTTAGGAAGTTTGTACCAAGTTTGGTGCTGTTTTGGCGTGGACTTAGGAAGTTTGTACCAAGTTTGTTAATGTTTTGGCGTGGACTTAGGAAGTTTGTACCAAGTTTGTTTCTGTTTTGGCGCGGACTTACGAAGTTTGTACCAAGTTTGGTGCTGTTTTGGCGTGGACTTAGAAAGTTTGTATCAAGTTTGGTGCTGTTTTGGCGTGGACTTAGGAAGTTTGTACCTAGTTTGTTTCTGTTTTGGCGTGGACTTAGGAACTTTGCACCAAGTTTGTTACTGTTTTGGCGTGGACTTAGGAAGTTTGTATCAAGTTTGGTGCTGTTTTTGGCGTGGACTTAGGAAGTTTGTACCTAGTTTGTTACTGTTTTGGCGTGGACTTAGGAAGTTTGAATCAAGTTTGGTGCTGTTTTGGCGTGGACTTAGGAAGTTTGTACCTAGTTTGTTTCTGTTTTGGCGTGGACTTAGGAACTTTGCACCAAGTTTGTTACTGTTTAGGCGTGGACTTAGGAAGTTTGTACCAAGTTTGTTACTGTTTTGGCGTGGACTAAGGAAGTTTGTACCAAGTTTGTTACTGTTTTGGCGTGGACTTAGGAAGTTTGTACCAAGTTTGGTGCTGTTTTGGCGTGGACTTAGGAAGTTTGTACCAAGTTTGTTACTGTTTTTGCGTGGACTTAGGAAGTTTGTACCAAGTTTGTTACTGTTTTGGCGTGGACTTAGGAAGTTTGTACCAAGTTTGGTGCTGTTTTGGCGTGGACTTAGGAAGTTTGTACCAAGTTTGTTACTGTTT
Organism: Anopheles atroparvus; assembly: GCA_914969975.1. Classification (NCBI taxonomy): domain Eukaryota; kingdom Metazoa; phylum Arthropoda; class Insecta; order Diptera; family Culicidae; genus Anopheles; species Anopheles atroparvus. Next base: position 460,341 of record CAJZCY010000021.1, on the reverse strand, counting down.
TGGCGTGGACTTAGGAAGTTTGTACCAAGTTTGTTTCTGTTTTGGCGCGGACTTACGAAGTTTGTACCAAGTTTGGTGCTGTTTTGGCGTGGACTTAGAAAGTTTGTATCAAGTTTGGTGCTGTTTTGGCGTGGACTTAGGAAGTTTGTACCTAGTTTGTTTCTGTTTTGGCGTGGACTTAGGAACTTTGCACCAAGTTTGTTACTGTTTTGGCGTGGACTTAGGAAGTTTGTATCAAGTTTGGTGCTGTTTTGGCGTGGACTTAGGAAGTTTGTACCTAGTTTGTTTCTGTTTTGGCGTGGACTTAGGAAGTTTGTACCAAGTTTGTTACTGTTTTGGCGTGGACTTAGGAAGTTTGTACCAAGTTTGGTGCTGTTTTGGCGTGGACTTAGGAAGTTTGTATCAAGTTTGGTGCTGTTTTGGCGTGGACTTAGGAAGTTTGTACCAAGTTTGTTACTGTTTTGGCGTGGACTTAGGAACTTTGCACCAAGTTTGTTACTGTTTTGGCGTGGACTTAGGAAGTTTGTATCAAGTTTGGTGCTGTTTTGGCGTGGACTTAGGAAGTTTGTACCTAGTTTGTTTCTGTTTTGGCGTGGACTTAGGAAGTTTGTACCAAGTTTGTTACTGTTTTGGCGTGGACTTAGGAAGTTTGTGCCAAGTTTGGTGCTGTTTTGGCGTGGAATTAGGAAGTTTGTATCAAGTTTGGTGCTGTTTTGGCGTGGACTTAGGAAGTTTGTACCAAGTTTGTTACTGTTTTGGCGTGGACTTAGGAACTTTGCACCAAGTTTGTTACTGTTTTGGCGTGGACTTAGGAAGTTTGTATCAAGTTTGGTGCTGTTTTGGCGTGGACTTAGGAAGTTTGTACCTAGTTTGTTTCTGTTTTGGCGTGGACTTAGGAAGTTTGTACCAAGTTTGTTTCTGTTTTGGCGCGGACTTACGAAGTTTGTATCAAGTTTGGTGCTGTTTTGGCGTGGACTTAGAAAGTTTGTATCAAGTTTGGTGCTGTTTTGGCGTGGACTTAGGAAGTTTGTACCTAGTTTGTTTCTGTTTTGGCGTGGACTTAGGAACTTTGCACCAAGTTTGTTACTGTTTTGGCGTGGACTTAGGAAGTTTGAATCAAGTTTGGTGCTGTTTTGGCGTGGACTTAGGAAGTTTGTACCTAGTTTGTTTCTGTTTTGGCGTGGACTTAGGAACTTTGCACCAAGTTTGTTACTGTTTTGGCGTGGACTTAGGAAGTTTGTACCTAGTTTGGTGCTGTTTTGGCGTGGACTTAGGAAGTTTGTACCAAGTTTGTTACTGTTTTGGCGTGGACTTAGGAAGTTTGTACCAAGTTTGGTGCTGTTTTGGCGTGGACTTAGGAAGTTTGTACCAAGTTTGTTAATGTTTTGGCGTGGACTTAGGAAGTTTGTACCAAGTTTGTTTCTGTTTTGGCGCGGACTTACGAAGTTTGTACCAAGTTTGGTGCTGTTTTGGCGTGGACTTAGAAAGTTTGTATCAAGTTTGGTGCTGTTTTGGCGTGGACTTAGGAAGCTTGTACCTAGTTTGTTTCTGTTTTGGCGTGGACTTAGGAACTTTGTACCAAGTTTGTTACTGTTTTGGCGTGGACTTAGGAAGTTTGTACCAAGTTTGGTGCTGTTTTGGCGTGGACTTAGGAAGTTTGTACCAAGTTTGTTACTGTTTTGGCGTGGACTTAGGAAGTTTGTACCAAGTTTGGTGCTGTTTTGGCGTGGACTTAGGAAGTTTGTATCAAGTTTGGTGCTGTTTTGGCGTGGACTTAGGAAGTTTGTACCAAGTTTGTTACTGTTTTGGCGTGGACTTAGGAACTTTGCACCAAGTTTGTTACTGTTTTGGCGTGGACTTAGGAAGTTTGTATCAAGTTTGGTGCTGTTTTGGCGTGGACTTAGGAAGTTTGTACCTAGTTTGTTTCTGTTTTGGCGTGGACTTAGGAAGTTTGTACCAAGTTTGTTTCTGTTTTGGCGCGGACTTACGAAGTTTGTACCAAGTTTGGTGCTGTTTTGGCGTGGACTTAGAAAGTTTGTATCAAGTTTGGTGCTGTTTTGGCGTGGACTTAGGAAGTTTGTACCTAGTTTGTTTCTGTTTTGGCGTGGACTTAGGAACTTTGCACCAAGTTTGTTACTGTTTTGGCGTGGACTTAGGAAGTTTGTATCAAGTTTGGTGCTGTTTTGGCGTGGACTTAGGAAGTTTGTACCTAGTTTGTTTCTGTTTTGGCGTGGACTTAGGAAGTTTGTACCAAGTTTGTTACTGTTTTGGCGTGGACTTAGGAAGTTTGTACCAAGTTTGGTGCTGTTTTGGCGTGGACTTAGGAAGTTTGTACCAAGTTTGGTGCTGTTTTGGCGTGGACTTAGGAAGTTTGTACCAAGTTTGTTACTGTTTTGGCGTGGACTTAGGAACTTTGCACCAAGTTTGTTACTGTTTTGGCGTGGACTTAGGAAGTTTGTATCAAGTTTGGTGCTGTTTTGGCGTGGACCTAGAAAGTTTGTATCAAGTTTGGTGCTGTTTTGGCGTGGACTTAGGAAGTTTGTACCAAGTTTGGTGCTGTTTTGGCGTGGACTTAGGAAGTTTGTATCAAGTTTGGTGCTGTTTTGGCGTGGACTAAGGAAGTTTGTACCAAGTTTGTTTCTGTTTTGGCGCGGACTTACGAAGTTTGTACCAAGTTTGTTACTGTTTTGGCGTGGACTTAGGAAGTTTTTACCAAGTTTGGTGCTGTTTTGGCGTGGACTTAGGAAGTTTGTACCAAGTTTGTTACTGTTTTGGCGTGGACTTAGGAAGTTTGTACCAAGTTTGGTGCTGTTTTGGCGTGGACTTAGGAAGTTTGTACCAAGTTTGGTGCTGTTTTGGCGTGGACTTAGGAAGTTTGTATCAAGTTTGGTGCTGTTTTGGCGTGGACTTAGGAAGTTTTTACCTAGTTTGTTTCTGTTTTGGCGTGGACTTAGGAAGTTTGTACCAAGTTTGTTACTGTTTTGGCGTGGACTTAGGAAGTTTGTACCAAGTTTGTTACTGTTTTGGCGTGGACTTAGGAAATTTGTACCAAGTTTGGTGCTGTTTTGGCGTGGACTTAGGAAGTTTGTATCAAGTTTGGTGCTGTTTTGGCGTGGACTGAGGAAGTTTGTACCAAGTTTGTTACTGTTTTGGCGTGGACTTAGGAAGTTTGTACCAAGTTTGTTACTGTTTTGGCGTGGACTTAGGAAGTTTGTACCAAGTTTGTTTCTGTTTTGGCGTGGACTTAGGAAGTTTGTACCAAGTTTGGTGCTGTTTTGGCGCGGACTTACGAAGTTTGTACCAAGTTTGTTACTCTTTTGGCGTGGACTTAGGAAGTTTGTACCAAGTTTGTTACTGTTTTGGCGTGGACTTAGGAAGTTTGTACCAAGTTTGGTGCTGTTTTGGCGTGGACTTAGGAAGTTTGTACCAAGTTTGTTATTGTTTAAGCGTGGACTTAGGAAGTTTGTACTAAGTTTGTTACTGTTTTGGCGTGGACTTAGGAAGTTTGTATCAAGTTTGGTGCTGTTTTGGCGTGGACTTAGAAAGTTTGTATCAAGTTTGGTGCTGTTTTGGCGTGGACTTAGAAAGTTTGTACCAAGTTTGTTACTGTTTTGGCGTGGACTTAGGAAGTTTGTACCAAGTTTGTTACTGTTTTGGCGTGGACTTAGGAAGTTTGTACCAAGTTTGTTACTGTTTTGGCGTGGACTAAGGAAGTTTGAACCAAGTTTGGTGCTGTTTTGGCGCGGACTTACGAAGTTTGTACCAAGTTTGTTACTGTTTTGGCGTGGACTTAGGAAGTTTGTACCAAGTTTGTTACTGTTTTGGCGTGGACTTAGGAAGTTTGTACCAAGTTTGTTACTGTTTTGGCGTGGACTTCGGAAGTTTGTACCAAGTTTGTTACTGTTTTGGCGTGGACTTAGGAAGTTTGTACCAAGTTTGGTGCTGTTTTGGCGTGGACTTAGGAAGTTTGTACCAAGTTTGTTACTGTTTTGGCGTGGACTTAGGAAGTTTGTATCAAGTTTGGTGCTGTTTGTATCAAGTTTGGTGCTGTTTTGGCGTGGACTTAGGAAGTTTGTACCTAGTTTGGTGCTGTTTTGGCGTGGACTTAGGAAGTTTGTACCAAGTTTGTTACTGTTTAGGCGTGGACTTAGGAAGTTTGTACCAAGTTTGTTACTGTTTTGGCGTGGACTAAGGAAGTTTGTACCAAGTTTGTTACTGTTTTGGCGTGGACTTAGGAAGTTTGTACCAAGTTTGGTGCTGTTTTGGCGTGGACTTAGGAAGTTTGTACCAAGTTCGTTACTGTTTTTGCGTGGACTTAGGAAGTTTGTACCAAGTTTGTTACTGTTTTGGCGTGGACTTAGGAAGTTTGTACCAAGTTTGGTGCTGTTTTGGCGTGGACTTAGGAAGTTTGTACCAAGTTTGTTACTGTTTTGGCGTGGACTTAGGAAGTTTGTACCAAGTTTGTTTCTGTTTTGGCGCGGACTTACGAAGTTTGTACCAAGTTTGGTGCTGTTTTGGCGTGGACTTAGAAAGTTTGTATCAAGTTTGGTGCTGTTTTGGCGTGGACTTAGGAAGTTTGTACCTAGTTTGTTTCTGTTTTGGCGTGGACTTAGGAAGTTTGTACCAAGTTTGTTTCTGTTTTGGCGCGGACTTACGAAGTTTGTATCAAGTTTGGTGCTGTTTTGGCGTGGACTTAGAAAGTTTGTATCAAGTTTGGTGCTGTTTTGGCGTGGACTTAGGAAGTTTGTACCTAGTTTGTTTCTGTTTTGGCGTGGACTTAGGAACTTTGCACCAAGTTTGTTACTGTTTTGGCGTGGACTTAGGAAGTTTGAATCAAGTTTGGTGCTGTTTTGGCGTGGACTTAGGAAGTTTGTACCTAGTTTGTTTCTGTTTTGGCGTGGACTTAGGAACTTTGCACCAAGTTTGTTACTGTTTTGGCGTGGACTTAGGAAGTTTGTACCTAGTTTGGTGCTGTTTTGGCGTGGACTTAGGAAGTTTGTACCAAGTTTGTTACTGTTTTGGCGTGGACTTAGGAAGTTTGTACCAAGTTTGGTGCTGTTTTGGCGTGGACTTAGGAAGTTTGTACCAAGTTTGTTAATGTTTTGGCGTGGACTTAGGAAGTTTGTACCAAGTTTGTTTCTGTTTTGGCGCGGACTTACGAAGTTTGTACCAAGTTTGGTGCTGTTTTGGCGTGGACTTAGAAAGTTTGTATCAAGTTTGGTGCTGTTTTGGCGTGGACTTAGGAAGCTTGTACCTAGTTTGTTTCTGTTTTGGCGTGGACTTAGGAACTTTGCACCAAGTTTGTTACTGTTTTGGCGTGGACTTAGGAAGTTTGTATCAAGTTTGGTGCTGTTTTTGGCGTGGACTTAGGAAGTTTGTACCTAGTTTGTTACTGTTTTGGCGTGGACTTAGGAAGTTTGAATCAAGTTTGGTGCTGTTTTGGCGTGGACTTAGGAAGTTTGTACCTAGTTTGTTTCTGTTTTGGCGTGGACTTAGGAACTTTGCACCAAGTTTGTTACTGTTTTGGCGTGGACTTAGGAAGTTTGTACCTAGTTTGGTGCTGTTTTGGCGTGGACTTAGGAAGTTTGTACCAAGTTTGTTACTGTTTTGGCGTGGACTTAGGAAGTTTGTACCAAGTTTGTTACTGTTTTGGCGTGGACTTAGGAACTTTGCACCAAGTTTGTTACTGTTTTGGCGTGGACTTGGAAGTTTGTATCAAGTTTGGTGCTGTTTTGGCGTGGACTTAGGAAGTTTGTACCAAGTTTGTTAATGTTTTGGCGTGGACTTAGGAAGTTTGTACCAAGTTTGTTTCTGTTTTGGCGCGGACTTACGAAGTTTGTACCAAGTTTGGTGCTGTTTTGGCGTGGACTTAGGAAGTTTGTACCAAGTTTGTTACTGTTTTGGCGTGGAATTAGGAAGTTTGTACCATGTTTGGTGCTGTTTTGGCGTGGTCTTAGGAAGTTTGTACCAAGTTTGTTTCTGTTTTGGCGTGGACTTAGGAAGTTTGTACCAAGTTTGTTACTGTTTTGGCGTGGACTTAGGAAGTTTGTACCAAGTTTGGTGCTGTTTTGGCGTGGACTTAGGAAGTTTGTATCAAGTTTGGTGCTGTTTTGGCGTGGACTTAGGAAGTTTGTACCTAGTTTGTTTCTGTTTTGGCGTGGACTTAGGAAGTTTGTACCAAGTTTGTTACTGTTTTGGCGTGGACTTAGGAAGTTTGTACCAAGTTTGGTGCTGTTTTGGCGTGGACTTAGGAAGTTTGTACCAAGTTTGTTACTGTTTTGGCGTGGACTTAGGAAGTTTGTACCAAGTTTGGTGCTGTTTTGGCGTGGACTTAGGAAGTTTGTATCAAGTTTGGTGCTGTTTTGGCGTGGACTTAGGAAGTTTGTACCAAGTTTGTTACTGTTTTGGCGTGGACTTAGGAACTTTGCACCAAGTTTGTTACTGTTTTGGCGTGGACTTAGGAAGTTTGTACCAAGTTTGTTTCTGTTTTGGCGTGGACTTAGGAAGTTTGTACCAAGTTTGTTTCTGTTTTGGCGCGGACTTACGAAGTTTGTACCAAGTTTGGTGCTGTTTTGGCGTGGACTTAGAAAGTTTGTATCAAGTTTGGTGCTGTTTTGGCGTGGACTTAGGAAGCTTGTACCTAGTTTGTTTCTGTTTTGGCGTGGACTTAGGAAGTTTGTACCAAGTTTGTTACTGTTTTGGCGTGGACTTAGGAAGTTTGTACCAAGTTTGGTGCTGTTTTGGCGTGGACTTAGGAAGTTTGTATCAAGTTTGGTGCTGTTTTGGCGTGGACTTAGGAAGTTTGTACCTAGTTTGTTTCTGTTTTGGCGTGGACTTAGGAAGTTTGTACCAAGTTTGTTACTGTTTTGGCGTGGACTTAGGAAGTTTGTACCAAGTTTGGTGCTGTTTTGGCGTGGACTTAGGAAGTTTGTACCAAGTTTGTTACTGTTTTGGCGTGGACTTAGGAAGTTTGTACCAAGTTTGGTGCTGTTTTGGCGTGGACTTAGGAAGTTTGTATCAAGTTTGGTGCTGTTTTGGCGTGGACTTAGGAAGTTTGTACCAAGTTTGATACTGTTTTGGCGTGGACTTAGGAACTTTGCACCAAGTTTGTTACTGTTTTGGCGTGGACTTAGGAAGTTTGTATCAAGTTTGGTGCTGTTTTGGCGTGGACTTAGGAAGTTTGTACCTAGTTTGTTTCTGTTTTGGCGTGGACTTAGGAAGTTTGTACCAAGTTTGTTTCTGTTTTGGCGCGGACTTACGAAGTTTGTACCAAGTTTGGTGCTGTTTTGGCGTGGACTTAGAAAGTTTGTATCAAGTTTGGTGCTGTTTTGGCGTGGACTTAGGAAGTTTGTACCTAGTTTGTTTCTGTTGTGGCGTGGACTTAGGAACTTTGCACCAAGTTTGTTACTGTTTTGGCGTGGACTTAGGAAGTTTGTATCAAGTTTGGTGCTGTTTTGGCGTGGACTTAGGAAGTTTGTACCTAGTTTGTTTCTGTTTTGGCGTGGACTTAGGAAGTTTGTACCAAGTTTGTTTCTGTTTTGGCGCGGACTTACGAAGTTTGTACCAAGTTTGGTGCTGTTTTGGCGTGGACTTAGAAAGTTTGTATCAAGTTTGGTGCTGTTTTGGCGTGGACTTAGGAAGTTTGTACCTAGTTTGTTTCTGTTTTGGCGTGGACTTAGGAACTTTGCACCAAGTTTGTTACTGTTTTGGCGTGGACTTAGGAAGTTTGTATCAAGTTTGGTGCTGTTTTGGCGTGGACTTAGGAAGTTTGTACCTAGTTTGTTTCTGTTTTGGCGTGGACTTAGGAAGTTTGTACCAAGTTTGTTACTGTTTTGGCGTGGACTTAGGAAGTTTGTACCAAGTTTGGTGCTGTTTTGGCGTGGACTTAGGAAGTTTGTACCAAGTTTGGTGCTGTTTTGGCGTGGACTTAGGAAGTTTGTACCAAGTTTGTTACTGTTTTGGCGTGGACTTAGGAACTTTGCACCAAGTTTGTTACTGTTTTGGCGTGGACTTAGGAAGTTTGTATCAAGTTTGGTGCTGTTTTGGCGTGGACCTAGAAAGTTTGTATCAAGTTTGGTGCTGTTTTGGCGTGGACTTAGGAAGTTTGTACCAAGTTTGGTGCTGTTTTGGCGTGGACTTAGGAAGTTTGTATCAAGTTTGGTGCTGTTTTGGCGTGGACTAAGGAAGTTTGTACCAAGTTTGTTTCTGTTTTGGCGCGGACTTACGAAGTTTGTACCAAGTTTGTTACTGTTTTGGCGTGGACTTAGGAAGTTTTTACCAAGTTTGGTGCTGTTTTGGCGTGGACTTAGGAAGTTTGTACCAAGTTTGTTACTGTTTTGGCGTGGACTTAGGAAGTTTGTACCAAGTTTGGTGCTGTTTTGGCGTGGACTTAGGAAGTTTGTACCAAGTTTGGTGCTGTTTTGGCGTGGACTTAGGAAGTTTGTATCAAGTTTGGTGCTGTTTTGGCGTGGACTTAGGAAGTTTTTACCTAGTTTGTTTCTGTTTTGGCGTGGACTTAGGAAGTTTGTACCAAGTTTGTTACTGTTTTGGCGTGGACTTAGGAAGTTTGTACCAAGTTTGTTACTGTTTTGGCGTGGACTTAGGAAATTTGTACCAAGTTTGGTGCTGTTTTGGCGTGGACTTAGGAAGTTTGTATCAAGTTTGGTGCTGTTTTGGCGTGGACTGAGGAAGTTTGTACCAAGTTTGTTACTGTTTTGGCGTGGACTTAGGAAGTTTGTACCAAGTTTGTTACTGTTTTGGCGTGGACTTAGGAAGTTTGTACCAAGTTTGTTTCTGTTTTGGCGTGGACTTAGGAAGTTTGTACCAAGTTTGGTGCTGTTTTGGCGCGGACTTACGAAGTTTGTACCAAGTTTGTTACTCTTTTGGCGTGGACTTAGGAAGTTTGTACCAAGTTTGTTACTGTTTTGGCGTGGACTTAGGAAGTTTGTACCAAGTTTGGTGCTGTTTTGGCGTGGACTTAGGAAGTTTGTACCAAGTTTGTTATTGTTTAAGCGTGGACTTAGGAAGTTTGTACTAAGTTTGTTACTGTTTTGGCGTGGACTTAGGAAGTTTGTATCAAGTTTGGTGCTGTTTTGGCGTGGACTTAGAAAGTTTGTATCAAGTTTGGTGCTGTTTTGGCGTGGACTTAGAAAGTTTGTACCAAGTTTGTTACTGTTTTGGCGTGGACTTAGGAAGTTTGTACCAAGTTTGTTACTGTTTTGGCGTGGACTTAGGAAGTTTGTACCAAGTTTGTTACTGTTTTGGCGTGGACTAAGGAAGTTTGAACCAAGTTTGGTGCTGTTTTGGCGCGGACTTACGAAGTTTGTACCAAGTTTGTTACTGTTTTGGCGTGGACTTAGGAAGTTTGTACCAAGTTTGTTACTGTTTTGGCGTGGACTTAGGAAGTTTGTACCAAGTTTGTTACTGTTTTGGCGTGGACTTCGGAAGTTTGTACCAAGTTTGTTACTGTTTTGGCGTGGACTTAGGAAGTTTGTACCAAGTTTGGTGCTGTTTTGGCGTGGACTTAGGAAGTTTGTACCAAGTTTGTTACTGTTTTGGCGTGGACTTAGGAAGTTTGTATCAAGTTTGGTGCTGTTTGTATCAAGTTTGGTGCTGTTTTGGCGTGGACTTAGGAAGTTTGTACCTAGTTTGGTGCTGTTTTGGCGTGGACTTAGGAAGTTTGTACCAAGTTTGTTACTGTTTAGGCGTGGACTTAGGAAGTTTGTACCAAGTTTGTTACTGTTTTGGCGTGGACTAAGGAAGTTTGTACCAAGTTTGTTACTGTTTTGGCGTGGACTTAGGAAGTTTGTACCAAGTTTGGTGCTGTTTTGGCGTGGACTTAGGAAGTTTGTACCAAGTTCGTTACTGTTTTTGCGTGGACTTAGGAAGTTTGTACCAAGTTTGTTACTGTTTTGGCGTGGACTTAGGAAGTTTGTACCAAGTTTGGTGCTGTTTTGGCGTGGACTTAGGAAGTTTGTACCAAGTTTGTTACTGTTTTGGCGTGGACTTAGGAAGTTTGTACCAAGTTTGTTTCTGTTTTGGCGCGGACTTACGAAGTTTGTACCAAGTTTGGTGCTGTTTTGGCGTGGACTTAGAAAGTTTGTATCAAGTTTGGTGCTGTTTTGGCGTGGACTTAGGAAGTTTGTACCTAGTTTGTTTCTGTTTTGGCGTGGACTTAGGAAGTTTGTACCAAGTTTGTTTCTGTTTTGGCGCGGACTTACGAAGTTTGTATCAAGTTTGGTGCTGTTTTGGCGTGGACTTAGAAAGTTTGTATCAAGTTTGGTGCTGTTTTGGCGTGGACTTAGGAAGTTTGTACCTAGTTTGTTTCTGTTTTGGCGTGGACTTAGGAACTTTGCACCAAGTTTGTTACTGTTTTGGCGTGGACTTAGGAAGTTTGAATCAAGTTTGGTGCTGTTTTGGCGTGGACTTAGGAAGTTTGTACCTAGTTTGTTTCTGTTTTGGCGTGGACTTAGGAACTTTGCACCAAGTTTGTTACTGTTTTGGCGTGGACTTAGGAAGTTTGTACCTAGTTTGGTGCTGTTTTGGCGTGGACTTAGGAAGTTTGTACCAAGTTTGTTACTGTTTTGGCGTGGACTTAGGAAGTTTGTACCAAGTTTGGTGCTGTTTTGGCGTGGACTTAGGAAGTTTGTACCAAGTTTGTTAATGTTTTGGCGTGGACTTAGGAAGTTTGTACCAAGTTTGTTTCTGTTTTGGCGCGGACTTACGAAGTTTGTACCAAGTTTGGTGCTGTTTTGGCGTGGACTTAGAAAGTTTGTATCAAGTTTGGTGCTGTTTTGGCGTGGACTTAGGAAGCTTGTACCTAGTTTGTTTCTGTTTTGGCGTGGACTTAGGAACTTTGCACCAAGTTTGTTACTGTTTTGGCGTGGACTTAGGAAGTTTGTATCAAGTTTGGTGCTGTTTTTGGCGTGGACTTAGGAAGTTTGTACCTAGTTTGTTACTGTTTTGGCGTGGACTTAGGAAGTTTGAATCAAGTTTGGTGCTGTTTTGGCGTGGACTTAGGAAGTTTGTACCTAGTTTGTTTCTGTTTTGGCGTGGACTTAGGAACTTTGCACCAAGTTTGTTACTGTTTTGGCGTGGACTTAGGAAGTTTGTACCTAGTTTGGTGCTGTTTTGGCGTGGACTTAGGAAGTTTGTACCAAGTTTGTTACTGTTTTGGCGTGGACTTAGGAAGTTTGTACCAAGTTTGTTACTGTTTTGGCGTGGACTTAGGAACTTTGCACCAAGTTTGTTACTGTTTTGGCGTGGACTTGGAAGTTTGTATCAAGTTTGGTGCTGTTTTGGCGTGGACTTAGGAAGTTTGTACCAAGTTTGTTAATGTTTTGGCGTGGACTTAGGAAGTTTGTACCAAGTTTGTTTCTGTTTTGGCGCGGACTTACGAAGTTTGTACCAAGTTTGGTGCTGTTTTGGCGTGGACTTAGGAAGTTTGTACCAAGTTTGTTACTGTTTTGGCGTGGAATTAGGAAGTTTGTACCATGTTTGGTGCTGTTTTGGCGTGGTCTTAGGAAGTTTGTACCAAGTTTGTTTCTGTTTTGGCGTGGACTTAGGAAGTTTGTACCAAGTTTGTTACTGTTTTGGCGTGGACTTAGGAAGTTTGTACCAAGTTTGGTGCTGTTTTGGCGTGGACTTAGGAAGTTTGTATCAAGTTTGGTGCTGTTTTGGCGTGGACTTAGGAAGTTTGTACCTAGTTTGTTTCTGTTTTGGCGTGGACTTAGGAAGTTTGTACCAAGTTTGTTACTGTTTTGGCGTGGACTTAGGAAGTTTGTACCAAGTTTGGTGCTGTTTTGGCGTGGACTTAGGAAGTTTGTACCAAGTTTGTTACTGTTTTGGCGTGGACTTAGGAAGTTTGTACCAAGTTTGGTGCTGTTTTGGCGTGGACTTAGGAAGTTTGTATCAAGTTTGGTGCTGTTTTGGCGTGGACTTAGGAAGTTTGTACCAAGTTTGTTACTGTTTTGGCGTGGACTTAGGAACTTTGCACCAAGTTTGTTACTGTTTTGGCGTGGACTTAGGAAGTTTGTACCAAGTTTGTTTCTGTTTTGGCGTGGACTTAGGAAGTTTGTACCAAGTTTGTTTCTGTTTTGGCGCGGACTTACGAAGTTTGTACCAAGTTTGGTGCTGTTTTGGCGTGGACTTAGAAAGTTTGTATCAAGTTTGGTGCTGTTTTGGCGTGGACTTAGGAAGCTTGTACCTAGTTTGTTTCTGTTTTGGCGTGGACTTAGGAAGTTTGTACCAAGTTTGTTACTGTTTTGGCGTGGACTTAGGAAGTTTGTACCAAGTTTGGTGCTGTTTTGGCGTGGACTTAGGAAGTTTGTATCAAGTTTGGTGCTGTTTTGGCGTGGACTTAGGAAGTTTGTACCTAGTTTGTTTCTGTTTTGGCGTGGACTTAGGAAGTTTGTACCAAGTTTGTTACTGTTTTGGCGTGGACTTAGGAAGTTTGTACCAAGTTTGGTGCTGTTTTGGCGTGGACTTAGGAAGTTTGTACCAAGTTTGTTACTGTTTTGGCGTGGACTTAGGAAGTTTGTACCAAGTTTGGTGCTGTTTTGGCGTGGACTTAGGAAGTTTGTATCAAGTTTGGTGCTGTTTTGGCGTGGACTTAGGAAGTTTGTACCAAGTTTGATACTGTTTTGGCGTGGACTTAGGAACTTTGCACCAAGTTTGTTACTGTTTTGGCGTGGACTTAGGAAGTTTGTATCAAGTTTGGTGCTGTTTTGGCGTGGACTTAGGAAGTTTGTACCTAGTTTGTTTCTGTTTTGGCGTGGACTTAGGAAGTTTGTACCAAGTTTGTTTCTGTTTTGGCGCGGACTTACGAAGTTTGTACCAAGTTTGGTGCTGTTTTGGCGTGGACTTAGAAAGTTTGTATCAAGTTTGGTGCTGTTTTGGCGTGGACTTAGGAAGTTTGTACCTAGTTTGTTTCTGTTGTGGCGTGGACTTAGGAACTTTGCACCAAGTTTGTTACTGTTTTGGCGTGGACTTAGGAAGTTTGTATCAAGTTTGGTGCTGTTTTGGCGTGGACTTAGGAAGTTTGTACCTAGTTTGTTTCTGTTTTGGCGTGGACTTAGGAAGTTTGTACCAAGTTTGTTACTGTTTTGGCGTGGACTTAGGAAGTTTGTACCAAGTTTGGTGCTGTTTTGGCGTGGACTTAGGAAGTTTGTACCAAGTTTGGTGCTGTTTTGGCGTGGACTTAGGAAGTTTGTACCAAGTTTGTTACTGTTTTGGCGTGGACTTAGGAACTTTGCACCAAGTTTGTTACTGTTTTGGCGTGGACTTAGGAAGTTTGTATCAAGTTTGGTGCTGTTTTGGCGTGGACTTAGAAAGTTTGTATCATGTTTGGTGCTGCTTTGGCGTGGACTTAGGAAGTTTGTACCAAGTTTGTTACTGTTTTGGCGTGGACTTAGGAAGTTTGTACCAAGTTTGTTACTGTTTTGGCGTGGACTTAGGAAGTTTGTACCAAGTTTGGTGCTGTTTTGGCGTGGACTTAGGAAGTTTGTACCAAGTTTGTTACTGTTTTGGCGTGGACTTAGGAAGTTTGTACCAAGTTTGTTTCTGTTTTGGCGCGGACTTACGAAGTTTGTACCAAGTTTGGTGCTGTTTTGGCGTGGACTTAGAAAGTTTGTATCAAGTTTGGTGCTGTTTTGGCGTGGACTTAGGAAGTTTGTACCTAGTTTGTTTCTGTTTTGGCGTGGACTTAGGAAGTTTGTACCAAGTTTGTTTCTGTTTTGGCGCGGACTTACGAAGTTTGTATCAAGTTTGGTGCTGTTTTGGCGTGGACTTACGAAGTTTGTACCAAGTTTGTTACTCTTTTGGCGTGGACTTAGGAAGTTTGTACCAAGTTTGTTACTGTTTTGGCGTGGACTTAGGAAGTTTGTACCAAGTTTGGTGCTGTTTTGGCGTGGACTTAGGAAGTTTGTACCAAGTTTGTTATTGTTTAAGCGTGGACTTAGGAAGTTTGTACTAAGTTTGTTACTGTTTTGGCGTGGACTTAGGAAGTTTGTATCAAGTTTGGTGCTGTTTTGGCGTGGACTTAGAAAGTTTGTATCAAGTTTGGTGCTGTTTTGGCGTGGACTTAGAAAGTTTGTACCAAGTTTGTTACTGTTTTGGCGTGGACTTAGGAAGTTTGTACCAAGTTTGTTACTGTTTTGGCGTGGACTTAGGAAGTTTGTACCAAGTTTGTTACTGTTTTGGCGTGGACTAAGGAAGTTTGAACCAAGTTTGGTGCTGTTTTGGCGCGGACTTACGAAGTTTGTACCAAGTTTGTTACTGTTTTGGCGTGGACTTAGGAAGTTTGTACCAAGTTTGTTACTGTTTTGGCGTGGACTTAGGAAGTTTGTACCCAGTTTGTTACTGTTTTGGCGTGGACTTCGGAAGTTTGTACCAAGTTTGTTACTGTTTTGGCGTGGACTTAGGAAGTTTGTACCAAGTTTGGTGCTGTTTTGGCGTGGACTTAGGAAGTTTGTACCAAGTTTGTTACTGTTTTGGCGTGGACTTAGGAAGTTTGTATCAAGTTTGGTGCTGTTTGTATCAAGTTTGGTGCTGTTTTGGCGTGGACTTAGAAAGTTTGTACCAAGTTTGTTACTGTTTTGGCGTGGACTTAGGAAGTTTGTACCAAGTTTGTTACTGTTTTGGCGTGGACTTAGGAAGTTTGTACCAAGTTTGTTACTGTTTTGGCGTGGACTAAGGAAGTTTGAACCAAGTTTGGTGCTGTTTTGGCGCGGACTTACGAAGTTTGTACCAAGTTTGTTACTGTTTTGGCGTGGACTTAGGAAGTTTGTACCAAGTTTGTTACTGTTTTGGCGTGGACTTAGGAAGTTTGTACCCAGTTTGTTACTGTTTTGGCGTGGACTTCGGAAGTTTGTACCAAGTTTGTTACTGTTTTGGCGTGGACTTAGGAAGTTTGTACCAAGTTTGGTGCTGTTTTGGCGTGGACTTAGGAAGTTTGTACCAAGTTTGTTACTGTTTTGGCGTGGACTTAGGAAGTTTGTACCAAGTTTGTTACTGTTTTGGCGTGGACTAAGGAAGTTTGAACCAAGTTTGGTGCTGTTTTGGCGCGGACTTACGAAGTTTGTACCAAGTTTGTTACTGTTTTGGCGTGGACTTAGGAAGTTTGTACCAAGTTTGTTACTGTTTTGGCGTGGACTTAGGAAGTTTGTACCTAGTTTGGTGCTGTTTTGGCGTGGACTTAGGAAGTTTGTACCAAGTTTGTTACTGTTTAGGCGTGGACTTAGGAAGTTTGTACCAAGTTTGTTACTGTTTTGGCGTGGACTAAGGAAGTTTGTACCAAGTTTGTTACTGTTTTGGCGTGGACTTAGGAAGTTTGTACCAAGTTTGGTGCTGTTTTGGCGTGGACTTAGGAAGTTTGTACCAAGTTTGTTACTGTTTTTGCGTGGACTTAGGAAGTTTGTACCAAGTTTGTTACTGTTTTGGCGTGGACTTAGGAAGTTTGTACCAAGTTTGGTGCTGTTTTGGCGTGGACTTAGGAAGTTTGTACCAAGTTTGTTACTGTTTTGGCGTGGACTTAGGAAGTTTGTACCAAGTTTGTTTCTGTTTTGGCGCGGACTTACGAAGTTTGTACCAAGTTTGGTGCTGTTTTGGCGTGGACTTAGAAAGTTTGTATCAAGTTTGGTGCTGTTTTGGCGTGGACTTAGGAAGTTTGTACCTAGTTTGTTTCTGTTTTGGCGTGGACTTAGGAAGTTTGTACCAAGTTTGTTTCTGTTTTGGCGCGGACTTACGAAGTTTGTATCAAGTTTGGTGCTGTTTTGGCGTGGACTTAGAAAGTTTGTATCAAGTTTGGTGCTGTTTTGGCGTGGACTTAGGAAGTTTGTACCTAGTTTGTTTCTGTTTTGGCGTGGACTTAGGAACTTTGCACCAAGTTTGTTACTGTTTTGGCGTGGACTTAGGAAGTTTGAATCAAGTTTGGTGCTGTTTTGGCGTGGACTTAGGAAGTTTGTACCTAGTTTGTTTCTGTTTTGGCGTGGACTTAGGAACTTTGCACCAAGTTTGTTACTGTTTTGGCGTGGACTTAGGAAGTTTGTACCTAGTTTGGTGCTGTTTTGGCGTGGACTTAGGAAGTTTGTACCAAGTTTGTTACTGTTTTGGCGTGGACTTAGGAAGTTTGTACCAAGTTTGGTGCTGTTTTGGCGTGGACTTAGGAAGTTTGTACCAAGTTTGTTAATGTTTTGGCGTGGACTTAGGAAGTTTGTACCAAGTTTGTTTCTGTTTTGGCGCGGACTTACGAAGTTTGTACCAAGTTTGGTGCTGTTTTGGCGTGGACTTAGAAAGTTTGTATCAAGTTTGGTGCTGTTTTGGCGTGGACTTAGGAAGCTTGTACCTAGTTTGTTTCTGTTTTGGCGTGGACTTAGGAACTTTGCACCAAGTTTGTTACTGTTTTGGCGTGGACTTAGGAAGTTTGAATCAAGTTTGGTGCTGTTTTGGCGTGGACTTAGGAAGTTTGTACCTAGTTTGTTTCTGTTTTGGCGTGGACTTAGGAACTTTGCACCAAGTTTGTTACTGTTTTGGCGTGGACTTAGGAAGTTTGTACCTAGTTTGGTGCTGTTTTGGCGTGGACTTAGGAAGTTTGTACCAAGTTTGTTACTGTTTTGGCGTGGACTTAGGAAGTTTGTACCAAGTTTGTTACTGTTTTGGCGTGGACTTAGGAAGTTTGTATCAAGTTTGGTGCTGTTTTGGCGTGGACTTAGGAAGTTTGTACCAAGTTTGTTAATGTTTTGGCGTGGACTTAGGAAGTTTGTACCAAGTTTGTTTCTGTTTTGGCGCGGACTTACGAAGTTTGTACCAAGTTTGGTGCTGTTTTGGCGTGGACTTAGGAAGTTTGTACCAAGTTTGTTACTGTTTTGGCGTGGAATTAGGAAGTTTGTACCATGTTTGGTGCTGTTTTGGCGTGGTCTTAGGAAGTTTGTACCAAGTTTGTTTCTGTTTTGGCGTGGACTTAGGAAGTTTGTACCAAGTTTGTTACTGTTTTGGCGTGGAGTTAGGAAGTTTGTACCAAGTTTGGTGCTGTTTTGGCGTGGACTTAGGAAGTTTGTATCAAGTTTGGTGCTGTTTTGGCGTGGACTTAGGAAGTTTGTACCTAGTTTGTTTCTGTTTTGGCGTGGACTTAGGAAGTTTGTACCAAGTTTGTTACTGTTTTGGCGTGGACTTAGGAAGTTTGTACCAAGTTTGGTGCTGTTTTGGCGTGGACTTAGGAAGTTTGTACCAAGTTTGTTACTGTTTTGGCGTGGACTTAGGAAGTTTGTACCAAGTTTGGTGCTGTTTTGGCGTGGACTTAGGAAGTTTGTATCAAGTTTGGTGCTGTTTTGGCGTGGACTTAGGAAGTTTGTACCAAGTTTGTTACTGTTTTGGCGTGGACTTAGGAACTTTGCACCAAGTTTGTTACTGTTTTGGCGTGGACTTAGGAAGTTTGTACCAAGTTTGTTTCTGTTTTGGCGTGGACTTAGGAAGTTTGTACCAAGTTTGTTTCTGTTTTGGCGCGGACTTACGAAGTTTGTACCAAGTTTGGTGCTGTTTTGGCGTGGACTTAGAAAGTTTGTATCAAGTTTGGTGCTGTTTTGGCGTGGACTTAGGAAGCTTGTACCTAGTTTGTTTCTGTTTTGGCGTGGACTTAGGAACTTTGCACCAAGTTTGTTACTGTTTTGGCGTGGACTTAGGAAGTTTGTATCAAGTTTGGTGCTGTTTTTGGCGTGGACTTAGGAAGTTTGTACCTAGTTTGTTTCTGTTTTGGCGTGGACTTAGGAAGTTTGTACCAAGTTTGTTACTGTTTTGGCGTGGACTTAGGAAGTTTGTACCAAGTTTGGTGCTGTTTTGGCGTGGACTTAGGAAGTTTGTATCAAGTTTGGTGCTGTTTTGGCGTGGACTTAGAAAGTTTGTATCAAGTTTGGTGCTGTTTTGGCGTGGACTTAGGAAGTTTGTACCTAGTTTGTTTCTGTTTTGGCGTGGACTTAGGAACTTTGCACCAAGTTTGTTACTGTTTTGGCGTGGACTTAGGAAGTTTGAATCAAGTTTGGTGCTGTTTTGGCGTGGACTTAGGAAGTTTGTACCTAGTTTGTTTCTGTTTTGGCGTGGACTTAGGAACTTTGCACCAAGTTTGTTACTGTTTTGGCGTGGACTTAGGAAGTTTGTACCTAGTTTGGTGCTGTTTTGGCGTGGACTTAGGAAGTTTGTACCAAGTTTGTTACTGTTTTGGCGTGGACTTAGGAAGTTTGTACCAAGTTTGGTGCTGTTTTGGCGTGGACTTAGGAAGTTTGTACCAAGTTTGTTAATGTTTTGGCGTGGACTTAGGAAGTTTGTACCAAGTTTGTTTCTGTTTTGGCGCGGACTTACGAAGTTTGTACCAAGTTTGGTGCTGTTTTGGCGTGGACTTAGAAAGTTTGTATCAAGTTTGGTGCTGTTTTGGCGTGGACTTAGGAAGCTTGTACCTAGTTTGTTTCTGTTTTGGCGTGGACTTAGGAACTTTGCACCAAGTTTGTTACTGTTTTGGCGTGGACTTAGGAAGTTTGTATCAAGTTTGGTGCTGTTTTTGGCGTGGACTTAGGAAGTTTGTACCTAGTTTGTTACTGTTTTGGCGTGGACTTAGGAAGTTTGAATCAAGTTTGGTGCTGTTTTGGCGTGGACTTAGGAAGTTTGTACCTAGTTTGTTTCTGTTTTGGCGTGGACTTAGGAACTTTGCACCAAGTTTGTTACTGTTTTGGCGTGGACTTAGGAAGTTTGTACCTAGTTTGGTGCTGTTTTGGCGTGGACTTAGGAAGTTTGTACCAAGTTTGTTACTGTTTTGGCGTGGACTTAGGAAGTTTGTACCAAGTTTGTTACTGTTTTGGCGTGGACTTAGGAAGTTTGTATCAAGTTTGGTGCTGTTTTGGCGTGGACTTAGGAAGTTTGTACCAAGTTTGTTAATGTTTTGGCGTGGACTTAGGAAGTTTGTACCAAGTTTGTTTCTGTTTTGGCGCGGACTTACGAAGTTTGTACCAAGTTTGGTGCTGTTTTGGCGTGGACTTAGGAAGTTTGTACCAAGTTTGTTACTGTTTTGGCGTGGAATTAGGAAGTTTGTACCATGTTTGGTGCTGTTTTGGCGTGGTCTTAGGAAGTTTGTACCAAGTTTGTTTCTGTTTTGGCGTGGACTTAGGAAGTTTGTACCAAGTTTGTTACTGTTTTGGCGTGGAGTTAGGAAGTTTGTACCAAGTTTGGTGCTGTTTTGGCGTGGACTTAGGAAGTTTGTATCAAGTTTGGTGCTGTTTTGGCGTGGACTTAGGAAGTTTGTACCTAGTTTGTTTCTGTTTTGGCGTGGACTTAGGAAGTTTGTACCAAGTTTGTTACTGTTTTGGCGTGGACTTAGGAAGTTTGTACCAAGTTTGGTGCTGTTTTGGCGTGGACTTAGGAAGTTTGTACCAAGTTTGTTACTGTTTTGGCGTGGACTTAGGAAGTTTGTACCAAGTTTGGTGCTGTTTTGGCGTGGACTTAGGAAGTTTGTATCAAGTTTGGTGCTGTTTTGGCGTGGACTTAGGAAGTTTGTACCAAGTTTGTTACTGTTTTGGCGTGGACTTAGGAACTTTGCACCAAGTTTGTTACTGTTTTGGCGTGGACTTAGGAAGTTTGTACCAAGTTTGTTTCTGTTTTGGCGTGGACTTAGGAAGTTTGTACCAAGTTTGTTTCTGTTTTGGCGCGGACTTACGAAGTTTGTACCAAGTTTGGTGCTGTTTTGGCGTGGACTTAGAAAGTTTGTATCAAGTTTGGTGCTGTTTTGGCGTGGACTTAGGAAGCTTGTACCTAGTTTGTTTCTGTTTTGGCGTGGACTTAGGAACTTTGCACCAAGTTTGTTACTGTTTTGGCGTGGACTTAGGAAGTTTGTATCAAGTTTGGTGCTGTTTTTGGCGTGGACTTAGGAAGTTTGTACCTAGTTTGTTTCTGTTTTGGCGTGGACTTAGGAAGTTTGTACCAAGTTTGTTACTGTTTTGGCGTGGACTTAGGAAGTTTGTACCAAGTTTGGTGCTGTTTTGGCGTGGACTTAGGAAGTTTGTATCAAGTTTGGTGCTGTTTTGGCGTGGACTTAGGAAGTTTGTACCTAGTTTGTTTCTGTTTTGGCGTGGACTTAGGAAGTTTGTACCAAGTTTGTTACTGTTTTGGCGTGGACTTAGGAAGTTTGTACCAAGTTTGGTGCTGTTTTGGCGTGGACTTAGGAAGTTTGTACCAAGTTTGTTACTGTTTTGGCGTGGACTTAGGAAGTTTGTACCAAGTTTGGTGCTGTTTTGGCGTGGACTTAGGAAGTTTGTATCAAGTTTGGTGCTGTTTTGGCGTGGACTTAGGAAGTTTGTACCAAGTTTGATACTGTTTTGGCGTGGACTTAGGAACTTTGCACCAAGTTTGTTACTGTTTTGGCGTGGACTTAGGAAGTTTGTATCAAGTTTGGTGCTGTTTTGGCGTGGACTTAGGAAGTTTGTACCTAGTTTGTTTCTGTTTTGGCGTGGACTTAGGAAGTTTGTACCAAGTTTGTTTCTGTTTTGGCGCGGACTTACGAAGTTTGTACCAAGTTTGGTGCTGTTTTGGCGTGGACTTAGAAAGTTTGTATCAAGTTTGGTGCTGTTTTGGCGTGGACTTAGGAAGTTTGTACCTAGTTTGTTTCTGTTGTGGCGTGGACTTAGGAACTTTGCACCAAGTTTGTTACTGTTTTGGCGTGGACTTAGGAAGTTTGTATCAAGTTTGGTGCTGTTTTGGCGTGGACTTAGGAAGTTTGTACCTAGTTTGTTTCTGTTTTGGCGTGGACTTAGGAAGTTTGTACCAAGTTTGTTACTGTTTTGGCGTGGACTTAGGAAGTTTGTACCAAGTTTGGTGCTGTTTTGGCGTGGACTTAGGAAGTTTGTACCAAGTTTGGTGCTGTTTTGGCGTGGACTTAGGAAGTTTGTACCAAGTTTGTTACTGTTTTGGCGTGGACTTAGGAACTTTGCACCAAGTTTGTTACTGTTTTGGCGTGGACTTAGGAAGTTTGTATCAAGTTTGGTGCTGTTTTGGCGTGGACTTAGAAAGTTTGTATCATGTTTGGTGCTGCTTTGGCGTGGACTTAGGAAGTTTGTACCAAGTTTGTTACTGTTTTGGCGTGGACTTAGGAAGTTTGTACCAAGTTTGTTACTGTTTTGGCGTGGACTTAGGAAGTTTGTACCAAGTTTGTTACGGTTTTGGCGTGGACTTAGGAAGTTTGTACCAAGTTTGTTACTGTTTTGGCGTGGACTTAGGAAGTTTGTACCAAGTTTGTTTCTGTTTTGGCGCGGACTTACGAAGTTTGTACCAAGTTTGGTGCTGTTTTGGCGTGGACTTAGGAAGTTTGTACCAAGTTTGTTACTGTTTTGGCGTGGACTTAGAAAGTTTGTATCAAGTTTGGTGCTGTTTTGGCGTGGACTTAGAAAGTTTGTATCAAGTTTGGTGCTGTTTTGGCGTGGACTTAGGAAGTTTGTACCAAGTTTGTTACTGTTTTGGCGTGGACTTAGGAAGTTTGTACCAAGTTTGGTGCTGTTTTGGCGTGGACTTAGGAAGTTTGTACCAAGTTTGTTACTGTTTTGGCGTGGACTTAGGAAGTTTGTACCAAGTTTGTTACTGTTTTGGCGTGGACTTAGGAAGTTTGTACCAAGTTTGGTGCTGTTTTGGCGTGGACTTAGGAAGTTTGTACCAAGTTTGTTACTGTTTTGGCGTGGACTTAGGAAGTTTGTAACAAGTTTGTTACTGTTTTGGCGTGGACTTAGGAAGTTTGTACCAAGTTTGTTACTGTTTTGGCGTGGACTTAGGAAGTTTGTACCAAGTTTGGTGCTGTTTTGGCGTGGACTTAGGAAGTTTGTATCAAGTTTGGTGCTGTTTTGGCGCGGACTTACGAAGTTTGTACCAAGTTTGGTGCTGTTTTGGCGTGGACTTAGGAAGTTTGTACCAAGTTTGTTACTGTTTTGGCGTGGACTTAGAAAGTTTGTATCAAGTTTGGTGCTGTTTTGGCGTGGACTTAGGAAGTTTGTACCAAGTTTGTTACTGTTTTGGCGTGGACTTAGGAAGTTTGTACCAAGTTTGTTACTGTTTTGGCGTGGACTTAGAAAGTTTGTATCAAGTTTGGTGCTGTTTTGGCGTGGACTTAGAAAGTTTGTATCAAGTTTGGTGCTGTTTTGGCGTGGACTTAGGAAGTTTGTACCAAGTTTGTTACTGTTTTGGCGTGGACTTAGGAAGTTTGTACCAAGTTTGGTGCTGTTTTGGCGTGGACTTAGGAAGTTTGTACCAAGTTTGTTACTGTTTTGGCGTGGACTTAGGAAGTTTGTACCAAGTTTGTTACTGTTTTGGCGTGGACTTAGGAAGTTTGTACCAAGTTTGTTTCTGTTTTGGCGCGGACTTACGAAGTTTGTACCAAGTTTGGTGCTGTTTTGGCGTGGACTTAGGAAGTTTGTACCACGTTTGTTACTGTTTTGGCGTGGACTTAGAAAGTTTGTATCAAGTTTGGTGCTGTTTTGGCGTGGACTTAGAAAGTTTGTATCAAGTTTGGTGCTGTTTTGGCGTGGACTTAGGAAGTTTGTACCAAGTTTGGTGCGGTTTTGGCGTGGACTTAGGAAGTTTGTACCAAGTTTGTTACTGTTTTGGCGTGGACTTAGGAAGTTTGTACCAAGTTTGTTACTGTTTTGGCGTGGACTTAGGAAGTTTGTACCAAGTTTGTGACTGTTTTGGCGTGGACTTAGGAAGTTTGTACCAAGTTTGTTACTGTTTTGGCGTGGACTTAGGAAGTTTGTATCAAGTTTGGTGCTGTTTTGGCGTGGACTTAGGAAGTTTGTACCTAGTTTGTTTCTGTTTTGGCGTGGACTTAGGAAGTTTGTACCAAGTTTGTTACTGTTTTGGCGTGGACTTAGGAAGTTTGTACCAAGTTTGTTACTGTTTTGGCGTGGACTTAGGAAGTTTGTACCAAGTTTGTTACTGTTTTGGCGTGGACTTAGGAAGTTTGTACCAAGTTTGTTACTGTTTTGGCGTGGACTCAGGAAGTTTGTACCAAGTTTGTTACTGTTTTGGCGTGGACTTAGAAAGTTTGTATCAAGTTTGGTGCTGTTTTGGCGTGGACTTAGGAAGTTTGTACCTAGTTTGGTGCTGTTTTGGCGTGGACTTAGGAAGTTTGTACCAAGTTTGTTACTGTTTTGGCGTGGACTTAGGAAGTTTGTACCAAATTTGTTACTGTTTTGGCGTGGACTTAGGAACTTTGCACCAAGTTTGTGACTGTTTAGGCGTGGACTTAGGAAGTTTGTACCAAGTTTGGTGCTGTTTTGGCGTGGACTTAGGAAGTTTGTATCAAGTTTGGTGCTGTTTTGGCGTGGACTTAGGAAGTTTGTACCAAGTTTGATACTGTTTTGGCGTGGACTTAGGAACTTTGCACCAAGTTTGTTACTGTTTTGGCGTGGACTTAGGAAGTTTGTATCAAGTTTGGTGCTGTTTTGGCGTGGACTTAGGAAGTTTGTACCTAGTTTGTTTCTGTTTTGGCGTGGACTTAGGAAGTTTGTACCAAGTTTGTTTCTGTTTTGGCGCGGACTTACGAAGTTTGTACCAAGTTTGGTGCTGTTTTGGCGTGGACTTAGAAAGTTTGTATCAAGTTTGGTGCTGTTTTGGCGTGGACTTAGGAAGTTTGTACCTAGTTTGTTTCTGTTGTGGCGTGGACTTAGGAACTTTGCACCAAGTTTGTTACTGTTTTGGCGTGGACTTAGGAAGTTTGTATCAAGTTTGGTGCTGTTTTGGCGTGGACTTAGGAAGTTTGTACCTAGTTTGTTTCTGTTTTGGCGTGGACTTAGGAAGTTTGTACCAAGTTTGTTACTGTTTTGGCGTGGACTTAGGAAGTTTGTACCAAGTTTGGTGCTGTTTTGGCGTGGACTTAGGAAGTTTGTACCAAGTTTGGTGCTGTTTTGGCGTGGACTTAGGAAGTTTGTACCAAGTTTGTTACTGTTTTGGCGTGGACTTAGGAACTTTGCACCAAGTTTGTTACTGTTTTGGCGTGGACTTAGGAAGTTTGTATCAAGTTTGGTGCTGTTTTGGCGTGGACTTAGAAAGTTTGTATCATGTTTGGTGCTGCTTTGGCGTGGACTTAGGAAGTTTGTACCAAGTTTGTTACTGTTTTGGCGTGGACTTAGGAAGTTTGTACCAAGTTTGTTACTGTTTTGGCGTGGACTTAGGAAGTTTGTACCAAGTTTGTTACGGTTTTGGCGTGGACTTAGGAAGTTTGTACCAAGTTTGTTACTGTTTTGGCGTGGACTTAGGAAGTTTGTACCAAGTTTGTTTCTGTTTTGGCGCGGACTTACGAAGTTTGTACCAAGTTTGGTGCTGTTTTGGCGTGGACTTAGGAAGTTTGTACCAAGTTTGTTACTGTTTTGGCGTGGACTTAGAAAGTTTGTATCAAGTTTGGTGCTGTTTTGGCGTGGACTTAGAAAGTTTGTATCAAGTTTGGTGCTGTTTTGGCGTGGACTTAGGAAGTTTGTACCAAGTTTGTTACTGTTTTGGCGTGGACTTAGGAAGTTTGTACCAAGTTTGGTGCTGTTTTGGCGTGGACTTAGGAAGTTTGTACCAAGTTTGTTACTGTTTTGGCGTGGACTTAGGAAGTTTGTACCAAGTTTGTTACTGTTTTGGCGTGGACTTAGGAAGTTTGTACCAAGTTTGGTGCTGTTTTGGCGTGGACTTAGGAAGTTTGTACCAAGTTTGTTACTGTTTTGGCGTGGACTTAGGAAGTTTGTAACAAGTTTGTTACTGTTTTGGCGTGGACTTAGGAAGTTTGTACCAAGTTTGTTACTGTTTTGGCGTGGACTTAGGAAGTTTGTACCAAGTTTGGTGCTGTTTTGGCGTGGACTTAGGAGGTTTGTATCAAGTTTGGTGCTGTTTTGGCGCGGACTTACGAAGTTTGTACCAAGTTTGGTGCTGTTTTGGCGTGGACTTAGGAAGTTTGTACCAAGTTTGTTACTGTTTTGGCGTGGACTTAGAAAGTTTGTATCAAGTTTGGTGCTGTTTTGGCGTGGACTTAGGAAGTTTGTACCAAGTTTGTTACTGTTTTGGCGTGGACTTAGGAAGTTTGTACCAAGTTTGTTACTGTTTTGGCGTGGACTTAGAAAGTTTGTATCAAGTTTGGTGCTGTTTTGGCGTGGACTTAGAAAGTTTGTATCAAGTTTGGTGCTGTTTTGGCGTGGACTTAGGAAGTTTGTACCAAGTTTGTTACTGTTTTGGCGTGGACTTAGGAAGTTTGTACCAAGTTTGGTGCTGTTTTGGCGTGGACTTAGGAAGTTTGTACCAAGTTTGTTACTGTTTTGGCGTGGACTTAGGAAGTTTGTACCAAGTTTGTTACTGTTTTGGCGTGGACTTAGGAAGTTTGTACCAAGTTTGTTTCTGTTTTGGCGCGGACTTACGAAGTTTGTACCAAGTTTGGTGCTGTTTTGGCGTGGACTTAGGAAGTTTGTACCAAGTTTGTTACTGTTTTGGCGTGGACTTAGAAAGTTTGTATCAAGTTTGGTGCTGTTTTGGCGTGGACTTAGAAAGTTTGTATCAAGTTTGGTGCTGTTTTGGCGTGGACTTAGGAAGTTTGTACCAAGTTTGGTGCGGTTTTGGCGTGGACTTAGGAAGTTTGTACCAAGTTTGTTACTGTTTTGGCGTGGACTTAGGAAGTTTGTACCAAGTTTGTTACTGTTTTGGCGTGGACTTAGGAAGTTTGTACCAAGTTTGTGACTGTTTTGGCGTGGACTTAGGAAGTTTGTACCAAGTTTGTTACTGTTTTGGCGTGGACTTAGGAAGTTTGTATCAAGTTTGGTGCTGTTTTGGCGTGGACTTAGGAAGTTTGTACCTAGTTTGTTTCTGTTTTGGCGTGGACTTAGGAAGTTTGTACCAAGTTTGTTACTGTTTTGGCGTGGACTTAGGAAGTTTGTACCAAGTTTGTTACTGTTTTGGCGTGGACTTAGGAAGTTTGTACCAAGTTTGTTACTGTTTTGGCGTGGACTTAGGAAGTTTGTACCAAGTTTGTTACTGTTTTGGCGTGGACTCAGGAAGTTTGTACCAAGTTTGTTACTGTTTTGGCGTGGACTTAGAAAGTTTGTATCAAGTTTGGTGCTGTTTTGGCGTGGACTTAGGAAGTTTGTACCTAGTTTGGTGCTGTTTTGGCGTGGACTTAGGAAGTTTGTACCAAGTTTGTTACTGTTTTGGCGTGGACTTAGGAAGTTTGTACCAAGTTTGTTACTGTTTTGGCGTGGACTTAGGAACTTTGCACCAAGTTTGTGACTGTTTTGGCGTGGACTTAGGAAGTTTGTATCAAGTTTGGTGCTGTTTTGGCGTGGACTTAGAAAGTTTGTATCAAGTTTGGTGCTGTTTTGGCGTGGACTTAGGAAGTTTGTACCAAGTTTGTTACTGTTTTGGCGTGGACTTAGGAAGTTTGTACCAAGTTTGGTGCTGTTTTGGCGTGGACTTAGGAAGTTTGTACCAAGTTTGTTACTGTTTTGGCGTGGACTTAGGAAGTTTGTACCAAGTTTGTTACTGTTTTGGCGTGGACTTAGGAAGTTTGTACCAAGTTTGTTTCTGTTTTGGCGCGGACTTACGAAGTTTGTACCAAGTTTGGTGCTGTTTTGGCGTGGACTTAGGAAGTTTGTACCAAGTTTGTAACTGTTTTGGCGTGGACTTAGGAAGTTTGTATCAAGTTTGGTGCTGTTTTGGTGTGGACTTAGAAAGTTTGTATCAAGTTTGGTGCTGTTTTGGCGTGGACTTAGGAAGTTTGTACCAAGTTTGTTACTGTTTTGGCGTGGACTTAGGAAGTTTGTACCAAGTTTGGTGCTGTTTTGGCGTGGACTTAGGAAGTTTGTACCAAGTTTGTTACTGTTTTGGCGTGGACTTAGGAAGTTTGTACCAAGTTTGTTACTGTTTTGGCGTGGACTTAGGAAGTTTGTACCAAGTTTGGTGCTGTTTTGGCGTGGACTTAGGAAGTTTGTACCAAGTTTGTTACTGTTTTGGCGTGGACTTAGGAAGTTTGTACCAAGTTTGTTACTGTTTTGGCGTGGACTTAGGAAGTTTGTACCAAGTTTGTTACTGTTTTGGCGTGGACTTAGGAAGTTTGTACCAAGTTTGGTGCTGTTTTGGCGAGGACTTAGGAAGTTTGTATCAAGTTTGGTGCTGTTTTGGCGTGGACTTAGGAAGTTTGTACCAAGTTTGTTACTGTTTTGGCGTGGACTTAGGAAGTTTGTACCAAGTTTGTTACTGTTTTGGCGTGGACTTAGGAAGTTTGTACCAAGTTTGTTTCTGTTTTGGCGCGGACTTACGAAGTTTGTACCAAGTTTGGTGCTGTTTTGGCGTGGACTTAGGAAGTTTGTACCAAGTTTGTTACTGTTTTGGCGTGGACTTAGAAAGTTTGTATTAAGTTTGGTGCTGTTTTGGCGTGGACTTAGAAAGTTTGTATCAAGTTTGGTGCTGTTTTGGCGTGGACTTAGGAAGTTTGTACCAAGTTTGTTACTGTTTTGGCGTGGACTTAGGAAGTTTGTACCAAGTTTGGTGCGGTTTTGGCGTGGACTTAGGAAGTTTGTACCAAGTTTGTTACTGTTTTGGCGTGGACTTAGGAAGTTTGTACCAAGTTTGTTTCTGTTTTGGCGCGGACTTACGAAGTTTGTACCAAGTTTGGTGCTGTTTTGGCGTGGACTTAGGAAGTTTGTACCAAGTTTGTTACTGTTTTGGCGTGGACTTAGAAAGTTTGTATCAAGTTTGGTGCTGTTTTGGCGTGGACTTAGAAAGTTTGTATCAAGTTTGGTGCTGTTTTGGCGTGGACTTAGGAAGTTTGTACCAAGTTTGGTGCTGTTTTGGCGTGGACTTAGGAAGTTTGTACCTAGTTTGTTACTGTTTTGGCGTGGACTTAGGAAGTTTGTACCAAGTTTGTTACTGTTTTGGCGTGGACTTAGGAAGTTTGTACCAAGTTTGTTACTGTTTTGGCGTGGACTTAGGAAGTTTGTACCAAGTTTGTTACTGTTTTGGCGTGGACTTAGGAAGTTTGTATCAAGTTTGGTGCTGTTTTGGCGTTGACTTAGGAAGTTTGTACCTAGTTTGTTTCTGTTTTGGCGTGGACTTAGGAAGTTTGTACCAAGTTTGTTACTGTTTTGGCGTGGACTTAGGAAGTTTGTACCAAGTTTGTTACTGTTTTGGCGTGGACTTAGGAAGTTTGTATCAAGTTTGGTGCTGTTTTGGCGTGGACTTAGGAAGTTTGTACCTAGTTTGTTTCTGTTTTGGCGTGGACTTAGGAAGTTTGTACCAAGTTTGTTACTGTTTTGGCGTGGACTTAGGAAGTTTGTGCCAAGTTTGGTGCTGTTTTGGCGTGGACATAGGAAGTTTGTATCAAGTTTGGTGCTGTTTTGGCGTGGACTTAGGAAGTTTGTACCAAGTTTGTTACTGTTTTGGCGTGGACTTAGGAACTTTGCACCAAGTTTGTTACTGTTTTGGCGTGGACTTAGGAAGTTTGTATCAAGTTTGGTGCTGTTTTGGCGTGGACTTAGGAAGTTTGTACCTAGTTTGTTTCTGTTTTGGCGTGGACTTAGGCAGTTTGTACCAAGTTTGTTTCTGTTTTGGCGCGGACTTACGAAGTTTGTATCAAGTTTGGTGCTGTTTTGGCGTGGACTTAGAAAGTTTGTATCAAGTTTGGTGCTGTTTTGGCGTGGACTTAGGAAGTTTGTACCTAGTTTGTTTCTGTTTTGGCGTGGACTTAGGAACTTTGCACAAAGTTTGTTACTGTTTTGGCGTGGACTTAGGAAGTTTGTATCAAGTTTGGTGCTGTTTTGGCGTGGACTTAGGAAGTTTGTACCTAGTTTGTTTCTGTTTTGGCGTGGACTTAGGAACTTTGCACCAAGTTTGTTACTGTTTTGGCGTGGACTTAGGAAGTTTGTACCTAGTTTGGTGCTGTTTTGGCGTGGACTTAGGAAGTTTGTACCAAGTTTGTTACTGTTTTGGCGTGGACTTAGGAAGTTTGTACCAAGTTTGGTGCTGTTTTAGCGTGGACTTAGGAAGTTTGTATCAAGTTTGGTGCTGTTTTGGCGTGGACTTAGGAAGTTTGTACCTAGTTTGTTTCTGTTTTGGCGTGGACTTAGGAAGTTTGTACCAAGTTTGTTAATGTTTTGGCGTGGACTTAGGAAGTTTGTACCAAGTTTGTTTCTGTTTTGGCGCGGACTTACGAAGTTTGTACCAAGTTTGGTGCTGTTTTGGCGTGGACTTAGAAAGTTTGTATCAAGTTTGGTGCTGTTTTTGGCGTGGACTTAGGAAGCTTGTACCTAGTTTGTTTCTGTTTTGGCGTGGACTTAGGAACTTTGCACCAAGTTTGTTACTTTTTTGGCGTGGACTTAGGAAGTTTGTATCAAGTTTGGTGCTGTTTTTGGCGTGGACTTAGGAAGTTTGTACCTAGTTTGTTTCTGTTTTGGCGTGGACTTAGGAAGTTTGTACCAAGTTTGTTACTGTTTTGGCGTGGACTTAGGAAGTTTGTACCAAGTTTGGTGCTGTTTTGGCGTGGACTTAGGAAGTTTGTATCAAGTTTGGTGCTGTTTTGGCGTGGACTTAGGAAGTTTGTACCTAGTTTGTTTCTGTTTTGGCGTGGACTTAGGAAGTTTGTACCAAGTTTGTTACTGTTTTGGCGTGGACTTAGGAAGTTTGTACCAAGTTTGGTGCTGTTTTGGCGTGGACTTAGGAAGTTTGTACCAAGTTTGTTACTGTTTTGGCGTGGACTTAGGAAGTTTGTACCAAGTTTGGTGCTGTTTTGGCGTGGACTTAGGAAGTTTGTATCAAGTTTGGTGCTGTTTTGGCGTGGAATTAGGAAGTTTGTACCAAGTTTGTTACTGTTTTGGCGTGGACTTAGGAACTTTGCACCAAGTTTGTTACTGTTTTGGCGTGGACTTAGGAAGTTTGTATCAAGTTTGGTGCTGTTTTGGCGTGGACTTAGGAAGTTTGTACCTAGTTTGTTTCTGTTTTGGCGTGGACTTAGGAAGTTTGTACCAAGTTTGTTTCTGTTTTGGCGCGGACTTACGAAGTTTGTACCAAGTTTGGTGCTGTTTTGGCGTGGACTTAGAAAGCTTGTATCAAGTTTGGTGCTGTTTTGGCGTGGACTTAGGAAGTTTGTACCTAGTTTGTTTCTGTTTTGGCGTGGACTTAGGAACTTTGCACCAAGTTTGTTACTGTTTTGGCGTGGACTTAGGAAGTTTGTACCTAGTTTGGTGCTGTTTTGGCGTGGACTTAGGAAGTTTGTACCAAGTTTGTTACTGTTTTGGCGTGGACTTAGGAAGTTTGTACCAAGTTTGGTGCTGTTTTGGCGTGGACTTAGGAAGTTTGTACCAAGTTTGTTACTGTTTTGGCGTGGACTTAGGAAGTTTGTACCAAGTTGGTTTCTGTTTTGGCGCGGACTTACGAAGTTTGTACCAAGTTTGGTGCTGTTTTGGCGTGGACTTAGAAAGCTTGTATCAAGTTTGGTGCTGTTTTGGCGTGGACTTAGGAAGTTTGTACCTAGTTTGTTTCTGTTTTGGCGTGGACTTAGGAACTTTGCACCAAGTTTGTTACTGTTTTGGCGTGGACTTAGGAAGTTTGTACCTAGTTTGTTTCTGTTTTGGCGTGGACTTAGGAACTTTGCACCAAGTTTGTTACTGTTTTGGCGTGGACTTAGGAAGTTTGTATCAAGTTTGGTGCTGTTTTGGCGTGGACTTAGGAAGTTTGTACCTAGTTTGTTTCTGTTTTGGCGTGGACTTAGGAAGTTTGTACCAAGTTTGTAACTGTTTTGGCGTGGACTTAGGAAGTTTGTACCAAGTTTGGTGCTGTTTTGGCGTGGACTTAGGAAGTTTGTATCAAGTTTGGTGCTGTTTTGGCGTGGACTTAGGAAGTTTGTACCAAGTTTGTTACTGTTTTGGCGTGGACTTAGGAACTTTGCACCAAGTTTGTTACTGTTTTGGCGTGGACTTAGGAAGTTTGTATCAAGTTTGGTGCTGTTTTGGCGTGGACTTAGAAAGTTTGTATCAAGTTTGGTGCTGCTTTGGCGTGGACTTAGGAAGTTTGTACCAAGTTTGTTACTGTTTTGGCGTGGACTTAGGAAGTTTGTACCAAGTTTGTTACTGTTTTGGCGTGGACTTAGGAAGTTTGTACCAAGTTTGTTACTGTTTTGGCGTGGACTTAGGAAGTTTGTACCAAGTTTGTTACTGTTTTGGCGTGGACTTAGGAAGTTTGTACCAAGTTTGTTTCTGTTTTGGCGCGGACTTACGAAGTTTGTACCAAGTTTGGTGCTGTTTTGGCGTGGACTTAGAAAGTTTGTACCAAGTTTGTTACTGTTTTGGCGTGGACTTAGAAAGTTTGTATCAAGTTTGGTGCTGTTTTGGCGTGGACTAAGAAAGTTTGTATCAAGTTTGGTGCTGTTTTGGCGTGGACTTAGGAAGTTTGTACCAAGTTTGTTACTGTTTTGGCGTGGACTTAGGAAGTTTGTACCAAGTTTGGTGCTGTTTTGGCGTGGACTTAGGAAGTTTGTACCAAGTTTGTTACTGTTTTGGCGTGGACTTAGGAAGTTTGTACCAAGTTTGTTACTGTTTTGGCGTGGACTTAGGAAGTTTGTACCAAGTTTGGTGCTGTTTTGGCGTGGACTTAGGAAGTTTGTACCAAGTTTGTTACTGTTTTGGCGTGGACTTAGGAAGTTTGTACCAAGTTTGTTACTGTTTTGGCGTGGACTTAGGAAGTTTGTACCAAGTTTGTTACTGTTTTGGCGTGGACTTAGGAAGTTTGTACCAAGTTTGGTGCTGTTTTGGCGTGGACTAAGGAAGTTTGTATCAAGTTTGGTGCTGTTTTGGCGTGGACTTAGGAAGTTTGTACCAAGTTTGTTACTGTTTTGGCGTGGACTTAGGAAGTTTGTACCAAGTTTGGTGCTGTTTTGGCGTGGACTTAGGAAGTTTGTACCAAGTTTGTTACTGTTTTGGCGTGGACTTAGAAAGTTTGTACCAAGTTTGGTGCTGTTTTGGCGTGGACTTAGAAAGTTTGTATCAAGTTTGGTGCTGTTTTGGCGTGGACTTAGGAAGTTTGTACCAAGTTTGTTACTGTTTTGGCGTGGACTTAGGAAGTTTGTACCAAGTTTGGTGCTGTTTTGGCGTGGACTTAGGAAGTTTGTACCAAGTTTGTTACTGTTTTGGCGTGGACTTAGGAAGTTTGTACCAAGTTTGTTACTGTTTTGGCGTGGACTTAGGAAGTTTGTACCAAGTTTGTTACTGTTTTGGCGTGGACTTAGGAAGTTTGTACCAAGTTTGGTGCTGTTTTGGCGTGGACTTAGGAAGTTTGTATCAAGTTTGGTGCTGTTTTGGCGTGGACTTAGGAAGTTTGTACCAAGTTTGTTACTGTTTTGGCGTGGACTTAGGAAGTTTGTACCAAGTTTGTTTCTGTTTTGGCGCGGACTTACGAAGTTTGTACCAAGTTTGGTGCTGTTTTGGCGTGGACTTAGGAAGTTTGTACCAAGTTTGTTACTGTTTTGGCGTGGACTTAGAAAGTTTGTATCAAGTTTGGTGCTGTTTTGGCGTGGACTTAGAAAGTTTGTATCAAGTTTGGTGCTGTTTTGGCGTGGACTTAGGAAGTTTGTACCAAGTTTGTTACTGTTTTGGCGTGGACTTAGGAAGTTTGTACCAAGTTTGTTACTGTTTTGGCGTGGACTTAGGAAGTTTGTACCAAGTTTGTTTCTGTTTTGGCGCGGACTTACGAAGTTTGTACCAAGTTTGGTGCTGTTTTGGCGTGGACTTAGGAAGTTTGTACCAAGTTTGTTACTGTTTTGGCGTGGACTTAGAAAGTTTGTATCAAGTTTGGTGCTGTTTTGGCGTGGACTTAGAAAGTTTGTATCAAGTTTGGTGCTGTTTTGGCGTGGACTTAGGAAGTTTGTACCAAGTTTGTTACTGTTTTGGCGTGGACTTAGGAAGTTTGTACCAAGTTTGTTACTGTTTTGGCGTGGACTTAGGAAGTTTGTACCAAGTTTGTTTCTGTTTTGGCGCGGACTTACGAAGTTTGTACCAAGTTTGGTGCTGTTTTGGCGTGGACTTAGGAAGTTTGTACCAAGTTTGTTACTGTTTTGGCGTGGACTTAGAAAGTTTGTATCAAGTTTGGTGCTGTTTTGGCGTGGACTTAGAAAGTTTGTATCAAGTTTGGTGCTGTTTTGGCGTGGACTTAGGAAGTTTGTACCAAGTTTGTTACTGTTTTGGCGTGGACTTAGGAAGTTTGTACCAAGTTTGTTACTGTTTTGGCGTGGACTTAGGAAGTTTGTACCAAGTTTGTTTCTGTTTTGGCGCGGACTTACGAAGTTTGTACCAAGTTTGGTGCTGTTTTGGCGTGGACTTAGGAAGTTTGTACCAAGTTTGTTACTGTTTTGGCGTGGACTTAGAAAGTTTGTATCAAGTTTGGTGCTGTTTTGGCGTGGACTTAGAAAGTTTGTATCAAGTTTGGTGCTGTTTTGGCGTGGACTTAGGAAGTTTGTACCAAGTTTGTTACTGTTTTGGCGTGGACTTAGGAAGTTTGTACCAAGTTTGGTGCTGTTTTGGCGTGGACTTAGGAAGTTTGTACCAAGTTTGTTACTGTTTTGGCGTGGACTTAGGAAGTTTGTACCAAGTTTGTTTCTGTTTTGGCGCGGACTTACGAAGTTTGTACCAAGTTTGGTGCTGTTTTGGCGTGGACTTAGGAAGTTTGTACCAAGTTTGTTACTGTTTTGGCGTGGACTTAGAAAGTTTGTATCAAGTTTGGTGCTGTTTTGGCGTGGACTTAGAAAGTTTGTATCAAGTTTGGTGCTGTTTTGGCGTGGACTTAGGAAGTTTGTACCAAGTTTGGTGCGGTTTTGGCGTGGACTTAGGAAGTTTGTACCAAGTTTGTTACTGTTTTGGCGTGGACTTAGGAAGTTTGTACCAAGTTTGTTACTGTTTTGGCGTGGACTTAGGAAGTTTGTACCAAGTTTGTGACTGTTTTGGCGTGGACTTAGGAAGTTTGTACCAAGTTTGTTACTGTTTTGGCGTGGACTTAGGAAGTTTGTACCAAGTTTGGTGCTGTTTTGGCGTGGACTTAGGAAGTTTGTATCAAGTTTGGTGCTGTTTTGGCGTGGACTTAGGAAGTTTGTACCTAGTTTGTTTCTGTTTTGGCGTGGACTTAGGAAGTTTGTACCAAGTTTGTTACTGTTTTGGCGTGGACTTAGGAAGTTTGTACCAAGTTTGTTACTGTTTTGGCGTGGACTTAGGAAGTTTGTACCAAGTTTGTTACTGTTTTGGCGTGGACTTAGGAAGTTTGTACCAAGTTTGTTACTGTTTTGGCGTGGACTCAGGAAGTTTGTACCAAGTTTGTTACTGTTTTGGCGTGGACTTAGAAAGTTTGTATCAAGTTTGGTGCTGTTTTGGCGTGGACTTAGGAAGTTTGTACCAAGTTTGTTTCTGTTTTGGCGCGGACTTACGAAGTTTGTACCAAGTTTGGTGCTGTTTTGGCGTGGACTTAGGAAGTTTGTACCAAGTTTGTTACTGTTTTGGCGTGGACTTAGAAAGTTTGTATCAAGTTTGGTGCTGTTTTGGCGTGGACTTAGAAAGTTTGTATCAAGTTTGGTGCTGTTTTGGCGTGGACTTAGGAAGTTTGTACCAAGTTTGTTACTGTTTTGGCGTGGACTTAGGAAGTTTGTACCAAGTTTGGTGCTGTTTTGGCGTGGACTTAGGAAGTTTGTACCAAGTTTGTTACTGTTTTGGCGTGGACTTAGGAAGTTTGTACCAAGTTTGTTTCTGTTTTGGCGCGGACTTACGAAGTTTGTACCAAGTTTGGTGCTGTTTTGGCGTGGACTTAGGAAGTTTGTACCAAGTTTGTTACTGTTTTGGCGTGGACTTAGAAAGTTTGTATCAAGTTTGGTGCTGTTTTGGCGTGGACTTAGAAAGTTTGTATCAAGTTTGGTGCTGTTTTGGCGTGGACTTAGGAAGTTTGTACCAAGTTTGGTGCTGTTTTGGTGTGGACTTAGGAAGTTTGTACCTAGTTTGTTACTGTTTTGGCGTGGACTTAGGAAGTTTGTACCAAGTTTGTTACTGTTTTGGCGTGGACTTAGGAAGTTTGTACCAAGTTTGTTACTGTTTTGGCGTGGACTTAGGAAGTTTGTACCAAGTTTGTTACTGTTTTGGCGTGGACTTAGGAAGTTTGTATCAAGTTTGGTGCTGTTTTGGCGTGGACTTAGGAAGTTTGTACCTAGTTTGTTTCTGTTTTGGCGTGGACTTAGGAAGTTTGTACCAAGTTTGTTACTGTTTTGGCGTGGACTTAGGAAGTTTGTACCAAGTTTGTTACTGTTTTGGCGTGGACTTAGGAAGTTTGTACCAAGTTTGTTACTGTTTTGGCGTGGACTTAGGAAGTTTGTACCAAGTTTGTTACTGTTTTGGCGTGGACTCAGGAAGTTTGTACCAAGTTTGTTACTGTTTTGGCGTGGACTTAGAAAGTTTGTATCAAGTTTGGTGCTGTTTTGGCGTGGACTTAGGAAGTTTGTACCTAGTTTGGTGCTGTTTTGGCGTGGACTTAGGAAGTTTGTACCAAGTTTGTTACTGTTTTGGCGTGGACTTAGGAAGTTTGTACCAAGTTTGGTGCTGTTTTGGCGTGGACTTAGGAAGTTTGTACCAAGTTTGTTACTGTTTTGGCGTGGACTTAGGAAGTTTGTACCAAGTTTGTTACTGCTTTGGCGTGGACTTAGGAAGTTTGTATCAAGTTTGTTACTGTTTTGGCGTGGACTTAGGAAGTTTGTATCAAGTTTGTTACTGTTTTGGCGTGGACTTAGGAAGTTTGTACCAAGTTTGTTACTGTTTTGGCGTGGACTTAGGAAGTTTGTACCAAGTTTGTTTCTGTTTTGGCGCGGACTTACGAAGTTTGTACCAAGTTTGTTACTGTTTTGGCGTGGACTTAGGAAGTTTGTTCCAAGTTTGTTTCTGTTTTGGCGCGGACTTACGAAGTTTGTACCAAGTTTGGTGCTGTTTTGGCGTGGACTTAGGAAGTTTGTATCAAGTTTGGTGCTGTTTTGGCGTGGACTTAGGAAGTTTGTACCTAGTTTGTTTCTGTTTTGGCGTGGACTTAGGAACTTTGCACCAAGTTTGTTACTGTTTTGGCGTGGACTTAGGAAGTTTGTATCAAGTTTGTTACTGTTTTGGCGTGGACTTAGGAAGTTTGTACCAAGTTTGGTGCTGTTTTGGCGTGGACTTAGGAAGTTTGTACCAAGTTTGTTACTGTTTTGGCGTGGACTTAGGAAGTTTGTACCAAGTTTGTTACTGTTTTGGCGTGGACTTAGGAAGTTTGTACCAAGTTTGGTGCTGTTTTGGCGTGGACTTAGGAAGTTTGTACCAAGTTTGTTACTGTTTTGGCGTGGACTTAGGAAGTTTGTACCAAGTTTGTTTCTGTTTTGGCGTGGACTTAGGAAGTTTGTACCAAGTTTGTTACTGTTTTGGCGTGGACTTAGGAAGTTCGTATCAAGTTTGTTACTGTTTTGGCGTGGACTTAGGAAGTTTGTACCAAGTTTGTTACTGTTTTGGCGTGGACTTAGGAAGTTTGTACCAAGTTTGGTGCTGTTTTGGCGTGGACTTAGGAAGTTTGTATCAAGTTTGGTGCTGTTTTGGCGTGGACTTAGGAAGTTTGTACCTAGTTTGTTTCTGTTTTGGCGTGGACTTAGGAACTTTGCACCAAGTTTGTTACTGTTTTGGCGTGGACTTAGGAAGTTTGTATCAAGTTTGTTACTGTTTTGGCGTGGACTTAGGAAGTTTGTACCAAGTTTGGTGCTGTTTTGGCGTGGACTTAGGAAGTTTGTACCAAGTTTGTTACTGTTTTGGCGTGGACTTAGGAAGTTTGTACCAAGTTTGTTACTGTTTTGGCGTGGACTTAGAAAGTTTGTATCAAGTTTGGTGCTGTTTTGGCGTGGACTTAGGAAGTTTGTACCTAGTTTGGTGCTGTTTTGGCGTGGACTTAGGAAGTTTGTACCAAGTTTGGTGCTGTTTTGGCGTGGACTTAGGAAGTTTGTACCCAGTTTGTTACTGTTTTGGCGTGGACTTAGGAAGTTTGTACCAAGTTTGTTACTGTTTTGGCGTGGACTTAGGAAGTTTGTACCAAGTTTGTTTCTGTTTTGGCGCGGACTTACGAAGTTTGTACCAAGTTTGGTGCTGTTTTGGCGTGGACTTAGGAAGTTTGTACCAAGTTTGTTACTGTTTTGGCGGGGACTTAGAAAGTTTGTATCAAGTTTGGTGCTGTTTTGGCGTGGACTTAGGAAGTTTGTACCTAGTTTGTTTCTGTTTTGGCGTGGACTTAGGAAGTTTGTACCAAGTTTCTTTCTGTTTTGGCGTGGACTTAGGAAGTTTGTACCAAGTTTGTTACTGTTTTGGCGTGGACTTAGGAAGTTTTTATCAAGTTTGGTGCTGTTTTGGCGTGGACTTAGGAAGTTTGTACCTAGTTTGTTTCTGTTTTGGCGTGGACTTAGGAAGTTTGTACCAAGTTTGTTTCTGTTTTGGCGCGGACTTACGAAGTTTGTACCTAGTTTGGTGCTGTTTTGGCGTGGACTTAGGAAGTTTGTACCAAGTTTGTTACTGTTTTGGCGTGGACTTAGGAAGTTTGTACCAAGTTTGGTGCTGTTTTGGCGTGGACTTAGGAAGTTTGTACCAAGTTTGGTGCTGTTTTGGCGTGGACTTACGAAGTTTGTACCAAGTTTGGTGCTGTTTTGGCGTGGACTTAGGAAGTTTGTACCAAGTTTGTTACTGTTTTGGCGTGGACTTAGGAAGTTTGTACCAAGTTTGTTACTGTTTTGGCGTGGACTTAGAAAGTTTGTATCAAGTTTGGTGCTGTTTTGGCGTGGACTTAGGAAGTTTGTACCAAGTTTGTTACTGTTTTGGCGTGGACTTAGGAAGTTTGTACCAAGTTTGTTACTGTTTTGGCGTGGACTTAGGAAGTTTGTACCAAGTTTGGTGCTGTTTTGGCGTGGACTTAGGAAGTTTGTATCAAGTTTGGTGCTGTTTTGGCGTAGACTTAGGAAGTTTGTACCTCGTTTGTTTCTGTTTTGGCGTGGACTTAGGAACTTTGCACCAAGTTTGTTACTGTTTTGGCGTGGACTTAGGAAGTTTGTATCAAGTTTGTTACTGTTTTGGCGTGTACTTAGGAAGTTTGTACCAAGTTTGGTGCTGTTTTGGCGTGGACTTAGGAAGTTTGTACCAAGTTTGTTACTGTTTTGGCGTGGACTTAGGAAGTTTGTACCAAGTTTGTTACTGATTTGGCGTGGACTTAGGAAGTTTGTACCAAGTTTGTTACTGTTTTGGCGTGGACTTAGGAAGTTTGTACCAAGTTTGTTACTGTTTTGGCGTGGACTTAGGAAGTTTGTACCAAGTTTGGTGCTGTTTTGGCGTGGACTTAGGAAGTTTGTACCAAGTTTGGTGCTGTTTTGGCGTGGACTTAGGAAGTTTGTTCCAAGTTTGGTGCTGTTTTGGCGTGGACTTAGGAAGTTTGTACCAAGTTTGGTGCTGTTTTGGCGTGGACTTAGGAAGTTTGTACCAAGTTTGGTGCTGTTTTGGCGTGGACTTAGGAAGTTTGTACCAAGTTTGTTACTGTTTTGGCGTGGACTTAGGAACTTTGCACCAAGTTTGTTACTGTTTTGGCGTGGACTTAGGAAGTTTGTACCAAGTTTGTTACTGTTATGGCGCGGACTTAGAAAGTTTGTATCAAGTTTGGTGCTGTTTTGGCGTGGACTTAGAAAGTTTGTATCAAGTTTGGTGCTGTTTTGGCGTGGACTTAGGAAGTTTGTACCAAGTTTGTTACTGTTTTGGCGTGGACTTAGGAAGTTTGTACGTAGTTTGGTGCTGTTTTGGCGTGGACTTAGGAAGTTTGTACCAAGTTTGTTACTGTTTTGGCGTGGACTTAGGAAGTTTGTACCAAGTTTGTTACTGTTTTGGCGTGGACTTAGGAAGTTTTTACCAAGTTTGTTACTGTTTTGGCGTGGACTTAGAAAGTTTGTATCAAGTTTGGTGCTGTTTTGGCGCGGACTTAGGAAGTTTGTACCTAGTTTGGTGCTGTTTTGGCGTGGACTTAGGAAGTTTGTACCAAGTTTGGTGCTGTTTTGGCGTGGACTTAGGAAGTTTGTACCAAGTTTGTTACTGTTTTGGCGTGGACTTAGGAAGTTTGTACCAAGTTTGTTACTGTTTTGGCGTGGACTTAGGAAGTTGGTACCAAGTTTGTTTCTGTTTTGGCGCGGACTTACGAAGTTTGTACCAAGTTTGGTTCTGTTTTGGCGTGGACTTAGGAAGTTTGTACCAAGTTTGTTACTGTTTTGGCGTGGACTTAGAAAGTTTGTATCAAGTTTGGTGCTGTTTTGGCGTGGACTTAGGAGGTTTGTATCAAGTTTGGTGCTGTTTTGGCGTGGACTTAGGAAGTTTGTACCAAGTTAGGTGCTGTTTTGGCGTGGACTTAGGAAGTTTGTACCAAGTTTGGTGCTGTTTTGGCGTGGACTTAGGAAGTTTGTACGTAGTTTGGTGCTGTTTTGGCGTGGACTTAGGAAGTTTGTACCAAGTTTGTTACTGTTTTGGCGTGGACTTAAGAAGTTTGTACCAAGTTTGTTACTGTTTTGGCGTGGACTTAGGAAGTTTGTACCAAGTTTGTTACTGTTTTGGCGTGGACTTAGGAAGTTTGTACCAAGTTTGGTGCTGTTTTGGCGTGGACTTAGGAAGTTTGTATCAAGTTTGGTGCTGTTTTGGCGTAGACTTAGGAAGTTTGTACCTCGTTTGTTTCTGTTTTGGCGTGGACTTAGGAACTTTGCACCAAGTTTGTTACTGTTTTGGCGTGGACTTAGGAAGTTTGTATCAAGTTTGTTACTGTTTTGGCGTGTACTTAGGAAGTTTGTACCAAGTTTGGTGCTGTTTTGGCGTGGACTTAGGAAGTTTGTACCAAGTTTGTTACTGTTTTGGCGTGGACTTAGGAAGTTTGTACCAAGTTTGTTACTGATTTGGCGTGGACTTAGGAAGTTTGTACCAAGTTTGTTACTGTTTTGGCGTGGACTTAGGAAGTTTGTACCAAGTTTGTTACTGTTTTGGCGTGGACTTAGGAAGTTTGTACCAAGTTTGGTGCTGTTTTGGCGTGGACTTAGGAAGTTTGTACCAAGTTTGGTGCTGTTTTGGCGTGGACTTAGGAAGTTTGTACCAAGTTTGGTGCTGTTTTGGCGTGGACTTAGGAAGTTTGTACCAAGTTTGGTGCTGTTTTGGCGTGGACTTAGGAAGTTTGTACCAAGTTTGGTGCTGCTTTGGCGTGGACTTAGGAAGTTTGTACCAAGTTTGTTACTGTTTTGGCGTGGACTTAGGAACTTTGCACCAAGTTTGTTACTGTTTTGGCGTGGACTTAGGAAGTTTGTACCAAGTTTGTTACTGTTATGGCGCGGACTTAGAAAGTTTGTATCAAGTTTGGTGCTGTTTTGGCGTGGACTTAGAAAGTTTGTATCAAGTTTGGTGCTGTTTTGGCGTGGACTTAGGAAGTT
Source organism: Anopheles atroparvus (assembly GCA_914969975.1). Lineage (NCBI taxonomy): Eukaryota > Metazoa > Arthropoda > Insecta > Diptera > Culicidae > Anopheles > Anopheles atroparvus. Next base: position 419,849 of record CAJZCY010000021.1, on the reverse strand, counting down.
TGTACCAAGTTTGTTACTGTTTTGGCGTGGACTTAGGAAGTTTGTACGTAGTTTGGTGCTGTTTTGGCGTGGACTTAGGAAGTTTGTACCAAGTTTGTTACTGTTTTGGCGTGGACTTAGGAAGTTTGTACCAAGTTTGTTACTGTTTTGGCGTGGACTTAGGAAGTTTTTACCAAGTTTGTTACTGTTTTGGCGTGGACTTAGAAAGTTTGTATCAAGTTTGGTGCTGTTTTGGCGTGGACTTAGGAAGTTTGTACCTAGTTTGGTGCTGTTTTGGCGTGGACTTAGGAAGTTTGTACCAAGTTTGGTGCTGTTTTGGCGTGGACTTAGGAAGTTTGTACCAAGTTTGTTACTGTTTTGGCGTGGACTTAGGAAGTTTGTACCAAGTTTGTTACTGTTTTGGCGTGGACTTAGGAAGTTGGTACCAAGTTTGGTTCTGTTTTGGCGTGGACTTAGGAAGTTTGTACCAAGTTTGTTACTGTTTTGGCGTGGACTTAGAAAGTTTGTATCAAGTTTGGTGCTGTTTTGGCGTGGACTTAGGAAGTTTGTACCAAGTTTGTTACTGTTTTGGCGTGGACTTAGGAAGTTTGTACCAAGTTTGTTACTGTTTTGGCGTGGACTTAGGAAGTTTGTACCAAGTTTGTTACTGTTTTGGCGTGGACTTAGGAAGTTTGTATCAAGTTTGGTGCTGTTTTGGCGTGGACTTAGGAAGTTTGTACCTAGTTTGTTTCTGTTTTGGCGTGGACTTAGGAAGTTTGTACCAAGTTTGTTACTGTTTTGGCGTGGACTTAGGAAGTTTGTACCAAGTTTGTTACTGTTTTGGCGTGGACTTAGGAAGTTTGTACCAAGTTTGTTTCTGTTTTGGCGCGGACTTACGAAGTTTGTACCAAGTTTGGTGCTGTTTTGGCGTGGACTTAGGAAGTTTGTACCAAGTTTGTTACTGTTTTGGCGTGGACTTAGAAAGTTTGTATCAAGTTTGGTGCTGTTTTGGCGTGGACTTAGGAAGTTTGTACCAAGTTTGTTACTGTTTTGGCGTGGACTTAGGAAGTTTGTACCAAGTTTGTTACTGTTTTGGCGTGGACTTAGGAAGTTTGTACCAAGTTTGTTACTGTTTTGGCGTGGACTTAGGAAGTTTGTACCAAGTTTGTTACTGTTTTGGCGTGGACTTAGGAAGTTTGTACCAAGTTTGTTACTGTTTTGGCGTGGACTTAGGAAGTTTGTACCAAGTTTGTTTCTGTTTTGGCGCGGACTTACGAAGTTTGTACCAAGTTTGGTGCTGTTTTGGCGTGGACTTAGGAAGTTTGTACCAAGTTTGTTACTGTTTTGGCGTGGACTTAGAAAGTTTGTATCAAGTTTGTTTCTGTTTTGGCGCGGACTTACGAAGTTTGTACCAAGTTTGGTTCTGTTTTGGCGTGGACTTAGGAAGTTTGTACCAAGTTTGTTACTGTTTTGGCGTGGACTTAGAAAGTTTGTATCAAGTTTGGTGCTGTTTTGGCGTGGACTTAGGAAGTTTGTACCAAGTTTGTTACTGTTTTGGCGTGGACTTAGGAAGTTTGTACCAAGTTTGTTACTGTTTTGGCGTGGACTTAGGAAGTTTGTACCAAGTTTGTTACTGTTTTGGCGTGGACTTAGGAAGTTTGTACCAAGTTTGTTACTGTTTTGGCGTGGACTTAGGAAGTTTGTACCAAGTTTGTTACTGTTTTGGCGTGGACTTAGGAAGTTTGTACCAAGTTTGTTACTGTTTTGGCGTGGACTTAGGAAGTTTGTACCAAGTTTGTTACTGTTTTGGCGTGGACTTAGGAAGTTTGTACCAAGTTTGTTTCTGTTTTGGCGCGGACTTACGAAGTTTGTACCAAGTTTGTTGCTGTTTTGGCGTGGACTTAGGAAGTTTGTACCAAGTTTGTTACTGTTTTGGCGTGGACTTAGAAAGTTTGTATCAAGTTTGGTGCTGTTTTGGCGTGGACTTAGAAAGTTTGTATCAAGTTTGGTGCTGTTTTGGCGTGGACTTAGGAAGTTTGTACCAAGTTTGTTACTGTTTTGGCGTGGACTTAGGAAGTTTGTACCAAGTTTGTTACTGTTTTGGCGTGGACTTTGGAAGTTTGTACCAAGTTTGTTACTGTTTTGGCGTGGACTTAGGAAGTTTGTACCAAGTTTGTTACTGTTTTGGCGTGGACTTAGGAAGTTTGTATCAAGTTTGGTGCTGTTTTGGCGTGGACTTAGGAACTTTGCACCAAGTTTGTTACTGTTTTGGCGTGGACTTAGGAAGTTTGTACCAAGTTTGTTACTGTTTTGGCGTGGACTTAGGAAGTTTGTATCAAGTTTGGTGCTGTTTTGGCGTAGACTTAGGAAGTTTGTACCTAGTTTGTTTCTGTTTTGGCGTGGACTTAGGAACTTTGCACCAAGTTTGTTACTGTTTTGGCGTGGACTTAGGAAGTTTGTATCAAGTTTGTTACTGTTTTGGCGTGTACTTAGGAAGTTTGTACCAAGTTTGGTGCTGTTTTGGCGTGGACTTAGGAAGTTTGTACCAAGTTTGTTACTGTTTTGGCGTGGACTTAGGAAGTTTGTACCAAGTTTGTTACTGTTTTGGCGTGGACTTAGAAAGTTTGTACCAAGTTTGTTACTGTTTTGGCGTGGACTTAGGAAGTTTGTACCAAGTTTGTTACTGTTTTGGCGTGGACTTAGGAAGTTTGTACCAAGTTTGGTGCTGTTTTGGCGTGGACTTAGGAAGTTTGTACCAAGTTTGGTGCTGTTTTGGCGTGGACTTAGGAAGTTTGTACCAAGTTTGTTACTGTTTTGGCGTGGACTTAGGAAGTTTGTACCAAGTTTGTTACTGTTTTGGCGTGGACTTAGGAAGTTTGTACCAAGTTTGTTACTGTTTTGGCGTGGACTTAGGAAGTTTGTACCAAGTTTGTTACTGTTTTGGCGTGGACTTAGGAAGTTTGTACCAAGTTTGTTTCTGTTTTGGCGCGGACTTACGAAGTTTGTACCAAGTTTGGTGCTGTTTTGGCGTGGACTTAGGAAGTTTGTACCAAGTTTGTTACTGTTTTGGCGTGGACTTAGAAAGTTTGTATCAAGTTTGGTGCTGTTTTGGCGTGGACTTAGAAAGTTTGTATCAAGTTTGGTGCTGTTTTGGCGTGGACTTAGGAAGTTTGTACCAAGTTTGTTACTGTTTTGGCGTGGACTTAGGAAGTTTGTACCAAGTTTGTTACTGTTTTGGCGTGGACTTTGGAAGTTTGTACCAAGTTTGTTACTGTTTTGGCGTGGACTTAGGAAGTTTGTACCAAGTTTGTTACTGTTTTGGCGTGGACTTAGGAAGTTTGTATCAAGTTTGGTGCTGTTTTGGCGTGGACTTAGGAACTTTGCACCAAGTTTGTTACTGTTTTGGCGTGGACTTAGGAAGTTTGTACCAAGTTTGTTACTGTTTTGGCGTGGACTTAGGAAGTTTGTATCAAGTTTGGTGCTGTTTTGGCGTAGACTTAGGAAGTTTGTACCTAGTTTGTTTCTGTTTTGGCGTGGACTTAGGAACTTTGCACCAAGTTTGTTACTGTTTTGGCGTGGACTTAGGAAGTTTGTATCAAGTTTGTTACTGTTTTGGCGTGTACTTAGGAAGTTTGTACCAAGTTTGGTGCTGTTTTGGCGTGGACTTAGGAAGTTTGTACCAAGTTTGTTACTGTTTTGGCGTGGACTTAGGAAGTTTGTACCAAGTTTGTTACTGTTTTGGCGTGGACTTAGGAAGTTTGTACCAAGTTTGGTGCTGTTTTGGCGTGGACTTAGGAAGTTTGTACCAAGTTTGGTGCTGTTTTGGCGTGGACTTAGAAAGTTTGTACCAAGTTTGGTGCTGTTTTGGCGTGGACTTAGGAAGTTTGTACCAAGTTTGGTGCTGTTTTGGCGTGGACTTAGGAAGTTTGTACCAAGTTTGGTGCTGTTTTGGCGTGGACTTAGGAAGTTTGTACCAAGTTTGTTACTGTTTTGGCGTGGACTTAGGAACTTTGCACCAAGTTTGTTACTGTTTTGGCGTGGACTTAGGAAGTTTGTACCAAGTTTGTTACTGTTATGGCGCGGACTTAGAAAGTTTGTATCAAGTTTGGTGCTGTTTTGGCGTGGACTTAGGAAGTTTGTACGTAGTTTGGTGCTGTTTTGGCGTGGACTTAGGAAGTTTGTACCAAGTTTGTTACTGTTTTGGCGTGGACTTAGGAAGTTTGTACCAAGTTTGGTGCTGTTTTGGCGTGGACTTAGGAAGTTTGTACCAAGTTTGTTACTGTTTTGGCGTGGACTTAGGAAGTTTGTACCAAGTTTGTTACTGTTTTGGCATGGACTTAGGAAGTTTTTACCAAGTTTGTTACTGTTTTGGCGTGGACTTAGAAAGTTTGTATCAAGTTTGGTGCTGTTTTGGCGTGGACTTAGGAAGTTTGTACCTAGTTTGGTGCTGTTTTGGCGTGGACTTAGGAAGTTTGTACCAAGTTTGGTGCTGTTTTGGCGTGGACTTAGGAAGTTTGTACCAAGTTTGTTACTGTTTTGGCGTGGACTTAGGAAGTTGGTTCCAAGTTTGTTTCTGTTTTGGCGCGGACTTACGAAGTTTGTACCAAGTTTGGTTCTGTTTTGGCGTGGACTTAGGAAGTTTGTACCAAGTTTGTTACTGTTTTGGCGTGGACTTAGAAAGTTTGTATCAAGTTTGGTGCTGTTTTGGCGTGGACTTAGGAAGTTTGTACCAAGTTTGTTACTGTTTTGGCGTGGACTTAGGAAGTTTGTACCAAGTTTGTTACTGTTTTGGCGTGGACTTAGGAAGTTTGTACCAAGTTTGTTACTGTTTTGGCGTGGACTTAGGAAGTTTGTATCAAGTTTGGTGCTGTTTTGGCGTGGACTTAGGAAGTTTGTACCTAGTTTGTTTCTGTTTTGGCGTGGACTTAGGAAGTTTGTACCAAGTTTGTTACTGTTTTGGCGTGGACTTAGGAAGTTTGTACCAAGTTTGTTACTGTTTTGGCGTGGACTTAGGAAGTTTGTACCAAGTTTGTTACTGTTTTGGCGTGGACTTAGGAAGTTTGTACCAAGTTTGTTTCTGTTTTGGCGTGGACTTAGGAAGTTTGTACCAAGTTTGTTACTGTTTTGGCGTGGACTTAGGAAGTTTGTACCAAGTTTGTTTCTGTTTTGGCGCGACCTTACGAAGTTTGTACCAAGTTTGGTGCTGTTTTGGCGTGGACTTAGGAAGTTTGTACCAAGTTTGTTACTGTTTTGGCGTGGACTTAGAAAGTTTGTATCAAGTTTGGTGCTGTTTTGGCGTGGACTTAGAAAGTTTGTATCAAGTTTGGTGCTGTTTTGGCGTGGACTTAGGAAGTTTGTACCAAGTTTGTTACTGTTTTGGCGTGGACTTAGGAAGTTTGTACCAAGTTTGTTACTGTTTTGGCGTGGACTTTGGAAGTTTGTACCAAGTTTGTTACTGTTTTGGCGTGGACTTAGGAAGTTTGTACCAAGTTTGTTACTGTTTTGGCGTGGACTTAGGAAGTTTGTATCAAGTTTGGTGCTGTTTTGGCGTGGACTTAGAAAGTTTGTATCAAGTTTGGTGCTGTTTTGGCGTGGACTTAGGAAGTTTGTACCAAGTTTGTTACTGTTTTGGCGTGGACTTAGGAAGTTTGTACCAAGTTTGTTACTGTTTTGGCGTGGACTTTGGAAGTTTGTACCAAGTTTGTTACTGTTTTGGCGTGGACTTAGGAAGTTTGTACCAAGTTTGTTACTGTTTTGGCGTGGACTTAGGAAGTTTGTATCAAGTTTGGTGCTGTTTTGGCGTGGACTTAGAAAGTTTGTATCAAGTTTGGTGCTGTTTTGGCGTGGACTTAGGAAGTTTGTACCAAGTTTGTTACTGTTTTGGCGTGGACTTAGGAAGTTTGTACCAAGTTTGTTACTGTTTTGGCGTGGACTTAGGAAGTTTGTTCCAAGTTTGGTGCTGTTTTGGCGTGGACTTAGGAAGTTTGTACCAAGTTTGCAAGTGTTTTTGGGTAGTTTTAAGAAGTTTCTACAAAGTTTGTATTTGACACTCTGTTGCAACTCTGTTGGAATTCGGGTAGTTGTAGGAAGTTTGTACCAAGTTTGTTACTGTTTTGGCGTGGACTTAGGAAGTTTGTACCAAGTTTGTTACTGTTTTGGCGTGGACTTAGGAAGTTTGTACCAAGTTTGGTGCTGTTTTGGCGTGGACTTAGGAAGTTTGTACCAAGTTTGTTACTGTTTTGCCGTGGACTTAGGAAGTTTGTACCAAGTTTGTTACTGTTTTGGCGTGGACTTAGGAAGTTTGTACCAAGTTTGTTACTGTTTTGGCGTGGACTTAGGAAGTTTGTACCAAGTTTGGTGTTGTTTTGGCGTGGACTTAGGAAGTTTGTACCAAGTTTGTTACTGTTTTGGCGTGGACTTAGGAAGTTTGTACCAAGTTTGTTACTGTTTTGGCGTGGACTTAGGAAGTTTGTACCAAGTTTGTTACTGTTTTGGCGTGGACTTAGGAAGTTTGTACCAAGTTTGTTACTGTTTTGGCGTGGACTTAGGAAGTTTGTACCAAGTTTGTTACTGTTTTGGCGTGGACTTAGGAAGTTTGTATCAAGTTTGGTGCTGTTTTGGCGTGGACTTAGAAAGTTTGTATCAAGTTTGGTGCTGTTTTGGCGTGGACTTAGGAAGTTTGTACCAAGTTTGCAAGTGTTTTTGGGTAGTTTTAAGAAGTTTCTACAAAGTTTGTATTTGACACTCTGTTGCAACTCTGTTGGAATTCGGGTAGTTGTAGGAAGTTTGTATCAAGTTTGGTGCTGTTTTGGCGTGGACTTAGGAAGTTTGTACCAAGTTTGTTACTGTTTTGGCGTGGACTTAGGAAGTTTGTACCAAGTTTGTTTCTGTTTTGGCGCGGACTCACGAAGTTTGTACCAAGTTTGGTGCTGTTTTGGCGTGGACTTAGGAAGTTTGTACCAAGTTTGTTACTGTTTTGGCGTGGACTTAGGAAGTTTGTATCAAGTTTGGTGCTGTTTTGGCGTGGACTTAGGAAGTTTGTACCAAGTTTGTTACTGTTTTGGCGTGGACTTAGAAAGTTTGTATCAGGTTTGGTGCTGTTTTGGCGTGGACTTAGAAAGTTTGTATCAAGTTTGGTGCTGTTTTGGCGTGGACTTAGGAAGTTTGTACCAAGTTTGTTACTGTTTTGGCGTGGACTTAGGAAGTTTGTACCAAGTTTGGTGCTGTTTTGGCGTGGACTTAGGAAGTTTGTACCAAGTTTGTTACTGTTTTGGCGTGGACTTAGAAAGTTTGTATCAAGTTTGGTGCTGTTTTGGCGTGGACTTAGGAAGTTTGTACCAAGTTTGTTGCTGTTTTGGCGTGGACTTAGGAAGTTTGTACCAAGTTTGTTACTGTTTTGGCGTGGACTTAGGAAGTTTGTACCAAGTTTGTTACTGTTTTGGCGTGGACTTAGAAAGTTTGTATCAAGTTTGGTGCTGTTTTGGCGTGGACTTAGAAAGTTTGTATCAAGTTTGGTGCTGTTTTGGCGTGGACTTAGGAAGTTTGTACCAAGTTTGTTACTGTTTTGGCGTGGACTTAGGAAGTTTGTACCAAGTTTGGTGCTGTTTTGGCGTGGACTTAGGAAGTTTGTACCAAGTTTGTTACTGTTTTAGCGTGGACTTAGGAAGTTTGTACCATGTTTGGTGCTGTTTTGGCGTGGACTTAGGAAGTTTGTACCAAGTTTGGTGCTGTTTTGGCGTGGACTTAGGAAGTTTGTACCAAGTTTGGTGCTGTTTTGGCGTGGACTTAGGAAGTTTGTAACAAGTTTGCAAGTGTTTTTGGGTAGTTTTAAGAAGTTTCTACAAAGTTTGTATTTGACACTCTGTTGCAACTCTGTTGGAATTCGGGTAGTTGTAGGAAGTTTGTACTAAGTTTGCAAGTGTTTGTGGGTAGTTTTAAGAAGTTTCTACAAAGTTTGTATTTGACACTCTGTTGCAACTCTGTTGGAATTCGGGTAGTTGTAGGAAGTTTGTAACAAGTTTGTTACTGTTTTGGCGTGGACTTAGGAAGTTTGTACCAAGTTTGGTGCTGTTTTGGCGTGGACTTAGGAAGTTTGTACTAAGTTTGCAAGTGTTTTTGGGTAGTTTTAAGAAGTTTCTACAAAGTTTGTATTTGACAATCTGTTGCAACTCTGTTGGAATTCGGGTAGTTGTAGGAAGTTTGTACCAAGTTTGTTACCGTTTTGGCGTGGACTTAGGAAGTTTGTACCAAGTTTGTTACTGTTTTGGCGTGGACTTAGGAAGTTTGTACCAAGTTTGCAAGTGTTTTTGGGTAGTTTTAAGAAGTTTCTACAAAGTTTGTATTTGACACTCTGTTGCAACTCTGTTGGAATTCGGGTAGTTGTAGGAAGTTTGTACCAAGTTTGTTACTGTTTTGGCGTCGTCTTAGGAAGTTTGTACCAAGTTTGCAAGTGTTTTTGGGTAGTTTTAAGAAGTTTCTACAAAGTTTGTATTTGACACTCTGTTGCAACTCTGTTGGAATTCGGGTAGTTGTAGGAAGTTTGTACCAAGTTTGTTACAGTTTTGGCGTGGTCTTAGGAAGTTTGTACCAAGTTTGTTACTGTTTTGGCGTCGTCTTAGGAAGTTTGTACCAAGTTTGCAAGTGTTTTTGGGTAGTTTTAAGAAGTTTCTACAAAGTTTGTATTTGACACTCTGTTGCAACTCTGTTGGAATTCGGGTAGTTGTAGGAAGTTTGTACCAAGTTTGTTACAGTTTTGGCGTGGACTTAGGAAGTTTGTACCAAGTTTGGTGCTGTTTTGGCGTGGACTTAGGAAGTTTGTACCAAGTTTGCAAGTGTTTTTGGGTAGTTTTAAGAAGTTTCTACAAAGTTTGTATTTGACACTCTGTTGCAACTCTGTTGGAATTCGGGTAGTTGTAGGAAGTTTGTACCAAGTTTGTTACTGTTTTGGCGTGGACTTAGGAAGTTTGTACCAAGTTTGTTACTGTTTTGGCGTGGACTTAGGAAGTTTGTACCAAGTTTGGTGCTGTTTTGGCGTGGACTTAGGAAGTTTGTACCAAGTTTGTTACTGTTTTGGCGTGGACTTAGGAAGTTTGTACCAAGTTTGCAAGTGTTTTTGGGTAGTTTTAAGAAGTTTCTACAAAGTTTGTATTTGACACTCTGTTGCAACTCTGTTGGAATTCGGGTAGTTGTAGGAAGTTTGTACCAAGTTTGTTACTGTTTTGGCGTGGACTTAGGAAGTTTGTACCAAGTTTGTTACTGTTTTGGCGTGGACTTAGGAAGTTTGTACCAAGTTTGCAAGTGTTTTTGGGTAGTTTTAAGAAGTTTCTACAAAGTTTGTATTTGACACTCTGTTGCAACTCTGTTGGAATTCGGGTAGTTGTAGGAAGTTTGTACCAAGTTTGTTACTGTTTTGGCGTGGACTTAGGAAGTTTGTACCAAGTTTGTTACTGTTTTGGCGTGGACTTAGGAAGTTTGTACCAAGTTTGCAAGTGTTTTTGGGTAGTTTTAAGAAGTTTCTACAAAGTTTGTATTTGACACTCCGTTGCAACTCTGTTGGAATTCGGGTAGTTGTAGGAAGTTTGTACCAAGTTTGTTACTGTTTTGGCGTGGACTTAGGAAGTTTGTACCAAGTTTGTTACTGTTTTGGCGTGGACTTAGGAAGTTTGTACCAAGTTTGCAAGTGTTTTTGGGTAGTTTTAAGAAGTTTGTACAAAGTTTGTATTTGACACTCTGTTGCAACTCTGTTGGAATTCGGGTAGTTGTAGGAAGTTTGTACCAAGTTTGGTGCTGTTTTGGCGTGGTCTTAGGAAGTTTGTACCAAGTTTGGTGCTGTTTTGGCGTGGACTTAGGAAGTTTGTACCAAGTTTGCAAGTGTTTTTGGGTAGTTTTAAGAAGTTTCTACAAAGTTTGTATTTGACACTCTGTTGCAACTCTGTTGGAATTCGGGTAGTTGTAGGAAGTTTGTACCAAGTTTGTTACTGTTTTGGCGTGGACTTAGGAAGTTTGTACCAAGTTTGGTGCTGTTTTGGCGTGGACTTAGGAAGTTTGTACCAAGTTTGCAAGTGTTTTTGGGTAGTTTTAAGAAGTTTCTACAAAGTTTGTATTTGACACTCTGTTGCAACTCTGTTGGAATTCAGGTAGTTGTAGGAAGTTTGTACCAAGTTTGTTACTGTTTTGGCGTGGACTTAGGAAGTTTGTACCAAGTTTGGTGCTGTTTTGGCGTGGACTTAGGAAGTTTGTACCAAGTTTGCAAGTGTTTTTGGGTAGTTTTAAGAAGTTTCTACAAAGTTTGTATTTGACACTCTGTTGCAACTCTGTTGGAATTCGGGTAGTTGTAGGAAGTTTGTACCAAGTTTGTTACTGTTTTGGCGTGGACTTAGGAAGTTTGTACCAAGTTTGGTGCTGTTTTGGCGTGGACTTAGGAAGTTTGTACCAAGTTTGCAAGTGTTTTTGGGTAGTTTTAAGAAGTTTCTACAAAGTTTGTATTTGACACTCTGTTGCAACTCTGTTGGAATTCGGGTAGTTGTAGGAAGTTTGTACCAAGTTTGTTACTGTTTTGGCGTGGACTTAGGAAATTTGTACCAAGTTTGGTGCTGTTTTGGCGTGGACTTAGGAAGTTTGTACCAAGTTTGCAAGTGTTTTTGGGTAGTTTTAAGAAGTTTCTACAAAGTTTGTATTTGACACTCTGTTGCAACTCTGTTAGAATTCGGGTAGTTGTAGGAAGTTTGTACCAAGTTTGTTACTGTTTTGGCAAGGACTTAGGAAGTTTGTACCAAGTTTGGTGCTGTTTTGGCGTGGACTTAGGAAGTTTGTACCAAGTTTGCAAGTGTTTTTGGGTAGTTTTAAGAAGTTTCTACAAAGTTTGTATTTGACACTCTGTTGCAACTCTGTTGGAATTCGGGTAGTTGTAGGAAGTTTGTACCAAGTTTGTTACTGTTTTGGCAAGGACTTAGGAAGTTTGTACCAAGTTTGGTGCTGTTTTGGCGTGGACTTAGGAAGTTTGTACCAAGTTTGTTACTGTTTTGGCGTGGACTTAGGAAGTTTGTTACTGTTTTGGCGTGGACTTAGGAAGTTTGTACCAAGTTTGTTACTGTTTTGGCGTGGACTTAGGAAGTTTGTACCAAGTTTGTTACTGTTTTGGCGTAGACTTAGGAAGTTTGTACCAAGTTTGTTACTGTTTTGGCGTGGACTTAGGAAGTTTGTTACTGTTTTGGCGTGGACTTAGGAAGTTTGTACCAAGTTTGTTACTGTTTTGGCGTGGACTTAGGAAGTTTGTACCAAGTTTGGTGCTGTTTTGGCGTGGACTTAGGAAGTTTGTACCAAGTTTGTTACTGTTTTGGCGTGGACTTAGGAAGTTTGTACCAAGTTTGTAACTGTTTTGGCGTAGACTTAGGAAGTTTGTACCAAGTTTGTTACTGTTTTGGCGTGGACTTAGGAAATTTGTACCAAGTTTGGTGCTGTTTTGGCGTGGACTTAGGAAGTTTGTACCAAGTTTGCAAGTGTTTTTGGGTAGTTTTAAGAAGTTTCTACAAAGTTTGTATTTGACACTCTGTTGCAACTCTGTTGGAATTCGGGTAGTTGTAGGAAGTTTGTACCAAGTTTGTTACTGTTTTGGCAAGGACTTAGGAAGTTTGTACCAAGTTTGGTGCTGTTTTGGCGTGGACTTAGGAAGTTTGTACCAAGTTTGTTACTGTTTTGGCGTGGACTTAGGAAGTTTGTTACTGTTTTGGCGTGGACTTAGGAAGTTTGTACCAAGTTTGTTACTGTTTTGGCGTGGACTTAGGAAGTTTGTACCAAGTTTGTTACTGTTTTGGCGTGGACTTAGGAAGTGTGTACCAAGTTTGTTTCTGTTTTGGCGCGGACTTAGGAAGTTTGTACCAAGTTTGCAAGTGTTTTTGGGTAGTTTTAAGAAGTTTCTACAAAGTTTGTATTTGACACTCTGTTGCAACTCTGCTGGAATTCGGGTAGTTGTAGGAAGTTTGTACCAAGTTTGTTACTGTTTTGGCGTGGACTTAGGAAGTTTGTACCAAGTTTGGTGCTGTTTTGGCGTGGACTTAGGAAGTTTGTACCAAGTTTGCAAGTGTTTTTGGGTAGTTTTAAGAAGTTTCTACAAAGTTTGTATTTGACACTCTGTTGCAACTCTGTTGGAATTCGGGTAGTTGTAGGAAGTTTGTACCAAGTTTGTTACTGTTTTGGCGTGGTCTTAGGAAGTTTGTACCAAGTTTGGTGCTGTTTTGGCGTGGACTTAGGAAGTTTGTACCAAGTTTGCAAGTGTTTTTGGGTAGTTTTAAGAAGTTTCTACAAAGTTTGTATTTGACACTCTGTTGCAACTCTGTTGGAATTCGGGTAGTTGTAGGAAGTTTGTACCAAGTTTGTTACTGTTTTGGCGTGGACTTAGGAAGTTTGTACCAAGTTTGGTGCTGTTTTGGCGTGGACTTAGGAAGTTTGTACCAAGTTTGCAAGTGTTTTTGGGTAGTTTTAAGAAGTTTCTACAAAGTTTGTATTTGACACTCTGTTGCAACTCTGTTGGAATTCGGGTAGTTGTAGGAAGTTTGTACCAAGTTTGTTACTGTTTTGGCGTGGACTTAGGAAGTTTGTACCAAGTTTGCAAGTGTTTTTGGGTAGTTTTAAGAAGTTTCTACAAAGTTTGTATTTGACACTCTGTTGCAACTCTGTTGGAATTCGGGTAGTTGTAGGAAGTTTGTACCAAGTTTGTTACTGTTTTGGCGTGGTCTTAGGAAGTTTGTACCAAGTTTGGTGCTGTTTTGGCGTGGACTTAGGAAGTTTGTACCAAGTTTGCAAGTGTTTTTGGGTAGTTTTAAGAAGTTTCTACAAAGTTTGTATTTGACACTCTGTTGCAACTCTGTTGGAATTCGGGTAGTTGTAGGAAGTTTGTACCAAGTTTGTTACTGTTTTGGCGTGGACTTAGGAAGTTTGTACCAAGTTTGGTGCTGTTTTGGCGTGGACTTAGGAAGTTTGTACCAAGTTTGCAAGTGTTTTTGGGTAGTTTTAAGAAGTTTCTACAAAGTTTGTATTTGGCACTCTGTTGCAACTCTGTTGGAATTCGGGTAGTTGTAGGAAGTTTGTAACAAGTTTGTTACTGTTTTGGCGTGGACTTAGGAAGTTTGTACCAAGTTTGTTACTGTTTTGGCGTGGACTTAGGAAGTTTGTTCCAAGTTTGTTACTGTTTTGGCGTGGACTTAGGAAGTTTGTACCAAGTTTGTTACTGTTTTGGCGTGGACTTAGGAAGTGTGTACCAAGTTTGTTTCTGTTTTGGCGCGGACTTAGGAAGTTTGTACCAAGTTTGCAAGTGTTTTTGGGTAGTTTTAAGAAGTTTCTACAAAGTTTGTATTTGACACTCTGTTGCAACTCTGTTGGAATTCGGGTAGTTGTAGGAAGTTTGTACCAAGTTTGTTACTGTTTTGGCGTGGACTTAGGAAGTTTGTACCAAGTTTGCAAGTGTTTTTGGGTAGTTTTAAGAAGTTTCTACAAAGTTTGTATTTGACACTCTGTTGCAACTCTGTTGGAATTCGGGTAGTTGTAGGAAGTTTGTACCAAGTTTGTTACTGTTTTGGCGTGGACTTAGGAAGTTTGTACCAAGTTTGCAAGTGTTTTTGGGTAGTTTTAAGAAGTTTCTACAAAGTTTGTATTTGACACTCTGTTGCAACTCTGTTGGAATTCGGGTAGTTGTAGGAAGTTTGTACCAAGTTTGTTACTGTTTTGGCGTGGACTTAGGAAGTTTGTACCAAGTTTGGTGCTGTTTTGGCGTGGACTTAGGAAGTTTGTACCAAGTTTGCAAGTGTTTTTGGGTAGTTTTAAGAAGTTTCTACAAAGTTTGTATTTGACACTCTGTTGCAACTCTGTTGGAATTCGGGTAGTTGTAGGAAGTTTGTAACAAGTTTGTTACTGTTTTGGCGTGGACTTAGGAAGTTTGTACCAAGTTTGTTACTGTTTTGGCGTGGACTTAGGAAGTTTGTTCCAAGTTTGTTACTGTTTTGGCGTGGACTTAGGAAGTTTGTACCAAGTTTGTTACTGTTTTGGCGTGGTCTTAGGAAGTTTGTACCAAGTTTGCAAGTGTTTTTGGGTAGTTTTAAGAAGTTTCTACAAAGTTTGTATTTGACACTCTGTTGCAACTTTGTTGGAATTCGGGTAGTTGTAGGAAGTTTGTACCAAGTTTGTTACTGTTTTGGCGTGGACTTAGGAAGTTTGTACCAAGTTTGTTACTGTTTTGGCGTGGACTTAGGAAGTTTGTACCAAGTTTGTTACTGTTTTGGCGTGGACTTAGGAAGTTTGTACCAAGTTTGTTTCTGTTTTGGCGCGGACTTACGAAGTTTGTACCAAGTTTGGTGCTGTTTTGGCGTGGACTTAGGAAGTTTGTACCTAGTTTGTTACTGTTTTGGCGTGGACTTAGGAAGTTTGAACCAAGTTTGGTGCTGTTTTGGCGTGGACTTAGGAAGTTTGTACCAAGTTTGTTACTGTTTTGGCGTGGACTTAGGAAGTTTGTACCAAGTTTGTTACTGTTTTGGCGTGGACTTAGGAAGTTTGTACCAAGTTTGTTACTGTTTTGGCGTGGACTTAGGAAGTTTGTACCAAGTTTGTTACTGTTTTGGCGCGTTTTACGAAGTTTGTACCAAGTTTGGTGCTGTTTTGGCGTGGACTTAGGAAGTTTGTATCAAGTTTGGTGCTGTTTTGGCGTGGACTTAGGAAGTTTGTACCAAGTTTGTTTCTGTTTTGGCGTGGACTTAGGAACTTTGCACCAAGTTTGTTACTGTTTTGGCGTGGACTTAGGAAGTTTGTATCAAGTTTGTTACTGTTTTGGCGTGGACTTAGGAAGTTTGTACCAAGTTTGGTGCTGTTTTGGCGTGGACTTAGGAAGTTTGTACCAAGTTTGTTACTGTTTTGGCGTGGACTTAGGAAGTTTGTACCAAGTTTGTTACTGTTTTGGCGTGGACTTAGGAAGTTTGTACCAAGTTTGTTACTGTTTTGGCGTGGACTTAGGAAGTTTGTACCAAGTTTGTTACTGTTTTGGCGTGGACTTAGGAAGTTTGTACCAAGTTTGTTACTGTTTTGGCGTGGACTTAGGAAGTTTGTACCTAGTTTGTTACTGTTTTGGCGTGGACTTAGGAAGTTTGAACCAAGTTTGGTGCTGTTTTGGCGTGGACTTAGGAAGTTTGTACCAAGTTTGTTACTGTTTTGGCGTGGACTTAGGAAGTTTGTACCAAGTTTGTTACTGTTTTGGCGTGGACTTAGGAAGTTTGTACCAAGTTTGTTACTGTTTTGGCGTGGACTTAGGAAGTTTGTACCAAGTTTGTTACTGTTTTGGCGTGGACTTAGGAAGTTTGTACCAAGTTTGGTGCTGTTTTGGCGCGGACTTACGAAGTTTGTACCAAGTTTGTTTCTGTTTTGGCGCGGACTTAGGAAGTTTGTACCAAGTTTGGTGCTGTTTTGGCGTGGACTTAGAAAGTTTGTACCAAGTTTGGTGCTGTTTTGGCGTGGACTTAGGAAGTTTGTACCAAGTTTGGTGCTGTTTTGGCGTGGACTTAGGAAGTTTGTACCAAGTTTGTTACTGTTTTGGCGTGGACTAAGGAAGTTTGTACCAAGTTTGGTGCTGTTTTGGCGTGGACTTAGGAAGTTTGTACCAAGTTTGTTACTGTTTTGGCGTGGACTTAGGAAGTTTGTATCAAGTTTGGTGCTGTTTTGGCGTGGACTTAGGAAGTTTGTATCAAGTTTGGTGCTGTTTTGGCGTGGACTTAGGAAGTTTGTACCAAGTTTGTTACTGTTTTGGCGTGGACTTAGGAAGTTTGTACCAAGTTTGTTACTGTTTTGGCGTGGACTTAGGAAGTTTGTACCAAGTTTGTTACTGTTTTGGCGTGGACTTAGGAAGTTTGTACCAAGTTTGTTACTGTTTTGGCGTGGACTTAGGAAGTTTGTACCAAGTTTGGTGCTGTTTTGGCGTGGACTTAGGAAGTTTGTACCTAGTTTGTTACTGTTTTGGCGTGGACTTAGGAAGTTTGTACCAAGTTTGGTGCTGTTTTGGCGTGGACTTAGGAAGTTTGTACCAAGTTTGTTACTGTTTTGGCGTGGACTTAGGAAGTTTGTACCAAGTTTGTTACTGTTTTGGCGTGGACTTAGGAAGTTTGTACCAAGTTTGTTACTGTTTTGGCGTGGACTTAGGAAGTTTGTACCAAGTTTGTTACTGTTTTGGCGTGGACTTAGGAAGTTTGTACCAAGTTTGTTACTGTTTTGGCGTGGACTTAGGAAGTTTGTACCAAGTTTGGTGCTGTTTTGGCGTGGACTTAGGAAGTTTGTACCAAGTTTGTTACTGTTTTGGCGTGGACTTAGGAAGTTTGTACCAAGTTTGTTACTGTTTTGGCGTGGACTTAGGAAGTTTGTACCAAGTTTGTTACTGTTTTGGCGTGGACTTAGGAAGTTTGTACCAAGTTTGGTGCTGTTTTGGCGTGGACTTAGGAAGTTTGTACCTAGTTTGTTACTGTTTTGGCGTGGACTTAGGAAGTTTGTACCAAGTTTGTTACTGTTTTGGCGTGGACTTAGGAAGTTTGTACCAAGTTTGGTGCTGTTTTGGCGTGGACTTAGGAAGTTTGTATCAAGTTTGTTACTGTTTTGGCGTGGACTTAGGAAGTTTGTACCAAGTTTGTTACTGTTTTGGCGTGGACTTAGGAAGTTTGTACCAAGTTTGGTGCTGTTTTGGCGTGGACTTAGGAAGTTTGTACCAAGTTTGTTACTGTTTTGGCGTGGACTTAGGAAGTTTGTACCAAGTTTGTTACTGTTTTGGCGTGGACTTAGGAAGTTTGTACCAAGTTTGTTACTGTTTTGGCGTGGACTTAGGAAGTTTGTACCAAGTTTGTTACTGTTTTGGCGTAGACTTAGGAAGTTTGTACCAAGTTTGGTGCTGTTTTGGCGTGGACTTAGGAAGTTTGTACCAAGTTTGTTACTGTTTTGGCGTGGACTTAGGAAGTTTGTATCAAGTTTGGTGCTGTTTTGGCGTGGACTTAGAAAGTTTGTATCAAGTTTGGTGCTGTTTTGGCGTGGACTTAGAAAGTTTGTACCAAGTTTGGTGCTGTTTTGGCGTGGACTTAGGAAGTTTGTACCAAGTTTGTTACTGTTTTGGCGTGGACTTAGGAAGTTTGTACCAAGTTTGTTACTGTTTTGGCGTGGACTTAGGAAGTTTGTACCAAGTTTGGTGCTGTTTTGGCGTGGACTTAGGAAGTTTGTACCAAGTTTGTTACTGTTTTGGCGTGGACTTAGGAAGTTTGTATCAAGTTTGGTGCTGTTTTGGCGTGGACTTAGAAAGTTTGTATCAAGTTTGGTGCTGTTTTGGCGTAGACTTAGGAAGTTTGTACCAAGTTTGGTGCTGTTTTGGCGTGGACTTAGGAAGTTTGTACCAAGTTTGTTACTGTTTTGGCGTGGACTTAGGAAGTTTGTACCAAGTTTGTTACTGTTTTGGCGTGGACTTAGGAAGTTTGTACCAAGTTTGTTACTGTTTTGGTGTGGACTTAGGAAGTTTGTACCAAGTTTGTTACTGTTTTGGCGTGGACTTAGGAAGTTTGTACCAAGTTTGGTGCTGTTTTGGCGCGGACTTACGAAGTTTGTACCAAGTTTGGTGATGTTTTGGCGTGGACTTAGGAAGTTTGTACCAAGTTTGTTACTGTTTTGGCGTGGACTTAGGAAGTTTGTACCAAGTTTGTTACTGTTTTGGCGTGGACTTAGGAAGTTTGTACCAAGTTTGGTGCTGTTTTGGCGTGGACTTAGGAAGTTTGTACCAAGTTTGTTACTGTTTTGGCGTGGACTTAGGAAGTTTGTACCAAGTTTGTTACTGTTTTGGCGTGGACTTAGGAAGTTTGTACCAAGTTTGTTACTGTTTTGGCGTGGTCTTAGGAAGTTTGTACCAAGTTTGGTGCTGTTTTGGCGTGGACTTAGGAAGTTTGTACCAAGTTTGTTACTGTTTTGGAATGGTCTTAGGAAGTTTGTACCAAGTTTGGTGCTGTTTTGGCGTGGACTTAGGAAGTTTGTACCAAGTTTGCAAGTGTTTTTGGGTAGTTTTAAGAAGTTTCTACAAAGTTTGTATTTGACACTCTGTTGCAACTCTGTTGGAATTCGGGTAGTTGTAGGAAGTTTGTACCAAGTTTGTTACTGTTTTGGCGTGGTCTTAGGAAGTTTGTACCAAGTTTGCAAGTGTTTTTGGGTAGTTTTAAGAAGTTTCTACAAAGTTTGTATTTGACACTCTGTTGCAACTCTGTTGGAATTCGGGTAGTTGTAGGAAGTTTGTACCAAGTTTGTTACTGTTTTGGCCTGGACTTAGGAAGTTTGTACCAAGTTTGGTGCTGTTTTGGCGTGGACTTAGGAAGTTTGTACCAAGTTTGGTGCTGTTTTGGCGTGGACTTAGGAAGTTTGTACCAAGTTTGTTACTGTTTTGGCGTGGTCTTAGGAAGTTTGTACCAAGTTTGGTGCTGTTTTGGCGTGGACTTAGGAAGTTTGTACCAAGTTTGTTACTGTTTTGGCGTGGTCTTAGGAAGTTTGTACCAAGTTTGGTGCTGTTTTGGCGTGGACTTAGGAAGTTTGTACCAAGTTTGCAAGTGTTTTTGGGTAGTTTTAAGAAGTTTCTATAAAATTTGTATTTGACACTCTGTTGCAACTCTGTTGGAATTCGGGTAGTTGTAGGAAGTTTGTACCAAGTTTGTTACTGTTTTGGCGTGGACTTAGGAAGTTTGTACCAAGTTTGTTACTGTTTTGGCGTGGACTTAGGAAGTTTGTACCAAGTTTGGTGCTGTTTTGGCGTGGACTTAGGAAGTTTGTACCAAGTTTGTTACTGTTTTTGCGTCGTCTTAGGAAGTTTGTACCAAGTTTGCAAGTGTTTTTGGGTAGTTTTAAGAAGTTTCTACAAAGTTTGTATTTGACACTCTGTTGCAACTCTGTTGGAATTCGGGTAGTTGTAGGAAGTTTGTACCAAGTTTGTTACTGTTTTGGCGAGGACTTAGGAAGTTTGTACCAAGCTTGTTACTGTTTTGGCGTCGTCTTAGGAAGTTTGTACCAAGTTTGCAAGTGTTTTTGGCTAGTTTTAAGAAGTTTCTACAAAGTTTGTATTTGACACTCTGTTGCAACTCTGTTGGAATTCGGGTAGTTGTAGGAAGTTTGTACCAAGTTTGTTACTGTTTTGGCGTGGATTTAGGAAGTTTGTCCCAAGTTTGGTGCTGTTTTGGCGTGGACTTAGGAAGTTTGTACCAAGTTTGCAAGTGTTTTTGGGTAGCTTTAAGAAGTTTCTACAAAGTTTGTATTTGACACTCTGTTGCAACTCTGTTGGAATTCGGGTAGTTGTAGGAAGTTTGTACCAAGTTTGGTGCTGTTTTGGCGTGGTCTTAGGAAGTTTGTACCAAGTTTGGTGCTGTTTTGGCGTGGACTTAGGAAGTTTGTACCAAGTTTGCAAGTGTTTTTGGGTAGTTTTAAGAAGTTTCTACAAAGTTTGTATTTGACACTCTGTTGCAACTCTGTTGGAATTCGGGTAGTTGTAGGAAGTTTGTACCAAGTTTGTTACTGTTTTGGCGTGGACTTAGGAAGTTTGTACCAAGTTTGTTACTGTTTTGGCGTGGTCTTAGGAAGTTTGTACCAAGTTTGCAAGTGTTTTTGGGTAGTTTTAAGAAGTTTCTACAAAGTTTGTAGTTGACACTCTGTTGCAACTCTGTTGGAATTCGGGTAGTTGTAGGAAGTTTGTACCAAGTTTGGTGCTGTTTTGGCGTGGACTTAGGAAGTTTGTACCAAGTTTGTTACTGTTTTGGCGTGGACTTAGGAAGTTTGTACCAAGTTTGCAAGTGTTTTTGGGTAGTTTTAAGAAGTTTCTACAAAGTTTGTATTTGACACTCTGTTGCAACTCTGTTGGAATTCGGGTAGTTGTAGGAAGTTTGTACCAAGTTTGTTACTGTTTTGGCGTGGACTTAGGAAGTTTGTACCAAGTTTGGTGCTGTTTTGGCGTGGACTTAGGAAGTTTGTACCAAGTTTGCAAGTGTTTTTGGGTAGTTTTAAGAAGTTTCTACAAAGTTTGTATTTGACACTCTGTTGCAACTCTGTTGGAATTCGGGTAGTTGTAGGAAGTTTGTACCAAGTTTGTTACTGTTTTGGCGTGGACTTAGGAAGTTTGTACCAAGTTTGTTACTGTTTTGGCGTGGACTCAGGAAGTTTGTACCAAGTTTGGTGCTGTTTTGGCGTGGACTTAGGAAGTTTGTACCAAGTTTGGTGCTGTTTTGGCGTGGTCTTAGGAAGTTTGTACCAAGTTTGGTGCTGTTTTGGCGTGGACTTAGGAAGTTTGTACCAAGTTTGGTGCTGTTGTGGCGTGGTCTTAGGAAGTTTGTACCAAGTTTGTTATTGTTTTGGCGTGGACTTAGGAAGTTTGTACCAAGTTTGGTGCTGTTTTGGCGTGGACTTAGGAAGTTTGTACCAAGTTTGGTGCTGTTTTGGCGTGGACTTAGGAAGTTTGTACCAAGTTTGTTACTGTTTTGGCGTCGACTTAGGAAGTTTGTACCAAGTTTGCAAGTGTTTTTGGGTAGTTTTAAGAAGTTTCTACAAAGTTTGTATTTGACACTCTGTTGCAACTCTGTTGGAATTCGGGTAGTTGTAGGAAGTTTGTACCAAGTTTGGTGCTGTTTTGGCGTGGACTTAGGAAGTTTGTACCAAGTTTGGTGCTGTTTTGGCGTGGACTTAGGAAGTTTGTACCAAGTTTGGTGCTGTTTTGGCGTGGACTTAGGAAGTTTGTACCAAGTTTGCAAGTGTTTTTGGGTAGTTTTAAGAAGTTTCTACAAAGTTTGTATTTGACACTCTGTTGCAACTATGTTGGAATTCGGGTAGTTGTAGGAAGTTTGTACCAAGTTTGTTACTGTTTTAGCGTGGACTTAGGAAGTTTGTACCAAGTTTGTTACTGTTTTGGCGTGGACTTAGGAAGTTTGTACCAAGTTTGCAAGTGTTTTTGGGTAGTTTTAAGAAGTTTCTACAAAGTTTGTATTTGACACTCTGTTGCAACTCTGTTGGAATTCGGGTAGTTGTAGGAAGTTTGTACCAAGTTTGTTACTGTTTTGGCGTGGACTTAGGAAGTTTGTACCAAGTTTGTTACTGTTTTGGCGTGGACTTAGGAAGTTTGTACCAAGTTTGCAAGTGTTTTTGGGTAGTTTTAAGAAGTTTCTACAAAGTTTGTATTTGACACTCTGTTGCAACTCTGTTGGAATTCGGGTAGTTGTAGGAAGTTTGTACCAAGTTTGTTACTGTTTTGGCGTGGACTTAGGAAGTTTGTACCAAGTTTGCAAGTGTTTTTGGGTAGTTTTAAGAAGTTTCTACAAAGTTTGTATTTGACACTCTGTTGCAACTCTGTTGGAATTCGGGTAGTTGTAGGAAGTTTGTACCAAGTTTGTTACTGTTTTGGCGTGGACTTAGGAAGTTTGTACCAAGTTTGTTACTGTTTTGGCGTGGACTTAGGAAGTTTGTAACAAGTTTGCTACTATTTTGGCGTGGACTTAGGAAGTTTGTAACAAGTTTGCTACTGTTTTGGCGTGGACTAAGGAAGTTTGTAACAAGTTTGCTACTGTTCTGGCGTGGACTTAGGAAGTTTGTACCAAGTTTGTTACTGTTTTGGCGCGGACTTAGGAAGTTTGTACCAAGTTGGTTTCTGTTTTGGCGTGGACTTAGGAAGTTTGTACCAAGTTTGGTGCTGTTTTGGCGTGGACTTAGGAAGTTTGTACCAAGTTTGCAAGTGTTTTTGGGTAGTTTTAAGAAGTTTCTACAAAGTTTGTATTTGACACTCTGTTGCAACTCTGTTGGAATTCGGGTAGTTGTAGGAAGTTTGTACCAAGTTTGTTACTGTTTTGGCGTGGACTTAGGAAGTTTGTACCAAGTTTGTTACTGTTTTGGCGTGGACTTAGGAAGTTTGTACCAAGTTTGCAAGTGTTTTTGGGTAGTTTTAAGAAGTTTCTACAAAATTTGTATTTGACACTCTGTTGCAACTCTGTTGGAATTCGGGTAGTTGTAGGAAGTTTGTACCAAGTTTGTTACTGTTTTGGCGTGGACTTAGGAAGTTTGTACCAAGTTTGTAACTGTTTTGGCGTGGACTTAGGAAGTTTGTAACAAGTTTGCTACTGTTTTGGCGTGGACTTAGGAAGTTTGTAACAAGTTTGCTACTGTTTTGGCGTGGACTAAGGAAGTTTGTAACAAGTTTGCTACTGTTCTGGCGTGGACTTAGGAAGTTTGTACCAAGTTTGTTACTGTTTTGGCGCGGACTTAGGAAGTTTGTACCAAGTTGGTTTCTGTTTTGGCGTGGACTTAGGAAGTTTGTACCAAGTTTGGTGCTGTTTTGGCGTGGACTTAGGAAGTTTGTACCAAGTTTGCAAGTGTTTTTGGGTAGTTTTAAGAAGTTTCTACAAAGTTTGTATTTGACACTCTGTTGCAACTCTGTTGGAATTCGGGTAGTTGTAGGAAGTTTGTACCAAGTTTGTTACTGTTTTGGCGTGGACTTAGGAAGTTTGTACCAAGTTTGTTACTGTTTTGGCGTGGACTTAGGAAGTTTGTACCAAGTTTGCAAGTGTTTTTGGGTAGTTTTAAGAAGTTTCTACAAAGTTTGTATTTGACACTCTGTTGCAACTCTGTTGGAATTCGGGTAGTTGTAGGAAGTTTGTACCAAGTTTGTTACTGTTTTGGCGTGGACTTAGGAAGTTTGTACCAAGTTTGCAAGTGTTTTTGGGTAGTTTTAAGAAGTTTCTACAAAGTTTGTATTTGACACTCTGTTGCAACTCTGTTGGAATTCGGGTAGTTGTAGGAAGTTTGTACCAAGTTTGTTACTGTTTTGGCGTGGACTTAGGAAGTTTGTACCAAGTTTGCAAGTGTTTTTGGGTAGTTTTAAGAAGTTTCTACAAAGTTTGTATTTGACACTCTGTTGCAACTCTGTTGGAATTCGGGTAGTTGTAGGAAGTTTGTACCAAGTTTGTTACTGTTTTGGCGTGGACTTAGGAAGTTTGTACCAAGTTTGTTACTGTTTTGGCGTGGACTTAGGAAGTTTGTACCAAGTTTGCAAGTGTTTTTGGGTAGTTTTAAGAAGTTTCTACAAAGTTTGTATTTGACACTCTGTTGCAACTCTGTTGGAATTCGGGTAGTTGTAGGAAGTTTGTACCAAGTTTGTTACTGTTTTGGCGTGGACTTAGGAAGTTTGTACCAAGTTTGTTACTGTTTTGGCGTGGACTTAGGAAGTTTGTACCAAGTTTGCAAGTGTTTTTGGGTAGTTTTAAGAAGTTTCTACAAAGTTTGTATTTGACACTCTGTTGCAACTCTGTTGGAATTCGGGTAGTTGTAGGAAGTTTGTACCAAGTTTGTTACTGTTTTGGCGTGGACTTAGGAAGTTTGTACCAAGTTTGTTACTGTTTTGGCGTGGACTTAGGAAGTTTGTACCAAGTTTGCAAGTGTTTTTGGGTAGTTTTAAGAAGTTTCTACAAAGTTTGCATTTGACACTCTGTTGCAACTCTGTTGGAATTCGGGTAGTTGTAGGAAGTTTGTACCAAGTTTGTTACTGTTTTGGCGTGGACTTAGGAAGTTTGTACCAAGTTTGTTACTGTTTTGGCGTGGACTTAGGAAGTTTGTACCAAGTTTGCAAGTGTTTTTGGGTAGTTTTAAGAAGTTTCTACAAAGTTTGTATTTGACACTCTGTTGCAACTCTGTTGGAATTCGGGTAGTTGTAGGAAGTTTGTACCAAGTTTGTTACTGTTTTGGCGTGGACTTAGGAAGTTTGTACCAAGTTTGTTACTGTTTTGGCGTGGACTTAGGAAGTTTGTACCAAGTTTGCAAGTGTTTTTGGGTAGTTTTAAGAAGTTTCTACAAAGTTTGTATTTGACACTCTGTTGCAACTCTGTTGGAATTCGGGTAGTTGTAGGAAGTTTGTACCAAGTTTGTTACTGTTTTGGCGTGGACTTAGGAAGTTTGTACCAAGTTTGTTACTGTTTTGGCGTGGACTTAGGAAGTTTGTACCAAGTTTGCAAGTGTTTTTGGGTAGTTTTAAGAAGTTTCTACAAAGTATGTATTTGACACTCTGTTGCAACTCTGTTGGAATTCGGGTAGTTGTAGGAAGTTTGTACCAAGTTTGTTACTGTTTTGGCGTGGTCTTAGGAAGTTTGTACCAAGTTTGGTGCTGTTTTGGCGTGGACTTAGGAAGTTTGTACCAAGTTTGTTACTGGTTTGGCGTGGACTTAGGAAGTTTGTACCAAGTTTGTTACTGTTTTGGCGTGGACTTAGGAAGTTTGTACCAAGTTTGCAAGTGTTCTTGGGTAGTTTTAAGAAGTTTCTACAAAGTTTGTATTTGACACTCTGTTGCAACTCTGTTGGAATTCGGGTAGTTGTAGGAAGTTTGTACCAAGTTTGTTACTGTTTTGGCGTGGACTTAGGAAGTTTGTACCAAGTTTGGTGCTGTTTTGGCGTGGACTTAGGAAGTTTGTACCAAGTTTGCAAGTGTTTTTGGGTAGTTTTAAGAAGTTTCTACAAAGTTTGTATTTGACACTCTGTTGCAACTCTGTTGGAATTCGGGTAGTTGTAGGAAGTTTGTACCAAGTTTGTTACTGTTTTGGCGTGGACTTAGGAAGTTTGTACCAAGTTTGTTACTGTTTTGGCGTGGACTTAGGAAGTTTGTACCAAGTTTGCAAGTGTTTTTGGGTAGTTTTAAGAAGTTTCTACAAAGTTTGTATTTGACACTCTGTTGCAACTCTGTTGGAATTCGGGTAGTTGTAGGAAGTTTGTACCAAGTTTGTTACTGTTTTGGCGTGGACTTAGGAAGTTTGTACCAAGTTTGGTGCTGTTTTGGCGTGGACTTAGGAAGTTTGTACCAAGTTTGTTACTGTTTTGGCGTGGTCTTAGGAAGTTTGTACCAAGTTTGGTGCTGTTTTGGCGTGGACTTAGGAAGTTTGTACCAAGTTTGCAAGTGTTTTTGGGTAGTTTTAAGAAGTTTCTACAAAGTTTGTATTTGACACTCTGTTGCAACTCTGTTGGAATTCGGGTAGTTGTAGGAAGTTTGTACCAAGTTTGTTACTGTTTTGGCGTGGACTTAGGAAGTTTGTACCAAGTTTGGTGCTGTTTTGGCGTGGACTTAGGAAGTTTGTACCAAGTTTGCAAGTGTTTTTGGGTAGTTTTAAGAAGTTTCTACAAAGTTTGTATTTGACACTCTGTTGCAACTCTGTTGGAATTCGGGTAGTTGTAGGAAGTTTGTACCAAGTTTGTTACTGTTTTGGCGTGGTCTTAGGAAGTTTGTACCAAGTTTGCAAGTGTTTTTGGGTAGTTTTAAGAAGTTTCTACAAAGTTTGTATTTGACACTCTGTTGCAACTCTGTTGGAATTCGGGTAGTTGTAGGAAGTTTGTACCAAGTTTGTTATTGTTTTGGCGTGGTCTTAGGAAGTTTGTACCAAGTTTGCAAGTGTTTTTGGGTAGTTTTTAGAAGTTTCTACAAAGTTTGTATTTGACACTCTGTTGCAACTCTGTTGGAATTCGGGTAGTTGTAGGAAGTTTGTACCAAGTTTGTTACTGTTTTGGCGTGGATTTAGGAAGTTTGTACCAAGTTTGTTACTGTTTTGGCGTGGACTTAGGAAGTTTGTACCAAGTTTGGTGCTGTTTTGGCGTGGACTTAGGAAGTTTGTACCAAGTTTGTTACTGTTTTGGCGTGGACTTAGGAAGTTTGTACCAAGTTTGCAAGTGTTTTTGGGTAGTTTTAAGAAGTTTCTACAAAGTTTGTATTTGACACTCTGTTGCAACTCTGTTGGAATTCGGGTAGTTGTAGGAAGTTTGTACCAAGTTTGTTACTGTTTTGGCGTGGACTTAGGAAGTTTGTACCAAGTTTGGTGCTGTTTTGGCGTGGACTTAGGAAGTTTGTACCAAGTTTGCAAGTGTTTTTGGGTAGTTTTAAGAAGTTTCTACAAAGTTTGTATTTGACACTCTGTTGCAACTCTGTTGGAATTCGGGTAGTTGTAGGAAGTTTGTACCAAGTTTGTTACTGTTTTGGCGTGGACTTAGGAAGTTTTTACCAAGTTTGTTACTGTTTTGGCGTGGACTTAGGAAGTTTGTACCAAGTTTGCAAGTGTTTTTGGGTAGTTTTAAGAAGTTTCTACAAAGTTTGTATTTGACACTCTGTTGCAACTCTGTTGGAATTCGGGTAGTTGTAGGAAGTTTGTACCAAGTTTGTTACTGTTTTGGCGTGGACTTAGGAAGTTTGTACCAAGTTTGGTGCTGTTTTGGCGTGGACTTAGGAAGTTTGTACCAAGTTTGCAAGTGTTTTTGGGTAGTTTTAAGAAGTTTCTACAAAGTTTGTATTTGACACTCTGTTGCAACTCTGTTGGAATTCGGGTAGTTGTAGGAAGTTTGTACCAAGTTTGTTACTGTTTTGGCGTGGACTTAGGAAGTTTGTACCAAGTTTGGTGCTGTTTTGGCGTGGACTTAGGAAGTTTGTACCAAGTTTGCAAGTGTTTTTGGGTAGTTTTAAGAAGTTTCTACAAAGTTTGTATTTGACACTCTGTTGCAACTCTGTTGGAATTCGGGTAGTTGTAGGAAGTTTGTACCAAGTTTGTTACTGTTTTGGCGTGGACTTAGGAAGTTTGTACCAAGTTTGTTACTGTTTTGGCGTGGACTTAGGAAGTTTGTACCAAGTTTGGTGCTGTTTTGGCGTGGACTTAGGAAGTTTGTACCAAGTTTGGTGCTGTTTTGGCGTGGACTTAGGAAGCTTGTACCAAGTTTGTTACTGTTTTGGCGTGGACTTAGGAAGTTTGTACCAAGTTTGCAAGTGTTTTTGGGTAGTTTTAAGAAGTTTCTACAAAGTTTGTATTTGACACTCTGTTGCAACTCTGTTGGAATTCGGGTAGTTGTAGGAAGTTTGTACCAAGTTTGGTGCTGTTTTGGCGTGGACTTAGGAAGTTTGTTCCAAGTTTGTTACTGTTTTGGCGTCGTCTTAGGAAGTTTGTACCAAGTTTGGTGCTGTTTTGGCGTGGACTTAGGAAGTTTGTACCAAGTTTGGTGCTGTTTTGGCGTGGACTTAGGAAGCTTGTACCAAGTTTGTTACTGTTTTGGCGTGGACTTAGGAAGTTTGTACCAAGTTTGTTACTGTTTTGGCGTGGACTTAGGAAGTTTGTATCAAGTTTGTTACTGTTTTGGCGTGGACTTAGGAAGTTTGTACCAAGTTTGTTACTGTTTTGGCGTGGACTTACGAAGTTTGTACCAAGTTTGGTGCTGTTTTGGCGTGGACTTAGGAAGTTTGTACCAAGTTTGTTACTGTTTTGGCGTGGACTTAGGAAGTTTGTACCAAGTTTGTTACTGTTTTGGCGTGGACTTAGGAAGTTTGTACCAAGTTTGGTGCTGTTTTGGCGCGGACTTACGAAGTTTGTACCAAGTTTGGTGATGTTTTGGCGTGGACTTAGGAAGTTTGTATCAAGTTTGGTGCTGTTTTGGCGTGGACTTAGGAAGTTTGTACCAAGTTTGTTACTGTTTTGGCGTGGACTTAGGAAGTTTGTACCAAGTTTGGTGCTGTTTTGGCGCGGACTTACGAAGTTTGTACCAAGTTTGGTGATGTTTTGGCGTGGACTTAGGAAGTTTGTATCAAGTTTGGTGCTGTTTTGGCGTGGACTTAGGAAGTTTGTACCAAGTTTGTTACTGTTTTGGCGTGGACTTAGGAAGTTTGTACCAAGTTTGTTACTGTTTTGGCGTGGACTTAGGAAGTTTGTACCAAGTTTGTTACTGTTTTGGCGTGGACTTAGGAAGTTTGTACCAAGTTTGTTACTGTTTTGGCGTGGACTTAGGAAGTTTGTACCAAGTTTGGTGCTGTTTTGGCGCGGACTTACGAAGTTTGTACCAAGTTTGGTGATGTTTTGGCGTGGACTTAGGAAGTTTGTATCAAGTTTGGTGCTGTTTTGGCGTGGACTTAGGAAGTTTGTACCAAGTTTGTTACTGTTTTGGCGTGGACTTAGGAAGTTTGTACCAAGTTTGGTGCTGTTTTGGCGCGGACTTACGAAGTTTGTACCAAGTTTGGTGATGTTTTGGCGTGGACTTAGGAAGTTTGTATCAAGTTTGGTGCTGTTTTGGCGTGGACTTAGGAAGTTTGTACCAAGTTTGTTACTGTTTTGGCGTGGACTTAGGAAGTTTGTACCAAGTTTGTTACTGTTTTGGCGTGGACTTAGGAAGTTTGTACCAAGTTTGTTACTGTTTTGGCGTGGACTTAGGAAGTTTGTACCAAGTTTGTTACTGTTTTGGCGTGGACTTAGGAAGTTTGTACCAAGTTTGGTGCTGTTTTGGCGCGGACTTACGAAGTTTGTACCAAGTTTGGTGATGTTTTGGCGTGGACTTAGGAAATTTGTATCAAGTTTGTGTAGTGTATAATTATTATTGTAATATTTGTGATAAGCATTAGACATAAGTATTAGTTCTAGTTTTGTATTAGTGATAGCATTAAGGATAGTGGTCAGTCGTTATCGAGCCGTCAATAAATGCAGTCATCACAATTTGGCGACGAGGAAAAAAAGTCTGTAGTCGAAATGTCTAAAGTCATAGGGAATGTGGAACCCTATATTATGGGTGAAAACATAGAGATTTATTTGCAAAGAGTGCAAATATTCATGGAGATAAATGAAGTGCCCGAGGACAAAAAATCAAAGTATCTCCTTACAATTGGAGGATCAGCCATATTCGAATTGGCAGTGAAAGTGTGTGCGCCGGAGGCTCCAACTGTGTTAACGTTTGAAAAATTGGTGCAAACGTTAAAGGAACATTTAAAACCGCGAGTGAACGAAGTGGCAGAACGGTATAAGTTTAGATTAGTGCACCAAAAAGATCTATCGATGGCGGAGTACATCATCGAGTTAAAGGCGGCTGCTCAGTCGTGCCAGTTTGGAGAATTTCTACAAGCTGCACTACGGGACCAACTGGTGGCAGGTGTACAGGATGTTCACCTTAGAAAGCAGCTTTTGTCCGAGCCTAGTTTGACCTTTGCTCAAGCTTGTAATATCGCACTATCATGGGATGCTGCTAGACGACAAACCGAAGAAATGAGCGCAACGATACAGCCGGAGAGAGAATTGGCAGCCGTGAGAAGAACATCGGAGGCTGTACGGCGCAACCAGGTGTCGAACGGGGCAACGACGAACAATGAAGGCGCTTATGGAAGAGGGAGAAGCAACGATCGATGCTTTCGGTGTGGACGATCGCACAATCCAGCAAACTGTCCAGCAAAAAATTGGCTATGTTTCGTATGCGGCAAAAGAGGCCATATTTCTACACAATGCAATCGATTGAAAGGAGTACGAAGTATGGAAGCAGTGGAGATTGATACCGAACAAAGCAATATCGGTCAGGGTGAGGTCGAATTTTTACGTTCCGTAATCGAAGCACGATCGTCAAATTTACCTCAAAAAATTTATGTAATTTGTAGAGGAGTCGAACTAGAATTCGAGATCGATTGCGGAGCGGTCACAAGTGTCATTCCGGAGTATATCTATAAGGAGAGATTGGGTGAAATTGGTTTAAAGGCAACAAACACGAACTTCATATCGGCTTCAGGGGAAAGAATTGTGCCGTTAGGGAGATTCGCTATGGAAGTATGCACGCCATCGGGAGCAAAAGGAAAAATTAACGTGGTAGTAATTCCAACTAATCAGCCAGTAAGTTGTTTGTTGGGAAGAGATGCTCTTGATTGGATATTCCCTAAATGGAGAAAAGCATTCAGTCTATGCACAGTAAAATCGGAGAAAATGCAGGAAATCGGTGAAAAATTTAGGAATGTTTTACCAAATATGGAAAAGGAAAACATAATTGAAGGTTACCAAGCGAATTTAATTCTAAAGCCGGATGTTTGCCCAGTGTTTCATAAGGCTTACACCGTTCCTTACGCCTTACTCAAGCCAGTGGAGGAGAATATTGAAAAATTAGTTAAAGAAGGAATATTAACTCCATGTAGAACATCGCAATGGGCCAGTCCGATAGTTGTAGTGGAAAAAAAGGATGGCAATGTGAGAATATGTTTAGATGGCAAAGCTGCCCTTAACAGGAGATTGTCAGTTGAGCACTATCCTTTACCACGTATAGATGACATATTTGCAAAAATAGCGAATTGGAAGTTTTTCTGCAAGTTGGATTTGACAGGTGCTTATTTGCAAGTTTCATTGTCGGAAGCCTCCCAAGAAATTTGCACGATTAACACACATAAGGGACTATATCGATACACGCGAATGCCTTTTGGAATCTGTTCAGCGCCGGCGATATTCCAGAGCATCATAGACCAAATTTTAATCAATACTCCTGGAATAGCTTATATTGACGATATTTTGGTGGGAGGAGAATCCGAAGAGTCCTGTAAAGCTAACTTGTTCACTGTACTCGAGCGCTTACACCAGCATAATGTAAAGTTAAACGTAAATAAGTCAGAGTTCATTAAACCGAGTGTCGAGTACTTGGGGTATACACTGACTTCGAAGGGTATAAAACCAAAACCCGACGCACTGACAGCAGTCGACAAAATCCAACCACCACGAAACGTTGCGGAACTGCAAGCTTATCTAGGGTTACTCAATTTCTATCATCGTTTTTTGCCTAACCTGTCAAACGAACTACATCCTCTATACATGTTACTACGAAAGGATGTGAAATATGAATGGAATGCACGATGTCAGATGTCTTTTGAAGCATCAAAAAGTTTGTTATTAAGCAATATAGTTTTAGAACCATACGATCCGGCTAAACCATTAATTTTGGCAGTGGATGCTAGCCCGTATGGAATAGGAGCCGTACTGGCACACAGAGTGAATGGAATAGAAAAACCGGTGGCTTTCGCGTCGGCTACGCTTACGCCAGCACAAAAAAACTATGCTCAAGTCCACAAGGAAGCATTAGCTGTTATGTTTGGCGTAGATAAATTCCAAAAATACATCTATGGTCATCACTTTAAATTGATAACGGATAACAGCGGGATTAAAGAGATTTTTAACCCGCACCGCGGAACTTCGTCGATAGCAATGGCTAGATTGCAAAGGTGGGCACTAAAGCTCGCAAGCTATGACTATGAAATAGAGCATAGACCAGGAAAAATGATGGGACATGTTGATGGTCTGTCCAGATTGCCCGTTGCATCAGAAGAAGCGAACATAGATTGTGAGAAATTGGGAATCAACTGTGTTCAGGATAGCAATATACATGAACTATTGGAAAAGAATAACATACGTAAAGAACAACAGAATGATGAAGTATTGAAAAGGAAATATCAGAATGTGCGTGATGGTTGGCCCGCGGATGTCGAAAACAGTCTCAAATATTACGAAAAACTAAATACGCATTTCGGATTGGATGACGGGATTCTGTATTTTGACGATAGAGTCGTAATTCCTCATACTGTACCGATCAAAATCTTGGAATTGCTACATGCAAATCACCCAGGAGTGGTTAAGATGAAATTAAATGCTAGGATGTTTGTGTGGTGGAGAAACATGGATCGGGACATCGCAGATTTAGTGAATACATGCATGGTATGCCAAGCTCGGCAGACCGTGCAACGAGAAATAGTAACCACCTCGTGGAAGGAAGCGGATGAACCTTTCGAGAGGATACATTTGGATTTATGTTATTTTGAAAACCGCACGTTACTTGTAATTGTTGATGCTTACACAAAATATATCGATGTAAAAGTAGTCAACATGTCACGAGCCATCGACATAATAGAAAACATAGAAGCATTTTTTGCATGTTTTGGGTTACCCAAAGAAGTCGTTACGGATAATGGACCACCATTTGCTTCAGAGTCCTTTGTAAGTTTTTTAAAGGTCCAAGGGATAAAAGTTTCTAAGACACCGCCGTATCATCCGCAATCTAATGGTCTGGCCGAACGCGCAGTGAGAACTGTCAAGGACGTTTTAAAGAAATTTATGTTGGATGAAAAGGTTCGGTCGTTAAGTTTAACAAGAAAAATCAATCGGTTTCTGTTGCAGTACAGGAATGAACCATGCACAGTAACCAAAGTCACTCCGGCCTCGCTCATTTTTAGTTATACACCTCATACTGCTTTACGAGCGGTTAATCCATTAAAAACAAAAGAAAAGGTTATGCATAGAGTACCAATCCGGAGTAAAGATAAGCCAGTGGTAAAAAAATCCTTTAGTAGGGAATTTAAAAGGGGAGAAAAGGTGTGGTATCGAAATCATTTTAAAGAAATAATGCGATGGATACCCGTTACAGTGATTCAAAAACTAACTCCGTTAAGGTATTTGATTGACATAGGAGGAATTGTTCGCATGGTGCATATAAACCAATTAAGGGAAGGAAAGATTGAGCCAATGGCGTATGAAAATGAAAGTTTAGAAAAAACTACAAAGGTCGTACGCTCTCGCAAGCGACCCAGAAGCGAGACAACACCACCACCCATAAGACGTTCAGAACGGCTTAAAGGTGAGCCACCGTTTAAGTATCCCAGATGAATTTCGGAACAACAATTGAAAGGGGGGGAGAATTGTAGTGTATAATTATTATTGTAATATTAGTCATAAGCATTAGACATAAGTATTAGTTCTAGTTTTGTATTAGTGATAGCATTAAGGATAGTGGTCAGTCGTTATCGAGCCGTCAATAAATGCATGCAGTCATCACAGTTTGGTGCTGTTTTGGCGTGGACTTAGGAAGTTTGTACCAAGTTTGTTACTGTTTTGGCGTGGACTTAGGAAGTTTGTACCAAGTTTGTTACTGTTTTGGCGTGGACTTAGGAAGTTTGTACCAAGTTTGTTACTGTTTTGGCGTGGACTTAGGAAGTTTGTACCAAGTTTGTTACTGTTTTGGCGTGGACTTAGGAAGTTTGTATCAAGTTTGTTATGTTTTGGCGTGGACTTAGGAAGTTTGTACCAAGTTTGTTTCTGTTTTGGCGTGGACTTAGGAAGTTTGTACCAAGTTTGGTGCTGTTTTGGCGTGGACTTAGGAAGTTTGTACCAAGTTTGGTGCTGTTTTGGCGTGGACTTAGGAAGTTTGTACCAAGTTTGGTGCTGTTTTGGCGTGGACTTAGGAAGTTTGTACCAAGTTTGTTATTGTTTTCGCGTGGCCTTAGGAAGTTTGTTCCAAGTTTGTTACTGTTTTGGCGTGGACTTACGAAGTTTGTACCAAGTTTGGTGCTGTTTTGGCGTGGACTTAGGAAGTTTGTACCAAGTTTGTTACTGTTTTGGCGTGGCCTTAGGAAGTTTGTACCAAGTTTGTTACTGTTTTGGCGTGGCCTTAGGAAGTTTGTACCAAGTTTGGTGCTGTTTTGGCGCGGACTTACGAAGTTTGTACCAAGTTTGGTGCTGTTTTGGCGCGGACTTACGAAGTTTGTACCAAGTTTGGTGCTGTTTTGGCGTGGACTTAGGAAGTTTGTACCAAGTTGGTTACTGTTTTGGCGTGGACTTAGGAATTTTTTACCAAGTTTGGTACTGTTTTGGCGTGGACTTAGGAAGTTTGTATCAAGTTTGGTGCTGTTTTGGCGTGGACTTAGGAAGTTTGTACCAAGTTTGTTATTGTTTTCGCGTGGCCTTAGGAAGTTTGTTCCAAGTTTGTTACTGTTTTGGCGTGGACTTACGAAGTTTGTACCAAGTTTGGTGCTGTTTTGGCGTGGACTTAGGAAGTTTGTACCAAGTTTGTTACTGTTTTGGCGTGGCCTTAGGAAGTTTGTACCAAGTTTGGTGCTGTTTTGGCGTGGACTTAGGAAGTTTGTACCAAGTTTGTTACTGTTTTGGCGTGGCCTTAGGAAGTTTGTACCAAGTTTGGTGCTGTTTTGGCGCGGACTTACGAAGTTTGTACCAAGTTTGGTGCTGTTTTGGCGCGGACTTACGAAGTTTGTACCAAGTTTGGTGCTGTTTTGGCGTGGACTTAGGAAGTTTGTACCAAGTTGGTTACTGTTTTGGCGTGGACTTAGGAATTTTTTACCAAGTTTGGTACTGTTTTGGCGTGGACTTAGGAAGTTTGTATCAAGTTTGGTGCTGTTTTGGCGTGGACTTAGAAAGTTTGTATCAAGTTTGGTGCTGTTTTGGCGCGGACTTACGAAGTTTGTACCAAGTTTGGTGCTGTTTTGGCGTGGACTTAGGAAGTTTGTACCAAGTTGGTTACTGTTTTGGCGTGGACTTAGGAATTTTTTACCAAGTTTGGTACTGTTTTGGCGTGGACTTAGGAAGTTTGTATCAAGTTTGGTGCTGTTTTGGCGTGGACTTAGAAAGTTTGTATCAAGTTTGGTGCTGTTTTGGCGTGGACTTAGGAAGTTTGTACCAAGTTTGGTGCTGTTTTGGCGCGGACTTACGAAGTTTGTACCAAGTTTGGTGCTGTTTTGGCGTGGACTTAGGAAGTTTGTACCAAGTTTGTTACTGTTTTGGCGTGGACTTAGGAAGTTTGTACCAAGTTTGGTGCTGTTTTGGCGTGGACTTAGGAAGTTTGTACCAAGTTTGTTACTGTTTTGGCGTGGACTTAGGAAGTTTGTACCAAGTTTGGTGCTGTTTTGGCGTGGACTTAGGAAGTTTGTACCAAGTTTGCAAGTGTTTTTGGGTAGTTTTAAGAAGTTTCTACAAAGTTTGTATTTGACACTCTGTTGCAACTCTGTTGGAATTCGGGTAGTTGTAGGAAGTTTGTACCAAGTTTGTTACTGTTTTGGCGTGGACTTAGGAAGTTTGTACCAAGTTTGTTACTGTTTTGGCGTGGACTTAGGAAGTTTGTACCAAGTTTGGTGCTGTTTTGGCGTGGACTAAGGAAGTTTGTACCAAGTTTGTTACTGTTTTGGCGTGGATTTAGGAAGTTTGTTCCAAGTTTGTTACTGTTTTGGCGTCGTCTTAGGAAGTTTGTACCAAGTTTGCAAGTGTTTTTGGGTAGTTTTAAGAAGTTTCTACAAAGTTTGTATTTGACACTCTGTTGCAACTCTGTTGGAATTCGGGTAGTTGTAGGAAGTTTGTACCAAGTTTGTTACTGTTTTGGCGTGGACTTAGGAAGTTTGTACCAAGTTTGGTGTTGTTTTGGCGTGGACTTAGGAAGTTTGTACCAAGTTTGCAAGTGTTTTTGGGTAGTTTTAAGAAGTTTCTACAAAGTTTGTATTTGACACTCTGTTGCAACTCTGTTGGAATTCGGGTAGTTGTAGGAAGTTTGTACCAAGTTTGTTACTGTTTTGGCGTGGACTTAGGAAGTTTGTACCAAGTTTGGTGCTGTTTTGGCGTGGACTTAGGAAGTTTGTACCAAGTTTGCAAGTGTTTTTGGGTAGTTTTAAGAAGTTTCTACAAAGTTTGTATTTGACACTCTGTTGCAACTCTGTTGGAATTCGGGTAGTTGTAGGAAGTTTGTACCAAATTGGTGCTGTTTTGGCGTGGACTTAGGAAGTTTGTACCAAGTTTGCAAGTGTTTTTGGGTAGTTTTAAGAAGTTTCTACAAAGTTTGTATTTGACACTCTGTTGCAACTCTGTTGGAATTCGGGTAGTTGTAGGAAGTTTGTACCAAGTTTGTTACTGTTTTGGCGTGGACTTAGGAAGTTTGTACCAAGTTTGGTGCTGTTTTGGCGTGGACTTAGGAAGTTTGTACCAAGTTTGCAAGTGTTTTTGGGTAGTTTTAAGAAGTTTCTACAAAGTTTGTATTTGACACTCTGTTGCAACTCTGTTGGAATTCGGGTAGTTGTAGGAAGTTTGTACCAAGTTTGTTACTGTTTTGGCGTGGACTTAGGAAGTTTGTACCAAGTTTGTTACTGTTTTGGCGTGGACTTAGGAAGTTTGTACCAAGTTTGGTGCTGTTTTGGCGTGGACTTAGGAAGTTTGTACCAAGTTTGCAAGTGTTTTTGGGTAGTTTTAAGAAGTTTCTACAAAGTTTGTATTTGACACTCTGTTGCAACTCTGTTGGAATTCGGGTAGTTGTAGGAAGTTTGTACCAAGTTTGTTACTGTTTCGGCGTGGACTTAGGAAGTTTGTACCAAGTTTGTTACTGTTTTGGCGTGGACTTAGGAAGTTTGTACCAAGTTTGCAAGTGTTTTTGGGTAGTTTTAAGAAGTTTCTACAAAGTTTGTATTTGACACTCTGTTGCAACTCTGTTGGAATTCGGGTAGTTGTAGGAAGTTTGTACCAAGTTTGTTACTGTTTTGGCGTGGACTTAGGAAGTTTGTACCAAGTTTGGTGCTGTTTTGGCGTGGACTTAGGAAGTTTGTACCAAGTTTGCAAGTGTTTTTGGGTAGTTTTAAGAAGTTTCTACAAAGTTTGTATTTGACACTCTGTTGCAACTCTGTTGGAATTCGGGTAGTTGTAGGAAGTTTGTACCAAGTTTGTTACTGTTTTGGCGTGGACTTAGGAAGTTTGTACCAAGTTTGGTGCTGTTTTGGCGTGGACTTAGGAAGTTTGTACCAAGTTTGCAAGTGTTTTTGGGTAGTTTTAAGAAGTTTCTACAAAGTTTGTATTTGACACTCTGTTGCAACTCTGTTGGAATTCGGGTAGTTGTAGGAAGTTTGTACCAAGTTTGTTACTGTTTTGGCGTGGACTTAGGAAGTTTGTACCAAGTTTGTTACTGTTTTGGCGTGGACTTAGGAAGTTTGTACCAAGTTTGCAAGTGTTTTTGGGTAGTTTTAAGAAGTTTCTACAAAGTTTGTATTTGACACTCTGTTGCAACTCTGTTGGAATTCGGGTAGTTGTAGGAAGTTTGTACCAAGTTTGTTACTGTTTTGGCGTGGACTTAGGAAGTTTGTACCAAGTTTGATGCTGTTTTGGCGTGGACTTAGGAAGTTTGTACCAAGTTTGCAAGTGTTTTTGGGTAGTTTTAAGAAGTTTCTACAAAGTTTGTATTTGATACTCTGTTGCAACTCTGTTGGAATTCGGGTAGTTGTAGGAAGTTTGTACCAAGTTTGTTACTGTTTTGGCGTGGACTTAGGAAGTTTGTACCAAGTTTGGTGCTGTTTTGGCGTGGACTTAGGAAGTTTGTACCAAGTTTGCAAGTGTTTTTGGGTAGTTTTAAGAAGTTTCTACAAAGTTTGTATTTGACACTCTGTTGCAACTCTGTTGGAATTCGGGTAGTTGTAGGAAGTTTGTACCAAGTTTGTTACTGTTTTGGCGTGGACTTAGGAAGTTTGTACCAAGTTTGGTGCTGTTTTGGCGTGGACTTAGGAAGTTTGTACCAAGTTTGCAAGTGTTTTTGGGTAGTTTTAAGAAGTTTCTACAAAGTTTGTATTTGACACTCTGTTGCAACTCTGTTGGAATTCGGGTAGTTGTAGGAAGTTTGTACCAAGTTTGTTACTGTTTTGGCGTGGACTTAGGAAGTTTGTACCAAGTTTGGTGCTGTTTTGGCGTGGACTTAGGAAGTTTGTACCAAGTTTGCAAGTGTTTTTGGGTAGTTTTAAGAAGTTTCTACAAAGTTTGTATTTGACACTCTGTTGCAACTCTGTTGGAATTCGGGTAGTTGTAGGAAGTTTGTACCAAGTTTGTTACTGTTTTGGCGTGGACTTAGGAAGTTTGTACCAAGTTTGGTGCTGTTTTGGCGTGGACTTAGGAAGTTTGTACCAAGTTTGCAAGTGTTTTTGGGTAGTTTTAAGAAGTTTCTACAAAGTTTGTATTTGACACTCTGTTGCAACTCTGTTGGAATTCGGGTAGTTGTAGGAAGTTTGTACCAAGTTTGTTACTGTTTTGGCGTGGACTTAGGAAGTTTGTACCAAGTTTG
Source organism: Anopheles atroparvus (assembly GCA_914969975.1). Taxonomy (NCBI): domain Eukaryota; kingdom Metazoa; phylum Arthropoda; class Insecta; order Diptera; family Culicidae; genus Anopheles; species Anopheles atroparvus. Next base: position 382,208 of record CAJZCY010000021.1, on the reverse strand, counting down.
TTACTGTTTTGGCGTCGTCTTAGGAAGTTTGTATCAAGTTTGGTGCTGTTATGGCGTGGACTTAGGAAGTTTGTACCAAGTTTGGTGCTGTTTTGGCGTGGACTTAGGAAGTTTGTACCAAGTTTGTTACTGTTTTGACGTGGACTTAGGAAGTTTGTACCAAGTTTGCAAGTGTTTTTGGGTAGTTTTAAGAAGTTTCTACAAAGTTTGTATTTGACACTCTGTTGCAACTCTGTTGGAATTCGGGTAGTTGTAGGAAGTTTGTACCAAGTTTGTTACTGTTTTGGCGTGGACTTAGGAAGTTTGTACCAAGTTTGGTGCTGTTTTGGCGTGGACTTAGGAAGTTTGTACCAAGTTTGCAAGTGTTTTTGGGTAGTTTTAAGAAGTTTCTACAAAGTTTGTATTTGACACTCTGTTGCAACTCTGTTGGAATTCGGGTAGTTGTAGGAAGTTTGTACCAAGTTTGTTACTGTTTTGGCGTGGACTTAGGAAGTTTGTACCAAGTTTGCAAGTGTTTTTGGGTAGTTTTAAGAAGTTTCTACAAAGTTTGTATTTGACACTCTGTTGCAACTCTGTTGGAATTCGGGTAGTTGTAGGAAGTTTGTACCAAGTTTGTTACTGTTTTGGCGTGGACTTAGGAAGTTTGTACCAAGTTTGCAAGTGTTTTTGGGTAGTTTTAAGAAGTTTCTTCAAAGTTTGTATTTGACACTCTGTTGAAACTCTGTTGGAATTCGGGTAGTTGTAGGAAGTTTGTACCAAGTTTGTTACTGTTTTGGCGTGGTCTTAGGAAGTTTGTACCAAGTTTGGTGCTGTTTTGGCGTGGACTTAGGAAGTTTGTACCAAGTTTGCAAGTGTTTTTGGGTAGTTTTAAGAAGTTTCTACAAAGTTTGTATTTGACACTCTGTTGCAACTCTGTTGGAATTCGGGTAGTTGTAGGAAGTTTGTACCAAGTTTGTTACTGTTTTGGCGTGGACTTAGGAAGTTTGTACCAAGTTTGTTACTGTTTTGGCGTGGACTTAGGAAGTTTGTACCAAGTTTGCAAGTGTTTTTGGGTAGTTTTAAGAAGTTTCTACAAAGTTTGTATTTGACACTCTGTTGCAACTCTGTTGGAATTCGGGTAGTTGTAGGAAGTTTGTACCAAGTTTGTTACTGTTTTGGCGTGGTCTTAGGAAGTTTGTACCAAGTTTGGTGCTGTTTTGGCGTGGACTTAGGAAGTTTGTACCAAGTTTGCAAGTGTTTTTGGGTAGTTTTAAGAAGATTCTACAAAGTTTGTATTTGACACTCTGTTGCAACTCTTTTGGAATTCGGGTAGTTGTAGGAAGTTTGTACCAAGTTTGTTACTGTTTTGGCGTGGACTTAGGAAGTTTGTACCAAGTTTGGTGCTGTTTTGGCGTGGACTTAGGAAGTTTGTACCAAGTTTGCAAGTGTTTTTGGGTAGTTTTAAGAAGTTTCTACAAAGTTTGTATTTGACACTCTGTTGCAACTCTGTTGGAATTCGGGTAGTTGTAGGAAGTTTGTACCAAGTTTGTTACTGTTTTGGCGTGGACTTAGGAAGTTTGTACCAAGTTTGTTACTGTTTTGGCGTGGACTTAGGAAGTTTGTACCAAGTTTGCAAGTGTTTTTGGGTAGTTTTAAGAAGTTTCTTCAAAGTTTGTATTTGACACTCTGTTGAAACTCTGTTGGAATTCGGGTAGTTGTAGGAAGTTTGTACCAAGTTTGTTACTGTTTTGGCGTGGACTTAGGAAGTTTGTACCAAGTTTGTTACTGTTTTGGCGTGGACTTAGGAAGTTTGTACCAAGTTTGGTGCTGTTTTGGCGTGGACTTAGGAAGTTTGTACCAAGTTTTCAAGTGTTTTTGGGTAGTTTTAAGAAGTTTCTACAAAGTTTGTATTTGACACTCTGTTGCAACTCTGTTGGAATTCGGGTAGTTGTAGGAAGTTTGTACCAAGTTTGGTGCTGTTTTGGCGTGGACTTAGGAAGTTTGTACCAAGTTTGGTGCTGTTTTGGCGTGGACTTAGGAAGTTTGTACCAAGTTTGTTACTGTTTTGGCGTGGATTTAGGAAGTTTGTACCAAGTTTGGTGCTGTTTTGACGTGGACTTAGGAAGTTTGTACCAAGTTTGCAAGTGTTTTTGGGTAGTTTTAAGAAGTTTCTACAAAGTTTGTTTTTGACACTCTGTTGCAACTCTGTTGGAATTCGGGTAGTTGTAGGAAGTTTGTACCAAGTTTGTTACTGTTTTGGCGTGGATTTAGGAAGTTTGTTCCAAGTTTGTTACTGTTTTGGCGTCGTCTTAGGAAGTTTGTACCAAGTTTGCAAGTGTTTTTGGGTAGTTTTAAGAAGTTTCTACAAAGTTTGTTTTTGACACTCTGTTGCAACTCTGTTGGAATTCGGGTAGTTGTAGGAAGTTTGTACCAAGTTTGTTACTGTTTTGGCGTGGTCTTAGGAAGTTTGTACCAAGTTTGGTGCTGTTTTGGCGTGGACTTAGGAAGTTTGTACCAAGTTTGCAAGTGTTGTTGGGTAGTTTTAAGAAGTTTCTACAAAGTTTGTATTTGACACTCTGTTGCAACTCTGTTGGAATTCGGGTAGTTGTAGGAAGTTTGTACCAAGTTTGTTACTGTTTTGGCGTGGACTTAGGAAGTTTGTACCAAGTTTGGTGCTGTTTTGGCGTGGACTTAGGAAGTTTGTACCAAGTTTGCAAGTGTTTTTGGGTAGTTTTAAGAAGTTTCTACAAAGTTTGTATTTGACACTCTGTTGCAACTCTGTTGGAATTCGGGTAGTTGTAGGAAGTTTGTACCAAGTTTGTTACTGTTTTGGCGTGGACTTAGGAAGTTTGTACCAAGTTTGCAAGTGTTTTTGGGTAGTTTTAAGAAGTTTCTTCAAAGTTTGTATTTGACACTCTGTTGAAACTCTGTTGGAATTCGGGTAGTTGTAGGAAGTTTGTACCAAGTTTGTTACTGTTTTGGCGTGGACTTAGGAAGTTTGTACCAAGTTTGTTACTGTTTTGGCGTGGACTTAGGAAGTTTGTACCAAGTTTGGTGCTGTTTTGGCGTGGACTTAGGAAGTTTGTACCAAGTTTGCAAGTGTTTTTGGGTAGTTTTAAGAAGTTTCTACAAAGTTTGTATTTGACACTCTGTTGCAACTCTGTTGGAATTCGGGTAGTTGTAGGAAGTTTGTACCAAGTTTGTTACTGTTTTGGCGTGGACTTAGGAAGTTTGTACCAAGTTTGCAAGTGTTTTTGGGTAGTTTTAAGAAGTTTCTACAAAGTTTGTATTTGACACTCTGTTGCAACTCTGTTGGAATTCGGGTAGTTGTAGGAAGTTTGTACCAAGTTTGTTACTGTTTTGGCGTGGACTTAGGAAGTTTGTACCAAGTTTGGTGCTGTTTTGGCGTGGACTTAGGAAGTTTGTACCAAGTTTGTCACTGTTTTGGCGTGGACTTAGGAAGTTTGTACCAAGTTTGTCACTGTTTTGGCGTGGACTTAGGAAGTTTGTACCAAGTTTGTTACTGTTTTGGCGTGGACTTAGGAAGTTTGTACCAAGTTTGCAAGTGTTTTTGGGTAGTTTTAAGAAGTTTCTTCAAAGTTTGTATTTGACACTCTGTTGAAACTCTGTTGGAATTCGGGTAGTTGTAGGAAGTTTGTACCAAGTTTGTTACTGTTTTGGCGTGGACTTAGGAAGTTTGTACCAAGTTTGTTACTGTTTTGGCGTGGACTTAGGAAGTTTGTACCAAGTTTGGTGCTGTTTTGGCGTGGACTTAGGAAGTTTGTACCAAGTTTGCAAGTGTTTTTGGGTAGTTTTAAGAAGTTTCTACAAAGTTTGTATTTGACACTCTGTTGCAACTCTGTTGGAATTCGGGTAGTTGTAGGAAGTTTGTACCAAGTTTGGTGCTGTTTTAGCGTGGACTTAGGAAGTTTGTACCAAGTTTGTTACTGTTTTGGCGTGGACTAAGGAAGTTTGTACCAAGTTTGTTACTGTTTTGGCGTGGACTTAGGAAGTTTGTACCAAGTTTGTTACTGTTTTGGCGTGGACTTAGGAAGTTTGTACCAAGTTTGCAAGTGTTTTTGGGTAGTTTTAAGAAGTTTCTACAAAGTTTGTATTTGACACTCTGTTGCAACTCTGTTGGAATTCGGGTAGTTGTAGGAAGTTTGTACCAAGTTTGTTACTGTTTTGGCGTGGATTTAGGAAGTTTGTTCCAAGTTTGTTACTGTTTTGGCGTCGTCTTAGGAAGTTTGTACCAAGTTTGCAAGTGTTTTTGGGTAGTTTTAAGAAGTTTCTACAAAGTTTGTTTTTGACACTCTGTTGCAACTCTGTTGGAATTCGGGTAGTTGTAGGAAGTTTGTACCAAGTTTGTTACTGTTTTGGCGTGGTCTTAGGAAGTTTGTACCAAGTTTGGTGCTGTTTTGGCGTGGACTTAGGAAGTTTGTACCAAGTTTGCAAGTGTTGTTGGGTAGTTTTAAGAAGTTTCTACAAAGTTTGTATTTGACACTCTGTTGCAACTCTGTTGGAATTCGGGTAGTTGTAAGAAGTTTGTACCAAGTTTGTTACTGTTTTGGCGTGGACTTAGGAAGTTTGTACCAAGTTTGGTGCTGTTTTGGCGTGGACTTAGGAAGTTTGTACCAAGTTTGCAAGTGTTTTTGGGTAGTTTTAAGAAGTTTCTACAAAGTTTGTATTTGACACTCTGTTGCAACTCTGTTGGAATTCGGGTAGTTGTAGGAAGTTTGTACCAAGTTTGTTACTGTTTTGGCGTGGACTTAGGAAGTTTGTACCAAGTTTGCAAGTGTTTTTGGGTAGTTTTAAGAAGTTTCTACAAAGTTTGTATTTGACACTCTGTTGCAACTCTGTTGGAATTCGGGTAGTTGTAGGAAGTTTGTACCAAGTTTGTTACTGTTTTGGCGTGGACTTAGGAAGTTTGTACCAAGTTTGCAAGTGTTTTTGGGTAGTTTTAAGAAGTTTCTTCAAAGTTTGTATTTGACACTCTGTTGAAACTCTGTTGGAATTCGGGTAGTTGTAGGAAGTTTGTACCAAGTTTGTTACTGTTTTGGCGTGGACTTAGGAAGTTTGTACCAAGTTTGGTGCTGTTTTGGCGTGGACTTAGGAAGTTTGTACCAAGTTTGCAAGTGTTTTTGGGTAGTTTTAAGAAGTTTCTACAAAGTTTGTATTTGACACTCTGTTGCAACTCTGTTGGAATTCGGGTAGTTGTAGGAAGTTTGTACCAAGTTTGTTACTGTTTTGGCGTGGACTTAGGAAGTTTGTACCAAGTTTGCAAGTGTTTTTGGGTAGTTTTAAGAAGTTTCTACAAAGTTTGTATTTGACACTCTGTTGCAACTCTGTTGGAATTCGGGTAGTTGTAGGAAGTTTGTACCAAGTTTGTTACTGTTTTGGCGTGGACTTAGGAAGTTTGTACCAAGTTTGGTGCTGTTTTGGCGTGGACTTAGGAAGTTTGTACCAAGTTTGTCACTGTTTTGGCGTGGACTTAGGAAGTTTGTACCAAGTTTGTCACTGTTTTGGCGTGGACTTAGGAAGTTTGTACCAAGTTTGTTACTGTTTTGGCGTGGACTTAGGAAGTTTGTACCAAGTTTGCAAGTGTTTTTGGGTAGTTTTAAGAAGTTTCTACAAAGTTTGTATTTGACACTCTGTTGCAACTCTGTTGGAATTCGGGTAGTTGTAGGAAGTTTGTACCAAGTTTGTTACTGTTTTGGCGTGGACTTAGGAAGTTTGTACCAAGTTTGGTGCTGTTTTGGCGTGGATTTAGGAAGTTTGTTCCAAGATTGTTACTGTTTTGGCGTCGTCTTAGGAAGTTTGTACCAAGTTTGCAAGTGTTTTTGGGTAGTTTTAAGAAGTTTCTACAAAGTTTGTATTTGACACTCTGTTGCAACTCTGTTGGAATTCGGGTAGTTGTAGGAAGTTTGTACCAAGTTTGTTACTGTTTTGGCGTGGTCTTAGGAAGTTTGTACCAAGTTTGGTGCTGTTTTGGCGTGGACTTAGGAAGTTTGTACCAAGTTTGCAAGTGTTTTTGGGTAGTTTTAAGAAGTTTCTACAAAGTTTGTATTTGACACTCTGTTGCAACTCTGTTGGAATTCGGGTAGTTGTAGGAAGTTTGTACCAAGTTTGTTACTGTTTTGGCGTGGACTTAGGAAGTTTGTTCCAAGTTTGCAAGTGTTTTTGGGTAGTTTTAAGAAGTTTCTACAAAGTTTGTATTTGACACTCTGTTGCAACTCTGTTGGAATTCGGGTAGTTGTAGGAAGTTTGTACCAAGTTTGTTACTGTTTTGGCGTGGACTTAGGAAGTTTGTACCAAGTTTGTTACTGTTTTGGCGTGGACTTAGGAAGTTTGTTCCAAGTTTGCAAGTGTTTTTGGGTAGTTTTAAGAAGTTTCTACAAAGTTTGTATTTGACACTCTGTTGCAACTCTGTTGGAATTCGGGTAGTTGTAGGAAGTTTGTACCAAGTTTGGTGCTGTTTTGGCGTGGACTTAGGAAGTTTGTACCAAGTTTGCAAGTGTTTTTGGGTAGTTTTAAGAAGTTTCTACAAAGTTTGTATTTGACACTCTGTTGCAACTCTGTTGGAATTCGGGTAGTTGTAGGAAGTTTGTACCAAGTTTGTTACTGTTTTGGCGTGGACTTAGGAAGTTTGTACCAAGTTTGTTACTGTTTTGGCGTGGACTTAGGAAGTTTGTACCAAGTTTGCAAGTGTTTTTGGGTAGTTTTAAGAAGTTTCTACAAAGTTTGTATTTGACACTCTGTTGCAACTCTGTTGGAATTCGGGTAGTTGTAGGAAGTTTGTACCAAGTTTGTTACTGTTTTGGCGTGGTCTTAGGAAGTTTGTACCAAGTTTGGTGCTGTTTTGGCGTGGACTTAGGAAGTTTGTACCAAGTTTGCAAGTGTTTTTGGGTAGTTTTAAGAAGATTCTACAAAGTTTGTATTTGACACTCTGTTGCAACTCTTTTGGAATTCGGGTAGTTGTAGGAAGTTTGTACCAAGTTTGTTACTGTTTTGGCGTGGACTTAGGAAGTTTGTACCAAGTTTGGTGCTGTTTTGGCGTGGACTTAGGAAGTTTGTACCAAGTTTGCAAGTGTTTTTGGGTAGTTTTAAGAAGTTTCTACAAAGTTTGTATTTGACACTCTGTTGCAACTCTGTTGGAATTCGGGTAGTTGTAGGAAGTTTGTACCAAGTTTGTTACTGTTTTGGCGTGGACTTAGGAAGTTTGTACCAAGTTTGTTACTGTTTTGGCGTGGACTTAGGAAGTTTGTACCAAGTTTGCAAGTGTTTTTGGGTAGTTTTAAGAAGTTTCTTCAAAGTTTGTATTTGACACTCTGTTGAAACTCTGTTGGAATTCGGGTAGTTGTAGGAAGTTTGTACCAAGTTTGTTACTGTTTTGGCGTGGACTTAGGAAGTTTGTACCAAGTTTGTTACTGTTTTGGCGTGGACTTAGGAAGTTTGTACCAAGTTTGGTGCTGTTTTGGCGTGGACTTAGGAAGTTTGTACCAAGTTTGCAAGTGTTTTTGGGTAGTTTTAAGAAGTTTCTACAAAGTTTGTATTTGACACTCTGTTGCAACTCTGTTGGAATTCGGGTAGTTGTAGGAAGTTTGTACCAAGTTTGTTACTGTTTTGGCGTGGACTTAGGAAGTTTGTACCAAGTTTGGTGCTGTTTTGGCGTGGACTTAGGAAGTTTGTACCAAGTTTGGTGCTGTTTTGGCGTGGACTTAGGAAGTTTGTACCAAGTTTGGTGCTGTTTTGACGTGGACTTAGGAAGTTTGTACCAAGTTTGCAAGTGTTTTTGGGTAGTTTTAAGAAGTTTCTACAAAGTTTGTTTTTGACACTCTGTTGCAACTCTGTTGGAATTCGGGTAGTTGTAGGAAGTTTGTACCAAGTTTGTTACTGTTTTGGCGTGGTCTTAGGAAGTTTGTACCAAGTTTGGTGCTGTTTTGGCGTGGACTTAGGAAGTTTGTACCAAGTTTGCAAGTGTTGTTGGGTAGTTTTAAGAAGTTTCTACAAAGTTTGTATTTGACACTCTGTTGCAACTCTGTTGGAATTCGGGTAGTTGTAGGAAGTTTGTACCAAGTTTGTTACTGTTTTGGCGTGGACTTAGGAAGTTTGTACCAAGTTTGGTGCTGTTTTGGCGTGGACTTAGGAAGTTTGTACCAAGTTTGCAAGTGTTTTTGGGTAGTTTTAAGAAGTTTCTACAAAGTTTGTATTTGACACTCTGTTGCAACTCTGTTGGAATTCGGGTAGTTGTAGGAAGTTTGTACCAAGTTTGTTACTGTTTTGGCGTGGACTTAGGAAGTTTGTACCAAGTTTGTTACTGTTTTGGCGTGGACTTAGGAAGTTTGTACCAAGTTTGCAAGTGTTTTTGGGTAGTTTTAAGAAGTTTCTTCAAAGTTTGTATTTGACACTCTGTTGAAACTCTGTTGGAATTCGGGTAGTTGTAGGAAGTTTGTACCAAGTTTGTTACTGTTTTGGCGTGGACTTAGGAAGTTTGTACCAAGTTTGGTGCTGTTTTGGCGTGGATTTAGGAAGTTTGTTCCAAGATTGTTACTGTTTTGGCGTCGTCTTAGGAAGTTTGTACCAAGTTTGCAAGTGTTTTTGGGTAGTTTTAAGAAGTTTCTACAAAGTTTGTATTTGACACTCTGTTGCAACTCTGTTGGAATTCGGGTAGTTGTAGGAAGTTTGTACCAAGTTTGGTGCTGTTTTGGCGTGGACTTAGGAAGTTTGTACCAAGTTTGCAAGTGTTTTTGGGTAGTTTTAAGAAGTTTCTACAAAGTTTGTATTTGACACTCTGTTGCAACTCTGTTGGAATTCGGGTAGTTGTAGGAAGTTTGTACCAAGTTTGTCACTGTTTTGGCGTGGACTTAGGAAGTTTGTACCAAGTTTGTTACTGTTTTGGCGTGGACTTAGGAAGTTTGTACCAAGTTTGCAAGTGTTTTTGGGTAGTTTTAAGAAGTTTCTACAAAGTTTGTATTTGACACTCTGTTGCAACTCTGTTGGAATTCGGGTAGTTGTAGGAAGTTTGTACCAAGTTTGTTACTGTTTTGGCGTGGACTTAGGAAGTTTGTACCAAGTTTGGTGCTGTTTTGGCGTGGATTTAGGAAGTTTGTTCCAAGATTGTTACTGTTTTGGCGTCGTCTTAGGAAGTTTGTACCAAGTTTGCAAGTGTTTTTGGGTAGTTTTAAGAAGTTTCTACAAAGTTTGTATTTGACACTCTGTTGCAACTCTGTTGGAATTCGGGTAGTTGTAGGAAGTTTGTACCAAGTTTGTTACTGTTTTGGCGTGGTCTTAGGAAGTTTGTACCAAGTTTGGTGCTGTTTTGGCGTGGACTTAGGAAGTTTGTACCAAGTTTGCAAGTGTTTTTGGGTAGTTTTAAGAAGTTTCTACAAAGTTTGTATTTGACACTCTGTTGCAACTCTGTTGGAATTCGGGTAGTTGTAGGAAGTTTGTACCAAGTTTGTTACTGTTTTGGCGTGGACTTAGGAAGTTTGTTCCAAGTTTGCAAGTGTTTTTGGGTAGTTTTAAGAAGTTTCTACAAAGTTTGTATTTGACACTCTGTTGCAACTCTGTTGGAATTCGGGTAGTTGTAGGAAGTTTGTACCAAGTTTGTTACTGTTTTGGCGTGGACTTAGGAAGTTTGTACCAAGTTTGTTACTGTTTTGGCGTGGACTTAGGAAGTTTGTTCCAAGTTTGCAAGTGTTTTTGGGTAGTTTTAAGAAGTTTCTACAAAGTTTGTATTTGACACTCTGTTGCAACTCTGTTGGAATTCGGGTAGTTGTAGGAAGTTTGTACCAAGTTTGGTGCTGTTTTGGCGTGGACTTAGGAAGTTTGTACCAAGTTTGCAAGTGTTTTTGGGTAGTTTTAAGAAGTTTCTACAAAGTTTGTATTTGACACTCTGTTGCAACTCTGTTGGAATTCGGGTAGTTGTAGGAAGTTTGTACCAAGTTTGTTACTGTTTTGGCGTGGACTTAGGAAGTTTGTACCAAGTTTGTTACTGTTTTGGCGTGGACTTAGGAAGTTTGTACCAAGTTTGCAAGTGTTTTTGGGTAGTTTTAAGAAGTTTCTACAAAGTTTGTATTTGACACTCTGTTGCAACTCTGTTGGAATTCGGGTAGTTGTAGGAAGTTTGTACCAAGTTTGTTACTGTTTTGGCGTGGTCTTAGGAAGTTTGTACCAAGTTTGGTGCTGTTTTGGCGTGGACTTAGGAAGTTTGTACCAAGTTTGCAAGTGTTTTTGGGTAGTTTTAAGAAGATTCTACAAAGTTTGTATTTGACACTCTGTTGCAACTCTTTTGGAATTCGGGTAGTTGTAGGAAGTTTGTACCAAGTTTGTTACTGTTTTGGCGTGGACTTAGGAAGTTTGTACCAAGTTTGGTGCTGTTTTGGCGTGGACTTAGGAAGTTTGTACCAAGTTTGCAAGTGTTTTTGGGTAGTTTTAAGAAGTTTCTACAAAGTTTGTATTTGACACTCTGTTGCAACTCTGTTGGAATTCGGGTAGTTGTAGGAAGTTTGTACCAAGTTTGTTACTGTTTTGGCGTGGACTTAGGAAGTTTGTACCAAGTTTGTTACTGTTTTGGCGTGGACTTAGGAAGTTTGTACCAAGTTTGCAAGTGTTTTTGGGTAGTTTTAAGAAGTTTCTTCAAAGTTTGTATTTGACACTCTGTTGAAACTCTGTTGGAATTCGGGTAGTTGTAGGAAGTTTGTACCAAGTTTGTTACTGTTTTGGCGTGGACTTAGGAAGTTTGTACCAAGTTTGTTACTGTTTTGGCGTGGACTTAGGAAGTTTGTACCAAGTTTGGTGCTGTTTTGGCGTGGACTTAGGAAGTTTGTACCAAGTTTGCAAGTGTTTTTGGGTAGTTTTAAGAAGTTTCTACAAAGTTTGTATTTGACACTCTGTTGCAACTCTGTTGGAATTCGGGTAGTTGTAGGAAGTTTGTACCAAGTTTGTTACTGTTTTGGCGTGGACTTAGGAAGTTTGTACCAAGTTTGGTGCTGTTTTGGCGTGGACTTAGGAAGTTTGTACCAAGTTTGGTGCTGTTTTGGCGTGGACTTAGGAAGTTTGTACCAAGTTTGGTGCTGTTTTGACGTGGACTTAGGAAGTTTGTACCAAGTTTGCAAGTGTTTTTGGGTAGTTTTAAGAAGTTTCTACAAAGTTTGTTTTTGACACTCTGTTGCAACTCTGTTGGAATTCGGGTAGTTGTAGGAAGTTTGTACCAAGTTTGTTACTGTTTTGGCGTGGTCTTAGGAAGTTTGTACCAAGTTTGGTGCTGTTTTGGCGTGGACTTAGGAAGTTTGTACCAAGTTTGCAAGTGTTGTTGGGTAGTTTTAAGAAGTTTCTACAAAGTTTGTATTTGACACTCTGTTGCAACTCTGTTGGAATTCGGGTAGTTGTAGGAAGTTTGTACCAAGTTTGTTACTGTTTTGGCGTGGACTTAGGAAGTTTGTACCAAGTTTGGTGCTGTTTTGGCGTGGATTTAGGAAGTTTGTTCCAAGATTGTTACTGTTTTGGCGTCGTCTTAGGAAGTTTGTACCAAGTTTGCAAGTGTTTTTGGGTAGTTTTAAGAAGTTTCTACAAAGTTTGTATTTGACACTCTGTTGCAACTCTGTTGGAATTCGGGTAGTTGTAGGAAGTTTGTACCAAGTTTGTTACTGTTTTGGCGTGGTCTTAGGAAGTTTGTACCAAGTTTGGTGCTGTTTTGGCGTGGACTTAGGAAGTTTGTACCAAGTTTGCAAGTGTTTTTGGGTAGTTTTAAGAAGTTTCTACAAAGTTTGTATTTGACACTCTGTTGCAACTCTGTTGGAATTCGGGTAGTTGTAGGAAGTTTGTACCAAGTTTGTTACTGTTTTGGCGTGGACTTAGGAAGTTTGTTCCAAGTTTGCAAGTGTTTTTGGGTAGTTTTAAGAAGTTTCTACAAAGTTTGTATTTGACACTCTGTTGCAACTCTGTTGGAATTCGGGTAGTTGTAGGAAGTTTGTACCAAGTTTGTTACTGTTTTGGCGTGGACTTAGGAAGTTTGTACCAAGTTTGTTACTGTTTTGGCGTGGACTTAGGAAGTTTGTTCCAAGTTTGCAAGTGTTTTTGGGTAGTTTTAAGAAGTTTCTACAAAGTTTGTATTTGACACTCTGTTGCAACTCTGTTGGAATTCGGGTAGTTGTAGGAAGTTTGTACCAAGTTTGGTGCTGTTTTGGCGTGGACTTAGGAAGTTTGTACCAAGTTTGCAAGTGTTTTTGGGTAGTTTTAAGAAGTTTCTACAAAGTTTGTATTTGACACTCTGTTGCAACTCTGTTGGAATTCGGGTAGTTGTAGGAAGTTTGTACCAAGTTTGTTACTGTTTTGGCGTGGACTTAGGAAGTTTGTACCAAGTTTGTTACTGTTTTGGCGTGGACTTAGGAAGTTTGTACCAAGTTTGCAAGTGTTTTTGGGTAGTTTTAAGAAGTTTCTACAAAGTTTGTATTTGACACTCTGTTGCAACTCTGTTGGAATTCGGGTAGTTGTAGGAAGTTTGTACCAAGTTTGTTACTGTTTTGGCGTGGTCTTAGGAAGTTTGTACCAAGTTTGGTGCTGTTTTGGCGTGGACTTAGGAAGTTTGTACCAAGTTTGCAAGTGTTTTTGGGTAGTTTTAAGAAGATTCTACAAAGTTTGTATTTGACACTCTGTTGCAACTCTTTTGGAATTCGGGTAGTTGTAGGAAGTTTGTACCAAGTTTGTTACTGTTTTGGCGTGGACTTAGGAAGTTTGTACCAAGTTTGGTGCTGTTTTGGCGTGGACTTAGGAAGTTTGTACCAAGTTTGCAAGTGTTTTTGGGTAGTTTTAAGAAGTTTCTACAAAGTTTGTATTTGACACTCTGTTGCAACTCTGTTGGAATTCGGGTAGTTGTAGGAAGTTTGTACCAAGTTTGTTACTGTTTTGGCGTGGACTTAGGAAGTTTGTACCAAGTTTGTTACTGTTTTGGCGTGGACTTAGGAAGTTTGTACCAAGTTTGCAAGTGTTTTTGGGTAGTTTTAAGAAGTTTCTTCAAAGTTTGTATTTGACACTCTGTTGAAACTCTGTTGGAATTCGGGTAGTTGTAGGAAGTTTGTACCAAGTTTGTTACTGTTTTGGCGTGGACTTAGGAAGTTTGTACCAAGTTTGTTACTGTTTTGGCGTGGACTTAGGAAGTTTGTACCAAGTTTGGTGCTGTTTTGGCGTGGACTTAGGAAGTTTGTACCAAGTTTGCAAGTGTTTTTGGGTAGTTTTAAGAAGTTTCTACAAAGTTTGTATTTGACACTCTGTTGCAACTCTGTTGGAATTCGGGTAGTTGTAGGAAGTTTGTACCAAGTTTGTTACTGTTTTGGCGTGGACTTAGGAAGTTTGTACCAAGTTTGGTGCTGTTTTGGCGTGGACTTAGGAAGTTTGTACCAAGTTTGGTGCTGTTTTGGCGTGGACTTAGGAAGTTTGTACCAAGTTTGGTGCTGTTTTGACGTGGACTTAGGAAGTTTGTACCAAGTTTGCAAGTGTTTTTGGGTAGTTTTAAGAAGTTTCTACAAAGTTTGTTTTTGACACTCTGTTGCAACTCTGTTGGAATTCGGGTAGTTGTAGGAAGTTTGTACCAAGTTTGTTACTGTTTTGGCGTGGTCTTAGGAAGTTTGTACCAAGTTTGGTGCTGTTTTGGCGTGGACTTAGGAAGTTTGTACCAAGTTTGCAAGTGTTGTTGGGTAGTTTTAAGAAGTTTCTACAAAGTTTGTATTTGACACTCTGTTGCAACTCTGTTGGAATTCGGGTAGTTGTAGGAAGTTTGTACCAAGTTTGTTACTGTTTTGGCGTGGACTTAGGAAGTTTGTACCAAGTTTGGTGCTGTTTTGGCGTGGACTTAGGAAGTTTGTACCAAGTTTGCAAGTGTTTTTGGGTAGTTTTAAGAAGTTTCTACAAAGTTTGTATTTGACACTCTGTTGCAACTCTGTTGGAATTCGGGTAGTTGTAGGAAGTTTGTACCAAGTTTGTTACTGTTTTGGCGTGGACTTAGGAAGTTTGTACCAAGTTTGTTACTGTTTTGGCGTGGACTTAGGAAGTTTGTACCAAGTTTGCAAGTGTTTTTGGGTAGTTTTAAGAAGTTTCTTCAAAGTTTGTATTTGACACTCTGTTGAAACTCTGTTGGAATTCGGGTAGTTGTAGGAAGTTTGTACCAAGTTTGTTACTGTTTTGGCGTGGACTTAGGAAGTTTGTACCAAGTTTGTTACTGTTTTGGCGTGGACTTAGGAAGTTTGTACCAAGTTTGGTGCTGTTTTGGCGTGGATTTAGTAAGTTTGTACCAAGTTTGCAAGTGTTTTTGGGTAGTTTTAAGAAGTTTGTACAAAGTTTGTATTTGACACTCTGTTGCAACTCTGTTGGAATTCGGGTAGTTGTAGGAAGTTTGTACCAAGTTCCTTACTGTTTTGGCGAGTTCTTTAGAAGTTTGTACCAAGTTCCTTACTTTTTTGGCGAGTTTTTTAGAAGTTTGTACCAAGTTCCTTACTGTTTTGGCGTGGACTTAGGAAGTTTGTACCAAGTTTGTTACTGTTTTGGCGTGGACTTAGGAAGTTTGTACCAAGTTTGTTACTGTTTTGGCGTGGACTTAGGAAGTTTGTACCAAGTTTGGTGCTGTTTTGGCGTGGACTTAGGAAGTTTGTACCAAGTTTGCAAGTGTTTTTGGGTAGTTTTAAGAAGTTTCTACAAAGTTTGTATTTGACACTCTGTTGCAACTCTGTTGGAATTCGGGTAGTTGTAGGAAGTTTGTACCAAGTTTGTTACTGTTTTGGCGTGGTCTTAGGAAGTTTGTACCAAGTTTGTTACTGTTTTGGCGTGGACTTAGGAAGTTTGTACCTAGTTTGTTTCTGTTTTGGCGTGGACTTAGGAAGTTTGTACCAAGTTTGGTGCTGTTTTGGCGTGGACTTAGGAAGTTTGTACCAAGTTTGCAAGTGTTTTTGGGTAGTTTTAGGAAGTTTCTACAAAGTTTGTATTTGACACTCTGTTGCAACTCTGTTGGAATTCGGGTAGTTGTAGGAAGTTTGTACCAAGTTTGTTACTGTTTTGGCGTGGACTTAGGAAGTTTGTACCAAGTTTGGTGCTGTTTTGGCGTGGACTTAGGAAGTTTGTACCAAGTTTGCAAGTGTTTTTGGGTAGTTTTAAGAAGTTTCTACAAAGTTTGTATTTGACACTCTGTTGCAACTCTGTTGGAATTCGGGTAGTTGTAGGAAGTTTGTACCAAGTTCCTTACTGTTTTGGCGAGTTCTTTAGAAGTTTGTACCAAGTTCCTTACTTTTTTGGCGAGTTTTTTAGAAGTTTGTACCAAGTTCCTTACTGTTTTGGCGAGTTCTTTAGAAGTTTGTACCGAGTTCCTTACTGTTTTGGCGAGTTCTTTAGAAGTTTGTACCAAGTTCCTTACTTTTTTGGCGAGTTTTTTAGAAGTTTGTACTTAGTTCCTTACTGTTTTGGCGAGTTCTTTAGAAGTTTGTACCAAGTTCCTTACTGTTTTGGCGAGTTCTTTAGAAGTTTGTACTTAGTTCCTTACTGTTTTGGCGAGTTCTTTAGAAGTTTGTACCGAGTTCCTTACTGTTTTGGCGAGTTCTTTAGAAGTTTGTACCGAGTTCCTTACTGTTTTGGCGAGTTCTTTAGAAGTTTGTACTTAGTTCCTTACTGTTTTGGCGAGTTCTTTAGAAGTTTGTACCGAGTTCCTTACTGTTTTGGCGAGTTCTTTAGAAGTTTGTACCAAGTTTGCAAGTGTTTTTGGGTAGTTTTAAGAAGTTTCTACAAAGTTTGTATTTGACACTCTGTTGCAACTCTGTTGGAATTCGGGTAGTTGTAGGAAGTTTGTACCAAGTTTGTTACTGTTTTGGCGTGGACTTAGGAAGTTTGTACCAAGTTTGCAAGTGTTTTTGGGTAGTTTTAAGAAGTTTCTTCAAAGTTTGTATTTGACACTCTGTTGCAACTCTGTTGGAATTCGGGTAGTTGTAGGAAGTTTGTACCAAGTTTGTTACTGTTTTGGCGTGGACTTAGGAAGTTTGTACCAAGTTTGTTACTGTTTTGGCGTGGACTTAGGAAGTTTGTACCAAGTTTGGTGCTGTTTTGGCGTGGACTTAGGAAGTTTGTACCAAGTTTGCAAGTGTTTTTGGGTAGTTTTAAGAAGTTTCTACAAAGTTTGTATTTGACACTCTGTTGCAACTCTGTTGGAATTCGGGTAGTTGTAGGAAGTTTGTACCAAGTTCCTTACTGTTTTGGCGAGTTCTTTAGAAGTTTGTACCAAGTTCCTTACTGTTTTGGCGAGTTCTTTAGAAGTTTGTACCGAGTTCCTTACTGTTTTGGCGAGTTCTTTAGAAGTTTGTACCGAGTTCCTTACTGTTTTGGCGAGTTCTTTAGAAGTTTGTACCAAGTTCCTTACTTTTTTGGCGAGTTTTTTAGAAGTTTGTACTTAGTTCCTTACTGTTTTGGCGAGTTCTTTAGAAGTTTGTACCAAGTTCCTTACTGTTTTGGCGAGTTCTTTAGAAGTTTGTACTTAGTTCCTTACTGTTTTGGCGAGTTCTTTAGAAGTTTGTACCGAGTTCCTTACTGTTTTGGCGAGTTCTTTAGAAGTTTGTACTTAGTTCCTTACTGTTTTGGCGAGTTCTTTAGAAGTTTGTACCGAGTTCCTTACTGTTTTGGCGAGTTCTTTAGAAGTTTGTACCAAGTTCCTTACTGTTTTGGCGAGTTCTTTAGAAGTTTGTACCGAGTTCCTTACTGTTTTGGCGAGTTCTTTAGAAGTTTGTACCGAGTTCCTTACTGTTTTGGCGAGTTCTTTAGAAGTTTGTACTTAGTTCCTTACTGTTTTGGCGAGTTCTTTAGAAGTTTGTACCGAGTTCCTTACTGTTTTGGCGAGTTCTTTAGAAGTTTGTACTTAGTTCCTTACTGTTTTGGCGAGTTCTTTAGAAGTTTGTACCAAGTTCCTTACTGTTTTGGCGAGTTCTTTAGAAGTTTGTACTTAGTTCCTTACTGTTTTGGCGAGTTCTTTAGAAGTTTGTACCGAGTTCCTTACTGTTTTGGCGAGTTCTTTAGAAGTTTGTACTTAGTTCCTTACTGTTTTGGCGAGTTCTTTAGAAGTTTGTACCGAGTTCCTTACTGTTTTGGCGAGTTCTTTAGAAGTTTGTACCAAGTTCCTTACTGTTTTGGCGAGTTCTTTAGAAGTTTGTACCGAGTTCCTTACTGTTTTCGCGAGTTCTTTAGAAGTTTGTACCGAGTTCCTTACTGTTTTGGCGAGTTCTTTAGAAGTTTGTACCGAGTTCCTTACTGTTTTGGCGAGTTCTTTAGAAGTTTGTACCGAGTTCCTTACTGTTTTCGCGAGTTCTTTAGAAGTTTGTACCGAGTTCCTTACTGTTTTGGCGAGTTCTTTAGAAGTTTGTACCGAGTTCCTTACTGTTTTGGCGAGTTCTTTAGAAGTTTTTACCGAGTTCCTTACTGTTTTGGCGAGTTCTTTAGAAGTTTGTACCAAGTTCCTTACTGTTTTGGCGAGTTCTTTAGAAGTTTGTACTTAGTTCCTTACTGTTTTGGCGAGTTCTTTAGAAGTTTGTACCGAGTTCCTTACTGTTTTGGCGAGTTCTTTAGAAGTTTGTACCGAGTTCCTTACTGTTTTGGCGAGTTCTTTAGAAGTTTGTACCAAGTTCCTTACTGTTTTGGCGAGTTCTTTAGAAGATTGTACCGAGTTCCTTACTGTTTTGGCGAGTTCTTTAGAAGTTTGTACCGAGTTCCTTACTGTTTTGGCGAGTTCTTTAGAAGATTGTACCAAGTTCCTTACTGTTTTGGCGAGTTCTTTAGAAGTTTGTACCGAGTTCCTTACTGTTTTGGCGAGTTCTTTAGAATTTTGTACCGAGTTCCTTACTGTTTTGGCGAGTTCTTTAGAAGTTTGTACCGAGTTCCTTACTGTTTTGGCGAGTTCTTTAGAAGATTGTACCGAGTTCCTTACTGTTTTGGCGAGTTCTTTAGAAGTTTGTACCGAGTTCCTTACTGTTTTGGCGAGTTCTTTAGAAGATTGTACCGAGTTCCTTACTGTTTTGGCGAGTTCTTTAGAAGTTTGTACCGAGTTCCTTACTGTTTTGGCGAGTTCTTTAGAAGATTGTACCAAGTTCCTTACTGTTTTGGCGAGTTCTTTAGAAGTTTGTACCGAGTTCCTTACTGTTTTGGCGAGTTCTTTAGAATTTTGTACCGAGTTCCTTACTGTTTTGGCGAGTTCTTTAGAAGTTTGTACCGAGTTCCTTACTGTTTTGGCGAGTTCTTTAGAAGATTGTACCAAGTTCCTTACTGTTTTGGCGAGTTCTTTAGAAGTTTGTACCGAGTTCCTTACTGTTTTGGCGAGTTCTTTAGAATTTTGTACCGAGTTCCTTACTGTTTTGGCGAGTTCTTTAGAAGTTTGTACCGAGTTCCTTACTGTTTTGGCGAGTTCTTTAGAAGTTTGTACCGAGTTCCTTACTGTTTTGGCGAGTTCTTTAGAAGATTGTACCAAGTTCCTTACTGTTTTGGCGAGTTCTTTAGAAGATTGTACCGAGTTCCTTACTGTTTTGGCGAGTTCTTTAGAAGTTTGTACCGAGTTCCTTACTGTTTTGGCGAGTTCTTTAGAAGATTGTACCGAGTTCCTTACTGTTTTGGCGAGTTCTTTAGAAGTTTGTACCGAGTTCCTTACTGTTTTGGCGAGTTCTTTAGAAGATTGTACCGAGTTCCTTACTGTTTTGGCGAGTTCTTTAGAAGTTTGTACCGAGTTCCTTACTGTTTTGGCGAGTTCTTTAGAAGATTGTACCGAGTTCCTTACTGTTTTGGCGAGTTCTTTAGAAGTTTGTACCGAGTTCCTTACTGTTTTGGCGAGTTCTTTAGAAGATTGTACCAAGTTCCTTACTGTTTTGGCGAGTTCTTTAGAAGTTTGTACCGAGTTCCTTACTGTTTTGGCGAGTTCTTTAGAATTTTGTACCAAGTTCCTTACTGTTTTGGCGAGTTCTTTAGAAGATTGTACCGAGTTCCTTACTGTTTTGGCGAGTTCTTTAGAAGTTTGTACCGAGTTCCTTACTGTTTTGGCGAGTTCTTTAGAAGATTGTACCAAGTTCCTTACTGTTTTGGCGAGTTCTTTAGAAGATTGTACCGAGTTCCTTACTGTTTTGGCGAGTTCTTTAGAAGATTGTACCGAGGTCCTTACTGTTTTGGCGAGTTCTTTAGAAGTTTGTACCGAGTTCCTTACTGTTTTGGCGAGTTCTTTAGAAGTTTGTACCGAGTTCCTTACTGTTTTGGCGAGTTCTTTAGAAGTTTGTACCGAGTTCCTTACTGTTTTGGCGAGTTCTTTCGAAGATTGTACCAAGTTCCTTACTGTTTTGGCGAGTTCTTTAGAAGTTTGTACCGAGTTCCTTACTGTTTTGGCGGGTTCTTTAGAAGTTTGTACCGAGTTCCTTACTGTTTTGGCGAGTTCTTTAGAAGTTTGTACCGAGTTCCTTACTGTTTTGGCGAGTTCTTTAGAAGATTGTACCGAGTTCCTTACTGTTTTGGCGAGTTCTTTAGAAGATTGTACCGAGTTCCTTACTGTTTTGGCGAGTTCTTTAGAAGTTTGTACCGAGTTCCTTACTGTTTTGGCGAGTTCTTTAGAAGATTGTACCAAGTTCCTTACTGTTTTGGCGAGTTCTTTAGAAGATTGTACCGAGTTCCTTACTGTTTTGGCGAGTTCTTTAGAAGATTGTACCGAGTTCCTTACTGTTTTGGCGAGTTCTTTAGAAGTTTGTACCGAGTTCCTTACTGTTTTGGCGAGTTCTTTAGAAGATTGTACCAAGTTCCTTACTGTTTTGGCGAGTTTTTTAGAAGTTTGTACCGAGTTCCTTACTGTTTTGGCGAGTTCTTTAGAAGATTGTACCGAGTTCCTTACTGTTTTGGCGAGTTCTTTAGAAGTTTGTACCGAGTTCCTTACTGTTTTGGCGAGTTCTTTAGAAGTTTGTACCGAGTTCCTTACTGTTTTGGCGAGTTCTTTCGAAGATTGTACCAAGTTCCTTACTGTTTTGGCGAGTTCTTTAGAAGTTTGTACCAAGTTCCTTACTGTTTTGGCGAGTTCTTTAGAAGTTTGTACCGAGTTCCTTACTGTTTTGGCGAGTTCTTTAGAAGTTTGTACCAAGTTCCTTACTGTTTTGGCGAGTTCTTTAGAAGTTTGTACCGAGTTCCTTACTGTTTTGGCGAGTTCTTTAGAAGTTTGTACCGAGTTCCTTACTGTTTTGGCGAGTTCTTTCGAAGATTGTACCAAGTTCCTTACTGTTTTGGCGAGTTCTTTAGAAGTTTGTACCGAGTTCCTTACTGTTTTGGCGAGTTCTTTAGAAGTTTGTACCGAGTTCCTTACTGTTTTGGCGAGTTCTTTAGAAGTTTGTACCGAGTTCCTTACTGTTTTGGCGAGTTCTTTCGAAGATTGTACCAAGTTCCTTACTGTTTTGGCGAGTTCTTTAGAAGTTTGTACCAAGTTCCTTACTGTTTTGGCGAGTTCTTTAGAAGTTTGTACCGAGTTCCTTACTGTTTTGGCGAGTTCTTTAGAAGTTTGTACCGAGTTCCTTACTGTTTTGGCGAGTTCTTTCGAAGATTGTACCAAGTTCCTTACTGTTTTGGCGAGTTCTTTAGAAGTTTGTACCAAGTTCCTTACTGTTTTGGCGAGTTCTTTAGAAGATTGTACCAAGTTCCTTACTGTTTTGGCGAGTTCTTTAGAAGTTTGTACCGAGTTCCTTACTGTTTTGGCGAGTTCTTTAGAAGTTTGTACCAAGTTCCTTACTGTTTTGGCGAGTTCTTTAGAAGTTTGTACCGAGTTCCTTACTGTTTTGGCGAGTTCTTTAGAAGTTTGTACCGAGTTCCTTACTGTTTTGGCGAGTTCTTTAGAAGTTTGTACCAAGTTCCTTACTGTTTTGGCGAGTTCTTTAGAAGTTTGTACCGAGTTCCTTACTGTTTTGGCGAGTTCTTTAGAAGTTTGTACCAAGTTCCTTACTGTTTTGGCGAGTTCTTTAGAAGTTTGTACTTAGTTCCTTACTGTTTTGGCGAGTTCTTTACAAGTTTGTATCGAGTTCCTTACTGTTTTGGCGAGTTCTTTAGAAGTTTGTACTTAGTTCCTTACTGTTTTGGCGAGTTCTTTAGAAGTTTGTACCGAGTTCCTTACTGTTTTGGCGAGTTCTTTAGAAGTTTGTACCAAGTTCCTTACTGTTTTGGCGAGTTCTTTAGAAGTTTGTACCGAGTTCCTTACTGTTTTGGCGAGTTCTTTAGAAGTTTGTACCGAGTTCCTTACTGTTTTGGCGAGTTCTTTCGAAGATTGTACCAAGTTCCTTACTGTTTTGGCGAGTTCTTTAGAAGTTTGTACCGAGTTCCTTACTGTTTTGGCGAGTTCTTTAGAAGTTTGTACCGAGTTCCTTACTGTTTTGGCGAGTTCTTTAGAAGTTTGTACCGAGTTCCTTACTGTTTTGGCGAGTTCTTTAGAAGATTGTACCGAGTTCCTTACTGTTTTGGCGAGTTCTTTAGAAGTTTGTACCGAGTTCCTTACTGTTTTGGCGAGTTCTTTAGAAGATTGTACCAAGTTCCTTACTGTTTTGGCGAGTTTTTTAGAAGTTTGTACCGAGTTCCTTACTGTTTTGGCGAGTTCTTTAGAAGATTGTACCGAGTTCCTTACTGTTTTGGCGAGTTCTTTAGAAGTTTGTACCGAGTTCCTTACTGTTTTGGCGAGTTCTTTAGAAGATTGTACCAAGTTCCTTACTGTTTTGGCGAGTTCTTTAGAAGTTTGTACCAAGTTCCTTACTGTTTTGGCGAGTTCTTTAGAAGTTTGTACCGAGTTCCTTACTGTTTTGGCGAGTTCTTTAGAAGTTTGTACCGAGTTCCTTACTGTTTTGGCGAGTTCTTTCGAAGATTGTACCAAGTTCCTTACTGTTTTGGCGAGTTCTTTAGAAGTTTGTACCAAGTTCCTTACTGTTTTGGCGAGTTCTTTAGAAGTTTGTACCGAGTTCCTTACTGTTTTGGCGAGTTCTTTAGAAGTTTGTACCAAGTTCCTTACTGTTTTGGCGAGTTCTTTAGAAGTTTGTACCGAGTTCCTTACTGTTTTGGCGAGTTCTTTAGAAGATTGTACCGAGTTCCTTACTGTTTTGGCGAGTTCTTTAGAAGATTGTACCGAGTTCCTTACTGTTTTGGCGAGTTCTTTAGAAGTTTGTACCGAGTTCCTTACTGTTTTGGCGAGTTCTTTAGAAGATTGTACCAAGTTCCTTACTGTTTTGGCGAGTTCTTTAGAAGTTTGTACCGAGTTCCTTACTGTTTTGGCGAGTTCTTTAGAATTTTGTACCGAGTTCCTTACTGTTTTGGCGAGTTCTTTAGAAGATTGTACCGAGTTCCTTACTGTTTTGGCGAGTTCTTTAGAAGATTGTACCAAGTTCCTTACTGTTTTGGCGAGTTCTTTAGAAGTTTGTACCGAGTTCCTTACTGTTTTGGCGAGTTCTTTAGAAGTTTGTACCGAGTTCCTTACTGTTTTGGCGAGTTCTTTCGAAGATTGTACCAAGTTCCTTACTGTTTTGGCGAGTTCTTTAGAAGTTTGTACCGAGTTCCTTACTGTTTTGGCGAGTTCTTTAGAAGTTTGTACCGAGTTCCTTACTGTTTTGGCGAGTTCTTTAGAAGTTTGTACCGAGTTCCTTACTGTTTTGGCGAGTTCTTTAGAAGTTTGTACCGAGTTCCTTACTGTTTTGGCGAGTTCTTTAGAAGTTTGTACCGAGTTCCTTACTGTTTTGGCGAGTTCTTTAGAAGTTTGTACCGAGTTCCTTACTGTTTTGGCGAGTTCTTTAGAAGATTGTACCAAGTTCCTTACTGTTTTGGCGAGTTCTTTAGAAGTTTGTACCGAGTTCCTTACTGTTTTGGCGAGTTCTTTAGAAGTTTGTACCGAGTTCCTTACTGTTTTGGCGAGTTCTTTAGAAGTTTGTACCGAGTTCCTTACTGTTTTGGCGAGTTCCTTAGAAGTTTGTACCGAGTTCCTTACTGTTTTGGCGAGTTCTTTAGAAGTTTGTACCGAGTTCCTTACTGTTTTGGCGAGTTCTTTAGAAGTTTGTACCGAGTTCCTTACTGTTTTGGCGAGTTCTTTAGAAGTTTGTACCGAGTTCCTTACTGTTTTGGCGAGTTCTTTAGAAGATTGTACCAAGTTCCTTACTGTTTTGGCGAGTTCTTTAGAAGTTTGTACCGAGTTCCTTACTGTTTTGGCGAGTTCTTTAGAAGTTTGTACCGAGTTCCTTACTGTTTTGGCGAGTTCTTTAGAAGTTTGTACCAAGTTTGTTACTGTTTTGGCGAGTTCTTTAGAAGTTTGTACCGAGTTCCTTACTGTTTTGGCGAGTTCTTTAGAAGTTTGTACCGAGTTCCTTACTGTTTTGGCGAGTTCTTTAGAAGTTTGTACCGAGTTCCTTACTGTTTTGGCGAGTTCTTTAGAAGTTTGTACCGAGTTCCTTACTGTTTTGGCGAGTTCTTTAGAAGTTTGTACCGAGTTCCTTACTGTTTTGGCGAGTTCTTTAGAAGTTTGTACCGAGTTTCTTACTGTTTTGGCGAGTTCTTTAGAAGATTGTACCAAGTTCCTTACTGTTTTGGCGAGTTCTTTAGAAGTTTGTACCAAGTTCCTTACTGTTTTGGCGAGTTCTTTAGAAGATTGTACCGAGTTCCTTACTGTTTTGGCGAGTTCTTTAGAAGATTGTACCAAGTTCCTTACTGTTTTGGCGAGTTCTTTAGAAGTTTGTACCGAGTTCCTTACTGTTTTGGCGAGTTCTTTAGAAGTTTGTACCGAGTTCCTTACTGTTTTGGCGAGTTCTTTAGAAGTTTGTACCAAGTTTGTTACTGTTTTGGCGAGTTCTTTAGAAGTTTGTACCGAGTTCCTTACTGTTTTGGCGAGTTCTTTAGAAGTTTGTACCGAGTTCCTTACTGTTTTGGCGAGTTCTTTAGAAGTTTGTACCGAGTTCCTTACTGTTTTGGCGAGTTCTTTAGAAGTTTGTACCGAGTTCCTTACTGTTTTGGCGAGTTCTTTAGAAGTTTGTACCGAGTTCCTTACTGTTTTGGCGAGTTCTTTCGAAGATTGTACCAAGTTCCTTACTGTTTTGGCGAGTTCTTTAGAAGATTGTACCAAGTTCCTTACTGTTTTGGCGAGTTCTTTAGAAGTTTGTACCGAGTTCCTTACTGTTTTGGCGAGTTCTTTAGAAGTTTGTACCGAGTTCCTTACTGTTTTGGCGAGTTCTTTAGAAGTTTGTACCGAGTTCCTTACTGTTTTGGCGAGTTCTTTAGAAGTTTGTACCGAGTTCCTTACTGTTTTGGCGAGTTCTTTAGAAGTTTGTACCGAGTTCCTTACTGTTTTGGCGAGTTCTTTAGAAGTTTGTACCGAGTTCCTTACTGTTTTGGCGAGTTCTTTAGAAGATTGTACCAAGTTCCTTACTGTTTTGGCGAGTTCTTTAGAAGTTTGTACCAAGTTCCTTACTGTTTTGGCGAGTTCTTTAGAAGTTTGTACCGAGTTCCTTACTGTTTTGGCGAGTTCTTTAGAAGTTTGTACCGAGTTCCTTACTGTTTTGGCGAGTTCTTTCGAAGATTGTACCAAGTTCCTTACTGTTTTGGCGAGTTCTTTAGAAGTTTGTACCAAGTTCCTTACTGTTTTGGCGAGTTCTTTAGAAGTTTGTACCGAGTTCCTTACTGTTTTGGCGAGTTCTTTAGAATTTTGTACCGAGTTCCTTACTGTTTTGGCGAGTTCTTTAGAAGTTTGTACCGAGTTCCTTACTGTTTTGGCGAGTTCTTTAGAAGTTTGTACCGAGTTCCTTACTGTTTTGGCGAGTTCTTTAGAAGTTTGTACCGAGTTCCTTACTGTTTTGGCGAGTTCTTTAGAAGATTGTACCAAGTTCCTTACTGTTTTGGCGAGTTCTTTAGAAGTTTGTACCAAGTTCCTTACTGTTTTGGCGAGTTCTTTAGAAGTTTGTACCGAGTTCCTTACTGTTTTGGCGAGTTCTTTAGAAGTTTGTACCGAGTTCCTTACTGTTTTGGCGAGTTCTTTCGAAGATTGTACCAAGTTCCTTACTGTTTTGGCGAGTTCTTTAGAAGTTTGTACCAAGTTCCTTACTGTTTTGGCGAGTTCTTTAGAAGTTTGTACCGAGTTCCTTACTGTTTTGGCGAGTTCTTTAGAATTTTGTACCGAGTTCCTTACTGTTTTGGCGAGTTCTTTAGAAGTTTGTACCGAGTTCCTTACTGTTTTGGCGAGTTCTTTAGAAGTTTGTACCGAGTTCCTTACTGTTTTGGCGAGTTCTTTAGAAGATTGTACCGAGTTCCTTACTGTTTTGGCGAGTTCTTTAGAAGTTTGTACCAAGTTCCTTACTGTTTTGGCGAGTTCTTTAGAAGTTTGTACCGAGTTCCTTACTGTTTTGGCGAGTTCTTTAGAAGTTTGTACCGAGTTCCTTACTGTTTTGGCGAGTTCTTTAGAAGATTGTACCAAGTTCCTTACTGTTTTGGCGAGTTTTTTAGAAGTTTGTACCGAGTTCCTTACTGTTTTGGCGAGTTCTTTAGAAGATTGTACCGAGTTCCTTACTGTTTTGGCGAGTTCTTTAGAAGTTTGTACCGAGTTCCTTACTGTTTTGGCGAGTTCTTTAGAAGATTGTACCAAGTTCCTTACTGTTTTGGCGAGTTCTTTAGAAGTTTGTACCAAGTTCCTTACTGTTTTGGCGAGTTCTTTAGAAGTTTGTACCGAGTTCCTTACTGTTTTGGCGAGTTCTTTAGAAGTTTGTACCGAGTTCCTTACTGTTTTGGCGAGTTCTTTCGAAGATTGTACCAAGTTCCTTACTGTTTTGGCGAGTTCTTTAGAAGTTTGTACCAAGTTCCTTACTGTTTTGGCGAGTTCTTTAGAAGTTTGTACCGAGTTCCTTACTGTTTTGGCGAGTTCTTTAGAAGTTTGTACCAAGTTCCTTACTGTTTTGGCGAGTTCTTTAGAAGTTTGTACCGAGTTCCTTACTGTTTTGGCGAGTTCTTTAGAAGTTTTTACCGAGTTCCTTACTGTTTTGGCGAGTTCTTTAGAAGTTTGTACCAAGTTCCTTACTGTTTTGGCGAGTTCTTTAGAAGTTTGTACTTAGTTCCTTACTGTTTTGGCGAGTTCTTTAGAAGTTTGTACCGAGTTCCTTACTGTTTTGGCGAGTTCTTTAGAAGTTTGTACCGAGTTCCTTACTGTTTTGGCGAGTTCTTTAGAAGTTTGTACCAAGTTCCTTACTGTTTTGGCGAGTTCTTTAGAAGATTGTACCGAGTTCCTTACTGTTTTGGCGAGTTCTTTAGAAGTTTGTACCGAGTTCCTTACTGTTTTGGCGAGTTCTTTAGAAGTTTGTACCGAGTTCCTTACTGTTTTGGCGAGTTCTTTCGAAGATTGTACCAAGTTCCTTACTGTTTTGGCGAGTTCTTTAGAAGTTTGTACCAAGTTCCTTACTGTTTTGGCGAGTTCTTTAGAAGATTGTACCAAGTTCCTTACTGTTTTGGCGAGTTCTTTAGAAGTTTGTACCGAGTTCCTTACTGTTTTGGCGAGTTCTTTCGAAGATTGTACCAAGTTCCTTACTGTTTTGGCGAGTTCTTTAGAAGTTTGTACCGAGTTCCTTACTGTTTTGGCGAGTTCTTTCGAAGATTGTACCAAGTTCCTTACTGTTTTGGCGAGTTCTTTAGAAGATTGTACCGAGTTCCTTACTGTTTTGGCGAGTTCTTTAGAAGATTGTACCAAGTTCCTTACTGTTTTGGCGAGTTCTTTAGAAGTTTGTACCAAGTTCCTTACTGTTTTGGCGAGTTCTTTAGAAGATTGTACCAAGTTCCTTACTGTTTTGGCGAGTTCTTTAGAAGTTTGTACCGAGTTCCTTACTGTTTTGGCGAGTTCTTTAGAAGTTTGTACCGAGTTCCTTACTGTTTTGGCGAGTTCTTTAGAAGTTTGTACCGAGTTCCTTACTGTTTTGGCGAGTTCTTTCGAAGATTGTACCAAGTTCCTTACTGTTTTGGCGAGTTCTTTAGAAGTTTGTACCAAGTTCCTTACTGTTTTGGCGAGTTCTTTAGAAGTTTGTACTTAGTTCCTTACTGTTTTGGCGAGTTCTTTACAAGTTTGTATCGAGTTCCTTACTGTTTTGGCGAGTTCTTTAGAAGTTTGTACTTAGTTCCTTACTGTTTTGGCGAGTTCTTTAGAAGTTTGTACCGAGTTCCTTACTGTTTTGGCGAGTTCTTTAGAAGTTTGTACCAAGTTCCTTACTGTTTTGGCGAGTTCTTTAGAAGTTTGTACCGAGTTCCTTACTGTTTTGGCGAGTTCTTTAGAAGTTTGTACCGAGTTCCTTACTGTTTTGGCGAGTTCTTTCGAAGATTGTACCAAGTTCCTTACTGTTTTGGCGAGTTCTTTAGAAGTTTGTACCGAGTTCCTTACTGTTTTGGCGAGTTCTTTAGAAGTTTGTACCGAGTTCCTTACTGTTTTGGCGAGTTCTTTAGAAGTTTGTACCGAGTTCCTTACTGTTTTGGCGAGTTCTTTAGAAGATTGTACCGAGTTCCTTACTGTTTTGGCGAGTTCTTTAGAAGATTGTACCGAGTTCCTTACTGTTTTGGCGAGTTCTTTAGAAGATTGTACCAAGTTCCTTACTGTTTTGGCGAGTTCTTTAGAAGTTTGTACCGAGTTCCTTACTGTTTTGGCGAGTTCTTTAGAAGATTGTACCGAGTTCCTTACTGTTTTGGCGAGTTCTTTAGAAGATTGTACCGAGTTCCTTACTGTTTTGGCGAGTTCTTTAGAAGTTTGTACCGAGTTCCTTACTGTTTTGGCGAGTTCTTTAGAAGATTGTACCGAGTTCCTTACTGTTTTGGCGAGTTCTTTAGAAGTTTGTACCAAGTTCCTTACTGTTTTGGCGAGTTCTTTAGAAGATTGTACCAAGTTCCTTACTGTTTTGGCGAGTTCTTTAGAAGTTTGTACCAAGTTCCTTACTGTTTTGGCGAGTTCTTTAGAAGTTTGTACCGAGTTCCTTACTGTTTTGGCGAGTTCTTTAGAAGTTTGTACCGAGTTCCTTACTGTTTTGGCGAGTTCTTTAGAAGTTTGTACCGAGTTCCTTACTGTTTTGGCGAGTTCTTTAGAAGTTTGTACCGAGTTCCTTACTGTTTTGGCGAGTTCTTTAGAAGTTTGTACCGAGTTCCTTACTGTTTTGGCGAGTTCTTTCGAAGATTGTACCAAGTTCCTTACTGTTTTGGCGAGTTCTTTAGAAGTTTGTACCAAGTTCCTTACTGTTTTGGCGAGTTCTTTAGAAGTTTGTACCAAGTTCCTTACTGTTTTGGCGAGTTTTTTAGAAGTTTGTACCGAGTTCCTTACTGTTTTGGCGAGTTCTTTAGAAGTTTGTACTTAGTTCCTTACTGTTTTGGCGAGTTCTTTACAAGTTTGTATCGAGTTCCTTACTGTTTTGGCGAGTTCTTTAGAAGTTTGTACTTAGTTCCTTACTGTTTTGGCGAGTTCTTTAGAAGTTTGTACCGAGTTCCTTACTGTTTTGGCGAGTTCTTTAGAAGTTTGTACCAAGTTCCTTACTGTTTTGGCGAGTTTTTTAGAAGTTTGTACCGAGTTCCTTACTGTTTTGGCGAGTTCTTTAGAAGTTTGTACCGAGTTCCTTACTGTTTTGGCGAGTTCTTTAGAAGTTTGTACCGAGTTCCTTACTGTTTTGGCGAGTTCTTTAGAAGATTGTACCAAGTTCCTTACTGTTTTGGCGAGTTTTTTAGAAGTTTGTACCGAGTTCCTTACTGTTTTGGCGAGTTCTTTAGAAGTTTGTACCGAGTTCCTTACTGTTTTGGCGAGTTCTTTAGAAGTTTGTACCGAGTTCCTTACTGTTTTGGCGAGTTCTTTCGAAGATTGTACCAAGTTCCTTACTGTTTTGGCGAGTTCTTTAGAAGTTTGTACCGAGTTCCTTACTGTTTTGGCGAGTTCTTTAGAAGTTTGTACCGAGTTCCTTACTGTTTTGGCGAGTTCTTTAGAAGTTTGTACCGAGTTCCTTACTGTTTTGGCGAGTTCTTTAGAAGATTGTACCGAGTTCCTTACTGTTTTGGCGAGTTCTTTAGAAGATTGTACCGAGTTCCTTACTGTTTTGGCGAGTTCTTTAGAAGATTGTACCAAGTTCCTTACTGTTTTGGCGAGTTTTTTAGAAGTTTGTACCGAGTTCCTTACTGTTTTGGCGAGTTCTTTAGAAGATTGTACCGAGTTCCTCACTGTTTTGGCGAGTTCTTTAGAAGATTGTACCAAGTTCCTTACTGTTTTGGCGAGTTCTTTAGAAGTTTGTACCGAGTTCCTTACTGTTTTGGCGAGTTCTTTAGAAGATTGTACCGAGTTCCTTACTGTTTTGGCGAGTTCTTTAGAAGTTTGTACCAAGTTCCTTACTGTTTTGGCGAGTTCTTTAGAAGATTGTACCAAGTTCCTTACTGTTTTGGCGAGTTCTTTAGAAGTTTGTACCAAGTTCCTTACTGTTTTGGCGAGTTCTTTAGAAGTTTGTACCGAGTTCCTTACTGTTTTGGCGAGTTCTTTAGAAGTTTGTACCGAGTTCCTTACTGTTTTGGCGAGTTCTTTAGAAGTTTGTACCGAGTTCCTTACTGTTTTGGCGAGTTCTTTAGAATTTTGTACCGAGTTCCTTACTGTTTTGGCGAGTTCTTTAGAAGTTTGTACCGAGTTCCTTACTGTTTTGGCGAGTTCTTTAGAAGTTTGTACCGAGTTCCTTACTGTTTTGGCGAGTTCTTTAGAAGATTGTACCGAGTTCCTTACTGTTTTGGCGAGTTCTTTAGAAGTTTGTACCAAGTTCCTTACTGTTTTGGCGAGTTCTTTAGAAGTTTGTACCGAGTTCCTTACTGTTTTGGCGAGTTCTTTAGAAGTTTGTATCGAGTTCCTTACTGTTTTGGCGAGTTCTTTAGAAGATTGTACCAAGTTCCTTACTGTTTTGGCGAGTTTTTTAGAAGTTTGTACCGAGTTCCTTACTGTTTTGGCGAGTTCTTTAGAAGATTGTACCGAGTTCCTTACTGTTTTGGCGAGTTCTTTAGAAGTTTGTACCAAGTTCCTTACTGTTTTGGCGAGTTCTTTAGAAGTTTGTACCGAGTTCCTTACTGTTTTGGCGAGTTCTTTAGAATTTTGTACCGAGTTCCTTACTGTTTTGGCGAGTTCTTTAGAAGATTGTACCGAGTTCCTTACTGTTTTGGCGAGTTCTTTAGAAGATTGTACCAAGTTCCTTACTGTTTTGGCGAGTTCTTTAGAAGTTTGTACCGAGTTCCTTACTGTTTTGGCGAGTTCTTTAGAAGTTTGTACCGAGTTCCTTACTGTTTTGGCGAGTTCTTTAGAAGTTTGTACCGAGTTCCTTACTGTTTTGGCGAGTTCTTTAGAAGATTGTACCGAGTTCCTTACTGTTTTGGCGAGTTCTTTAGAAGTTTGTACCGAGTTCCTTACTGTTTTGGCGAGTTCTTTAGAAGTTTGTACCGAGTTCCTTACTGTTTTGGCGAGTTCTTTAGAAGATTGTACCGAGTTCCTTACTGTTTTGGCGAGTTCTTTAGAAGTTTGTACCGAGTTCCTTACTGTTTTGGCGAGTTCTTTAGAAGTTTGTACCGAGTTCCTTACTGTTTTGGCGAGTTCTTTAGAAGTTTGTACCGAGTTCCTTACTGTTTTGGCGAGTTCTTTAGAAGTTTGTACCGAGTTCCTTACTGTTTTGGCGAGTTCTTTAGAAGTTTGTACCAAGTTCCTTACTGTTTTGGCGAGTTCTTTAGAAGTTTGTACCGAGTTCCTTACTGTTTTGGCGAGTTCTTTAGAAGATTGTACCGAGTTCCTTACTGTTTTGGCGAGTTCTTTAGAAGATTGTACCAAGTTCCTTACTGTTTTGGCGAGTTTTTTAGAAGTTTGTACCGAGTTCCTTACTGTTTTGGCGAGTTCTTTAGAAGTTTGTACCGAGTTCCTTACTGTTTTGGCGAGTTCTTTAGAAGTTTGTACCGAGTTCCTTACTGTTTTGGCGAGTTCTTTAGAAGATTGTACCGAGTTCCTTACTGTTTTGGCGAGTTCTTTAGAAGATTGTACCAAGTTCCTTACTGTTTTGGCGAGTTCTTTAGAAGTTTGTACCAAGTTCCTTACTGTTTTGGCGAGTTCTTTAGAAGTTTGTACCGAGTTCCTTACTGTTTTGGCGAGTTCTTTAGAAGTTTGTACCGAGTTCCTTACTGTTTTGGCGAGTTCTTTCGAAGATTGTACCAAGTTCCTTACTGTTTTGGCGAGTTCTTTAGAAGTTTGTACCAAGTTCCTTACTGTTTTGGCGAGTTCTTTAGAAGTTTGTACCGAGTTCCTTACTGTTTTGGCGAGTTCTTTAGAAGTTTGTACCAAGTTCCTTACTGTTTTGGCGAGTTCTTTAGAAGTTTGTACCGAGTTCCTTACTGTTTTGGCGAGTTCTTTAGAAGATTGTACCGAGTTCCTTACTGTTTTGGCGAGTTCTTTAGAAGATTGTACCGAGTTCCTTACTGTTTTGGCGAGTTCTTTAGAAGTTTGTACCGAGTTCCTTACTGTTTTGGCGAGTTCTTTAGAAGATTGTACCAAGTTCCTTACTGTTTTGGCGAGTTCTTTAGAAGTTTGTACCGAGTTCCTTACTGTTTTGGCGAGTTCTTTCGAAGATTGTACCAAGTTCCTTACTGTTTTGGCGAGTTCTTTAGAAGTTTGTACCAAGTTCCTTACTGTTTTGGCGAGTTCTTTAGAAGTTTGTACCGAGTTCCTTACTGTTTTGGCGAGTTCTTTAGAATTTTGTACCGAGTTCCTTACTGTTTTGGCGAGTTCTTTAGAAGTTTGTACCGAGTTCCTTACTGTTTTGGCGAGTTCTTTAGAAGTTTGTACCGAGTTCCTTACTGTTTTGGCGAGTTCTTTCGAAGATTGTACCAAGTTCCTTACTGTTTTGGCGAGTTCTTTAGAAGTTTGTACCGAGTTCCTTACTGTTTTGGCGAGTTCTTTAGAAGTTTGTACCGAGTTCCTTACTGTTTTGGCGAGTTCTTTAGAAGTTTGTACCGAGTTCCTTACTGTTTTGGCGAGTTCTTTAGAAGTTTGTACCGAGTTCCTTACTGTTTTGGCGAGTTCTTTAGAAGTTTGTACCGAGTTCCTTACTGTTTTGGCGAGTTCTTTAGAAGTTTGTACCGAGTTCCTTACTGTTTTGGCGAGTTCTTTAGAAGATTGTACCAAGTTCCTTACTGTTTTGGCGAGTTCTTTAGAAGTTTGTACCGAGTTCCTTACTGTTTTGGCGAGTTCTTTAGAATTTTGTACCGAGTTCCTTACTGTTTTGGCGAGTTCTTTAGAAGTTTGTACCGAGTTCCTTACTGTTTTGGCGAGTTCTTTAGAAGTTTGTACCGAGTTCCTTACTGTTTTGGCGAGTTCTTTCGAAGATTGTACCAAGTTCCTTACTGTTTTGGCGAGTTCTTTAGAAGTTTGTACCGAGTTCCTTACTGTTTTGGCGAGTTCTTTAGAAGTTTGTACCGAGTTCCTTACTGTTTTGGCGAGTTCTTTAGAAGTTTGTACCGAGTTCCTTACTGTTTTGGCGAGTTCTTTAGAAGATTGTACCAAGTTCCTTACTGTTTTGGCGAGTTCTTTAGAAGTTTGTACCGAGTTCCTTACTGTTTTGGCGAGTTCTTTAGAATTTTGTACCGAGTTCCTTACTGTTTTGGCGAGTTCTTTAGAAGTTTGTACCGAGTTCCTTACTGTTTTGGCGAGTTCTTTAGAAGTTTGTACCGAGTTCCTTACTGTTTTGGCGAGTTCTTTCGAAGATTGTACCAAGTTCCTTACTGTTTTGGCGAGTTCTTTAGAAGTTTGTACCGAGTTCCTTACTGTTTTGGCGAGTTCTTTAGAAGTTTGTACCGAGTTCCTTACTGTTTTGGCGAGTTCTTTAGAAGTTTGTACCGAGTTCCTTACTGTTTTGGCGAGTTCTTTAGAAGTTTGTACCGAGTTCCTTACTGTTTTGGCGAGTTCTTTAGAAGTTTGTACCGAGTTCCTTACTGTTTTGGCGAGTTCTTTAGAAGTTTGTACCGAGTTCCTTACTGTTTTGGCGAGTTCTTTAGAAGTTTGTACCGAGTTCCTTACTGTTTTGGCGAGTTCTTTAGAAGATTGTACCAAGTTCCTTACTGTTTTGGCGAGTTCTTTAGAAGTTTGTACCGAGTTCCTTACTGTTTTGGCGAGTTCTTTAGAATTTTGTACCGAGTTCCTTACTGTTTTGGCGAGTTCTTTAGAAGTTTGTACCGAGTTCCTTACTGTTTTGGCGAGTTCTTTAGAAGTTTGTACCGAGTTCCTTACTGTTTTGGCGAGTTCTTTCGAAGATTGTACCAAGTTCCTTACTGTTTTGGCGAGTTCTTTAGAAGTTTGTACCGAGTTCCTTACTGTTTTGGCGAGTTCTTTAGAAGTTTGTACCGAGTTCCTTACTGTTTTGGCGAGTTCTTTAGAAGTTTGTACCGAGTTCCTTACTGTTTTGGCGAGTTCTTTAGAAGATTGTACCAAGTTCCTTACTGTTTTGGCGAGTTCTTTAGAAGTTTGTACCGAGTTCCTTACTGTTTTGGCGAGTTCTTTAGAATTTTGTACCGAGTTCCTTACTGTTTTGGCGAGTTCTTTAGAAGTTTGTACCGAGTTCCTTACTGTTTTGGCGAGTTCTTTAGAAGTTTGTACCGAGTTCCTTACTGTTTTGGCGAGTTCTTTCGAAGATTGTACCAAGTTCCTTACTGTTTTGGCGAGTTCTTTAGAAGTTTGTACCGAGTTCCTTACTGTTTTGGCGAGTTCTTTAGAAGTTTGTACCGAGTTCCTTACTGTTTTGGCGAGTTCTTTAGAAGTTTGTACCGAGTTCCTTACTGTTTTGGCGAGTTCTTTAGAAGTTTGTACCGAGTTCCTTACTGTTTTGGCGAGTTCTTTAGAAGTTTGTACCGAGTTCCTTACTGTTTTGGCGAGTTCTTTAGAAGTTTGTACCGAGTTCCTTACTGTTTTGGCGAGTTCTTTAGAAGATTGTACCAAGTTCCTTACTGTTTTGGCGAGTTCTTTAGAAGTTTGTACCGAGTTCCTTACTGTTTTGGCGAGTTCTTTAGAATTTTGTACCGAGTTCCTTACTGTTTTGGCGAGTTCTTTAGAAGTTTGTACCGAGTTCCTTACTGTTTTGGCGAGTTCTTTAGAAGTTTGTACCGAGTTCCTTACTGTTTTGGCGAGTTCTTTCGAAGATTGTACCAAGTTCCTTACTGTTTTGGCGAGTTCTTTAGAAGTTTGTACCGAGTTCCTTACTGTTTTGGCGAGTTCTTTAGAAGTTTGTACCGAGTTCCTTACTGTTTTGGCGAGTTCTTTAGAAGTTTGTACCGAGTTCCTTACTGTTTTGGCGAGTTCTTTAGAAGTTTGTACCGAGTTCCTTACTGTTTTGGCGAGTTCTTTAGAAGTTTGTACCGAGTTCCTTACTGTTTTGGCGAGTTCTTTAGAAGTTTGTACCGAGTTCCTTACTGTTTTGGCGAGTTCTTTAGAAGATTGTACCAAGTTCCTTACTGTTTTGGCGAGTTCTTTAGAAGTTTGTACCGAGTTCCTTACTGTTTTGGCGAGTTCTTTAGAAGTTTGTACCGAGTTCCTTACTGTTTTGGCGAGTTCCTTAGAAGTTTGTACCGAGTTCCTTACTGTTTTGGCGAGTTCTTTAGAAGTTTGTACCGAGTTCCTTACTGTTTTGGCGAGTTCTTTAGAAGTTTGTACCGAGTTCCTTACTGTTTTGGCGAGTTCTTTAGAAGTTTGTACCGAGTTCCTTACTGTTTTGGCGAGTTCTTTAGAAGATTGTACCAAGTTCCTTACTGTTTTGGCGAGTTCTTTAGAAGTTTGTACCGAGTTCCTTACTGTTTTGGCGAGTTCTTTAGAATTTTGTACCGAGTTCCTTACTGTTTTGGCGAGTTCTTTAGAAGATTGTACCGAGTTCCTTACTGTTTTGGCGAGTTCTTTAGAAGATTGTACCAAGTTCCTTACTGTTTTGGCGAGTTCTTTAGAAGTTTGTACCGAGTTCCTTACTGTTTTGGCGAGTTCTTTAGAAGTTTGTACCGAGTTCCTTACTGTTTTGGCGAGTTCTTTAGAAGTTTGTACCGAGTTCCTTACTGTTTTGGCGAGTTCTTTAGAAGTTTGTACCGAGTTCCTTACTGTTTTGGCGAGTTCTTTAGAATTTTGTACCGAGTTCCTTACTGTTTTGGCGAGTTCTTTAGAAGTTTGTACCGAGTTCCTTACTGTTTTGGCGAGTTCTTTAGAAGTTTGTACCGAGTTCCTTACTGTTTTGGCGAGTTCTTTAGAAGTTTGTACCGAGTTCCTTACTGTTTTGGCGAGTTCCTTAGAAGTTTGTACCGAGTTCCTTACTGTTTTGGCGAGTTCTTTAGAAGTTTGTACCGAGTTCCTTACTGTTTTGGCGAGTTCTTTAGAAGTTTGTACCGAGTTCCTTACTGTTTTGGCGAGTTCTTTAGAAGTTTGTACCGAGTTCCTTACTGTTTTGGCGAGTTCTTTAGAAGATTGTACCAAGTTCCTTACTGTTTTGGCGAGTTCTTTAGAAGTTTGTACCGAGTTCCTTACTGTTTTGGCGAGTTCTTTAGAATTTTGTACCGAGTTCCTTACTGTTTTGGCGAGTTCTTTAGAAGATTGTACCGAGTTCCTTACTGTTTTGGCGAGTTCTTTAGAAGATTGTACCAAGTTCCTTACTGTTTTGGCGAGTTCTTTAGAAGTTTGTACCGAGTTCCTTACTGTTTTGGCGAGTTCTTTAGAAGTTTGTACCGAGTTCCTTACTGTTTTGGCGAGTTCTTTAGAAGTTTGTACCGAGTTCCTTACTGTTTTGGCGAGTTCTTTAGAAGTTTGTACCGAGTTCCTTACTGTTTTGGCGAGTTCTTTAGAATTTTGTACCGAGTTCCTTACTGTTTTGGCGAGTTCTTTAGAAGTTTGTACCGAGTTC
Organism: Anopheles atroparvus; assembly: GCA_914969975.1. NCBI lineage: Eukaryota > Metazoa > Arthropoda > Insecta > Diptera > Culicidae > Anopheles > Anopheles atroparvus. Next base: position 346,311 of record CAJZCY010000021.1, on the reverse strand, counting down.
CTTACTGTTTTGGCGAGTTCTTTAGAAGTTTGTACCGAGTTCCTTACTGTTTTGGCGAGTTCTTTAGAAGTTTGTACCGAGTTCCTTACTGTTTTGGCGAGTTCTTTAGAAGTTTGTACCGAGTTCCTTACTGTTTTGGCGAGTTCTTTAGAAGTTTGTACCGAGTTCCTTACTGTTTTGGCGAGTTCTTTAGAAGTTTGTACCGAGTTCCTTACTGTTTTGGCGAGTTCTTTAGAAGATTGTACCGAGTTCCTTACTGTTTTGGCGAGTTCTTTAGAAGTTTGTACCAAGTTCCTTACCGTTTTGGCGAGTTCTTTAGAAGTTTGTACCGAGTTCCTTACTGTTTTGGCGAGTTCTTTAGAAGATTGTACCGAGTTCCTTACTGTTTTGGCGAGTTCTTTAGAAGTTTGTACCGAGTTCCTTACTGTTTTGGCGAGTTCTTTAGAAGTTTGTACCAAGTTCCTTACTGTTTTGGCGAGTTCTTTAGAATTTTGTACCGAGTTCCTTACTGTTTTGGCGAGTTCTTTAGAAGTTTGTACCGAGTTCCTTACTGTTTTGGCGAGTTCTTTAGAAGTTTGTACCGAGTTCCTTACTGTTTTGGCGAGTTCTTTAGAAGATTGTACCAAGTTCCTTACTGTTTTGGCGAGTTCTTTAGAAGTTTGTACCAAGTTCCTTACTGTTTTGGCGAGTTCTTTAGAAGTTTGTACCGAGTTCCTTACTGTTTTGGCGAGTTCTTTAGAAGATTGTACCGAGTTCCTTACTGTTTTGGCGAGTTCTTTAGAAGTTTGTACCGAGTTCCTTACTGTTTTGGCGAGTTCTTTAGAAGATTGTACCAAGTTCCTTACTGTTTTGGCGAGTTCTTTAGAAGTTTGTACCGAGTTCCTTACTGTTTTGGCGAGTTCTTTAGAAGTTTGTACCGAGTTCCTTACTGTTTTGGCGAGTTCTTTAGAAGTTTGTACCGAGTTCCTTACTGTTTTGGCGAGTTCTTTAGAAGTTTGTACCGAGTTCCTTACTGTTTTGGCGAGTTCTTTAGAAGTTTGTACCGAGTTCCTTACTGTTTTGGCGAGTTCTTTAGAAGTTTGTACCAAGTTCCTTACTGTTTTGGCGAGTTCTTTAGAAGTTTGTACCGAGTTCCTTACTGTTTTGGCGAGTTCTTTAGAAGATTGTACCGAGTTCCTTACTGTTTTGGCGAGTTCTTTAGAAGTTTGTACCGAGTTCCTTACTGTTTTGGCGAGTTCTTTAGAAGTTTGTACCAAGTTCCTTACTGTTTTGGCGAGTTCTTTAGAATTTTGTACCGAGTTCCTTACTGTTTTGGCGAGTTCTTTAGAAGATTGTACCAAGTTCCTTACTGTTTTGGCGAGTTCTTTAGAAGTTTGTACCAAGTTCCTTACTGTTTTGGCGAGTTCTTTAGAAGTTTGTACCGAGTTCCTTACTGTTTTGGCGAGTTCTTTAGAAGATTGTACCGAGTTCCTTACTGTTTTGGCGAGTTCTTTAGAAGTTTGTACCGAGTTCCTTACTGTTTTGGCGAGTTCTTTAGAAGATTGTACCAAGTTCCTTACTGTTTTGGCGAGTTCTTTAGAAGTTTGTACCGAGTTCCTTACTGTTTTGGCGAGTTCTTTAGAAGTTTGTACCGAGTTCCTTACTGTTTTGGCGAGTTCTTTAGAAGTTTGTACCGAGTTCCTTACTGTTTTGGCGAGTTCTTTAGAAGTTTGTACCAAGTTCCTTACTGTTTTGGCGAGTTCTTTAGAAGTTTGTACCGAGTTCCTTACTGTTTTGGCGAGTTCTTTAGAAGATTGTACCGAGTTCCTTACTGTTTTGGCGAGTTCTTTAGAAGTTTGTACCGAGTTCCTTACTGTTTTGGCGAGTTCTTTAGAAGTTTGTACCAAGTTCCTTACTGTTTTGGCGAGTTCTTTAGAATTTTGTACCGAGTTCCTTACTGTTTTGGCGAGTTCTTTAGAAGATTGTACCAAGTTCCTTACTGTTTTGGCGAGTTCTTTAGAAGATTGTACCGAGTTCCTTACTGTTTTGGCGAGTTCTTTAGAAGTTTGTACCGAGTTCCTTACTGTTTTGGCGAGTTCTTTAGAAGATTGTACCAAGTTCCTTACTGTTTTGGCGAGTTCTTTAGAAGTTTGTACCGAGTTCCTTACTGTTTTGGCGAGTTCTTTAGAAGTTTGTACCGAGTTCCTTACTGTTTTGGCGAGTTCTTTAGAAGATTGTACCGAGTTCCTTACTGTTTTGGCGAGTTCTTTAGAAGTTTGTACCGAGTTCCTTACTGTTTTGGCGAGTTCTTTAGAAGTTTGTACCAAGTTCCTTACTGTTTTGGCGAGTTCTTTAGAATTTTGTACCGAGTTCCTTACTGTTTTGGCGAGTTCTTTAGAAGTTTGTACCGAGTTCCTTACTGTTTTGGCGAGTTCTTTAGAAGTTTGTACCGAGTTCCTTACTGTTTTGGCGAGTTCTTTAGAAGTTTGTACCGAGTTCCTTACTGTTTTGGCGAGTTCTTTAGAAGTTTGTACCGAGTTCCTTACTGTTTTGGCGAGTTCTTTAGAAGTTTGTACCGAGTTCCTTACTGTTTTGGCGAGTTCTTTAGAAGATTGTACCGAGTTCCTTACTGTTTTGGCGAGTTCTTTAGAAGATTGTACCGAGTTCCTTACTGTTTTGGCGAGTTCTTTAGAAGTTTGTACCGAGTTCCTTACTGTTTTGGCGAGTTCTTTAGAAGTTTGTACCGAGTTCCTTACTGTTTTGGCGAGTTCTTTAGAAGTTTGTACCGAGTTCCTTACTGTTTTGGCGAGTTCTTTAGAAGTTTGTACCGAGTTCCTTACTGTTTTGGCGAGTTCTTTAGAAGTTTGTACCGAGTTCCTTACTGTTTTGGCGAGTTCTTTAGAAGTTTGTACCAAGTTTGTTACTGTTTTGGCGAGTTCTTTAGAAGATTGTACCGAGTTCCTTACTGTTTTGGCGAGTTCTTTAGAAGATTGTACCAAGTTCCTTACTGTTTTGGCGAGTTCTTTAGAAGTTTGTACCGAGTTCCTTACTGTTTTGGCGAGTTCTTTAGAAGTTTGTACCGAGTTCCTTACTGTTTTGGCGAGTTCTTTAGAATTTTGTACCGAGTTCCTTACTGTTTTGGCGAGTTCTTTAGAAGTTTGTACCGAGTTCCTTACTGTTTTGGCGAGTTCTTTAGAAGTTTGTACCGAGTTCCTTACTGTTTTGGCGAGTTCTTTAGAAGTTTGTACCGAGTTCCTTACTGTTTTGGCGAGTTCTTTAGAAGTTTGTACCAAGTTCCTTACTGTTTTGGCGAGTTCTTTAGAAGTTTGTACCGAGTTCCTTACTGTTTTGGCGAGTTCTTTAGAAGATTGTACCGAGTTCCTTACTGTTTTGGCGAGTTCTTTAGAAGTTTGTACCGAGTTCCTTACTGTTTTGGCGAGTTCTTTAGAAGTTTGTACCGAGTTCCTTACTGTTTTGGCGAGTTCTTTAGAAGTTTGTACCGAGTTCCTTACTGTTTTGGCGAGTTCTTTAGAAGTTTGTACCGAGTTCCTTACTGTTTTGGCGAGTTCTTTAGAATTTTGTACCGAGTTCCTTACTGTTTTGGCGAGTTCTTTAGAAGTTTGTACCGAGTTCCTTACTGTTTTGGCGAGTTCTTTAGAAGTTTGTACCGAGTTCCTTACTGTTTTGGCGAGTTCTTTAGAAGTTTGTACCGAGTTCCTTACTGTTTTGGCGAGTTCTTTAGAAGTTTGTACCAAGTTCCTTACTGTTTTGGCGAGTTCTTTAGAAGTTTGTACCGAGTTCCTTACTGTTTTGGCGAGTTCTTTAGAAGATTGTACCGAGTTCCTTACTGTTTTGGCGAGTTCTTTAGAAGTTTGTACCGAGTTCCTTACTGTTTTGGCGAGTTCTTTAGAAGTTTGTACCAAGTTCCTTACTGTTTTGGCGAGTTCTTTAGAATTTTGTACCGAGTTCCTTACTGTTTTGGCGAGTTCTTTAGAAGATTGTACCAAGTTCCTTACTGTTTTGGCGAGTTCTTTAGAAGATTGTACCGAGTTCCTTACTGTTTTGGCGAGTTCTTTAGAAGTTTGTACCGAGTTCCTTACTGTTTTGGCGAGTTCTTTAGAAGATTGTACCAAGTTCCTTACTGTTTTGGCGAGTTCTTTAGAAGTTTGTACCGAGTTCCTTACTGTTTTGGCGAGTTCTTTAGAAGTTTGTACCGAGTTCCTTACTGTTTTGGCGAGTTCTTTAGAAGATTGTACCGAGTTCCTTACTGTTTTGGCGAGTTCTTTAGAAGTTTGTACCGAGTTCCTTACTGTTTTGGCGAGTTCTTTAGAAGTTTGTACCAAGTTCCTTACTGTTTTGGCGAGTTCTTTAGAATTTTGTACCGAGTTCCTTACTGTTTTGGCGAGTTCTTTAGAAGTTTGTACCGAGTTCCTTACTGTTTTGGCGAGTTCTTTAGAAGTTTGTACCGAGTTCCTTACTGTTTTGGCGAGTTCTTTAGAAGTTTGTACCGAGTTCCTTACTGTTTTGGCGAGTTCTTTAGAAGTTTGTACCGAGTTCCTTACTGTTTTGGCGAGTTCTTTAGAAGTTTGTACCGAGTTCCTTACTGTTTTGGCGAGTTCTTTAGAAGATTGTACCGAGTTCCTTACTGTTTTGGCGAGTTCTTTAGAAGATTGTACCGAGTTCCTTACTGTTTTGGCGAGTTCTTTAGAAGTTTGTACCGAGTTCCTTACTGTTTTGGCGAGTTCTTTAGAAGTTTGTACCGAGTTCCTTACTGTTTTGGCGAGTTCTTTAGAAGTTTGTACCGAGTTCCTTACTGTTTTGGCGAGTTCTTTAGAAGTTTGTACCGAGTTCCTTACTGTTTTGGCGAGTTCTTTAGAAGTTTGTACCGAGTTCCTTACTGTTTTGGCGAGTTCTTTAGAAGTTTGTACCAAGTTTGTTACTGTTTTGGCGAGTTCTTTAGAAGATTGTACCGAGTTCCTTACTGTTTTGGCGAGTTCTTTAGAAGTTTGTACCGAGTTCCTTACTGTTTTGGCGAGTTCTTTAGAAGTTTGTACCAAGTTCCTTACTGTTTTGGCGAGTTCTTTAGAAGTTTGTACCGAGTTCCTTACTGTTTTGGCGAGTTCTTTCGAAGATTGTACCAAGTTCCTTACTGTTTTGGCGAGTTCTTTAGAAGTTTGTACCAAGTTCCTTACTGTTTTGGCGAGTTCTTTAGAATTTTGTACCGAGTTCCTTACTGTTTTGGCGAGTTCTTTAGAAGATTGTACCAAGTTCCTTACTGTTTTGGCGAGTTCTTTAGAAGATTGTACCGAGTTCCTTACTGTTTTGGCGAGTTCTTTAGAAGTTTGTACCGAGTTCCTTACTGTTTTGGCGAGTTCTTTAGAAGATTGTACCAAGTTCCTTACTGTTTTGGCGAGTTCTTTAGAAGTTTGTACCGAGTTCCTTACTGTTTTGGCGAGTTCTTTAGAAGTTTGTACCGAGTTCCTTACTGTTTTGGCGAGTTCTTTAGAAGATTGTACCGAGTTCCTTACTGTTTTGGCGAGTTCTTTAGAAGTTTGTACCGAGTTCCTTACTGTTTTGGCGAGTTCTTTAGAAGTTTGTACCAAGTTCCTTACTGTTTTGGCGAGTTCTTTAGAATTTTGTACCGAGTTCCTTACTGTTTTGGCGAGTTCTTTAGAAGTTTGTACCGAGTTCCTTACTGTTTTGGCGAGTTCTTTAGAAGTTTGTACCGAGTTCCTTACTGTTTTGGCGAGTTCTTTAGAAGTTTGTACCGAGTTCCTTACTGTTTTGGCGAGTTCTTTAGAAGTTTGTACCGAGTTCCTTACTGTTTTGGCGAGTTCTTTAGAAGTTTGTACCGAGTTCCTTACTGTTTTGGCGAGTTCTTTAGAAGATTGTACCGAGTTCCTTACTGTTTTGGCGAGTTCTTTAGAAGATTGTACCGAGTTCCTTACTGTTTTGGCGAGTTCTTTAGAAGTTTGTACCGAGTTCCTTACTGTTTTGGCGAGTTCTTTAGAAGTTTGTACCGAGTTCCTTACTGTTTTGGCGAGTTCTTTAGAAGTTTGTACCGAGTTCCTTACTGTTTTGGCGAGTTCTTTAGAAGTTTGTACCGAGTTCCTTACTGTTTTGGCGAGTTCTTTAGAAGATTGTACCAAGTTCCTTACTGTTTTGGCGAGTTCTTTAGAAGTTTGTACCGAGTTCCTTACTGTTTTGGCGAGTTCTTTAGAAGTTTGTACCGAGTTCCTTACTGTTTTGGCGAGTTCTTTAGAAGTTTGTACCGAGTTCCTTACTGTTTTGGCGAGTTCTTTAGAAGTTTGTACCGAGTTCCTTACTGTTTTGGCGAGTTCTTTAGAAGATTGTACCAAGTTCCTTACTGTTTTGGCGAGTTCTTTAGAAGTTTGTACCGAGTTCCTTACTGTTTTGGCGAGTTCTTTAGAAGTTTGTACCGAGTTCCTTACTGTTTTGGCGAGTTCTTTCGAAGATTGTACCAAGTTCCTTACTGTTTTGGCGAGTTCTTTAGAAGTTTGTACCGAGTTCCTTACTGTTTTGGCGAGTTCTTTAGAAGTTTGTACCGAGTTCCTTACTGTTTTGGCGAGTTCTTTAGAAGATTGTACCAAGTTCCTTACTGTTTTGGCGAGTTCTTTAGAAGTTTGTACCGAGTTCCTTACTGTTTTGGCGAGTTCTTTAGAAGTTTGTACCGAGTTCCTTACTGTTTTGGCGAGTTCTTTAGAAGATTGTACCGAGTTCCTTACTGTTTTGGCGAGTTCTTTAGAAGTTTGTACCGAGTTCCTTACTGTTTTGGCGAGTTCTTTAGAAGTTTGTACCAAGTTCCTTACTGTTTTGGCGAGTTCTTTAGAATTTTGTACCGAGTTCCTTACTGTTTTGGCGAGTTCTTTAGAAGTTTGTACCGAGTTCCTTACTGTTTTGGCGAGTTCTTTAGAAGTTTGTACCGAGTTCCTTACTGTTTTGGCGAGTTCTTTAGAAGTTTGTACCGAGTTCCTTACTGTTTTGGCGAGTTCTTTAGAAGTTTGTACCGAGTTCCTTACTGTTTTGGCGAGTTCTTTAGAAGATTGTACCGAGTTCCTTACTGTTTTGGCGAGTTCTTTAGAAGATTGTACCGAGTTCCTTACTGTTTTGGCGAGTTCTTTAGAAGTTTGTACCGAGTTCCTTACTGTTTTGGCGAGTTCTTTAGAAGTTTGTACCGAGTTCCTTACTGTTTTGGCGAGTTCTTTAGAAGTTTGTACCGAGTTCCTTACTGTTTTGGCGAGTTCTTTAGAAGTTTGTACCGAGTTCCTTACTGTTTTGGCGAGTTCTTTAGAAGATTGTACCAAGTTCCTTACTGTTTTGGCGAGTTCTTTAGAAGTTTGTACCGAGTTCCTTACTGTTTTGGCGAGTTCTTTAGAAGTTTGTACCGAGTTCCTTACTGTTTTGGCGAGTTCTTTAGAAGATTGTACCGAGTTCCTTACTGTTTTGGCGAGTTCTTTAGAAGTTTGTACCGAGTTCCTTACTGTTTTGGCGAGTTCTTTAGAAGTTTGTACCGAGTTCCTTACTGTTTTGGCGAGTTCTTTAGAAGTTTGTACCGAGTTCCTTACTGTTTTGGCGAGTTCTTTAGAAGTTTGTACCGAGTTCCTTACTGTTTTGGCGAGTTCTTTAGAAGATTGTACCGAGTTCCTTACTGTTTTGGCGAGTTCTTTAGAAGATTGTACCGAGTTCCTTACTGTTTTGGCGAGTTCTTTAGAAGTTTGTACCGAGTTCCTTACTGTTTTGGCGAGTTCTTTAGAAGTTTGTACCGAGTTCCTTACTGTTTTGGCGAGTTCTTTAGAAGTTTGTACCGAGTTCCTTACTGTTTTGGCGAGTTCTTTAGAAGTTTGTACCGAGTTCCTTACTGTTTTGGCGAGTTCTTTAGAAGATTGTACCAAGTTCCTTACTGTTTTGGCGAGTTCTTTAGAAGTTTGTACCGAGTTCCTTACTGTTTTGGCGAGTTCTTTAGAAGTTTGTACCGAGTTCCTTACTGTTTTGGCGAGTTCTTTAGAAGATTGTACCGAGTTCCTTACTGTTTTGGCGAGTTCTTTAGAAGTTTGTACCGAGTTCCTTACTGTTTTGGCGAGTTCTTTAGAAGTTTGTACCAAGTTCCTTACTGTTTTGGCGAGTTCTTTAGAATTTTGTACCGAGTTCCTTACTGTTTTGGCGAGTTCTTTAGAAGTTTGTACCAAGTTCCTTACTGTTTTGGCGAGTTCTTTAGAAGTTTGTACCGAGTTCCTTACTGTTTTGGCGAGTTCTTTAGAATTTTGTACCGAGTTCCTTACTGTTTTGGCGAGTTCTTTAGAAGTTTGTACCAAGTTCCTTACTGTTTTGGCGAGTTCTTTAGAAGTTTGTACCGAGTTCCTTACTGTTTTGGCGAGTTCTTTAGAAGTTTGTACCGAGTTCCTTACTGTTTTGGCGAGTTCTTTAGAAGTTTGTACCGAGTTCCTTACTGTTTTGGCGAGTTCTTTAGAAGATTGTACCAAGTTCCTTTCTGTTTTGGCGAGTTCTTTAGAAGTTTGTACCGAGTTCCTTACTGTTTTGGCGAGTTCTTTAGAAGATTGTACCGAGTTCCTTACTGTTTTGGCGAGTTCTTTAGAAGTTTGTACCGAGTTCCTTACTGTTTTGGCGAGTTCTTTAGAAGTTTGTACCGAGTTCCTTACTGTTTTGGCGAGTTCTTTAGAAGTTTGTACCGAGTTCCTTACTGTTTTGGCGAGTTCTTTAGAAGATTGTACCAAGTTCCTTACTGTTTTGGCGAGTTCTTTAGAAGTTTGTACCGAGTTCCTTACTGTTTTGGCGAGTTCTTTAGAAGTTTGTACCGAGTTCCTTACTGTTTTGGCGAGTTCTTTAGAAGATTGTACCGAGTTCCTTACTGTTTTGGCGAGTTCTTTAGAAGTTTGTACCGAGTTCCTTACTGTTTTGGCGAGTTCTTTAGAAGTTTGTACCAAGTTCCTTACTGTTTTGGCGAGTTCTTTAGAATTTTGTACCGAGTTCCTTACTGTTTTGGCGAGTTCTTTAGAAGTTTGTACCGAGTTCCTTACTGTTTTGGCGAGTTCTTTCGAAGATTGTACCAAGTTCCTTACTGTTTTGGCGAGTTCTTTAGAAGTTTGTACCGAGTTCCTTACTGTTTTGGCGAGTTCTTTAGAAGTTTGTACCGAGTTCCTTACTGTTTTGGCGAGTTCTTTAGAAGATTGTACCAAGTTCCTTACTGTTTTGGCGAGTTCTTTAGAAGTTTGTACCGAGTTCCTTACTGTTTTGGCGAGTTCTTTAGAAGTTTGTACCGAGTTCCTTACTGTTTTGGCGAGTTCTTTCGAAGATTGTACCAAGTTCCTTACTGTTTTGGCGAGTTCTTTAGAAGTTTGTACCGAGTTCCTTACTGTTTTGGCGAGTTCTTTAGAAGTTTGTACCGAGTTCCTTACTGTTTTGGCGAGTTCTTTAGAAGATTGTACCAAGTTCCTTACTGTTTTGGCGAGTTCTTTAGAAGTTTGTACCGAGTTCCTTACTGTTTTGGCGAGTTCTTTAGAAGTTTGTACCGAGTTCCTTACTGTTTTGGCGAGTTCTTTAGAAGATTGTACCGAGTTCCTTACTGTTTTGGCGAGTTCTTTAGAAGTTTGTACCGAGTTCCTTACTGTTTTGGCGAGTTCTTTAGAAGTTTGTACCAAGTTCCTTACTGTTTTGGCGAGTTCTTTAGAATTTTGTACCGAGTTCCTTACTGTTTTGGCGAGTTCTTTAGAAGTTTGTACCGAGTTCCTTACTGTTTTGGCGAGTTCTTTAGAAGTTTGTACCGAGTTCCTTACTGTTTTGGCGAGTTCTTTAGAAGTTTGTACCGAGTTCCTTACTGTTTTGGCGAGTTCTTTAGAAGTTTGTACCGAGTTCCTTACTGTTTTGGCGAGTTCTTTAGAAGTTTGTACCGAGTTCCTTACTGTTTTGGCGAGTTCTTTAGAAGTTTGTACCGAGTTCCTTACTGTTTTGGCGAGTTCTTTAGAAGATTGTACCAAGTTCCTTACTGTTTTGGCGAGTTCTTTAGAAGTTTGTACCGAGTTCCTTACTGTTTTGGCGAGTTCTTTAGAAGTTTGTACCGAGTTCCTTACTGTTTTGGCGAGTTCTTTAGAAGTTTGTACCGAGTTCCTTACTGTTTTGGCGAGTTCTTTAGAAGTTTGTACCGAGTTCCTTACTGTTTTGGCGAGTTCTTTAGAAGTTTGTACCGAGTTCCTTACTGTTTTGGCGAGTTCTTTAGAAGTTTGTACCGAGTTCCTTACTGTTTTGGCGAGTTCTTTAGAAGATTGTACCAAGTTCCTTACTGTTTTGGCGAGTTCTTTAGAAGATTGTACCAAGTTCCTTACTGTTTTGGCGAGTTCTTTAGAAGTTTGTACCGAGTTCCTTACTGTTTTGGCGAGTTCTTTAGAAGTTTGTACCGAGTTCCTTACTGTTTTGGCGAGTTCTTTAGAAGTTTGTACCAAGTTTGTTACTGTTTTGGCGAGTTCTTTAGAAGATTGTACCGAGTTCCTTACTGTTTTGGCGAGTTCTTTAGAAGTTTGTACCAAGTTCCTTACTGTTTTGGCGAGTTCTTTAGAAGTTTGTACCGAGTTCCTTACTGTTTTGGCGAGTTCTTTAGAAGTTTGTACCGAGTTCCTTACTGTTTTGGCGAGTTCTTTAGAAGTTTGTACCAAGTTTGTTACTGTTTTGGCGAGTTCTTTAGAAGATTGTACCGAGTTCCTTACTGTTTTGGCGAGTTCTTTAGAAGTTTGTACCAAGTTCCTTACTGTTTTGGCGAGTTCTTTAGAAGATTGTACCGAGTTCCTTACTGTTTTGGCGAGTTCTTTAGAAGATTGTACCGAGTTCCTTACTGTTTTGGCGAGTTCTTTAGAAGTTTGTACCAAGTTTGTTACTGTTTTGGCGAGTTCTTTAGAAGATTGTACCGAGTTCCTTACTGTTTTGGCGAGTTCTTTAGAAGTTTGTACCAAGTTCCTTACTGTTTTGGCGAGTTCTTTAGAAGATTGTACCGAGTTCCTTACTGTTTTGGCGAGTTCTTTAGAAGTTTGTACCAAGTTCCTTACTGTTTTGGCGAGTTCTTTAGAAGTTTGTACCGAGTTCCTTACTGTTTTGGCGAGTTCTTTAGAAGATTGTACCAAGTTCCTTACTGTTTTGGCGAGTTCTTTAGAAGTTTGTACCGAGTTCCTTACTGTTTTGGCGAGTTCTTTAGAAGATTGTACCGAGTTCCTTACTGTTTTGGCGAGTTCTTTAGAAGTTTGTACCGAGTTCCTTACTGTTTTGGCGAGTTCTTTAGAAGTTTGTACCGAGTTCCTTACTGTTTTGGCGAGTTCTTTAGAAGTTTGTACCGAGTTCCTTACTGTTTTGGCGAGTTCTTTAGAAGTTTGTACCGAGTTCCTTACTGTTTTGGCGAGTTCTTTAGAAGTTTGTACCGAGTTCCTTACTGTTTTGGCGAGTTCTTTAGAAGATTGTACCAAGTTCCTTACTGTTTTGGCGAGTTCTTTAGAAGTTTGTACCAAGTTCCTTACTGTTTTGGCGAGTTCTTTAGAAGATTGTACCAAGTTCCTTACTGTTTTGGCGAGTTCTTTAGAAGATTGTACCAAGTTCCTTACTGTTTTGGCGAGTTCTTTAGAAGTTTGTACCGAGTTCCTTACTGTTTTGGCGAGTTCTTTAGAAGATTGTACCAAGTTCCTTACTGTTTTGGCGAGTTCTTTAGAAGTTTGTACCAAGTTTGTTACTGTTTTGGCGAGTTCTTTAGAAGATTGTACCGAGTTCCTTACTGTTTTGGCGAGTTCTTTAGAAGATTGTACCGAGTTCCTTACTGTTTTGGCGAGTTCTTTAGAAGTTTGTACCGAGTTCCTTACTGTTTTGGCGAGTTCTTTAGAAGATTGTACCGAGTTCCTTACTGTTTTGGCGAGTTCTTTAGAATTTTGTACCGAGTTCCTTACTGTTTTGGCGAGTTCTTTAGAAGTTTGTACTTAGTTCCTTACTGTTTTGGCGAGTTCTTTAGAAGTTTGTACCGAGTTCCTTACTGTTTTGGCGAGTTCTTTAGAAGTTTGTACTTAGTTCCTTACTGTTTTGGCGAGTTCTTTAGAAGTTTGTACCGAGTTCCTTACTGTTTTGGCGAGTTCTTTAGAAGTTTGTACCGAGTTCCTTACTGTTTTGGCGAGTTCTTTAGAAGTTTGTACCGAGTTCCTTACTGTTTTGGCGAGTTCTTTCGAAGATTGTACCAAGTTCCTTACTGTTTTGGCGAGTTCTTTAGAAGTTTGTACCGAGTTCCTTACTGTTTTGGCGAGTTCTTTAGAAGTTTGTACCGAGTTCCTTACTGTTTTGGCGAGTTCTTTAGAAGATTGTACCAAGTTCCTTACTGTTTTGGCGAGTTCTTTAGAAGTTTGTACCGAGTTCCTTACTGTTTTGGCGAGTTCTTTAGAAGTTTGTACCGAGTTCCTTACTGTTTTGGCGAGTTCTTTAGAAGTTTGTACCGAGTTCCTTACTGTTTTGGCGAGTTCTTTAGAAGTTTGTACCGAGTTCCTTACTGTTTTGGCGAGTTCTTTAGATGATTGTACCAAGTTCCTTACTGTTTTGGCGAGTTCTTTAGAAGATTGTACCGAGTTCCTTACTGTTTTGGCGAGTTCTTTAGAAGTTTGTACCGAGTTCCTTACTGTTTTGGCGAGTTCTTTAGAAGATTGTACCAAGTTCCTTACTGTTTTGGCGAGTTCTTTAGAAGTTTGTACCAAGTTTGTTACTGTTTTGGCGAGTTCTTTAGAAGATTGTACCGAGTTCCTTACTGTTTTGGCGAGTTCTTTAGAAGATTGTACCGAGTTCCTTACTGTTTTGGCGAGTTCTTTAGAAGTTTGTACCGAGTTCCTTACTGTTTTGGCGAGTTCTTTAGAAGATTGTACCGAGTTCCTTACTGTTTTGGCGAGTTCTTTAGAATTTTGTACCGAGTTCCTTACTGTTTTGGCGAGTTCTTTAGAAGTTTGTACTTAGTTCCTTACTGTTTTGGCGAGTTCTTTAGAAGTTTGTACCGAGTTCCTTACTGTTTTGGCGAGTTCTTTAGAAGTTTGTACTTAGTTCCTTACTGTTTTGGCGAGTTCTTTAGAAGTTTGTACCGAGTTCCTTACTGTTTTGGCGAGTTCTTTAGAAGTTTGTACCAAGTTCCTTACTGTTTTGGCGAGTTCTTTAGAAGTTTGTACCGAGTTCCTTACTGTTTTGGCGAGTTCTTTAGAAGATTGTACCAAGTTCCTTACTGTTTTGGCGAGTTCTTTAGAAGTTTGTACCAAGTTTGTTACTGTTTTGGCGAGTTCTTTAGAAGATTGTACCGAGTTCCTTACTGTTTTGGCGAGTTCTTTAGAAGATTGTACCGAGTTCCTTACTGTTTTGGCGAGTTCTTTAGAAGTTTGTACCGAGTTCCTTACTGTTTTGGCGAGTTCTTTAGAAGTTTGTACCGAGTTCCTTACTGTTTTGGCGAGTTCTTTAGAAGTTTGTACCGAGTTCCTTACTGTTTTGGCGAGTTCTTTAGAAGTTTGTACCGAGTTCCTTACTGTTTTGGCGAGTTCTTTAGAAGATTGTACCAAGTTCCTTACTGTTTTGGCGAGTTCTTTAGAAGTTTGTACCAAGTTCCTTACTGTTTTGGCGAGTTCTTTAGAAGTTTGTACCGAGTTCCTTACTGTTTTGGCGAGTTCTTTAGAAGTTTGTACCGAGTTCCTTACTGTTTTGGCGAGTTCTTTAGAAGTTTGTACCGAGTTCCTTACTGTTTTGGCGAGTTCTTTAGAAGATTGTACCGAGTTCCTTACTGTTTTGGCGAGTTCTTTAGAAGTTTGTACCAAGTTCCTTACTGTTTTGGCGAGTTCTTTAGAAGTTTGTACCGAGTTCCTTACTGTTTTGGCGAGTTCTTTAGAAGATTGTACCAAGTTCCTTACTGTTTTGGCGAGTTCTTTAGAAGTTTGTACCGAGTTCCTTACTGTTTTGGCGAGTTCTTTAGAAGATTGTACCGAGTTCCTTACTGTTTTGGCGAGTTCTTTAGAAGTTTGTACCGAGTTCCTTACTGTTTTGGCGAGTTCTTTAGAAGTTTGTACCGAGTTCCTTACTGTTTTGGCGAGTTCTTTAGAAGTTTGTACCGAGTTCCTTACTGTTTTGGCGAGTTCTTTAGAAGATTGTACCAAGTTCCTTACTGTTTTGGCGAGTTCTTTAGAAGATTGTACCAAGTTCCTTACTGTTTTGGCGAGTTCTTTAGAAGTTTGTACCGAGTTCCTTACTGTTTTGGCGAGTTCTTTAGAAGATTGTACCAAGTTCCTTACTGTTTTGGCGAGTTCTTTAGAAGTTTGTACCAAGTTTGTTACTGTTTTGGCGAGTTCTTTAGAAGATTGTACCGAGTTCCTTACTGTTTTGGCGAGTTCTTTAGAAGTTTGTACCGAGTTCCTTACTGTTTTGGCGAGTTCTTTAGAAGTTTGTACCAAGTTTGTTACTGTTTTGGCGAGTTCTTTAGAAGATTGTACCGAGTTCCTTACTGTTTTGGCGAGTTCTTTAGAAGTTTGTACCAAGTTCCTTACTGTTTTGGCGAGTTCTTTAGAAGATTGTACCGAGTTCCTTACTGTTTTGGCGAGTTCTTTAGAAGTTTGTACCAAGTTCCTTACTGTTTTGGCGAGTTCATTAGAAGTTTGTACCGAGTTCCTTACTGTTTTGGCGAGTTCTTTAGAAGATTGTACCAAGTTCCTTACTGTTTTGGCGAGTTCTTTAGAAGTTTGTACCGAGTTCCTTACTGTTTTGGCGAGTTCTTTAGAAGATTGTACCGAGTTCCTTACTGTTTTGGCGAGTTCTTTAGAAGTTTGTACCGAGTTCCTTACTGTTTTGGCGAGTTCTTTAGAAGTTTGTACCGAGTTCCTTACTGTTTTGGCGAGTTCTTTAGAAGTTTGTACCGAGTTCCTTACTGTTTTGGCGAGTTCTTTAGATGATTGTACCAAGTTCCTTACTGTTTTGGCGAGTTCTTTAGAAGATTGTACCGAGTTCCTTACTGTTTTGGCGAGTTCTTTAGAAGTTTGTACCGAGTTCCTTACTGTTTTGGCGAGTTCTTTAGAAGATTGTACCAAGTTCCTTACTGTTTTGGCGAGTTCTTTAGAAGATTGTACCAAGTTTGTTACTGTTTTGGCGAGTTCTTTAGAAGATTGTACCGAGTTCCTTACTGTTTTGGCGAGTTCTTTAGAAGTTTGTACCGAGTTCCTTACTGTTTTGGCGAGTTCTTTAGAAGTTTG
This sequence comes from Anopheles atroparvus, assembly GCA_914969975.1. NCBI lineage: Eukaryota > Metazoa > Arthropoda > Insecta > Diptera > Culicidae > Anopheles > Anopheles atroparvus. The sequence goes on along the minus strand of CAJZCY010000021.1, from coordinate 331,075 downwards.
TACCGAGTTCCTTACTGTTTTGGCGAGTTCTTTAGAAGTTTGTACCGAGTTCCTTACTGTTTTGGCGAGTTCTTTAGAAGATTGTACCAAGTTTGTTACTGTTTTGGCGAGTTCTTTAGAAGATTGTACCGAGTTCCTTACTGTTTTGGCGAGTTCTTTAGAAGTTTGTACCGAGTTCCTTACTGTTTTGGCGAGTTCTTTAGAAGATTGTACCGAGTTCCTTACTGTTTTGGCGAGTTCTTTAGAAGTTTGTACCAAGTTCCTTACTGTTTTGGCGAGTTCTTTAGAAGATTGTACCGAGTTCCTTACTGTTTTGGCGAGTTCTTTAGAAGTTTGTACCAAGTTCCTTACTGTTTTGGCGAGTTCTTTAGAAGTTTGTACCGAGTTCCTTACTGTTTTGGCGAGTTCTTTAGAAGATTGTACCAAGTTCCTTACTGTTTTGGCGAGTTCTTTAGAAGTTTGTACCGAGTTCCTTACTGTTTTGGCGAGTTCTTTAGAAGATTGTACCGAGTTCCTTACTGTTTTGGCGAGTTCTTTAGAAGTTTGTACCGAGTTCCTTACTGTTTTGGCGAGTTCTTTAGAAGTTTGTACCGAGTTCCTTACTGTTTTGGCGAGTTCTTTAGATGATTGTACCAAGTTCCTTACTGTTTTGGCGAGTTCTTTAGAAGATTGTACCGAGTTCCTTACTGTTTTGGCGAGTTCTTTAGAAGTTTGTACCGAGTTCCTTACTGTTTTGGCGAGTTCTTTAGAAGATTGTACCAAGTTCCTTACTGTTTTGGCGAGTTCTTTAGAAGATTGTACCAAGTTTGTTACTGTTTTGGCGAGTTCTTTAGAAGATTGTACCGAGTTCCTTACTGTTTTGGCGAGTTCTTTAGAAGTTTGTACCGAGTTCCTTACTGTTTTGGCGAGTTCTTTAGAAGTTTGTACCGAGTTCCTTACTGTTTTGGCGAGTTCTTTAGAAGATTGTACCAAGTTCCTTACTGTTTTGGCGAGTTCTTTAGAAGATTGTACCAAGTTTGTTACTGTTTTGGCGAGTTCTTTAGAAGATTGTACCGAGTTCCTTACTGTTTTGGCGAGTTCTTTAGAAGTTTGTACCGAGTTCCTTACTGTTTTGGCGAGTTCTTTAGAAGATTGTACCGAGTTCCTTACTGTTTTGGCGAGTTCTTTAGAAGTTTGTACCAAGTTCCTTACTGTTTTGGCGAGTTCTTTAGAAGATTGTACCGAGTTCCTTACTGTTTTGGCGAGTTCTTTAGAAGTTTGTACCAAGTTCCTTACTGTTTTGGCGAGTTCTTTAGAAGTTTGTACCGAGTTCCTTACTGTTTTGGCGAGTTCTTTAGAAGATTGTACCGAGTTCCTTACTGTTTTGGCGAGTTCTTTAGAAGTTTGTACCGAGTTCCTTACTGTTTTGGCGAGTTCTTTAGAAGTTTGTACCGAGTTCCTTACTGTTTTGGCGAGTTCTTTAGAAGTTTGTACCGAGTTCCTTACTGTTTTGGCGAGTTCTTTAGATGATTGTACCAAGTTCCTTACTGTTTTGGCGAGTTCTTTAGAAGATTGTACCGAGTTCCTTACTGTTTTGGCGAGTTCTTTAGAAGTTTGTACCGAGTTCCTTACTGTTTTGGCGAGTTCTTTAGAAGATTGTACCAAGTTCCTTACTGTTTTGGCGAGTTCTTTAGAAGATTGTACCAAGTTTGTTACTGTTTTGGCGAGTTCTTTAGAAGATTGTACCGAGTTCCTTACTGTTTTGGCGAGTTCTTTAGAAGTTTGTACCGAGTTCCTTACTGTTTTGGCGAGTTCTTTAGAAGTTTGTACCGAGTTCCTTACTATTTTGGCGAGTTCTTTAGAAGATTGTACCAAGTTCCTTACTGTTTTGGCGAGTTCTTTAGAAGTTTGTACCAAGTTTGTTACTGTTTTGGCGAGTTCTTTAGAAGATTGTACCGAGTTCCTTACTGTTTTGGCGAGTTCTTTAGAAGTTTGTACCGAGTTCCTTACTGTTTTGGCGAGTTCTTTAGAAGTTTGTACCGAGTTCCTTACTGTTTTGGCGAGTTCTTTAGAAGTTTGTACCGAGTTCCTTACTGTTTTGGCGAGTTCTTTAGAAGTTTGTACCGAGTTCCTTACTGTTTTGGCGAGTTCTTTAGAAGATTGTACCGAGTTCCTTACTGTTTTGGCGAGTTCTTTAGAAGTTTGTACCAAGTTCCTTACTGTTTTGGCGAGTTCTTTAGAAGTTTGTACCGAGTTCCTTACTGTTTTGGCGAGTTCTTTAGAAGATTGTACCAAGTTCCTTACTGTTTTGGCGAGTTCTTTAGAAGTTTGTACCGAGTTCCTTACTGTTTTGGCGAGTTCTTTAGAAGATTGTACCGAGTTCCTTACTGTTTTGGCGAGTTCTTTAGAAGTTTGTACCGAGTTCCTTACTGTTTTGGCGAGTTCTTTAGAAGTTTGTACCGAGTTCCTTACTGTTTTGGCGAGTTCTTTAGAAGTTTGTACCGAGTTCCTTACTGTTTTGGCGAGTTCTTTAGAAGATTGTACCAAGTTCCTTACTGTTTTGGCGAGTTCTTTAGAAGATTGTACCAAGTTCCTTACTGTTTTGGCGAGTTCTTTAGAAGTTTGTACCGAGTTCCTTACTGTTTTGGCGAGTTCTTTAGAAGATTGTACCAAGTTCCTTACTGTTTTGGCGAGTTCTTTAGAAGTTTGTACCAAGTTTGTTACTGTTTTGGCGAGTTCTTTAGAAGATTGTACCGAGTTCCTTACTGTTTTGGCGAGTTCTTTAGAAGTTTGTACCGAGTTCCTTACTGTTTTGGCGAGTTCTTTAGAAGTTTGTACCAAGTTCCTTACTGTTTTGGCGAGTTCTTTAGAAGTTTGTACCGAGTTCCTTACTGTTTTGGCGAGTTCTTTAGAAGTTTGTACCGAGTTCCTTACTGTTTTGGCGAGTTCTTTAGAAGATTGTACCGAGTTCCTTACTGTTTTGGCGAGTTCTTTAGAAGTTTGTACCGAGTTCCTTACTGTTTTGGCGAGTTCTTTAGAAGTTTGTACCAAGTTTGTTACTGTTTTGGCGAGTTCTTTAGAAGATTGTACCGAGTTCCTTACTGTTTTGGCGAGTTCTTTAGAAGTTTGTACCGAGTTCCTTACTGTTTTGGCGAGTTCTTTAGAAGTTTGTACCAAGTTCCTTACTGTTTTGGCGAGTTCTTTAGAAGTTTGTACCGAGTTCCTTACTGTTTTGGCGAGTTCTTTAGAAGTTTGTACCAAGTTTGTTACTGTTTTGGCGAGTTCTTTAGAAGATTGTACCGAGTTCCTTACTGTTTTGGCGAGTTCTTTAGAATTTTGTACCGAGTTCCTTACTGTTTTGGCGAGTTCTTTAGAAGTTTGTACCAAGTTCCTTACTGTTTTGGCGAGTTCTTTAGAAGTTTGTACCGAGTTCCTTACTGTTTTGGCGAGTTCTTTAGAAGTTTGTACCGAGTTCCTTACTGTTTTGGCGAGTTCTTTAGAAGTTTGTACCAAGTTCCTTACTGTTTTGGCGAGTTCTTTAGAAGTTTGTACCGAGTTCCTTACTGTTTTGGCGAGTTCTTTAGAAGTTTGTACCGAGTTCCTTACTGTTTTGGCGAGTTCTTTAGAAGATTGTACCGAGTTCCTTACTGTTTTGGCGAGTTCTTTAGAAGTTTGTACCGAGTTCCTTACTGTTTTGGCGAGTTCTTTAGAAGTTTGTACCGAGTTCCTTACTGTTTTGGCGAGTTCTTTAGAAGATTGTACCGAGTTCCTTACTGTTTTGGCGAGTTCTTTAGAAGTTTGTACCGAGTTCCTTACTGTTTTGGCGAGTTCTTTAGAAGATTGTACCGAGTTCCTTACTGTTTTGGCGAGTTCTTTAGAATTTTGTACCGAGTTCCTTACTGTTTTGGCGAGTTCTTTAGAAGTTTGTACTTAGTTCCTTACTGTTTTGGCGAGTTCTTTAGAAGTTTGTACCGAGTTCCTTACTGTTTTGGCGAGTTCTTTAGAAGTTTGTACTTAGTTCCTTACTGTTTTGGCGAGTTCTTTAGAAGTTTGTACCGAGTTCCTTACTGTTTTGGCGAGTTCTTTAGAAGTTTGTACCGAGTTCCTTACTGTTTTGGCGAGTTCTTTAGAAGTTTGTACCAAGTTTGTTACTGTTTTGGCGAGTTCTTTAGAAGATTGTACCGAGTTCCTTACTGTTTTGGCGAGTTCTTTAGAAGATTGTACCGAGTTCCTTACTGTTTTGGCGAGTTCTTTAGAAGTTTGTACCGAGTTCCTTACTGTTTTGGCGAGTTCTTTAGAAGTTTGTACCAAGTTTGTTACTGTTTTGGCGAGTTCTTTAGAAGATTGTACCGAGTTCCTTACTGTTTTGGCGAGTTCTTTAGAAGTTTGTACCGAGTTCCTTACTGTTTTGGCGAGTTCTTTAGAATTTTGTACCGAGTTCCTTACTGTTTTGGCGAGTTCTTTAGAAGTTTGTACCGAGTTCCTTACTGTTTTGGCGAGTTCTTTAGAAGATTGTACCGAGTTCCTTACTGTTTTGGCGAGTTCTTTAGAAGTTTGTACCGAGTTCCTTACTGTTTTGGCGAGTTCTTTAGAAGTTTGTACCGAGTTCCTTACTGTTTTGGCGAGTTCTTTAGAAGTTTGTACCGAGTTCCTTACTGTTTTGGCGAGTTCTTTAGAAGTTTGTACCGAGTTCCTTACTGTTTTCGCGAGTTCTTTAGAAGTTTGTACCGAGTTCCTTACTGTTTTGGCGAGTTCTTTAGAAGTTTGTACCGAGTTCCTTACTGTTTTGGCGAGTTCTTTAGAAGTTTTTACCGAGTTCCTTACTGTTTTGGCGAGTTCTTTAGAAGTTTGTACCAAGTTCCTTACTGTTTTGGCGAGTTCTTTAGAAGTTTGTACCGAGTTCCTTACTGTTTTGGCGAGTTCTTTAGAAGTTTGTACCGAGTTCCTTACTGTTTTGGCGAGTTCTTTAGAAGTTTGTACCAAGTTCCTTACTGTTTTGGCGAGTTCTTTAGAAGTTTGTACCGAGTTCCTTACTGTTTTGGCGAGTTCTTTAGAAGTTTGTACCGAGTTCCTTACTGTTTTGGCGAGTTCTTTAGAAGATTGTACCGAGTTCCTTACTGTTTTGGCGAGTTCTTTAGAAGTTTGTACCAAGTTCCTTACTGTTTTGGCGAGTTCTTTAGAAGTTTGTACCGAGTTCCTTACTGTTTTGGCGAGTTCTTTAGAAGATTGTACCAAGTTCCTTACTGTTTTGGCGAGTTCTTTAGAAGTTTGTACCAAGTTTGTTACTGTTTTGGCGAGTTCTTTAGAAGATTGTACCGAGTTCCTTACTGTTTTGGCGAGTTCTTTAGAAGTTTGTACCGAGTTCCTTACTGTTTTGGCGAGTTCTTTAGAAGTTTGTACCAAGTTCCTTACTGTTTTGGCGAGTTCTTTAGAAGTTTGTACCGAGTTCCTTACTGTTTTGGCGAGTTCTTTAGAAGTTTGTACCGAGTTCCTTACTGTTTTGGCGAGTTCTTTAGAAGATTGTACCGAGTTCCTTACTGTTTTGGCGAGTTCTTTAGAAGTTTGTACCAAGTTCCTTACTGTTTTGGCGAGTTCTTTAGAAGTTTGTACCGAGTTCCTTACTGTTTTGGCGAGTTCTTTAGAAGATTGTACCGAGTTCCTTACTGTGTTGGCGAGTTCTTTAGAAGTTTGTACCGAGTTCCTTACTGTTTTGGCGAGTTCTTTAGAAGATTGTACCAAGTTCCTTACTGTTTTGGCGAGTTCTTTAGAAGATTGTACCGAGTTCCTTACTGTTTTGGCGAGTTCTTTAGAATTTTGTACCGAGTTCCTTACTGTTTTGGCGAGTTCTTTAGAAGTTTGCACCGAGTTCCTTACTGTTTTGGCGAGTTCTTTAGAAGATTGTACCAAGTTCCTTACTGTTTTGGCGAGTTCTTTAGAAGATTGTACCGAGTTCCTTACTGTTTTGGCGAGTTCTTTAGAAGTTTGTACCAAGTTCCTTACTGTTTTGGCGAGTTCTTTAGAAGTTTGTACCGAGTTCCTTACTGTTTTGGCGAGTTCTTTAGAAGATTGTACCAAGTTCCTTACTGTTTTGGCGAGTTCTTTAGAAGTTTGTACCAAGTTTGTTACTGTTTTGGCGAGTTCTTTAGAAGATTGTACCGAGTTCCTTACTGTTTTGGCGAGTTCTTTAGAAGTTTGTACCGAGTTCCTTACTGTTTTGGCGAGTTCTTTAGAAGTTTGTACCAAGTTCCTTACTGTTTTGGCGAGTTCTTTAGAAGTTTGTACCGAGTTCCTTACTGTTTTGGCGAGTTCTTTAGAAGTTTGTACCGAGTTCCTTACTGTTTTGGCGAGTTCTTTAGAAGATTGTACCGAGTTCCTTACTGTTTTGGCGAGTTCTTTAGAAGTTTGTACCAAGTTCCTTACTGTTTTGGCGAGTTCTTTAGAAGTTTGTACCGAGTTCCTTACTGTTTTGGCGAGTTCTTTAGAAGATTGTACCGAGTTCCTTACTGTGTTGGCGAGTTCTTTAGAAGTTTGTACCGAGTTCCTTACTGTTTTGGCGAGTTCTTTAGAAGATTGTACCAAGTTCCTTACTGTTTTGGCGAGTTCTTTAGAAGATTGTACCGAGTTCCTTACTGTTTTGGCGAGTTCTTTAGAATTTTGTACCGAGTTCCTTACTGTTTTGGCGAGTTCTTTAGAAGTTTGCACCGAGTTCCTTACTGTTTTGGCGAGTTCTTTAGAATTTTGTACCGAGTTCCTTACTGTTTTGGCGAGTTCTTTAGAAGTTTGTACTTAGTTCCTTACTGTTTTGGCGAGTTCTTTAGAAGTTTGTACCGAGTTCCTTACTGTTTTGGCGAGTTCTTTAGAAGTTTGTACTTAGTTCCTTACTGTTTTGGCGAGTTCTTTAGAAGTTTGTACCGAGTTCCTTACTGTTTTGGCGAGTTCTTTAGAAGTTTGTACCAAGTTCCTTACTGTTTTGGCGAGTTCTTTAGAAGTTTGTACCAAGTTTGTTACTGTTTTGGCGAGTTCTTTAGAAGATTGTACCGAGTTCCTTACTGTTTTGGCGAGTTCTTTAGAAGTTTGTACCGAGTTCCTTACTGTTTTGGCGAGTTCTTTAGAAGTTTGTACCAAGTTCCTTACTGTTTTGGCGAGTTCTTTAGAAGTTTGTACCGAGTTCCTTACTGTTTTGGCGAGTTCTTTAGAAGTTTGTACCGAGTTCCTTACTGTTTTGGCGAGTTCTTTAGAAGATTGTACCGAGTTCCTTACTGTTTTGGCGAGTTCTTTAGAAGTTTGTACCAAGTTCCTTACTGTTTTGGCGAGTTCTTTAGAAGTTTGTACCGAGTTCCTTACTGTTTTGGCGAGTTCTTTAGAAGATTGTACCGAGTTCCTTACTGTGTTGGCGAGTTCTTTAGAAGTTTGTACCGAGTTCCTTACTGTTTTGGCGAGTTCTTTAGAAGATTGTACCAAGTTCCTTACTGTTTTGGCGAGTTCTTTAGAAGTTTGTACCAAGTTCCTTACTGTTTTGGCGAGTTCTTTAGAAGATTGTACCGAGTTCCTTACTGTTTTGGCGAGTTCTTTAGAATTTTGTACCGAGTTCCTTACTGTTTTGGCGAGTTCTTTAGAAGTTTGCACCGAGTTCCTTACTGTTTTGGCGAGTTCTTTAGAAGATTGTACCAAGTTCCTTACTGTTTTGGCGAGTTCTTTAGAAGTTTGTACCGAGTTCCTTACTGTTTTGGCGAGTTCTTTAGAATTTTGTACCGAGTTCCTTACTGTTTTGGCGAGTTCTTTAGAAGTTTGTACCGAGTTCCTTACTGTTTTGGCGATTTCTTTAGAAGATTGTACCGAGTTCCTTACTGTTTTGGCGAGTTCTTTAGAAGTTTGTACCGAGTTCCTTACTGTTTTGGCGAGTTCTTTAGAAGATTGTACCAAGTTCCTTACTGTTTTGGCGAGTTCTTTAGAAGTTTGTACTTAGTTCCTTACTGTTTTGGCGAGTTCTTTAGAAGTTTGTACCAAGTTCCTTACTGTTTTGGCGAGTTCTTTAGAAGTTTGTACCGAGTTCCTTACTGTTTTGGCGAGTTCTTTAGAAGTTTGTACCGAGTTCCTTACTGTTTTGGCGAGTTCTTTAGAAGTTTGTACCAAGTTCCTTACTGTTTTGGCGAGTTCTTTAGAAGTTTGTACCGAGTTCCTTACTGTTTTGGCGAGTTCTTTAGAAGATTGTACCGAGTTCCTTACTGTTTTGGCGAGTTCTTTAGAAGATTGTACCAAGTTCCTTACTGTTTTGGCGAGTTCTTTAGAAGTTTGTACCGAGTTCCTTACTGTTTTGGCGAGTTCTTTAGAAGATTGTACCAAGTTCCTTACTGTTTTGGCGAGTTCTTTAGAAGTTTGTACTTAGTTCCTTACTGTTTTGGCGAGTTCTTTAGAAGTTTGTACCAAGTTCCTTACTGTTTTGGCGAGTTCTTTAGAAGTTTGTACCGAGTTCCTTACTGTTTTGGCGAGTTCTTTAGAAGATTGTACCAAGTTCCTTACTGTTTTGGCGAGTTCTTTAGAAGTTTGTACCGAGTTCCTTACTGTTTTGGCGAGTTCTTTAGAATTTTGTACCGAGTTCCTTACTGTTTTGGCGAGTTCTTTAGAAGATTGTACCGAGTTCCTTACTGTTTTGGCGAGTTCTTTAGAAGATTGTACCAAGTTCCTTACTGTTTTGGCGAGTTCTTTAGAAGTTTGTACCGAGTTCCTTACTGTTTTGGCGAGTTCTTTAGAAGATTGTACCGAGTTCCTTACTGTTTTGGCGAGTTCTTTAGAAGTTTGTACCGAGTTCCTTACTGTTTTGGCGAGTTCTTTAGAAGATTGTACCAAGTTCCTTACTGTTTTGGCGAGTTCTTTAGAAGTTTGTACCGAGTTCCTTACTGTTTTGGCGAGTTCTTTAGAATTTTGTACCGAGTTCCTTACTGTTTTGGCGAGTTCTTTAGAAGATTGTACCGAGTTCCTTACTGTTTTGGCGAGTTCTTTAGAAGTTTGTACCGAGTTCCTTACTGTTTTGGCGAGTTCTTTAGAAGTTTGTACCGAGTTCCTTACTGTTTTGGCGAGTTCTTTCGAAGATTGTACCAAGTTCCTTACTGTTTTGGCGAGTTCTTTAGAAGATTGTACCGAGTTCCTTACTGTTTTGGCGAGTTCTTTAGAAGTTTGTACCGAGTTCCTTACTGTTTTGGCGAGTTCTTTAGAAGATTGTACCAAGTTCCTTACTGTTTTGGCGAGTTCTTTAGAAGTTTGTACCGAGTTCCTTACTGTTTTGGCGAGTTCTTTAGAAGATTGTACCGAGTTCCTTACTGTTTTGGCGAGTTCTTTAGAAGTTTGTACCGAGTTCCTTACTGTTTTGGCGAGTTCTTTAGAAGATTGTACCAAGTTCCTTACTGTTTTGGCGAGTTCTTTAGAAGTTTGTACCGAGTTCCTTACTGTTTTGGCGAGTTCTTTAGAATTTTGTACCGAGTTCCTTACTGTTTTGGCGAGTTCTTTAGAAGTTTGTACCGAGTTCCTTACTGTTTTGGCGAGTTCTTTAGAAGATTGTACCAAGTTCCTTACTGTTTTGGCGAGTTCTTTAGAAGTTTGTACCGAGTTCCTTACTGTTTTGGCGAGTTCTTTAGAATTTTGTACCGAGTTCCTTACTGTTTTGGCGAGTTCTTTAGAAGTTTGTACCGAGTTCCTTACTGTTTTGGCGAGTTCTTTAGAAGATTGTACCGAGTTCCTTACTGTTTTGGCGAGTTCTTTAGAAGTTTGTACCGAGTTCCTTACTGTTTTGGCGAGTTCTTTAGAAGATTGTACCAAGTTCCTTACTGTTTTGGCGAGTTCTTTAGAAGTTTGTACTTAGTTCCTTACTGTTTTGGCGAGTTCTTTAGAAGTTTGTACCAAGTTCCTTACTGTTTTGGCGAGTTCTTTAGAAGTTTGTACCGAGTTCCTTACTGTTTTGGCGAGTTCTTTAGAAGTTTGTACCGAGTTCCTTACTGTTTTGGCGAGTTCTTTAGAAGTTTGTACCAAGTTCCTTACTGTTTTGGCGAGTTCTTTAGAAGTTTGTACCGAGTTCCTTACTGTTTTGGCGAGTTCTTTAGAAGATTGTACCGAGTTCCTTACTGTTTTGGCGAGTTCTTTAGAAGTTTGTACCGAGTTCCTTACTGTTTTGGCGAGTTCTTTAGAAGATTGTACCAAGTTCCTTACTGTTTTGGCGAGTTCTTTAGAAGTTTGTACTTAGTTCCTTACTGTTTTGGCGAGTTCTTTAGAAGTTTGTACCGAGTTCCTTACTGTTTTGGCGAGTTCTTTAGAAGTTTGTACCGAGTTCCTTACTGTTTTGGCGAGTTCTTTAGAAGTTTGTACCGAGTTCCTTACTGTTTTGGCGAGTTCTTTAGAAGTTTGTACCAAGTTCCTTACTGTTTTGGCGAGTTCTTTAGAAGTTTGTACCGAGTTCCTTACTGTTTTGGCGAGTTCTTTAGAAGATTGTACCGAGTTCCTTACTGTTTTGGCGAGTTCTTTAGAAGTTTGTACCGAGTTCCTTACTGTTTTGGCGAGTTCTTTAGAAGATTGTACCAAGTTCCTTACTGTTTTGGCGAGTTCTTTAGAAGTTTGTACCGAGTTCCTTACTGTTTTGGCGAGTTCTTTAGAATTTTGTACCGAGTTCCTTACTGTTTTGGCGAGTTCTTTAGAAGTTTGTACCGAGTTCCTTACTGTTTTGGCGAGTTCTTTAGAAGTTTGTACCAAGTTTGTTACTGTTTTGGCGAGTTCTTTAGAAGATTGTACCGAGTTCCTTACTGTTTTGGCGAGTTCTTTAGAAGTTTGTACCAAGTTCCTTACTGTTTTGGCGAGTTCTTTAGAAGTTTGTACCGAGTTCCTTACTGTTTTGGCGAGTTCTTTAGAATTTTGTACCGAGTTCCTTACTGTTTTGGCGAGTTCTTTAGAAGATTGTACCGAGTTCCTTACTGTTTTGGCGAGTTCTTTAGAAGATTGTACCGAGTTCCTTACTGTTTTGGCGAGTTCTTTAGAAGTTTGTACCAAGTTCCTTACTGTTTTGGCGAGTTCTTTAGAAGTTTGTACCGAGTTCCTTACTGTTTTGGCGAGTTCTTTAGAATTTTGTACCGAGTTCCTTACTGTTTTGGCGAGTTCTTTAGAAGTTTGTACCGAGTTCCTTACTGTTTTGGCGAGTTCTTTAGAAGATTGTACCGAGTTCCTTACTGTTTTGGCGAGTTCTTTAGAAGATTGTACCGAGTTCCTTACTGTTTTGGCGAGTTCTTTAGAAGTTTGTACCAAGTTCCTTACTGTTTTGGCGAGTTCTTTAGAAGTTTGTACCGAGTTCCTTACTGTTTTGGCGAGTTCTTTAGAAGATTGTACCAAGTTCCTTACTGTTTTGGCGAGTTCTTTAGAAGTTTGTACCGAGTTCCTTACTGTTTTGGCGAGTTCTTTAGAAGATTGTACCGAGTTCCTTACTGTTTTGGCGAGTTCTTTAGAAGTTTGTACCGAGTTCCTTACTGTTTTGGCGAGTTCTTTAGAAGTTTGTACCGAGTTCCTTACTGTTTTGGCGAGTTCTTTAGAAGTTTGTACCGAGTTCCTTACTGTTTTGGCGAGTTCTTTAGAAGTTTGTACCGAGTTCCTTACTGTTTTCGCGAGTTCTTTAGAAGTTTGTACCGAGTTCCTTACTGTTTTGGCGAGTTCTTTAGAAGTTTGTACCGAGTTCCTTACTGTTTTGGCGAGTTCTTTAGAAGTTTTTAACGAGTTCCTTACTGTTTTGGCGAGTTCTTTAGAAGTTTGTACCAAGTTCCTTACTGTTTTGGCGAGTTCTTTAGAAGTTTGTACTTAGTTCCTTACTGTTTTGGCGAGTTCTTTAGAAGTTTGTACCAAGTTCCTTACTGTTTTGGCGAGTTCTTTAGAAGTTTGTACCGAGTTCCTTACTGTTTTGGCGAGTTCTTTAGAAGTTTGTACCGAGTTCCTTACTGTTTTGGCGAGTTCTTTAGAAGTTTGTACCAAGTTCCTTACTGTTTTGGCGAGTTCTTTAGAAGTTTGTACCGAGTTCCTTACTGTTTTGGCGAGTTCTTTAGAAGATTGTACCGAGTTCCTTACTGTTTTGGCGAGTTCTTTAGAAGTTTGTACCGAGTTCCTTACTGTTTTGGCGAGTTCTTTAGAAGATTGTACCAAGTTCCTTACTGTTTTGGCGAGTTCTTTAGAAGTTTGTACCGAGTTCCTTACTGTTTTGGCGAGTTCTTTAGAATTTTGTACCGAGTTCCTTACTGTTTTGGCGAGTTCTTTAGAAGTTTGTACCGAGTTCCTTACTGTTTTGGCGAGTTCTTTAGAAGTTTGTACCGAGTTCCTTACTGTTTTGGCGAGTTCTTTAGAATTTTGTACCGAGTTCCTTACTGTTTTGGCGAGTTCTTTAGAATTTTGTACCGAGTTCCTTACTGTTTTGGCGAGTTCTTTAGAAGATTGTACCAAGTTCCTTACTGTTTTGGCGAGTTCTTTAGAAGTTTGTACCGAGTTCCTTACTGTTTTGGCGAGTTCTTTAGAAGTTTGTACCGAGTTCCTTACTGTTTTGGCGAGTTCTTTAGAAGATTGTACCGAGTTCCTTACTGTTTTGGCGAGTTCTTTAGAAGTTTGTACCGAGTTCCTTACTGTTTTGGCGAGTTCTTTAGAAGATTGTACCAAGTTCCTTACTGTTTTGGCGAGTTCTTTAGAAGTTTGTACTTAGTTCCTTACTGTTTTGGCGAGTTCTTTAGAAGTTTGTACCAAGTTCCTTACTGTTTTGGCGAGTTCTTTAGAAGTTTGTACCGAGTTCCTTACTGTTTTGGCGAGTTCTTTAGAAGTTTGTACCGAGTTCCTTACTGTTTTGGCGAGTTCTTTAGAAGTTTGTACCAAGTTCCTTACTGTTTTGGCGAGTTCTTTAGAAGTTTGTACCGAGTTCCTTACTGTTTTGGCGAGTTCTTTAGAAGATTGTACCGAGTTCCTTACTGTTTTGGCGAGTTCTTTAGAAGTTTGTACCGAGTTCCTTACTGTTTTGGCGAGTTCTTTAGAAGATTGTACCAAGTTCCTTACTGTTTTGGCGAGTTCTTTAGAATTTTGTACCGAGTTCCTTACTGTTTTGGCGAGTTCTTTAGAAGTTTGTACCGAGTTCCTTACTGTTTTGGCGAGTTCTTTAGAAGATTGTACCGAGTTCCTTACTGTTTTGGCGAGTTCTTTAGAAGTTTGTACCGAGTTCCTTACTGTTTTGGCGAGTTCTTTAGAAGATTGTACCGAGTTCCTTACTGTTTTGGCGAGTTCTTTAGAAGATTGTACCGAGTTCCTTACTGTTTTGGCGAGTTCTTTAGAAGTTTGTACCAAGTTCCTTACTGTTTTGGCGAGTTCTTTAGAAGTTTGTACCGAGTTCCTTACTGTTTTGGCGAGTTCTTTAGAAGATTGTACCGAGTTCCTTACTGTTTTGGCGAGTTCTTTAGAAGTTTGTACCGAGTTCCTTACTGTTTTGGCGAGTTCTTTAGAAGTTTGTACCGAGTTCCTTACTGTTTTGGCGAGTTCTTTAGAAGTTTGTACCGAGTTCCTTACTGTTTTGGCGAGTTCTTTAGAAGTTTGTACCGAGTTCCTTACTGTTTTGGCGAGTTCTTTAGAAGATTGTACCAAGTTCCTTACTGTTTTGGCGAGTTCTTTAGAAGTTTGTACCGAGTTCCTTACTGTTTTGGCGAGTTCTTTAGAAGTTTGTACCGAGTTCCTTACTGTTTTGGCGAGTTCTTTAGAAGATTGTACCGAGTTCCTTACTGTTTTGGCGAGTTCTTTAGAAGTTTGTACCGAGTTCCTTACTGTTTTGGCGAGTTCTTTAGAAGTTTGTACCGAGTTCCTTACTGTTTTGGCGAGTTCTTTAGAAGTTTGTACCGAGTTCCTTACTGTTTTGGCGAGTTCTTTAGAAGTTTGTACCGAGTTCCTTACTGTTTTGGCGAGTTCTTTAGAAGATTGTACCAAGTTCCTTACTGTTTTGGCGAGTTCTTTAGAAGTTTGTACCGAGTTCCTTACTGTTTTGGCGAGTTCTTTAGAAGTTTGTACCGAGTTCCTTACTGTTTTGGCGAGTTCTTTAGAAGTTTGTACCGAGTTCCTTACTGTTTTGGCGAGTTCTTTAGAAGATTGTACCAAGTTCCTTACTGTTTTGGCGAGTTCTTTAGAAGTTTGTACCGAGTTCCTTACTGTTTTGGCGAGTTCTTTAGAAGTTTGTACCGAGTTCCTTACTGTTTTGGCGAGTTCTTTAGAAGTTTGTACCGAGTTCCTTACTGTTTTGGCGAGTTCTTTAGAATTTTGTACCGAGTTCCTTACTGTTTTGGCGAGTTCTTTAGAAGTTTGTACCGAGTTCCTTACTGTTTTGGCGAGTTCTTTAGAAGTTTGTACCGAGTTCCTTACTGTTTTGGCGAGTTCTTTAGAAGATTGTACCGAGTTCCTTACTGTTTTGGCGAGTTCTTTAGAAGATTGTACCGAGTTCCTTACTGTTTTGGCGAGTTCTTTAGAAGTTTGTACCAAGTTCCTTACTGTTTTGGCGAGTTCTTTAGAAGTTTGTACCGAGTTCCTTACTGTTTTGGCGAGTTCTTTAGAAGATTGTACCGAGTTCCTTACTGTTTTGGCGAGTTCTTTAGAAGTTTGTACCGAGTTCCTTACTGTTTTGGCGAGTTCTTTAGAAGTTTGTACCAAGTTCCTTACTGTTTTGGCGAGTTCTTTAGAATTTTGTACCGAGTTCCTTACTGTTTTGGCGAGTTCTTTAGAAGTTTGTACCGAGTTCCTTACTGTTTTGGCGAGTTCTTTAGAAGTTTGTACCGAGTTCCTTACTGTTTTGGCGAGTTCTTTAGAAGTTTGTACCGAGTTCCTTACTGTTTTGGCGAGTTCTTTAGAAGTTTGTACCGAGTTCCTTACTGTTTTGGCGAGTTCTTTAGAAGTTTGTACCGAGTTCCTTACTGTTTTGGCGAGTTCTTTAGAAGATTGTACCGAGTTCCTTACTGTTTTGGCGAGTTCTTTAGAAGATTGTACCGAGTTCCTTACTGTTTTGGCGAGTTCTTTAGAAGTTTGTACCGAGTTCCTTACTGTTTTGGCGAGTTCTTTAGAAGTTTGTACCGAGTTCCTTACTGTTTTGGCGAGTTCTTTAGAAGATTGTACCGAGTTCCTTACTGTTTTGGCGAGTTCTTTAGAAGTTTGTACCGAGTTCCTTACTGTTTTGGCGAGTTCTTTAGAAGTTTGTACCGAGTTCCTTACTGTTTTGGCGAGTTCTTTAGAAGTTTGTACCGAGTTCCTTACTGTTTTGGCGAGTTCTTTAGAAGTTTGTACCGAGTTCCTTACTGTTTTGGCGAGTTCTTTAGAAGATTGTACCAAGTTCCTTACTGTTTTGGCGAGTTCTTTAGAAGATTGTACCAAGTTCCTTACTGTTTTGGCGAGTTCTTTAGAAGTTTGTACCGAGTTCCTTACTGTTTTGGCGAGTTCTTTAGAAGATTGTACCAAGTTCCTTACTGTTTTGGCGAGTTCCTTAGAAGTTTGTACCGAGTTCCTTACTGTTTTGGCGAGTTCTTTAGAAGTTTGTACCGAGTTCCTTACTGTTTTGGCGAGTTCTTTAGAAGTTTGTACCGAGTTCCTTACTGTTTTGGCGAGTTCTTTAGAAGATTGTACCAAGTTCCTTACTGTTTTGGCGAGTTCTTTAGAAGTTTGTACCGAGTTCCTTACTGTTTTGGCGAGTTCTTTAGAAGATTGTACCAAGTTCCTTACTGTTTTGGCGAGTTCTTTAGAAGTTTGTACCGAGTTCCTTACTGTTTTGGCGAGTTCTTTAGAAGTTTGTACCGAGTTCCTTACTGTTTTGGCGAGTTCTTTAGAAGTTTGTACCGAGTTCCTTACTGTTTTGGCGAGTTCTTTAGAAGTTTGTACCGAGTTCCTTACTGTTTTGGTGAGTTCTTTAGAAGATTGTACCAAGTTCCTTACTGTTTTGGCGAGTTCTTTAGAAGTTTGTACCGAGTTCCTTACTGTTTTGGCGAGTTCTTTAGAAGTTTGTACCGAGTTCCTTACTGTTTTGGCGAGTTCTTTAGAAGATTGTACCAAGTTCCTTACTGTTTTGGCGAGTTCTTTAGAAGTTTGTACCGAGTTCCTTACTGTTTTGGCGAGTTCTTTAGAAGATTGTACCAAGTTCCTTACTGTTTTGGCGAGTTCTTTAGAAGTTTGTACCGAGTTCCTTACTGTTTTGGCGAGTTCTTTAGAAGTTTGTACCGAGTTCCTTACTGTTTTGGCGAGTTCTTTAGAAGTTTGTACCGAGTTCCTTACTGTTTTGGCGAGTTCTTTAGAAGTTTGTACCGAGTTCCTTACTGTTTTGGTGAGTTCTTTAGAAGATTGTACCAAGTTCCTTACTGTTTTGGCGAGTTCTTTAGAAGTTTGTACCGAGTTCCTTACTGTTTTGGCGAGTTCTTTAGAAGTTTGTACCGAGTTCCTTACTGTTTTGGCGAGTTCTTTCGAAGATTGTACCAAGTTCCTTACTGTTTTGGCGAGTTCTTTAGAAGTTTGTACCGAGTTCCTTACTGTTTTGGCGAGTTCTTTAGAAGTTTGTACCGAGTTCCTTACTGTTTTGGCGAGTTCTTTAGAAGTTTGTACCGAGTTCCTTACTGTTTTGGCGAGTTCTTTAGAATTTTGTACCGAGTTCCTTACTGTTTTGGCGAGTTCTTTAGAAGTTTGTACCGAGTTCCTTACTGTTTTGGCGAGTTCTTTAGAAGATTGTACCAAGTTCCTTACTGTTTTAGCGAGTTCTTTAGAAGTTTGTACCGAGTTCCTTACTGTTTTGGCGAGTTCTTTAGAAGATTGTACCGAGTTCCTTACTGTTTTGGCGAGTTCTTTAGAAGTTTGTACCGAGTTCCTTACTGTTTTGGCGAGTTCTTTAGAAGTTTGTACCGAGTTCCTTACTGTTTTGGCGAGTTCTTTAGAAGATTGTACCAAGTTCCTTACTGTTTTGGCGAGTTCTTTAGAAGATTGTACCAAGTTCCTTACTGTTTTGGCGAGTTCTTTAGAAGATTGTACCGAGTTCCTTACTGTTTTGGCGAGTTCTTTAGAAGATTGTACCGAGTTCCTTACTGTTTTGGCGAGTTCTTTAGAAGTTTGTACCAAGTTTGTTACTGTTTTGGCGTGGACTTAGGAAGTTTGTACAAAGTTTGGTGCTGTTTTGGCGTGGACTTAGGAAGTTTGTACCAAGTTTGTTTCTGTTTTGGCGCGGACTTACGAAGTTTGTACCAAGTTTGGTGCTGTTTTGGCGTGGACTTAGGAAGTTTGTACCAAGTTTGTTACTGTTTTGGCGTGGACTTAGAAAGTTTGTATCAAGTTTGGTGCTGTTTTGGCGTGGACTTAGGAAGTTTGTACCAAGTTTGTTACTGTTTTGGCGTGGACTAAGGAAGTTTGTACCAAGTTTGTTTCTGTTTTGGCGTGGACTTAGGAAGTTTGTACCAAGTTTGTTACTGTTTTGGCGTGGACTTACGAAGTTTGTATCAAGTTTGGTGCTGTTTTGGCGTGGACTTAGGAAGTTTGTACCTAGTTTGTTACTGTTTTGGCGTGGACTTAGGAAGTTTGTACCAAGTTTGCAAGTGATTTGGCGTGGTCTTAGGAAGTTTGTACCAAGTTTGCAAGTGCTTTGGCGTGATCTTAGGAAGTTTGTACCAAGTTTGGTGCTGTTTTAGCGTGGACTTAGGAAGTTTGTACCAAGTTTGTTACTGTTTTGGCGCGGACTTACGAAGTTTGTATCAAGTTTGGTGCTGTTTTGGCGTGGACTTAGGAAGTTTGTACCTAGTTTGTTACTGTTTTGGCGTGGACTTAGGAAGTTTGTACCAAGTTTGTTACTGTTTTGGCGTGGACTTAGGAAGTTTGTACCAAGTTTGGTGCTGTTTTGGCGTGGAATTAGGAAGTTTGTACCAAGTTTGTTACTGTTTTGGCGCGGACTTACGAAGTTTGTACCAAGTTTGGTGCTGTTTTGGCGTGGACTTAGGAAATTTGTACCAAGTTCGGTGCTGTTTTGGCGTGGACTTAGGAAGTTTGTACCTAGTTTGTTACTGTTTTGGCGTGGACTTAGGAAGTTTGTACCAAGTTTGGTGCTGTTTTGGCGTGGACTTAGGAAGTTTGTACCAAGTTTGTTACTTTTTTGGCGTGGACTTAGGAAGTTTGTACCAAGTTTGTTACTGTTTTGGCGTGGACTTAGGAAGTTTGTACCAAGTTTGGTGCTGTTTTGGCGTGGACTTAGGAAGTTTGTACCAAGTTTGTTTCTGTTTTGGCGTGGACTTAGGAAGTTTGTACCAAGTTTGTTACTGTTTTGGCGTGGACTTAGGAAGTTTGTACCAAGTTTGGTGCTGTTTTGGCGTGGACTTAGGAAGTTTGTACCAAGTTTGTTACTGTTTTGGCGCGGACTTACGAAGTTTGTACCAAGTTTGGTGCTGTTTTGGCGTGGACTTAGGAAGTTTGTACCAAGTGTGTTACTGTTTTGGCGTGGACTTAGGAAGTTTGTATCAAGTTTGGTGCTGTTTTGGCGTGGACTTAGGAAGTTTGTACCAAGTTTGTTACTGTTTTGGCGTGGACTTAGGAAGTTTGTACCAAGTTTGTTACTGTTTTGGCGTGGACTTAGGAAGTTTGTACCAAGTTTGTTACTGTTTTGGCGTGGACTTAGGAAGTTTGTATCAAGTTTGGTGCTGTTTTGGCGTGGACTTAGGAAGTTTGTACCTAGTTTGTTACTGTTTTGGCGTGGACTTAGGAAGTTTGTACCAAGTTTGGTGCTGTTTTGGCGTGGACTTAGGAAGTTTGTACCAAGTTTGTTACTGTTTTGGCGTGGACTTAGGAAGTTTGTACCAAGTTTGTTACTGTTTTGGCGTGGACTTAGGAAGTTTGTACCAAGTTTGTTACTGTTTTGGCGTGGACTTAGGAAGTTTGTACCAAGTTTGTTCCTGTTTTGGCGCGGACTTACGAAGTTTGTACCAAGTTTGGTGCTGTTTTGGCGTGGACTTAGGAAGTTTGTATCAAGTTTGGTGCTGTTTTGGCGTGGACTTAGGAAGTTTGTACCAAGTTTGTTACTTTTTTTGCGTGGACTTAGGAAGTTTGTACCAAGTTTGTTTCTGTTTTGGCGCGGACTTACGAAGTTTGTACCAAGTTTGGTGCTGTTTTGGCGTGGACTTAGGAAGTTTGTACCAAGTTTGTTACTGTTTTGGCGTGGACTTAGGAAGTTTGTACCAAGTTTGTTACTGTTTTGGCGTGGACTTAGGAAGTTTGTACCAAGTTTGTTACTGTTTTGGCGTGGACTTAGGAAGTTTGTACCAAGTTTGTTTCTGTTTTGGCGCGGACTTACGAAGTTTGTACCAAGTTTGGTGCTGTTTTGGCGTGGACTTAGGAAGTTTGTATCAAGTTTGGTGCTGTTTTGGCGTGGACTTAGGAAGTTTGTACCAAGTTTGTTTCTGTTTTGGCGCGGACTTACGAAGTTTGTACCAAGTTTGGTGCTGTTTTGGCGTGGACTTAGGAAGTTTGTACCAAGTTTGTTACTGTTTTGGCGTGGACTTAGGAAGTTTGTACCAAGTTTGTTACTGTTTTGGCGTGGACTTAGGAAGTTTGTACCAAGTTTGTTACTGTTTTGGCGTGGACTTAGGAAGTTTGTACCAAGTTTGTTTCTGTTTTGGCGCGGACTTACGAAGTTTGTACCAAGTTTGGTGCTGTTTTGGCGTGGACTTAGGAAGTTTGTATCAAGTTTGGTGCTGTTTTGGCGTGGACTTAGGAAGTTTGTACCAAGTTTGTTACTGTTTTGGCGTGGACTTAGGAAGTTTGTACCAAGTTTGTTTCTGTTTTGGCGCGGACTTACGAAGTTTGTACCAAGTTTGGTGCTGTTTTGGCGTGGACTTAGGAAGTTTGTATCAAGTTTGGTGCTGTTTTGGCGTGGACTTAGGAAGTTTGTACCAAGTTTGTTACTGTTTTGGCGTGGACTTAGGAAGTTTGTACCAAGTTTGTTTCTGTTTTGGCGCGGACTTACGAAGTTTGTACCAAGTTTGGTGCTGTTTTGGCGTGGACTTAGGAAGTTTGTATCAAGTTTGGTGCTGTTTTGGCGTGGACTTAGGAAGTTTGTACCAAGTTTGTTACTGTTTTGGCGTGGACTTAGGAAGTTTGTACCAAGTTTGTTACTGTTTTGGCGTGGACTTAGGAAGTTTGTACCAAGTTTGTTACTGTTTTGGCGTGGACTTAGGAAGTTTGTACCAAGTTTGTTTCTGTTTTGGCGCGGACTTACGAAGTTTGTACCAAGTTTGGTGCTGTTTTGGCGTGGACTTAGGAAGTTTGTACCAAGTTTGTTACTGTTTTGGCGTGGACTTAGAAAGTTTGTATCAAGTTTGGTGCTGTTTTGGCGTGGACTTACGAAGTTTGTACCAAATTTGTTACTGTTTTGGCGTGGACTTAGGAAGTTTGTACCAAGTTTGGTGCTGTTTTGGCGTGGACTTGGGAAGTTTGTACCAAGTTTGTTACTGTTTTGGCGTGGACTTAGGAAGTTTGTACCAAGTTTGGTGCTGTTTTGGCGTGGACTTAGGAAGTTTGTACCAAGTTTGTTTCTGTTTTGGCGCGGACTTACGAAGTTTGTACCAAGTTTGGTGCTGTTTTGGCGTGGACTTAGGAAGTTTGTACCAAGTTTGTTACTGTTTTGGCGTGGACTTAGGAAGTTTGTACCAAGTTTGTTACTGTTTTGGCGCGGACTTACGAAGTTTGTACCAAGTTTGGTGCTGTTTTGGCGTGGACTTAGGAAGTTTGTATCAAGTTTGGTGCTGTTTTGGCGTGGACTTAGGAAGTTTGTACCAAGTTTGGTGCTGTTTTGGCGTGGACTTAGGAAGTTTGTACCAAGTTTGTTTCTGTTTTGGCGCGGACTTACGAAGTTTGTACCAAGTTTGGTGCTGTTTTGGCGTGGACTTAGGAAGTTTGTACCAAGTTTGTTACTGTTTTGGCGTGGACTTAGAAAGTTTGTATCAAGTTTGGTGCTGTTTTGGCGTGGACTTAGGAAGTTTGTACCAAATTTGTTACTGTTTTGGCGTGGACTTAGGAAGTTTGTACCAAGTTTGTTTCTGTTTTGGCGTGGACTTAGGAAGTTTGTACCAAGTTTGGTGCTGTTTTGGCGTGGACTTAGGAAGTTTGTACCTAGTTTGTTACTGTTTTGGCGTGGACTTAGGAAGTTTGTATCAAGTTTGGTGCTGTTTTGGCGTGGACTTAGGAAGTTTGTACCAAGTTTGGTGCTGTTTTGGCGCGGACTTACGAAGTTTGTACCAAGTTTGGTGCTGTTTTGGCGTGGACTTAGGAAGTTTGTATCAAGTTTGGTGCTGTTTTGGCGTGGACTTAGGAAGTTTGTACCAAGTTTGGTGCTGTTTTGGCGTGGACTTAGGAAGTTTGTACCAAGTTTGTTTCTGTTTTGGCGCGGACTTACGAAGTTTGTATCAAGTTTGGTGCTGTTTTGGCGTGGACTTAGGAAGTTTGTACCAAATTTGTTACTGTTTTGGCGTGGACTTAGGAAGTTTGTACCAAGTTTGTTTCTGTTTTGGCGTGGACTTAGGAAGTTTGTACCAAGTTTGGTGCTGTTTTGGCGTGGACTTAGGAAGTTTGTACCAAGTTTGCAAGTGTTTTTGGGTAGTTTTAAGAAGTTTCTACAAAGTTTGTATTTGACACTCTGTTGCAACTCTGTTGGAATTCGGGTAGTTGTAGGAAGTTTGTACCAAGTTTGTTACTGTTTTGGCGTGGACTTAGGAAGTTTGTACCAAGTTTGTTACTGTTTTGGCGTGGACTTAGGAAGTTTGTACCTAGTTTGTTACTGTTTTGGCGTGGACTTAGGAAGTTTGTATCAAGTTTGGTGCTGTTTTGGCGTGGACTTAGGAAGTTTGTACCAAGTTTGGTGCTGTTTTGGCGCGGACTTACGAAGTTTGTACCAAGTTTGGTGCTGTTTTGGCGTGGACTTAGGAAGTTTGTATCAAGTTTGGTGCTGTTTTGGCGTGGACTTAGGAAGTTTGTACCAAGTTTGGTGCTGTTTTGGCGTGGACTTAGGAAGTTTGTACCAAGTTTGTTACTGTTTTGGCGTGGACTTAGAAAGTTTGTATCAAGTTTGGTGCTGTTTTGGCGTGGACTTAGGAAGTTTGTACCAAATTTGTTACTGTTTTGGCGTGGACTTAGGAAGTTTGTACCAAGTTTGTTTCTGTTTTGGCGTGGACTTAGGAAGTTTGTACCAAGTTTGTTACTGTTTTGGCGTGGACTTAGGAAGTTTGTACCAAGTTTGTTACTGTTTTGGCGTGGACTTAGGAAGTTTGTACCAAGTTTGTTACTGTTTTGGCGTGGACTTAGGAAGTTTGTACCAAGTTTGTTTCTGTTTTGGCGCGGACTTACGAAGTTTGTACCAAGTTTGGTGCTGTTTTGGCGTGGACTTAGGAAGTTTGTATCAAGTTTGGTGCTGTTTTGGCGTGGACTTAGGAAGTTTGTACCAAGTTTGTTTCTGTTTTGGCGCGGACTTACGAAGTTTGTACCAAGTTTGGTGCTGTTTTGGCGTGGACTTAGGAAGTTTGTACCAAGTTTGTTACTGTTTTGGCGTGGACTTAGGAAGTTTGTACCAAGTTTGTTACTGTTTTGGCGTGGACTTAGGAAGTTTGTACCAAGTTTGTTACTGTTTTGGCGTGGACTTAGGAAGTTTGTACCAAGTTTGTTTCTGTTTTGGCGCGGACTTACGAAGTTTGTACCAAGTTTGGTGCTGTTTTGGCGTGGACTTAGGAAGTTTGTATCAAGTTTGGTGCTGTTTTGGCGTGGACTTAGGAAGTTTGTACCAAGTTTGTTACTGTTTTGGCGTGGACTTAGGAAGTTTGTACCAAGTTTGTTTCTGTTTTGGCGCGGACTTACGAAGTTTGTACCAAGTTTGGTGCTGTTTTGGCGTGGACTTAGGAAGTTTGTATCAAGTTTGGTGCTGTTTTGGCGTGGACTTAGGAAGTTTGTACCAAGTTTGTTACTGTTTTGGCGTGGACTTAGGAAGTTTGTACCAAGTTTGTTTCTGTTTTGGCGCGGACTTACGAAGTTTGTACCAAGTTTGGTGCTGTTTTGGCGTGGACTTAGGAAGTTTGTATCAAGTTTGGTGCTGTTTTGGCGTGGACTTAGGAAGTTTGTACCAAGTTTGTTACTGTTTTGGCGTGGACTTAGGAAGTTTGTACCAAGTTTGTTACTGTTTTGGCGTGGACTTAGGAAGTTTGTACCAAGTTTGTTACTGTTTTGGCGTGGACTTAGGAAGTTTGTACCAAGTTTGTTTCTGTTTTGGCGCGGACTTACGAAGTTTGTACCAAGTTTGGTGCTGTTTTGGCGTGGACTTAGGAAGTTTGTACCAAGTTTGTTACTGTTTTGGCGTGGACTTAGAAAGTTTGTATCAAGTTTGGTGCTGTTTTGGCGTGGACTTACGAAGTTTGTACCAAATTTGTTACTGTTTTGGCGTGGACTTAGGAAGTTTGTACCAAGTTTGGTGCTGTTTTGGCGTGGACTTGGGAAGTTTGTACCAAGTTTGTTACTGTTTTGGCGTGGACTTAGGAAGTTTGTACCAAGTTTGGTGCTGTTTTGGCGTGGACTTAGGAAGTTTGTACCAAGTTTGTTTCTGTTTTGGCGCGGACTTACGAAGTTTGTACCAAGTTTGGTGCTGTTTTGGCGTGGACTTAGGAAGTTTGTACCAAGTTTGTTACTGTTTTGGCGTGGACTTAGGAAGTTTGTACCAAGTTTGTTACTGTTTTGGCGCGGACTTACGAAGTTTGTACCAAGTTTGGTGCTGTTTTGGCGTGGACTTAGGAAGTTTGTATCAAGTTTGGTGCTGTTTTGGCGTGGACTTAGGAAGTTTGTACCAAGTTTGTTACTGTTTTGGCGTGGACTTAGGAAGTTTGTACCAAGTTTGTTACTGTTTTGGCGTCGTCTTAGGAAGTTTGTACCAAGTTTGCAAGTGTTTTTGGGTAGTTTTAAGAAGTTTCTACAAAGTTTGTATTTGACACTCTGTTGCAACTCTGTTGGAAATCGGGTAGTTGTAGGAAGTTTGTACCAAGTTTGTTACTGTTTTGGCGTGGACTTAGAAAGTTTGTACCAAGTTTGGTGCTGTTTTGGCGTGGACTTAGGAAGTTTGTACCAAGTTTGTTTCTGTTTTGGCGTGGACTTAGGAAGTTTGTACCAAGTTTGGTGCTGTTTTGGCGTGGACTTAGGAAGTTTGTACCAAGTTTGGTGCTGTTTTGGCGTGGACTTAGGAAGTTTGTACCAAGTTTGTTACTGTTTTGGCGTGGACTTAGGAAGTTTGTACCAAGTTTGGTGCTGTTTTGGCGTGGACTTAGGAAGTTTGTACCAAGTTTGTTACTGTTTTGGCGTGGACTTAGGAAGTTTGTACCAAGTTTGTTACTGTTTTGGCGTGGACTTAGGAAGTTTGTACCAAGTTTGGTGCTGTTTTGGCGTGGACTTAGGAAGTTTGTACCAAGTTTGTTACTGTTTTGGCGCGGACTTACGAAGTTTGTATCAAGTTTGGTGCTGTTTTGGCGTGGACTTAGGAAGTTTGTACCAAGTTTGGTGCTGTTTTGGCGTGGACTTAGGAAGTTTGTACCAAGTTTGGTGCTGTTTTGGCGTGGACTTAGGAAGTTTGTACCAAGTTTGGTGCTGTTTTGGCGTGGACTTAGAAAGTTTGTATCAAGTTTGGTGCTGTTTTGGCGTGTACTTAGGAAGTTTGTACCAAGTTTGTTTCTGTTTTGGCGTGGACTTAGGAAGTTTGTACCAAGTTTGGTGCTGTTTTGGCGTTGACTTAGGAAGTTTGTACCTAGTTTGTTACTGTTTTGGCGTGGACTTAGGAAGTTTGTACCAAGTTTGGTGCTGTTTTGGCGTGGACTTAGGAAGTTTGTACCAAGTTTGTTACTTTTTTGGCGTGGACTTAGGAAGTTTGTACCAAGTTTGTTACTGTTTTGGCGTGGACTTAGGAAGTTTGTACCAAGTTTGGTGCTGTTTTGGCGTGGACTTAGGAAGTTTGTACCAAGTTTGTTACTGTTTTGGCGTGGACTTAGGAAGTTTGTACCAAGTTTGTTACTGTTTTGGCGTGGACTTAGGAAGTTTGTACCAAGTTTGGTGCTGTTTTGGCGTGGACTTAGGAAGTTTGTACCAAGTTTGCAAGTGTTTTTGGGTAGTTTTAAGAAGTTTCTACAAAGTTTGTATTTGACACTCTGTTGCAACTCTGTTGGAATTCGGGTAGTTGTAGGAAGTTTGTACCAAGTTTGTTACTGTTTTGGCGTGGACTTAGGAAGTTTGTACCAAGTTTGGTGCTGTTTTGGCGTGGACTTAGGAAGTTTGTACCTAGTTTGTTACTGTTTTGGCGTGGACTTAGGAAGTTTGTACCAAGTTTGTTACTGTTTTGGCGTGGACTTAGGAAGTTTGTACCAAGTTTGTTACTGTTTTGGCGTGGACTTAGGAAGTTTGTACCAAGTTTGTTTCTGTTTTGGCGCGGACTTAGGAAGTTTGTACCAAGTTTGGTGCTGTTTTGGCGTGGACTTAGGAAGTTTGTACCAAGTTTGGTGCTGTTTTGGCGTGGACTTAGGAAGTTTGTACCAAGTTTGTTACTGTTTTGGCGTGGACTTAGGAAGTTTGTACCAAGTTTGGTGCTGTTTTGGCGTGGACTTAGGAAGTTTGTACCAAGTTTGTTACTGTTTTGGCGTGGACTTAGGAAGTTTGTATCAAGTTTGGTGCTGTTTTGGCGTGGACTTAGAAAGTTTGTATCAAGTTTTGTGCTGTTTTGGCGTGGACTTAGGAAGTTTGTACCAAGTTTGTTACTGTTTTGGCGTGGACTTAGGAAGTTTGTACCAAGTTTGTTACTGTTTTGGCGTGGACTTAGGAAGTTTGTACCAAGTTTGTTACTGTTTTGGCGTGGACTTAGGAAGTTTGTACCAAGTTTGTTACTGTTTTGGCGTGGACTTAGGAAGTTTGTACCAAGTTTGGTGCTGTTTTGGCGTGGACTTAGGAAGTTTGTACCTAGTTTGTTACTGTTTTGGCGTGGACTTAGGAAGTTTGTACCAAGTTTGGTGCTGTTTTGGCGTGGACTTAGGAAGTTTGTACCAAGTTTGTTACTGTTTTGGCGTGGACTTAGGAAGTTTGTATCAAGTTTGGTGCGGTTTTGGCGTGGACTTAGAAAGTTTGTATCAAGTTTGGTGCTGTTTTGGCGTGGACTTAGAAAGTTTGTATCAAGTTTGGTGCTGTTTTGGCGTGGACTTAGGAAGTTTGTACCAAGTTTGTTACTGTTTTGGCGTGGACTTAGGAAGTTTGTACCAAGTTTGTTACTGTTTTGGCGTGGACTTAGGAAGTTTGTACCAAGTTTGGTGCTGTTTTGGCGTGGACTTAGGAAGTTTGTACCAAGTTTGTTACTGTTTTGGCGTGGACTTAGGAAGTTTGTACCAAGTTTGGTGCTGTTTTGGCGTGGACTTAGGAAGTTTGTACCAAGTTTGTTACTGTTTTGGGGTGGACTTAGGAAGTTTGTACCAAGTTTGGTGCTGTTTTGGCGTGGACTTAGAAAGTTTGTATCAAGTTTGGTGCTGTTTTGGCGTGGACTTAGAAAGTTTGTACCAAGTTTGTTACTGTTTTGGCGTGGACTTAGGAAGTTTGTACCAAGTTTGTTACTGTTTTGGCGTAGACTTAGGAAGTTTGTACCAAGTTTGTTACTGTTTTGGCGTGGACTTAGGAAATTTGTACCAAGTTTGTTACTGTTTTGGCGTGGACTTAGGAAGTTTGTACCAAGTTTGGTGCTGTTTTGGCGTGGACTTAGGAAGTTTGTACCAAGTTTGTTACTGTTTTGGCGTGGACTTAGGAAGTTTGTATCAAGTTTGGTGCTGTTTTGGCGTGGACTAAGAAAGTTTGTATCAAGTTTGGTGCTGTTTTGGCGTGGACTTAGGAAGTTTGTACCAAGTTTGTTACTGTTTTGGCGTGGACTTAGGAAGTTTGTACCAAGTTTGTTACTGTTTTGGCGTGGGCTTAGGAAGTTTGTACCAAGTTTGGTGCTGTTTTGGCGTGGACTTAGGAAGTTTGTACCAAGTTTGTTACTGTTTTGGCGTGGACTTAGGAAGTTTGTACCAAGTTTGTTACTGTTTTGGCGTGGACTTAGGAAGTTTGTATCAAGTTTGGTGCTGTTTTGGCGTGGACTTAGGAAGTTTGTACCTAGTTTGGTGCTGTTTTGGCGTGGACTTAGGAAGTTTGTACCAAGTTTGTTACTGTTTTGGCGTGGACTTAGGAAGTTTGTATCAAGTTTGGTGCTGTTTTGGCGTGGACTTAGGAAGTTTGTACCTAGTTTGGTGCTGTTTTGGCGTGGACTTAGGAAGTTTGTACAAAGTTTGTTACTGTTTTGGCGTGGACTTAGGAAGTTTGTACAAAGTTTGTTACTGTTTTGGCGTGGACTTAGGAAGTTTGTACCAAGTTTGTTACTGTTTTGGCGTGGACTTAGGAAGTTTGTACCAAGTTTGTTACTGTTTTGGCGTGGACTTAGGAAGTTTGTTCCAAGTTTGTTACTGTTTTGGCGTGGACTTAGGAAGTTTGTACCTAGTTTGGTGCTGTTTTGGCGTGGACTTAGGAAGTTTGTACCAAGTTTGTTACTGTTTTGGCGTGGACTTAGGAAGTTTGTATCAAGTTTGGTGCTGTTTTGGCGTGGACTTAGGAAGTTTGTACCTAGTTTGGTGCTGTTTTGGCGTGGACTTAGGAAGTTTGTACAAAGTTTGTTACTGTTTTGGCGTGGACTTAGGAAGTTTGTACCAAGTTTGGTGCTGTTTTGGCGTGGACTTAGGAAGTTTGTACCAAGTTTGTTACTGTTTTGGCGTGGACTTAGGAAGTTTGTACCAAGTTTGGTGCTGTTTTGGCGTGGACTTAGGAAGTTTGTACCTAGTTTGTTACTGTTTTGGCGTGGACTTAGGAAGTTTGTACCAAGTTTGGTGCTGTTTTGGCGTGGACTTAGGAAGTTTGTACCAAGTTTGTTACTGTTTTGGCGTGGACTTAGGAAGTTTGTATCAAGTTTGGTGCGGTTTTGGCGTGGACTTAGAAAGTTTGTATCAAGTTTGGTGCTGTTTTGGCGTGGACTTAGAAAGTTTGTATCAAGTTTGGTGCTGTTTTGGCGTGGACTTAGGAAGTTTGTACCAAGTTTGTTACTGTTTTGGCGTGGACTTAGGAAGTTTGTACCAAGTTTGTTACTGTTTTGGCGTGGACTTAGGAAGTTTGTACCAAGTTTGGTGCTGTTTTGGCGTGGACTTAGGAAGTTTGTACCAAGTTTGTTACTGTTTTGGCGTGGACTTAGGAAGTTTGTACCAAGTTTGGTGCTGTTTTGGCGTGGACTTAGGAAGTTTGTACCAAGTTTGTTACTGTTTTGGGGTGGACTTAGGAAGTTTGTACCAAGTTTGGTGCTGTTTTGGCGTGGACTTAGAAAGTTTGTATCAAGTTTGGTGCTGTTTTGGCGTGGACTTAGAAAGTTTGTACCAAGTTTGTTACTGTTTTGGCGTGGACTTAGGAAGTTTGTACCAAGTTTGTTACTGTTTTGGCGTAGACTTAGGAAGTTTGTACCAAGTTTGTTACTGTTTTGGCGTGGACTTAGGAAATTTGTACCAAGTTTGTTACTGTTTTGGCGTGGACTTAGGAAGTTTGTACCAAGTTTGGTGCTGTTTTGGCGTGGACTTAGGAAGTTTGTACCAAGTTTGTTACTGTTTTGGCGTGGACTTAGGAAGTTTGTATCAAGTTTGGTGCTGTTTTGGCGTGGACTAAGAAAGTTTGTATCAAGTTTGGTGCTGTTTTGGCGTGGACTTAGGAAGTTTGTACCAAGTTTGTTACTGTTTTGGCGTGGACTTAGGAAGTTTGTACCAAGTTTGTTACTGTTTTGGCGTGGGCTTAGGAAGTTTGTACCAAGTTTGGTGCTGTTTTGGCGTGGACTTAGGAAGTTTGTACCAAGTTTGTTACTGTTTTGGCGTGGACTTAGGAAGTTTGTACCAAGTTTGTTACTGTTTTGGCGTGGACTTAGGAAGTTTGTATCAAGTTTGGTGCTGTTTTGGCGTGGACTTAGGAAGTTTGTACCTAGTTTGGTGCTGTTTTGGCGTGGACTTAGGAAGTTTGTACCAAGTTTGTTACTGTTTTGGCGTGGACTTAGGAAGTTTGTATCAAGTTTGGTGCTGTTTTGGCGTGGACTTAGGAAGTTTGTACCTAGTTTGGTGCTGTTTTGGCGTGGACTTAGGAAGTTTGTACAAAGTTTGTTACTGTTTTGGCGTGGACTTAGGAAGTTTGTACCAAGTTTGGTGCTGTTTTGGCGTGGACTTAGGAAGTTTGTACCAAGTTTGTTACTGTTTTGGCGTGGACTTAGGAAGTTTGTACCAAGTTTGTTACTGTTTTGGCGCGGACTTACGAAGTTTGTACCAAGTTTGGTGCTGTTTTGGCGTGGACTTAGGAAGTTTGTACCAAGTGTGTTACTGTTTTGGCGTGGACTTAGGAAGTTTGTATCAAGTTTGGTGCTGTTTTGGCGTGGACTTAGGAAGTTTGTACCAAGTTTGTTACTGTTTTGGCGTGGACTTAGGAAGTTTGTACCAAGTTTGTTACTGTTTTGGCGTGGACTTAGGAAGTTTGTTCCAAGTTTGTTACTGTTTTGGCGTGGACTTAGGAAGTTTGTACCAAGTTTGTTACTGTTTTGGCGTGGACTTAGGAAATTTGTACCAAGTTTGTTACTGTTTTGGCGTGGACTTAGGAAGTTTGTACCAAGTTTGGTGCTGTTTTGGCGTGGACTTAGGAAGTTTGTACCAAGTTTGTTACTGTTTTGGCGTGGACTTAGGAAGTTTGTATCAAGTTTGGTGCTGTTTTGGCGTGGACTAAGAAAGTTTGTATCAAGTTTGGTGCTGTTTTGGCGTGGACTTAGGAAGTTTGTACCAAGTTTGTTACTGTTTTGGCGTGGACTTAGGAAGTTTGTACCAAGTTTGTTACTGTTTTGGCGTGGACTTAGGAAGTTTGTACCAAGTTTGTTACTATTTTGGCGTGGACTTAGGAAGTTTGTACCAAGTTTGTTACTGTTTTGGCGTGGACTTAGGAAGTTTGTATCAAGTTTGGTGCTGTTTTGGCGTGGACTTAGGAAGTTTGTACCTAGTTTGTTTCTGTTTTGGCGTGGACTTAGGAAGTTTGTACCAAGTTTGTTACTGTTTTGGCGTGGACTTAGGAAGTTTGTACGAAGTTTGGTGCTGTTTTGGCGTGGACTTAGGAAGTTTGTACCAAGTTTGTTACTGTTTTGGCGTGGACTTAGGAAGTTTGTACCAAGTTTGTTACTGTTTTGGCGTGGACTTAGGAAGTTTGTACCAAGTTTGTTACTGTTTTGGCGTGGACTTAGGAAGTTTGTACCAAGTTTGGTGCTGTTTTGGCGTGGACTTAGGAAGTTTGTACCAAGTTTGTTACTGTTTTGGCGTGGACTTAGGAAGTTTGTACCAAGTTTGTTACTGTTTTGGCGTGGACTTAGGAAGTTTGTACCAAGTTTGTTACTGTTTTGGCGTGGACTTAGGAAGTTTGTACCAAGTTTGTTTCTGTTTTGGCGTGGACTTAGGAAGTTTGTACCAAGTTTGGTGCTGTTTTGGCGTGGACTTAGGAAGTTTGTACCTAGTTTGTTACTGTTTTGGCGTGGACTTAGGAAGTTTGTACCAAGTTTGGTGCTGTTTTGGCGTGGACTTAGGAAGTTTGTACCAAGTTTGTTACTGTTTTGGCGTGGACTTAGGAAGTTTGTACCAAGTTTGGTGCTGTTTTGGCGTGGACTTAGGAAGTTTGTACCAAGTTTGTTACTGTTTTGGCGTGGACTTAGGAAGTTTGTACCAAGTTTGTTACTGTTTTGGCGTGGACTTAGGAAGTTTGTACCAAGTTTGGTGCTGTTTTGGCGTGGACTTAGGAAGTTTGTACCAAGTTTGTTACTGTTTTGGCGCGGACTTACGAAGTTTGTACCAAGTTTGGTGCTGTTTTGGCGTGGACTTAGGAAGTTTGTACCAAGTGTGTTACTGTTTTGGCGTGGACTTAGGAAGTTTGTATCAAGTTTGGTGCTGTTTTGGCGTGGACTTAGGAAGTTTGTACCAAGTTTGTTACTGTTTTGGCGTGGACTTAGGAAGTTTGTACCAAGTTTGGTGCTGTTTTGGCGTGGACTTAGGAAGTTTGTACCAAGTTTGTTACTGTTTTGGCGTGGACTTAGGAAGTTTGTACCAAGTTTGTTACTGTTTTGGCGTGGACTTAGGAAGTTTGTACCAAGTTTGGTGCTGTTTTGGCGTGGACTTAGGAAGTTTGTACCAAGTTTGGTGCTGTTTTGGCGTGGACTTAGGAAGTTTGTATCAAGTTTGGTGCTGTTTTGGCGTGGACTAAGAAAGTTTGTATCAAGTTTGGTGCTGTTTTGGCGTGGACTTAGGAAGTTTGTACCAAGTTTGTTACTGTTTTGGCGTGGACTTAGGAAGTTTGTACCAAGTTTGGTGCTGTTTTGGCGTGGACTTAGGAAGTTTGTACCAAGTTTGTTACTGTTTTGGCGCGGACTTACGAAGTTTGTACCAAGTTTGGTGCTGTTTTGGCGTGGACTTAGGAAGTTTGTACCAAGTGTGTTACTGTTTTGGCGTGGACTTAGGAAGTTTGTACCAAGTTTGGTGCTGTTTTGGCGTGGACTTAGGAAGTTTGTATCTAGTTTACTACTGTTTTGGCGTGGACTTAGGAAGTTTGTACCAAGTTTGGTGCTGTTTTGGCGTGGACTTAGGAAGTTTGTACCAAGTTTGTTACTGTTTTGGCGTGGACTTAGGAAGTTTGTATCAAGTTTGGTGCTGTTTTGGCGTGGACTTAGAAAGTTTGTATCAAGTTTGGTGCTGTTTTGGCGTGGACTTAGGAAGTTTGTACCAAGTTTGGTGCTGTTTTGGCGTGGACTTAGCAAGTTTGTACCAAGTTTGTTACTGTTTTGGCGCGGACTTACGAAGTTTGTACCAAGTTTGGTGCTGTTTTGGCGTGGACTTAGGAAGTTTGTACCAAGTGTGTTACTGTTTTGGCGTGGACTTAGGAAGTTTGTATCAAGTTTGGTGCTGTTTTGGCGTGGACTTAGGAAGTTTGTACCAAGTTTGTTACTGTTTTGGCGTGGACTTAGGAAGTTTGTACCAAGTTTGGTGCTGTTTTGGCGTGGACTTAGGAAGTTTGTACCAAGTTTGTTACTGTTTTGGCGTGGACTTAGGAAGTTTGTACCAAGTTTGTTACTGTTTTGGCGTGGACTTAGGAAGTTTGTACCAAGTTTGGTGCTGTTTTGGCGTGGACTTAGGAAGTTTGTACCAAGTTTGTTACTGTTTTGGCATGGACTTAGGAAGTTTGTACCAAGTTTGTTACTGTTTTGGCGTGGACTTAGGAAGTTTGTACCAAGTTTGGTGCTGTTTTGGCGTGGACTTAGGAAGTTTGTACCAAGTTTGTTACTGTTTTGGCGTGGACTTAGGAAGTTTGTATCAAGTTTGGTGCTGTTTTGGCGTGGACTTAGAAAGTTTGTATCAAGTTTGGTGCTGTTTTGGCGTGGACTTAGGAAGTTTGTACCAAGTTTGTTACTGTTTTGGCGTGGACTTAGGAAGTTTGTACCAAGTTTGTTACTGTTTTGGCGTGGACTTAGGAAGTTTGTACCAAGTTTGTTACTGTTTTGGCGTGGACTTAGGAAGTTTGTACCAAGTTTGTTACTGTTTTGGCGTGGACTTAGGAAGTTTGTACCAAGTTTGTTACTGTTTTGGCGTGGACTTAGGAAGTTTGTACCAAGTTTGGTGCTGTTTTGGCGTGGACTTAGGAAGTTTGTACCAAGTTTGGTGCTGTTTTGGCGTGGACTTAGGAAGTTTGTACCAAGTTTGTTACTGTTTTGGCGTGGACTTAGGAAGTTTGTACCAAGTTTGTTACTGTTTTGGCGTGGACTTAGGAAGTTTGTACCAAGTTTGTTACTGTTTTGGCGTGGACTTAGGAAGTTTGTACCAAGTTTGTTACTGTTTTGGCGTGGACTTAGGAAGTTTGTACCAAGTTTGGTGCTGTTTTGGCGTGGACTTAGGAAGTTTGTACCAAGTTTGTTACTGTTTTGGCGTGGACTTAGGAAGTTTGTACCAAGTTTGGTGCTGTTTTGGCGTGGACTTAGGAAGTTTGTATCAAGTTTGGTGCTGTTTTGGCGTGGACTTAGGAAGTTTGTACCAAGTTTGTTACTGTTTTGTCGTGGACTTAGGAAGTTTGTTCCAAGTTTGGTGCTGTTTTGGCGTGGACTTAGAAAGTTTGTACCAAGTTTGTTACTGTTTTGGCGTGGACTTAGGAAGTTTGTACCAAGTTTGTTACTGTTTTGGCGTGGACTTAGGAAGTTTGTATCAAGTTTGGTGCTGTTTTGGCGTGGACTTAGGAAGTTTGTACCTAGTTTGTTTCTGTTTTGGCGTGGACTTAGGAAGTTTGTACCAAGTTTGTTACTGTTTTGGCGTGGACTTAGGAAGTTTGTACCAAGTTTGTTTCTGTTTTTGCGCGGACTTAGGAAGTTTGTACCAAGTTTGGTGCTGTTTTGGCGTGGACTTAGAAAGTTTGTACCAAATTTGGTGCTGTTTTGGCGTGGACTTAGGAAGTTTGTACCAAGTTTGGTGCTGTTTTGGCGTGGACTTAGGAAGTTTGTACCAAGTTTGTTACTGTTTTGGCGTGGACTTAGGAAGTTTGTACCAAGTTTGGTGCTGTTTTGGCGTGGACTTAGGAAGTTTGTACCAAGTTTGTTACTGTTTTGGCGTGGACTTAGGAAGTTTGTATCAAGTTTGGTGCTGTTTTGGCGTGGACTTAGATAGTTTGTATCAAGTTTGGTGCTGTTTTGGCGTGGACTTAGGAAGTTTGTACCAAGTTTGTTACTGTTTTGGCGTGGACTTAGAAAGTTTGTATCAAGTTTGGTGCTGTTTTGGCGTGGACTTAGGAAGTTTGTACCAAGTTTGTTACTGTTTTGGCGTGGACTTAGGAAGTTTGTACCAAGTTTGTTACTGTTTTGGCGTGGACTTAGGAAGTTTGTACCAAGTTTGTTACTGTTTTGGCGTGGACTTAGGAAGTTTGTATCAAGTTTGGTGCTGTTTTGGCGTGGACTTAGAAAGTTTGTATCAAGTTTGGTGCTGTTTTGGCGTGGACTTAGAAAGTTTGTATCAAGTTTGGTGCTGTTTTGGCGTGGACTTAGATAGTTTGTATCAAGTTTGGTGCTGTTTTGGCGTGGACTTAGATAGTTTGTATCAAGTTTGGTGCTGTTTTGGCGTGGACTTAGAAAGTTTGTTTCAAGTTTGGTGCTGTTTTGGCGTGGACTTAGGAAGTTTGTACCAAGTTTGTTACTGTTTTGGCGTGGACTTAGGAAGTTTGTACCAAGTTTGTTACTGTTTTTGCGCGGACTTAGGAAGTTTGTATCAAGTTTGGTGCTGTTTTGGCGTGGACTTAGGAAGTTTGTACCTAGTTTGTTTCTGTTTTGGCGTGGACTTAGGAACTTTGCACCAAGTTTGTTACTGTTTTGGCGTGGACTTAGGAAGTTTGTACCAAGTTTGTTACTGTTTTGGCGTGGACTTAGGAAGTTTGTATCAAGTTTGGTGCTGTTTTGGCGTGGACTTAGGAAGTTTGTACCTAGTTTGTTTCTGTTTTGGCGTGGACTTAGGAAGTTTGTACCAAGTTTGTTACTGTTTTGGCGTGGACTTAGGAAGTTTGTATCAAGTTTGTTACTGTTTTGGCGTGGACTTAGGAAGTTTGTACCAAGTTTGTTACTGTTTTGGCGTGGACTTAGGAAGTTTGTATCAAGTTTGGTGCTGTTTTGGCGTGGACTTAGGAAGTTTGTACCAAGTTTGTTACTGTTTTGGCGTGGACTTAGGAAGTTTGTACCAAGTTTGGTGCTGTTTTGGCGTGGACTTAGGAAGTTTGTACCTAGTTTGTTACTGTTTTGGCGTGGACTTAGGAAGTTTGTACCAAGTTTGTTACTGTTTTGGCGTGGACTTAGGAAGTTTGTACCTAGTTTGTTTCTGTTTTGGCGTGGACTTAGGAAGTTTGTACCAAGTTTGGTGCTGTTTTGGCGTGGACTTAGGAAGTTTGTACCAAGTTTGTTACTGTTTTGGCGTGGACTTTGGAAATATGTACCAAGTTTGGTGCTGTTTTGGCGTGGACTTAGGAAGTTTGTACCAAGTTTGTTACTGTTTTGGCGTTGACTTGGGAAGTTTGAACCAAGTTTGTTACTGTTTTGGCGTGGACTTAGGAAGTTTGTACCAAGTTTGTTACTGTTTTGGCGTGGACTTAGGAAGTTTGTACCTAGTTTGTTTCTGTTTTGGCGTGGACTTAGGAAGTTTGTACCAAGTTTGGTGCTGTTTTGGCGTGGACTTAGGAAGTTTGTACCAAGTTTGTTACCGTTTTGGCGTGGACTTAGGAAGTTTGTACCAAGTTTGGTGCTGTTTTGGCGTGGACTTAGGAAGTTTGTACCAAGTTTGGTGCTGTTTTGGCGTGGACTTAGGAAGTTTGTACCAAGTTTGTTACTGTTTTGGCGTGGACTTAGGAAGTTTGTACCAAGTTTGTTACTGTTTTGGCGTGGACTTAGGAAGTTTGTACCAAGTTTGTTACTGTTTTGGCGTGGACTTAGAAAGTTTGTATCAAGTTTGGTGCTGTTTTGGCGTGGACTTAGGAAGTTTGTACCAAGTTTGGTGCTGTTTTGGCGTGGACTTAGGAAGTTTGTACCAAGTTTGTTACTGTTTTGGCGTGGACTTAGGAAGTTTGTACCAAGTTTGTTACTGTTTTGGCGTGGACTTAGGAAGTTTGTATCAAGTTTGGTGCTGTTTTGGCGTGGACTTAGGAAGTTTGTACCTAGTTTGTTTCTGTTTTGGCGTGGACTTAGGAAGTTTGTACCAAGTTTGGTGCTGTTTTGGCGTGGACTTAGGAAGTTTGTACCAAGTTTGTTACTGTTTTGGCGTGGACTTAGGAAGTTTGTACCAAGTTTGTTACTGTTTTGGCGTGGACTTAGGAAGTTTATACCAAGTTTGTTACTGTTTTGGCGTGGACTTAGGAAGTTTGTACCAAGTTTGTTACTGCTTTGGCGTGGACTTAGGAAGTTTGTACCAAGTTTGTTACTGTTTTGGCGTGGACTTAGGAAGTTTGTACCAAGTTTGGTGCTGTTTTGGCGTGGACTTAGGAAGTTTGTACCTAGTTTGTTTCTGTTTTGGCGTGGACTTAGGAAGTTTGTACCAAGTTTGGTGCTGTTTTGGCGTGGACTTAGGAAGTTTGTACCAAGTTTGTTACTGTTTTGGCGTGGACTTAGGAAGTTTGTACCTAGTTTGGTGCTGTTTTGGCGTGGACTTAGGAAGTTTGTACCAAGTTTGGTGCTGTTTTGGCGTGGACTTAGGAAGTTTGTACCAAGTTTGTTACTGTTTTGGCGTGGACTTAGGAAGTTTGTACCAAGTTTGTTACTGTTTTGGCGTGGACTTAGGAAGTTTATACCAAGTTTGTTACTGTTTTGGCGTGGACTTAGGAAGTTTGTACCAAGTTTGTTACTGCTTTGGCGTGGACTTAGGAAGTTTGTACCAAGTTTGTTACTGTTTTGGCGTGGACTTAGGAAGTTTGTACCAAGTTTGGTGCTGTTTTGGCGTGGACTTAGGAAGTTTGTACCTAGTTTGTTTCTGTTTTGGCGTGGACTTAGGAAGTTTGTACCAAGTTTGGTGCTGTTTTGGCGTGGACTTAGGAAGTTTGTACCAAGTTTGTTACTGTTTTGGCGTGGACTTAGGAAGTTTGTACCTAGTTTGTTTCTGTTTTGGCGTGGACTTAGGAAGTTTGTACCAAGTTTGTTACTGTTTTGGCGTGGACTTAGGAAGTTTGTACCTAGTTTGTTTCTGTTTTGGCGTGGACTTAGGAAGTTTGTACCAAGTTTGGTGCTGTTTTGGCGTGGACTTAGGAAGTTTTTACCAAGTTTTTTACTGTTTTGGCGTGGACTTAGAAAGTTTGTACCAAGTTTGGTGCTGTTTTGGCGTGGACTTAGGAAGTTTGTACCAAGTTTGTTACTGTTTTGGCGTGGACTTAGGAAGTTTGTACCAAGTTTGGTGCTGTTTTGGCGTGGACTTAGGAAGTTTGTACCAAGTTTGTTACTGTTTTGGCGTGGACTTAGGAAGTTTGTACCAAGTTTGTTACTGTTTTGGCGTGGACTTAGGAAGTTTGTACCAAGTTTGTTACTGTTTTGGCGTGGACTTAGGAAGTTTGTACCTAGTTTGTTTCTGTTTTGGCGTGGACTTAGGAAGTTTGTACCAAGTTTGGTGCTGTTTTGGCGTGGACTTAGGAAGTTTGTACCAAGTTTGTTACTGTTTTGGCGTGGACTTAGGAAGTTTGTACCAAGTTTGGTGCTGTTTTGGCGTGGACTTAGGAAGTTTGTACCAAGTTTGGTGCTGTTTTGGCGTGGACTTAGGAAGTTTGTTCCAAGTTTGTTACTGTTTTGGCGTGGACTTAGGAAGTTTGTACCAAGTTTGTTACTGTTTTGGCGTGGACTTAGGAAGTTTGTACCAAGTTTGTTACTGTTTTGGCGTGGACTTTGAAAGTTTTTATCAAGTTTGGTGCTGTTTTGGCGTGGACTTAGGAAGTTTGTACCAAGTTTGGTGCTGTTTTGGCGTGGACTTAGGAAGTTTGTACCAAGTTTGTTACTGTTTTGGCGTGGACTTAGGAAGTTTGTTCCAAGTTTGGTGCTGTTTTGGCGTGGACTTAGGAAGTTTGTACCAAGTTTGTTACTGTTTTGGCGTGGACTTAGGAAGTTTGTACCAAGTTTGTTACTGTTTTGGCGTGGACTTAGGAAGTTTGTACCAAGTTTGTTACTGTTTTGGCGTGGACTTAGGAAGTTTGTACCTAGTTTGTTTCTGTTTTGGCGTGGACTTAGGAAGTTTGTACCAAGTTTGTTACTGTTTTGGCGTGGACTTAGGAAGTTTGTACCAAGTTTGGTGCTGTTTTGGCGTGGACTTAGGAAGTTTGTACCAAGTTTGTTACTGTTTTGGCGTGGACTTAGGAAGTTTGTACCAAGTTTGGTGCTGTTTTGGCGTGGACTTAGGAAGTTTGTACCAAGTTTGTTACTGTTTTGGCGTGGACTTAGGAAGTTTGTACCAAGTTTGTTACTGTTTTGGCGTGGACTTAGGAAGTTTGTACCAAGTTTGTTACTGTTTTGGCGTGGACTTAGGAAGTTTGTACCTAGTTTGTTTCTGTTTTGGCGTGGACTTAGGAAGTTTGTACCAAGTTTGTTACTGTTTTGGCGTGGACTTAGGAAGTTTGTACCAAGTTTGTTACTGTTTTGGCGTGGACTTAGGAAGTTTGTACCAAGTTTGTTCCTGTTTTGGCGTGGACTTAGGAAGTTTGTACCAAGTTTGTTACTGTTTTGGCGTGGACTTAGGAAGTTTGTACCAAGTTTGTTACTGTTTTGGCGTGGACTTAGGAAGTTTGTACCAAGTTTGTTACTGTTTTCGCGTGGACTTAGGAAGTTTGTACCAAGTTTGGTGCTGTTTTGGCGTGGACTTAGGAAGTTTGTACCAAGTTTGTTACTGTTTTGGCGTGGACTTAGGAAGTTTGTACCAAGTTTGTTTCTGTTTTGGCGTGGACTTAGGAAGTTTGTACCAAGTTTGTTACTGTTTTGGCGTGGACTTAGGAAGTTTGTACCAAGTTTGTTACTGTTTTGGCGTGGACTTAGGAAGTTTGTACCAAGTTTGTTCCTGTTTTGGCGTGGACTTAGGAAGTTTGTACCAAGTTTGGTGCTGTTTTGGCGTGGACTTAGGAAGTTTGTACCAAGTTTGTTACTGTTTTGGCGTGGACTTAGGAAGTTTGTACCAAGTTTGTTACTGTTTTCGCGTGGACTTAGGAAGTTTGTACCAAGTTTGGTGCTGTTTTGGCGTGGACTTAGGAAGTTTGTACCAAGTTTGTTACTGTTTTGGCGTGGACTTAGGAAGTTTGTACCAAGTTTGGTGCTGTTTTGGCGTGGACTTAGGAAGTTTGTACCAAGTTTGTTACTGTTTTGGCGTGGACTTAGGAAGTTTGTACCAAGTTTGTTACTGTTTTGGCGTGGACTTAGGAAGTTTGTATCAAGTTTGATGCTGTTTTGGCGTGGACTAAGGAAGTTTGTACCAAGTTTGTTTCTGTTTTGGCGTGGACTTAGGAAGTTTGTACCAAGTTTGTTACTGTTTTGGCGTGGACTTAGGAAGTTTGTACCAAGTTTGTTACTGTTTTGGCGTGGACTTAGGAAGTTTGTATCAAGTTTGGTGCTGTTTTGGCGTGGACTTAGGAAGTTTGTACCAAGTTTGTTACTGTTTTGGCGTGGACTTAGGAAGTTTGTACCAAGTTTGTTACTGTTTTGGCGTGGACTTAGGAAGTTTGTATCAAGTTTGGTGCTGTTTTGGCGTGGACTTAGGAAGTTTGTACCAAGTTTGTTACTGTTTTGGCGTGGACTTAGGAAGTTTGTACCAAGTTTGTTACTGTTTTGGCGTGGACTTAGGAAGTTTGTACCTAGTTTGTTTCTGTTTTGGCGTGGACTTAGGAACTTTGCACCAAGTTTGTTACTGTTTTGGCGTGGACTTAGGAAGTTTGTATCAAGTTTGATGCTGTTTTGGCGTGGACTAAGGAAGTTTGTACCAAGTTTGTTACTGTTTTGGCGTGGACTTAGGAAGTTTGTACCTAGTTTGTTACTGTTTTGGCGTGGACTTAGGAAGTTTGTACCAAGTTTGTTACTGTTTTGGCGTGGACTAAGGAAGTTTGTACCAAGTTTGTTTCTGTTTTGGCGTGGACTTAGGAAGTTTGTACCAAGTTTGTTACTGTTTTGGCGTGGACTTAGGAAGTTTGTACCAAGTTTGGTGCTGTTTTGGCGCGGACTTACGAAGTTTGTACCAAGTTTGGTGATGTTTTGGCGTGGACTTAGGAAGTTTGTATCAAGTTTGGTGCTGTTTTGGCGTGGTCTTAGGAAGTTTGTACCAAGTTTGTTACTGTTTTGGCGTGGACTTAGGAAGTTTGTACCAAGTTTTTTACTGTTTTGGCGTGGACTTAGGAAGTTTGTACCAAGTTTGTTACTGTTTTGGCGTGGACTTAGGAAGTTTGTACCAAGTTTGGTGCTGTTTTGGCGTGGACTTAGGAAGTTTGTACCAAGTTTGTTACTGTTTTGGCGTGGACTTAGGAAGTTTGTACCAAGTTTGTTACTGTTTTGGCGTGGACTTAGGAAGTTTGTACCAAGTTTGGTGCTGTTTTGGCGTGGACTTAGGAAGTTTGTACCAAGTTTGTTACTGTTTTGGCGTGGACTTAGGAAGTTTGTACCAAGTTTGTTTCTGTTTTGGCGCGGACTTACGAAGTTTGTACCAAGTTTGGTGCTGTTTTGGCGTGGACTTAGAAAGTTTGTATCAAGTTTGGTGCTGTTTTGGCGTGGACTTAGGAAGTTTGTACCTAGTTTGTTTCTGTTTTGGCGTGGACTTAGGAACTTTGCACCAAGTTTGTTACTGTTTTGGCGTGGACTTAGGAAGTTTGTATCAAGTTTGATGCTGTTTTGGCGTGGACTAAGGAAGTTTGTACCAAGTTTGTTTCTGTTTTGGCGTGGACTTAGGAAGTTTGTACCAAGTTTGTTACTGTTTTGGCGTGGACTTAGGAAGTTTGTACCAAGTTTGGTGCTGTTTTGGCGTGGACTTAGGAAGTTTGTACCAAGTTTGTTACTGTTTTGGCGTGGACTTAGGAAGTTTGTACCAAGTTTGGTGCTGTTTTGGCGTGGACTTAGGAAGTTTGTACCAAGTTTGGTGCTGTTTTGGCGTGGACTTAGGAAGTTTGTATCAAGTTTGGTGCTGTTTTGGCGTGGACTTAGGAAGTTTGTACCTAGTTTGTTTCTGTTTTGGCGTGGACTTAGGAAGTTTGTACCAAGTTTGTTACTGTTTTGGCGTGGACTTAGGAAGTTTGTACCAAGTTTGTTACTGTTTTGGCGTGGACTTAGGAAGTTTGTACCAAGTTTGTTACTGTTTTGGCGTGGACTTAGGAAGTTTGTACCTAGTTTGTTTCTGTTTTGGCGTGGACTTAGGAAGTTTGTACCTAGTTTGGTGCTGTTTTGGCGTGGACTTAGGAAGTTTGTACCAAGTTTGTTACTGTTTTGGCGTGGACTTAGGAAGTTTGTACCAAGTTTGGTGCTGTTTTGGCGTGGACTTAGGAAGTTTGTACCAAGTTTGTTAGTGTTTTGGCGTGGACTTAGGAAGTTTGTACCAAGTTTGGTGCTGTTTTGGCGTGGACTTAGGAATTTTGTACCAAGTTTGTTACTGTTTTGGCGTGGACTTAGGAAGTTTGTACCAAGTTTGGTGCTGTTTTGGCGTGGACTTAGGAAGTTTGTACCAAGTTTGTTACTGTTTTGGCGTGGACTTAGGAAGTTTGTACCAAGTTTGTTACTGTTTTGGCGTGGACTTAGGAAGTTTGTACCAAGTTTGTTACTGTTTTGGCGTGGACTTAGGAAGTTTGTACCAAGTTTGTTACTGTTTTGGCGTGGACTTAGGAAGTTTGTACCAAGTTTGGTGCTGTTTTGGCGTGGACTTAGGAAGTTTGTACCAAGTTTGGTGCTGTTTTGGCGTGGACTTAGGAAGTTTGTACCAAGTTTGTTACTGTTTTGGCGTGGACTTAGGAAGTTTGTACCAAGTTTGGTGCTGTTTTGGCGTGGACTTAGGAAGTTTGTACCAAGTTTGTTACTGTTTTGGCGTGGACTTAGGAAGTTTGTACCAAGTTTGTTACTGTTTTGGCGTGGACTTAGGAAGTTTGTACCAAGTTTGTTACTGTTTTGGCGCGGACTTAGGAAGTTTGTACCAAGTTTGTTACTGTTTTGGCGTGGACTTAGGAAGTTTGTACCAAGTTTGGTGCTGTTTTGGCGTGGACTTAGGAAGTTTGTACAAAGTTTGTTACTGTTTTGGCGTGGACTTAGGAAGTTTGTATCAAGTTTGGTGCTGTTTTGGCGTGGACTTAGAAAGTTTGTATAAAGTTTGGTGCTGTTTTGGCATGGACTTAGGAAGTTTGTACCAAGTTTGTTACTGTTTTGGCGTGGACTTAGGAAGTTTGTATCAAGTTTGGTGCGGTTTTGGCGTGGACTTAGGAAGTTTGTACCAAGTTTGGTGCTGTTTTGGCGTGGACTTAGGAAGTTTGTACCAAGTTTGTTACTGTTTTGGCGTGGACTTAGGAAGTTTGTACCAAGTTTGTTACTGTTTTGGCGTGGACTTAGGAAGTTTGTACCAAGTTTGTTACTGTTTTGGCGTGGACTTAGGAAGTTTGTACCAAGTTTGTTACTGTTTTGGCGTGGACTAAGGAAGTTTGTACCAAGTTTGTTACTGTTTTGGCGTGGACTTAGGAAGTTTGTACCAAGTTTGGTGCTGTTTTGGCGCGGACTTACGAAGTTTGTAGCAAGTTTGGTGATGTTTTGGCGTGGACTTAGGAAGTTTGTATCAAGTTTGGTGCTGTTTTGGCGTGGTCTTAGGAAGTTTGTACCAAGTTTGTTACTGTTTTGGCGTGGACTTAGGAAGTTTGTACCAAGTGTGGTGCTGTTTTGGCGTGGACTTAGGAAGTTTGTACCAAGTTTGTTACTGTTTTGGCGTGGACTTAGGAAGTTTGTACCAAGTTTGGTGCTGTTTTTGCGTGGACTTAGGAAGCTTGTA
This sequence comes from Anopheles atroparvus, assembly GCA_914969975.1. Classification (NCBI taxonomy): domain Eukaryota; kingdom Metazoa; phylum Arthropoda; class Insecta; order Diptera; family Culicidae; genus Anopheles; species Anopheles atroparvus. The sequence continues at coordinate 288,458 of CAJZCY010000021.1, read as the reverse complement.
CCAAGTTTGTTACTGTTTTGGCGTGGACTTAGGAACTTTGCACCAAGTTTGTTACTGTTTTGGCGTGGACTTAGGAAGTTTGTATCAAGTTTGGTGCTGTTTTGGCGTGGACTTAGGAAGCTTGTACCAAGTTTGTTACTGTTTTGGCGTGGACTTAGGAACTTTGCACCAAGTTTGTTACTGTTTTGGCGTGGACTTAGGAAGTTTGTATCAAGTTTGTTACTGCTTTGGCGTGGACTTAGGAAGTTTGTACCAAGTTTGTTACTGTTTTGGCGTGGACTTAGGAAGTTTGTACCAAGTTTGTTACTGTTTTGGCGTGGACTTAGGAAGTTTGTACCAAGTTTGGTGCTGTTTTGGCGCGGACTTACGAAGTTTGTAGCAAGTTTGGTGATGTTTTGGCGTGGACTTAGGAAGTTTGTATCAAGTTTGGTGCTGTTTTGGCGTGGTCTTAGGAAGCTTGTACCAAGTTTGTTACTGTTTTGGCGTGGACTTAGGAAGTTTGTACCAAGTGTGGTGCTGTTTTGGCGTGGACTTAGGAAGTTTGTACCAAGTTTGTTACTGTTTTGGCGTGGACTTAGGTAGTTTGTACCAAGTTTGGTGCTGTTTTTGCGTGGACTTAGGAAGCTTGTACCAAGTTTGTTACTGTTTTGGCGTGGACTTAGGAACTTTGCACCAAGTTTGTTACTGTTTTGGCGTGGACTTAGGAAGTTTGTACCAAGTTTGTTACTGTTTTGGCGTGGACTTAGGAAGTTTGTACCAAGTTTGTTACTGTTTTGGCGTGGACTTAGGAAGTTTGTACCAAGTTTGTTACTGTTTTGGCGTGGACTTAGGAAGTTTGTACCAAGTTTGGTGCTGTTTTGGCGTGGACTTAGGAAGTTTGTACCAAGTTTGTTACTGTTTTGGCGTGGACTTAGGAAGTTTGTACCAAGTTTGTTACTGTTTTGGCGTGGACTTAGGAAGTTTGTACCAAGTTTGTTACTGTTTTGGCGCGGACTTAGGAAGTTTGTACCAAGTTTGTTACTGTTTTGGCGTGGACTTAGGAAGTTTGTACCAAGTTTGGTGCTGTTTTGGCGTGGACTTAGGAAGTTTGTACAAAGTTTGTTACTGTTTTGGCGTGGACTTAGGAAGTTTGTATCAAGTTTGGTGCTGTTTTGGCGTGGACTTAGAAAGTTTGTATAAAGTTTGGTGCTGTTTTGGCGTGGACTTAGAAAGTTTGTACCAAGTTTGGTGCTGTTTTGGCGTGGACTTAGGAAGTTTGTATCAAGTTTGGTGCGGTTTTGGCGTGGACTTAGGAAGTTTGTACCAAGTTTGGTGCTGTTTTGGCGTGGACTTAGGAAGTTTGTACCAAGTTTGTTTCTGTTTTGGCGCGGACTTACGAAGTTTGTACCAAGTTTGGTGCTGTTTTGGCGTGGACTTAGGAAGTTTGTACCAAGTTTGTTAGTGTTTTGGCGTGGACTTAGGAAGTTTGTACCAAGTTTGGTGCTGTTTTGGCGTGGACTTAGGAAGTTTGTACCAAGTTTGTTTCTGTTTTGGCGCGGACTTACGAAGTTTGTACCAAGTTTGGTGCTGTTTTGGCGTGGACTTAGGAAGTTTGTACCAAGTTTGTTACTGTTTTGGCGTGGACTTAGGAAGTTTGTACCAAGTTTGGTGCTGTTTTGGCGTGGACTTAGGAAGTTTGTACCAAGTTTGTTACTGTTTTGGCGTGGACTTAGGAAGTTTGTACCAAGTTTGTTACTGTTTTGGCGTGGACTTAGGAAGTTTGTACCAAGTTTGTTACTGTTTTGGCGTGGACTTAGGAAGTTTGTACCAAGTTTGGTGCTGTTTTGGCGTGGACTTAGGAAGTTTGTACCAAGTTTGTTACTGTTTTGGCGCGGACTTACGAAGTTTGTACCAAGTTTGGTGCTGTTTTGGCGTGGACTTAGGAAGTTTGTACCAAGTTTGTTACTGTTTTGGCGCGGACTTACGAAGTTTGTACCAAGTTTGGTGCTGTTTTGGCGTGGACTTAGGAAGTTTGTACCAAGTGTGTTACTGTTTTGGCGTGGACTTAGGAAGTTTGTATCAAGTTTGGTGCTGTTTTGGCGTGGACTTAGGAAGTTTGTACCTAGTTTGTTACTGTTTTGGCGTGGACTTAGGAAGTTTGTACCAAGTTTGTTACTGTTTTGGCGTGGACTTAGGAAGTTTGTACCAAGTTTGTTACTGTTTTGGCGTGGACTTAGGAAGTTTGTAGCAAGTTTGGTGCTGTTTTGGCGTGGACTTAGGAAGTTTGTATCAAGTTTGGTGCTGTTTTGGCGTGGACTTAGGAAGTTTGTACCTAGTTTGTTTCTGTTTTGGCGTGGACTTAGGAAGTTTGTACCAAGTTTGTTACTGTTTTGGCGTGGACTTAGGAAGTTTGTACCAAGTTTGTTACTGTTTTGGCGTGGACTTAGGAAGTTTGTACCAAGTTTGTTACTGTTTTGGCGTGGACTTAGGAAGTTTGTACCAAGTTTGGTGCTGTTTTGGCGTGGACTTAGAAAGTTTGTATCAAGTTTGGTGCTGTTTTGGCGTGGACTTAGGAAGTTTGTACCTAGTTTGTTACTGTTTTGGCGTGGACTTAGGAAGTTTGTACCAAGTTTGGTGCTGTTTTGGCGTGGACTTAGGAAGTTTGTACCAAGTTTGTTACTGTTTTGGCGTGGACTTAGGAAGTTTGTACCAAGTTTGGTGCTGTTTTGGCGTGGACTTAGAAAGTTTGTATCAAGTTTGGTGCTGTTTTGGCGTGGACTTAGGAAGTTTGTACCAAGTTTGTTTCTGTTTTGGCGTGGACTTAGGAAGTTTGTACCAAGTTTGGTGCTGTTTTGGCGTGGACTTAGGAAGTTTGTACCTAGTTTGTTACTGTTTTGGCGTGGACTTAGGAAGTTTGTACCAAGTTTGGTGCTGTTTTGGCGTGGACTTAGGAAGTTTGTACCAAGTTTGTTACTGTTTTGGCGTGGACTTAGGAAGTTTGTACCAAGTTTGTTACTGTTTTGGCGAGGACTTAGGAAGTTTGTACCAAGTTTGGGGCTGTTTTGGCGTGGACTTAGGAAGTTTGTACCAAGTGTGTTACTGTTTTGGCGTGGACTTAGGAAGTTTGTACCAAGTTTGTTACTGTTTTGGCGTGGACTTAGGAAGTTTGTACCAAGTTTGTTACTGTTTTGGCGTGGACTTAGGAAGTTTGTACCAAGTTTGGTGCTGTTTTGGCGTGGACTTAGGAAGTTTGTACCAAGTTTGTTACTGTTTTGGCGCGGACTTACGAAGTTTGTACCAAGTTTGGTGCTGTTTTGGCGTGGACTAAGGAAGTTTGTACCAAGTGTGTTACTGTTTTGGCGTGGACTTAGGAAGTTTGTATCAAGTTTGGTGCTGTTTTGGCGTGGACTTAGGAAGTTTGTACCTAGTTTGTTACTGTTTTGGCGTGGACTTAGGAAGTTTGTACCAAGTTTGTAACTGTTTTGGCGTGGACTTAGGAAGTTTGTACCAAGTTTGTTACTGTTTTGGCGTGGACTTAGGAAGTTTGTACCAAGTTTGGTGCTGTTTTGGCGTGGACTTAGGAAGTTTGTACCTAGTTTGTTACTGTTTTGAAGTGGACTTAGGAAGTTTGTACCAAGTTTGGTGCTGTTTTGGCGTGGACTTAGGAAGTTTGTACCAAGTTTGTTACTGTTTTGGCGTGGACTTAGGAAGTTTGTACCAAGTTTGTTACTGTTTTGGCGTGGACTTAGGAAGTTTGTACCAAGTTTGTTACTGTTTTGGCGTGGACTCAGGAAGTTTGTACCAAGTGTGTTACTGTTTTGGCGTGGACTTAGGAAGTTTGTATCAAGTTTGGTGCTGTTTTGGCGTGGACTTAGGAAGTTTGTACCTAGTTTGTTACTGTTTTGGCGTGGACTTAGGAAGTTTGTACCAAGTTTGTTACTGTTTTGGCGTGGACTTAGGAAGTTTGTACCAAGTTTGTTACTGTTTTGGCGTGGACTTAGGAAGTTTGTACCAAGTTTGTTACTGTTTTGGCGTGGACTTAGGAAGTTTGTACCAAGTTTGTTACTGTTTTGGCGCGGACTTACGAAGTTTGTACCAAGTTTGTTTCTGTTTTGGCGCGGACTTACGAAGTTTGTACCAAGTTTGGTGCTGTTTTGGCGTGGACTTAGGAAGTTTGTATCAAGTTTGGTGCTGTTTTGGCGTGGACTTAGGAAGTTTGTACCTAGTTTGTTTCTGTTTTGGCGTGGACTTAGGAAGTTTGTACCAAGTTTGTTTCTGTTTTGGCGCGGACTTACGAAGTTTGTACCAAGTTTGGTGCTGTTTTGGCGTGGACTTAGGAAGTTTGTACCAAGTTTGTTACTGTTTTGGCGTGGACTTAGGAAGTTTGTACCAAGTTTGGTGCTGTTTTGGCGTGGACTTAGGAAGTTTGTACCAAGTTTGGTGCTGTTTTGGCGTGGACTTAGGAAGTTTGTACCAAGTTTGTTACTGTTTTGGCGTGGACTTAGGAAGTTTGTACCAAGTTTGTTACTGTTTTAGCGTGGACTTAGGAAGTTTGTACCAAGTTTGTTACTGTTTTGGCGTGGACTTAGGAAGTTTGTACCAAGTTTGGTGCTGTTTTGGCGCGGACTTACGAAGTTTGTACCAAGTTTGGTGCTGTTTTGGCGTGGACTTAGGAAGTTTGTACCAAGTTTGTTACTGTTTTGGCGTGGACTTAGGAAGTTTGTATCAAGTTTGGTGCTGTTTTGGCGTGGACTTAGGAAGTTTGTATCAAGTTTGGTGCTGTTTTGGCGTGGACTTAGGAAGTTTGTACCAAGTTTGTTACTGTTTTGGCGTGGACTTAGGAAGTTTGTACCAAGTTTGGTGCTGTTTTGGCGTGGACTTAGGAAGTTTGTACCAAGTTTGGTGCTGTTTTGGTGTGGACTTAGGAAGTTTGTACCAAGTTTGTTACTGTTTTGGCGTGGACTTAGGAAGTTTGTACCAAGTTTGTTACTGTTTTGGCGTGGACTTAGGAAGTTTGTACCAAGTTTGGTGCTGTTTTGGTGTGGACTTAGGAAGTTTGTACCAAGTTTGTTACTGTTTTGGCGTGGACTTAGGAAGTTTGTACCAAGTTTGTTACTGTTTTGGCGTGGACTTAGGAACTTTGCACCAAGTATGTTACTGTTTTGGCGTGGACTTAGGAAGTTTGTACCAAGTTTGTTACTGTTTTGGCGTGGTCTTATGAAGTTTGTACCAAGTTTGTTACTGTTTTGGCGTGGTCTTATGAAGTTTGTATCAAGTTTGTTACTGTTTTGGCGTGGACTTAGGAAGTTTGTATCAAGTTTGGTGCTGTTTTGGCGTGGACTTAGGAAGTTTGTACCAAGTTTGGTGCTGTTTTGGCGTGGACTTAGGAAGTTTGTACCAAGTTTGGTGCTGTTTTGGCGTGGACTTAGGAAGTTTGTACCTAGTTTGGTGCTGTTTTGGCGTGGACTTAGGAAGTTTGTACCATGGTTGTTACTGTTTTGGCGTGGACTTAGGAAGTTTGTACCAAGTTTGTTACTGTTTTGGCGTGGACTTAGAAAGTTTGTATCAAGTTTGGTGCTGTTTTGGCGTGGACTTAGGAAGTTTTTACCAAGTTTGTTACTGTTTTGGCGTGGACTTAGGAAGTTTGTACCAAGTTTGGTGCTGTTTTGGCGTGGACTTAGGAAGTTTGTACCAAGTTTGTTACTGTTTTGGCGTGGACTTAGGAAGTTTGTACCAAGTTTGTTACTGTTTTGGCGTGGACTTAGGAAGTTTGTACCAAGTTTGTTACTGTTTTGGCGTGGACTTACGAAGTTTGTACCAAGTTTGGTGCTGTTTTGGCGTGGACTTAAGAGGTTTGTATCAAGTTTCGTGCTGTTTTGGCGTGGACTTAGGAAGTTTGTACCTAGTTTGTTTCTGTTTTGGCGTGGACTTAGGAACTTTGCACCAAGTTTGTTACTGTTTTGGCGTGGACTTAGGAAGTTTGTATCAAGTTTGGTGCTGTTTTGGCGTGGACTTAGGAAGTTTGTACCAAGTTTGGTGCTGTTTTGGCGTTGACTTAGGAAGTTTGTACCAAGTTTGTTACTGTTTTGGCGTGGACTTAGGAACTTTGCACCAAGTTTGTTACTGTTTTGGCGTGGACTTAGGAAGTTTGTATCAAGTTTGGTGCTGTTTTGGCGTGGACTTAGGAAGTTTGTACCTAGTTTGTTTCTGTTTTGGCGTGGACTTAGGAAGTTTGTATCAAGTTTGGTGCTGTTTTGGCGTGGACTTAGGAAGTTTGTACCAAGTTTGGTGCTGTTTTGGCGTTGACTTAGGAAGTTTGTACCAAGTTTGTTACTGTTTTGGCGTGGACTTAGGAACTTTGCACCAAGTTTGTTACTGTTTTGGCGTGGACTTAGGAAGTTTGTACCAAGTTTGGTGCTGTTTTGGCGTGGACTTAGGAAGTTTGTACCAAGTTTGGTGCTGTTTTGGCGTGGACTTAGGAAGTTTGTACCTAGTTTGGTGCTGTTTTGGCGTGGACTTAGGAAGTTTGTATCATGGTTGTTACTGTTTTGGCGTGGACTTAGGAAGTTTGTACCAAGTTTGTTACTGTTTTGGCGTGGACTTAGGAAGTTTGTACCTAGTTTGGTGCTGTTTTGGCGTGGACTTAGGAAGTTTGTACCAAGTTTGTTACTGTTTTGGCGTGGACTTAGGAAGTTTGTACCAAGTTTGTTACTGTTTTGGCGTGGACTTAGGAAGTTTGTACCAAGTTTGTTACTGTTTTGGCGTGGTCTTATGAAGTTTGTACCAAGTTTGTTACTGTTTTGGCGTGGTCTTATGAAGTTTGTACCAAGTTTGTTACTGTTTTGGCGTGGACTTAGGAAGTTTGTTTCAAGTTTGGTGCTGTTTTGGCGTGGACTTAGGAAGTTTGTACCTAGTTTGTTTCTGTTTTGGCGTGGACTTAGGAAGTTTGTATCAAGTTTGGTGCTGTTTTGGCGTGGACTTAGGAAGTTTGTACCAAGTTTGGTGCTGTTTTGGCGTGGACTTAGGAAGTTTGTACCTAGTTTGGTGCTGTTTTGGCGTGGACTTAGGAAGTTTGTACCAAGTTTGCAAGTGTTTTTGGGTAGTTTTAAGAAGTTTGTATTTGACACTCTGTTGCAACTCTGTTGGAATTCGGGTAGTTGTAGGAAGTTTGTACCAAGTTTGGTGCTGTTTTGGCGTGGACTTAGGAAGTTTGTACCTAGTTTGTTTCTGTTTTGGCGTGGACTTAGGAAGTTTGTATCAAGTTTGGTGCTGTTTTGGCGTGGACTTAGGAATTTTGTACCAAGTTTGTTACTGTTTTGGCGTGGACTTAGAAAGTTTGTATCAAGTTTGGTGCTGTTTTGGCGTGGACTTAGGAAGTTTTTACCAAGTTTGTTACTGTTTTGGCGTGGACTTAGGAAGATTGTACCAAGTTTGGTGCTGTTTTGGCGTGGACTTAGGAAGTTTGTACCAAGTTTGTTACTGTTTTGGCGTGGACTTAGGAAGTTTGTACCAAGTTTGTTACTGTTTTGGCGTGGACTTACGAAGTTTGTACCAAGTTTGGTGCTGTTTTGGCGTGGACTTAGGAAGTTTGTATCAAGTTTCGTGCTGTTTTGGCGTGGACTTAGGAAGTTTGTACCTAGTTTGTTTCTGTTTTGGCGTGGACTTAGGAACTTTGCACCAAGTTTGTTACTGTTTTGGCGTGGACTTAGGAAGTTTGTATCAAGTTTGGTGCTGTTTTGGCGTGGACTTAGGAAGTTTGTACCAAGTTTGGTGCTGTTTTGGCGTTGACTTAGGAAGTTTGTACCAAGTTTGTTACTGTTTTGGCGTGGACTTAGGAACTTTGCACCAAGTTTGTTACTGTTTTGGCGTGGACTTAGGAAGTTTGTATCAAGTTTGGTGCTGTTTTGGCGTGGACTTAGGAAGTTTGTACCTAGTTTGTTTCTGTTTTGGCGTGGACTTAGGAAGTTTGTATCAAGTTTGGTGCTGTTTTGGCGTGGACTTAGGAAGTTTGTACCAAGTTTGGTGCTGTTTTGGCGTGGACTTAGGAAGTTTGTACCTAGTTTGGTGCTGTTTTGGCGTGGACTTAGGAAGTTTGTACCATGGTTGTTACTGTTTTGGCGTGGACTTAGGAAGTTTGTACCAAGTTTGTTACTGTTTTGGCGTGGACTTAGAAAGTTTGTATCAAGTTTGGTGCTGTTTTGGCGTGGACTTAGGAAGTTTTTACCAAGTTTGTTACTGTTTTGGCGTGGACTTAGGAAGTTTGTACCAAGTTTGGTGCTGTTTTGGCGTGGACTTAGGAAGTTTGTACCAAGTTTGTTACTGTTTTGGCGTGGACTTACGAAGTTTGTACCAAGTTTGGTGCTGTTTTGGCGTGGACTTAGGAAGTTTGTACCAAGTTTGTTACTGTTTTGGCGTGGTCTTATGAAGTTTGTACCAAGTTTGGTGCTGTTTTGGCGTGGACTTAGGAAGTTTGTACCAAGTTTGTTACTGTTTTGGCGTGGACTTAGGAACTTTGCACCAAGTATGTTACTGTTTTGGCGTGGACTTAGGAAGTTTGTACCAAGTTTGGTGATGTTTTGGGGTGGACTTACGAAGTTTGTACCAAGTTTGGTGATGTTTTGGCGTGGACTTAGGAAGTTTGTATCAAGTTTGGTGCTGTTTTGGCGTGGACTTAGGAAGTTTGTACCAAGTTTGTTACTGTTTTGGCGTGGACTTACGAAGTTTGTACCAAGTTTGGTGCTGTTTTGGCGTGGACTTAGGAAGTTTGTACCAAGTTTGTTACTGTTTTGGCGTGGACTTAGGAAGTTTGTACCAAGTTTGTTACTGTTTTGGCGTGGACTTAGGAAGTTTGTACCAAGTTTGGTGCTGTTTTGGCGTGGACTTAGGAAGTTTGTACCAAGTTTGTTACTGTTTTGGCGTGGACTTAGGAAGTTTGTACCAAGTTTAATACTGTTTTTGCGTGGACTTAGGAAGTTTGTACCAAGTTTGTTACTGTTTTGGCGTGGACTTAGGAAGTTTGTACCAAGTTTGGTTCTGTTTTGGCGTGGACTTAGGAAGTTTGTACCAAGTTTGTTACTGTTTTGGCGTGGTCTTAGGAAGTTTGTACCAAGTTTGTTACTGTTTTGGCGTGGACTTAGGAAGTTTGTACCAAGTTTGTTTCTGTTTTAGCGTGGACTTAGGAAGTTTGTACCAAGTTTGGTGATGTTTTGGCGTGGACTTACGAAGTTTGTACCAAGTTTGGTGCTGTTTTGGCGTGGACTTAGGAAGTTTGTACCAAGTTTGTTACTGTTTTGGCGTGGACTTACGAAGTTTGTACCAAGTTTGGTGCTGTTTTGGCTTGGACTTAGGAAGTTTGTACCAAGTTTGTTACTGTTTTGGCGTGGACTTAGGAAGTTTGTACCAAGTTTGTTACTGTTTTGGCGTGGACTTAGGAAGTTTGTACCAAGTTTGGTGCTGTTTTGGCGTGGACTTAGGAAGTTTGTACCAAGTTTGTTACTGTTTTGGCGTGGACTTAGGAAGTTTGTTACTGTTTTGGCGTGGACTTAGGAAGTTTGTACCAAGTTTGTTACTGTTTTAGCGTGGACTTAGGAAGTTTGTACCAAGTTTGGTGATGTTTTGGCGTGGACTTACGAAGTTTGTACCAAGTTTGGTGCTGTTTTGGCGTGGACTTAGGAAGTTTGTACCAAGTTTGTTACTGTTTTGGCGTGGACTTACGAAGTTTGTACCAAGTTTGGTGCTGTTTTGGCTTGGACTTAGGAAGTTTGTACCAAGTTTGTTACTGTTTTGGCGTGGACTTAGGAAGTTTGTACCAAGTTTGTTACTGTTTTGGCGTGGACTTACGAAGTTTGTACCAAGTTTGGTGCTGTTTTGGCGTGGACTTAGGAAGTTTGTACCAAGTTTGTTACTGTTTTGGCGTGGACTTAGGAAGTTTGTTACTGTTTTGGCGTGGACTTAGGAAGTTTGTACCAAGTTTGTTACTGTTTTGGCGTGGACTTAGGAAGTTTGTACCAAGTTTGTTACTGTTTTGGCGTGGACTTAGGAAGTTTGTATCAAGTTTGGTGATGTTTTGGCGTGGACTTAGGAAGTTTGTACCAAGTTTGGTGCTGTTTTGGCGCGGACTTACGAAGTTTGTACCAAGTTTGGTGATGTTTTGGCGTGGACTTAGGAAGTTTGTATCAAGTTTGGTGCTGTTTTGGCGTGGTCTTAGGAAGTTTGTACCAAGTTTGTTACTGTTTTGGCGTGGACTAAGGAAGTTTGTACCAAGTTTGTTACTGTTTTGGCGTGGACTTAGGAAGTTTGTACCAAGTTTGTTACTGTTTTGGCGTGGACTTAGGAAGTTTGTACCAAGTTTGGTGCTGTTTTGGCGTGGACTTAGGAAGTTTGTATCAAGTTTGGTGCTGTTTTGGCGTGGTCTTAGGAAGTTTGTACCAAGTTTGTTACTGTTTTGGCGTGGACTTACGAAGTTTGTACCAAGTTTGGTGCTGTTTTGGCTTGGACTTAGGAAGTTTGTACCAAGTTTGTTACTGTTTTGGCGTGGACTTAGGAAGTTTGTACCAAGTTTGTTACTGTTTTGGCGTGGACTTACGAAGTTTGTACCAAGTTTGGTGCTGTTTTGGCGTGGACTTAGGAAGTTTGTACCAAGTTTGTTACTGTTTTGGCGTGGACTTAGGAAGTTTGTTACTGTTTTGGCGTGGACTTAGGAAGTTTGTACCAAGTTTGTTACTGTTTTGGCGTGGACTTAGGAAGTTTGTACCAAGTTTGTTACTGTTTTGGCGTGGACTTAGGAAGTTTGTATCAAGTTTGGTGATGTTTTGGCGTGGACTTAGGAAGTTTGTACCAAGTTTGGTGCTGTTTTGGCGCGGACTTACGAAGTTTGTACCAAGTTTGGTGATGTTTTGGCGTGGACTTAGGAAGTTTGTATCAAGTTTGGTGCTGTTTTGGCGTGGACTAAGGAAGTTTGTACCAAGTTTGTTACTGTTTTGGCGTGGACTTAGGAAGTTTGTTACTGTTTTGGCGTGGACTTAGGAAGTTTGTACCAAGTTTGTTACTGTTTTAGCGTGGACTTAGGAAGTTTGTACCAAGTTTGGTGATGTTTTGGCGTGGACTTACGAAGTTTGTACCAAGTTTGGTGCTGTTTTGGCGTGGACTTAGGAAGTTTGTACCAAGTTTGTTACTGTTTTGGCGTGGACTTACGAAGTTTGTACCAAGTTTGGTGCTGTTTTGGCTTGGACTTAGGAAGTTTGTACCAAGTTTGTTACTGTTTTGGCGTGGACTTAGGAAGTTTGTACCAAGTTTGTTACTGTTTTGGCGTGGACTTACGAAGTTTGTACCAAGTTTGGTGCTGTTTTGGCGTGGACTTAGGAAGTTTGTACCAAGTTTGTTACTGTTTTGGCGTGGACTTAGGAAGTTTGTTACTGTTTTGGCGTGGACTTAGGAAGTTTGTACCAAGTTTGTTACTGTTTTGGCGTGGACTTAGGAAGTTTGTACCAAGTTTGTTACTGTTTTGGCGTGGACTTAGGAAGTTTGTATCAAGTTTGGTGATGTTTTGGCGTGGACTTAGGAAGTTTGTACCAAGTTTGGTGCTGTTTTGGCGCGGACTTACGAAGTTTGTACCAAGTTTGGTGATGTTTTGGCGTGGACTTAGGAAGTTTGTATCAAGTTTGGTGCTGTTTTGGCGTGGTCTTAGGAAGTTTGTACCAAGTTTGTTACTGTTTTGGCGTGGACTAAGGAAGTTTGTACCAAGTTTGTTACTGTTTTGGCGTGGACTTAGGAAGTTTGTACCAAGTTTGTTACTGTTTTGGCGTGGACTTAGGAAGTTTGTACCAAGTTTGGTGCTGTTTTGGCGTGGACTTAGGAAGTTTGTATCAAGTTTGGTGCTGTTTTGGCGTGGTCTTAGGAAGTTTGTACCAAGTTTGTTACTGTTTTGGCGTGGACTTACGAAGTTTGTACCAAGTTTGGTGATGTTTTGGCGTGGACTTAGGAAGTTTGTACCAAGTTTGTTACTGTTTTGGCGTGGACTAAGGAAGTTTGTACCAAGTTTGTTACTGTTTTGGCGTGGACTTAGGAAGTTTGTACCAAGTTTGTTACTGTTTTGGCGTGGACTTAGGAAGTTTGTACTTAGTTTGGTACTGTTTTGGCGTGGACTTAGGAAGTTTGTACCAAGTTTGTTACTGTTTTGGCGTGGACTTAGGAAGTTTGTACCAAGTTTGTTACTGTTTTGGCGTGGACTTAGGAAGTTTGTACCAAGTTTGTTACTGTTTTGGCGTGGACTTAGGAAGTTTGTACCAAGTTTGGTGCTGTTTTGGCGTGGACTTAGGAAGTTTGTACCAAGTTTGTTACTGTTTTGGTGTGGACTTAGGAAGTTTGTACCAAGTTTGTTACTGTTTTGGCGTGGACTTAGGAAGTTTGTACCAAGTTTGTTACTGTTTTGGCGTGGACTTAGGAAGTTTGTACCAAGTTTGTTACTGTTTTGGCGTGGACTTAGGAAGTTTGTACCAAGTTTGGTGCTGTTTTGGCGTGGACTTAGGAAGTTTGTACCAAGTTTGTTACTGTTTTGGCGCGGACTTAGGAAGTTTGTACCAAGTTTGTTACTGTTTTGGCGTGGACTTAGGAAGTTTGTACCAAGTTTGGTGCTGTTTTGGCGTGGACTTAGGAAGTTTGTACCAAGTTTGTTGCTGTTTTGGCGTGGACTTAGGAAGTTTGTACCAAGTTTGGTGCTGTTTTGGCGTGGACTTAGGAAGTTTGTACCAAGTTTGTTACTGTTTTGGCGTGGACTTACGAAGTTTGTACCAAGTTTGGTGCTGTTTTGGCGTGGACTTAGGAAGTTTGTACCAAGTTTGTTACTGTTTTGGCGTGGACTTAGGAAGTTTGTACCAAGTTTGTTACTGTTTTGGCGTGGACTTAGGAAGTTTGTACCAAGTTTGTTACTGTTTTGGCGTGGACTTAGGAAGTTTGTACCAAGTTTGGTGCTGTTTTGGCGTGGACTTAGGAAGTTTGTACCAAGTTTGTTACTGTTTTGGCGTGGACTTAGGAAGTTTGTACCAAGTTTGTTACTGTTTTGGCGTGGACTTAGGAAGTTTGTACCAAGTTTGTTACTGTTTTGGCGCGGACTTAGGAAGTTTGTACCAAGTTTGTTACTGTTTTGGCGTGGACTTAGGAAGTTTGTACCAAGTTTGGTGCTGTTTTGGCGTGGACTTAGGAAGTTTGTACCAAGTTTGTTGCTGTTTTGGCGTGGACTTAGGAAGTTTGTACCAAGTTTGGTGCTGTTTTGGCGTGGACTTAGGAAGTTTGTACCAAGTTTGTTACTGTTTTGGCGTGGTCTTAGGAAGTTTGTACCAAGTTTGTTACTGTTTTGGCGTGGACTTAGGAAGTTTGTACCAAGTTTGTTACTGTTTTGGCGTGGACTTAGGAAGTTTGTACCAAGTTTGTTACTGTTTTGGCGTGGACTTAGGAAGTTTGTACCAAGTTTGGTGCTGTTTTGGCGTGGACTTAGGAAGTTTGTACCAAGTTTGTTACTGTTTTGGCGTGGACTTAGGAAGTTTGTACCAAGTTTGTTACTGTTTTGGCGTGGACTTAGGAAGTTTGTACCAAGTTTGTTACTGTTTTGGCGTGGACTTAGGAAGTTTGTACCAAGTTTGGTGCTGTTTTGGCGTGGACTTAGGAAGTTTGTACCAAGTTTGTTACTGTTTTGGCGCGGACTTAGGAAGTTTGTACCAAGTTTGTTACTGTTTTGGCGTGGACTTAGGAAGTTTGTACCAAGTTTGGTGCTGTTTTGGCGTGGACTTAGGAAGTTTGTACCAAGTTTGTTGCTGTTTTGGCGTGGACTTAGGAAGTTTGTACCAAGTTTGGTGCTGTTTTGGCGTGGACTTAGGAAGTTTGTACCAAGTTTGTTACTGTTTTGGCGTGGACTTAGGAAGTTTGTTACTGTTTTGGCGTGGACTTAGGAAGTTTGTACCAAGTTTGTTACTGTTTTAGCGTGGACTTAGGAAGTTTGTACCAAGTTTGGTGATGTTTTGGCGTGGACTTACGAAGTTTGTACCAAGTTTGGTGCTGTTTTGGCGTGGACTTAGGAAGTTTGTACCAAGTTTGTTACTGTTTTGGCGTGGACTTAGGAAGTTTGTACCAAGTTTGTTACTGTTTTGGCGTGGACTAAGGAAGTTTGTACCAAGTTTGTTACTGTTTTGGCGTGGACTTAGGAAGTTTGTACCAAGTTTGTTACTGTTTTGGCGTGGACTTAGGAAGTTTGTACCAAGTTTGGTGCTGTTTTGGCGTGGACTTAGGAAGTTTGTATCAAGTTTGGTGCTGTTTTGGCGTGGTCTTAGGAAGTTTGTACCAAGTTTGTTACTGTTTTGGCGTGGACTTACGAAGTTTGTACCAAGTTTGGTGCTGTTTTGGCTTGGACTTAGGAAGTTTGTACCAAGTTTGTTACTGTTTTGGCGTGGACTTAGGAAGTTTGTACCAAGTTTGTTACTGTTTTGGCGTGGACTTACGAAGTTTGTACCAAGTTTGGTGCTGTTTTGGCGTGGACTTAGGAAGTTTGTACCAAGTTTGTTACTGTTTTGGCGTGGACTTAGGAAGTTTGTTACTGTTTTGGCGTGGACTTAGGAAGTTTGTACCAAGTTTGTTACTGTTTTGGCGTGGACTTAGGAAGTTTGTACCAAGTTTGTTACTGTTTTGGCGTGGACTTAGGAAGTTTGTATCAAGTTTGGTGATGTTTTGGCGTGGACTTAGGAAGTTTGTACCAAGTTTGGTGCTGTTTTGGCGCGGACTTACGAAGTTTGTACCAAGTTTGGTGATGTTTTGGCGTGGACTTAGGAAGTTTGTATCAAGTTTGGTGCTGTTTTGGCGTGGACTAAGGAAGTTTGTACCAAGTTTGTTACTGTTTTGGCGTGGACTTAGGAAGTTTGTTACTGTTTTGGCGTGGACTTAGGAAGTTTGTACCAAGTTTGTTACTGTTTTAGCGTGGACTTAGGAAGTTTGTACCAAGTTTGGTGATGTTTTGGCGTGGACTTACGAAGTTTGTACCAAGTTTGGTGCTGTTTTGGCGTGGACTTAGGAAGTTTGTACCAAGTTTGTTACTGTTTTGGCGTGGACTTACGAAGTTTGTACCAAGTTTGGTGCTGTTTTGGCTTGGACTTAGGAAGTTTGTACCAAGTTTGTTACTGTTTTGGCGTGGACTTAGGAAGTTTGTACCAAGTTTGTTACTGTTTTGGCGTGGACTTACGAAGTTTGTACCAAGTTTGGTGCTGTTTTGGCGTGGACTTAGGAAGTTTGTACCAAGTTTGTTACTGTTTTGGCGTGGACTTAGGAAGTTTGTTACTGTTTTGGCGTGGACTTAGGAAGTTTGTACCAAGTTTGTTACTGTTTTGGCGTGGACTTAGGAAGTTTGTACCAAGTTTGTTACTGTTTTGGCGTGGACTTAGGAAGTTTGTATCAAGTTTGGTGATGTTTTGGCGTGGACTTAGGAAGTTTGTACCAAGTTTGGTGCTGTTTTGGCGCGGACTTACGAAGTTTGTACCAAGTTTGGTGATGTTTTGGCGTGGACTTAGGAAGTTTGTATCAAGTTTGGTGCTGTTTTGGCGTGGTCTTAGGAAGTTTGTACCAAGTTTGTTACTGTTTTGGCGTGGACTAAGGAAGTTTGTACCAAGTTTGTTACTGTTTTGGCGTGGACTTAGGAAGTTTGTACCAAGTTTGTTACTGTTTTGGCGTGGACTTAGGAAGTTTGTACCAAGTTTGGTGCTGTTTTGGCGTGGACTTAGGAAGTTTGTATCAAGTTTGGTGCTGTTTTGGCGTGGTCTTAGGAAGTTTGTACCAAGTTTGTTACTGTTTTGGCGTGGACTTACGAAGTTTGTACCAAGTTTGGTGATGTTTTGGCGTGGACTTAGGAAGTTTGTACCAAGTTTGTTACTGTTTTGGCGTGGACTAAGGAAGTTTGTACCAAGTTTGTTACTGTTTTGGCGTGGACTTAGGAAGTTTGTACCAAGTTTGTTACTGTTTTGGCGTGGACTTAGGAAGTTTGTACTTAGTTTGGTACTGTTTTGGCGTGGACTTAGGAAGTTTGTACCAAGTTTGTTACTGTTTTGGCGTGGACTTAGGAAGTTTGTACCAAGTTTGTTACTGTTTTGGCGTGGACTTAGGAAGTTTGTACCAAGTTTGTTACTGTTTTGGCGTGGACTTAGGAAGTTTGTACCAAGTTTGGTGCTGTTTTGGCGTGGACTTAGGAAGTTTGTACCAAGTTTGTTACTGTTTTGGTGTGGACTTAGGAAGTTTGTACCAAGTTTGTTACTGTTTTGGCGTGGACTTAGGAAGTTTGTACCAAGTTTGTTACTGTTTTGGCGTGGACTTAGGAAGTTTGTACCAAGTTTGTTACTGTTTTGGCGTGGACTTAGGAAGTTTGTACCAAGTTTGGTGCTGTTTTGGCGTGGACTTAGGAAGTTTGTACCAAGTTTGTTACTGTTTTGGCGCGGACTTAGGAAGTTTGTACCAAGTTTGTTACTGTTTTGGCGTGGACTTAGGAAGTTTGTACCAAGTTTGGTGCTGTTTTGGCGTGGACTTAGGAAGTTTGTACCAAGTTTGTTGCTGTTTTGGCGTGGACTTAGGAAGTTTGTACCAAGTTTGGTGCTGTTTTGGCGTGGACTTAGGAAGTTTGTACCAAGTTTGTTACTGTTTTGGCGTGGACTTACGAAGTTTGTACCAAGTTTGGTGCTGTTTTGGCGTGGACTTAGGAAGTTTGTACCAAGTTTGTTACTGTTTTGGCGTGGACTTAGGAAGTTTGTACCAAGTTTGTTACTGTTTTGGCGTGGACTTAGGAAGTTTGTACCAAGTTTGTTACTGTTTTGGCGTGGACTTAGGAAGTTTGTACCAAGTTTGGTGCTGTTTTGGCGTGGACTTAGGAAGTTTGTACCAAGTTTGTTACTGTTTTGGCGTGGACTTAGGAAGTTTGTACCAAGTTTGTTACTGTTTTGGCGTGGACTTAGGAAGTTTGTACCAAGTTTGTTACTGTTTTGGCGCGGACTTAGGAAGTTTGTACCAAGTTTGTTACTGTTTTGGCGTGGACTTAGGAAGTTTGTACCAAGTTTGGTGCTGTTTTGGCGTGGACTTAGGAAGTTTGTACCAAGTTTGTTGCTGTTTTGGCGTGGACTTAGGAAGTTTGTACCAAGTTTGGTGCTGTTTTGGCGTGGACTTAGGAAGTTTGTACCAAGTTTGTTACTGTTTTGGCGTGGTCTTAGGAAGTTTGTACCAAGTTTGTTACTGTTTTGGCGTGGACTTAGGAAGTTTGTACCAAGTTTGTTACTGTTTTGGCGTGGACTTAGGAAGTTTGTACCAAGTTTGTTACTGTTTTGGCGTGGACTTAGGAAGTTTGTACCAAGTTTGGTGCTGTTTTGGCGTGGACTTAGGAAGTTTGTACCAAGTTTGTTACTGTTTTGGCGTGGACTTAGGAAGTTTGTACCAAGTTTGTTACTGTTTTGGCGTGGACTTAGGAAGTTTGTACCAAGTTTGTTACTGTTTTGGCGTGGACTTAGGAAGTTTGTACCAAGTTTGGTGCTGTTTTGGCGTGGACTTAGGAAGTTTGTACCAAGTTTGTTACTGTTTTGGCGCGGACTTAGGAAGTTTGTACCAAGTTTGTTACTGTTTTGGCGTGGACTTAGGAAGTTTGTACCAAGTTTGGTGCTGTTTTGGCGTGGACTTAGGAAGTTTGTACCAAGTTTGTTGCTGTTTTGGCGTGGACTTAGGAAGTTTGTACCAAGTTTGGTGCTGTTTTGGCGTGGACTTAGGAAGTTTGTACCAAGTTTGTTACTGTTTTGGCGTGGACTTAGGAAGTTTGTACCAAGTTTGTTACTGTTTTGGCGTGGACTTAGGAAGTTTGTACCAAGTTTGTTACTGTTTTGGCGTGGACTTAGGAAGTTTGTACCAAGTTTGGTGCTGTTTTGGCGTGGACTTAGGAAGTTTGTACCAAGTTTGTTACTGTTTTGGCGTGGACTTAGGAAGTTTGTACCAAGTTTGTTACTGTTTTGGCGTGGACTTAGGAAGTTTGTACCAAGTTTGTTACTGTTTTGGCGTGGACTTAGGAAGTTTGTACCAAGTTTGGTGCTGTTTTGGCGTGGACTTAGGAAGTTTGTACCAAGTTTGTTACTGTTTTGGCGTGGACTTAGGAAGTTTG
This sequence comes from Anopheles atroparvus, assembly GCA_914969975.1. Classification (NCBI taxonomy): domain Eukaryota; kingdom Metazoa; phylum Arthropoda; class Insecta; order Diptera; family Culicidae; genus Anopheles; species Anopheles atroparvus. Next base: position 270,319 of record CAJZCY010000021.1, on the reverse strand, counting down.
TTACTGTTTTGGCGTGGACTTAGGAAGTTTGTACCAAGTTTGTTACTGTTTTAGCGTGGACTTAGGAAGTTTGTACCAAGTTTGGTGATGTTTTGGCGTGGACTTACGAAGTTTGTACCAAGTTTGGTGCTGTTTTGGCGTGGACTTAGGAAGTTTGTACCAAGTTTGTTACTGTTTTGGCGTGGACTTACGAAGTTTGTACCAAGTTTGGTGCTGTTTTGGCTTGGACTTAGGAAGTTTGTACCAAGTTTGTTACTGTTTTGGCGTGGACTTAGGAAGTTTGTACCAAGTTTGGTGCTGTTTTGGCGTGGACTTAGGAAGTTTTTACCAAGTTTGTTACTGTTTTGGCGTGGACTTAGGAAGTTTGTACCAAGTTTGTTACTGTTTTGGCGTGGACTTAGGAAGTTTGTACCAAGTTTGTTACTGTTTTGGCGTGGACTTAGGAAGTTTGTACCAAGTTTGTTACTGTTTTGGCGTGGACTTAGGAAGTTTGTATCAAGTTTGGTGCTGTTTTGGCGTGGACTTAGGAAGTTTGTACCAAGTTTGTTACTGTTTTGGCGTGGACTTAGGAAGTTTGTATCAAGTTTGGTGCTGTTTTGGCGTGGACTTAGAAAGTTTGTATCAAGTTTGGTGCTGTTTTGGCGTGGACTTAGAAAGTTTGTATCAAGTTTGGTGCTGTTTTGGCGTGGACTTAGGAAGTTTGTACCTAGTTTGTTTCTGTTTTGGCGTGGACTTAGGAAGTTTGTACCAAGTTTGTTACTGTTTTGGCGTGGACTTAGGAAGTTTGTACCAAGTTTGGTGCTGTTTTGGCGTGGACTTAGGAAGTTTGTACCTAGTTTGTTACTGTTTTGGCGTGGACTTAGGAAGTTTGTATCAAGTTTGGTGCTGTTTTGGCGTGGACTTAGGAAGTTTGTACCAAGTTTGTTACTGTTTTGGCGTGGACTTAGGAAGTTTGTATCAAGTTTGGTGCTGTTTTGGCGTGGACTTAGGAAGTTTGTACCTAGTTTGTTTCTGTTTTGGCGTGGACTTAGGAAGTTTGTACCAAGTTTGTTACTGTTTTGGCGTGGACTTAGGAAGTTTGTACCAAGTTTGTTACTGTTTTGGCGTGGACTTAGGAAGTTTGTACCAAGTTTGGTGCTGTTTTGGCGTGGACTTAGGAAGTTTATATCAAGTTTGGTGCTGTTTTGGCGTGGACTTAGGAAGTTTGTACCAAGTTTGTTACTGTTTTGGCGTGGACTTAGGAAGTTTGTACCAAGTTTGTTACTGTTTTGGCGTGGACTTAGGAAGTTTGTACCAAGTTTGGTGCTGTTTTGGCGCGGACTTACGAAGTTTGTACCAAGTTTGTTACTGTTTTGGCGTGGACTTAGGAAGTTTGTACCAAGTTTGCTACTGTTTTGGCGTGGACTTAGGAAGTTTGTACCAAGTTTGTTACTGTTTTGGCGTGGACTTAGGAAGTTTGTACCAAGTTTGTTACTGTTTTGGCGTGGACTTAGGAAGTTTGTACCAAGTTTGGTGCTGTTTTGGCGCGGACTTACGAAGTTTGTACCAAGTTTGGTGCTGTTTTGGCGTGGACTTAGGAAGTTTGTACCAAGTTTGTTACTGTTTTGGCGTGGACTTAGGAAGTTTGTATCAAGTTTTGTGCTGTTTTGGCGTGGACTTAGGAAGTTTGTACCAAGTTTGTTACTGTTTTGGCGTGGACTTAGGAAGTTTGTACCAAGTTTGTTACTGTTTTGGCGTGGACTTAGAAAGTTTGTATCAAGTTTGGTGCTGTTTTGGCGTGGACTTAGGAAGTTTGTATCAAGTTTTGTGCTGTTTTGGCGTGGACTTAGGAAGTTTGTACCAAGTTTGTTACTGTTTTGGCGTGGACTTAGGAAGTTTGTACCAAGTTTGTTACTGTTTTGGCGTGGACTTAGGAAGTTTGTACCAAGTTTGGTGCTGTTTTGGCGCGGACTTACGAAGTTTGTACCAAGTTTGTTACTGTTTTGGCGTGGACTTAGGAAGTTTGTACCAAGTTTGCTACTGTTTTGGCGTGGACTTAGGAAGTTTGTACCAAGTTTGTTACTGTTTTGGCGTGGACTTAGGAAGTTTGTACCAAGTTTGTTACTGTTTTGGCGTGGACTTAGGAAGTTTGTACCAAGTTTGTTACTGTTTTGGCGTGGACTTAGGAAGTTTGTACCAAGTTTGTTACTGTTTTGGCGTGGACTTAGGAAGTTTGTACCAAGTTTGGTGCTGTTTTGGCGCGGACTTACGAAGTTTGTACCAAGTTTGGTGCTGTTTTGGCGTGGACTTAGGAAGTTTGTACCAAGTTTGTTACTGTTTTGGCGTGGACTTAGGAAGTTTGTATCAAGTTTTGTGCTGTTTTGGCGTGGACTTAGGAAGTTTGTACCAAGTTTGTTACTGTTTTGGCGTGGACTTAGGAAGTTTGTACCAAGTTTGTTACTGTTTTGGCGTGGACTTAGAAAGTTTGTATCAAGTTTGGTGCTGTTTTGGCGTGGACTTAGGAAGTTTGTATCAAGTTTTGTGCTGTTTTGGCGTGGACTTAGGAAGTTTGTACCAAGTTTGTTACTGTTTTGGCGTGGACTTAGGAAGTTTGTACCAAGTTTGGTGCTGTTTTGGCGTGGACTTAGGAAGTTTGTACCAAGTTTGTTACTGTTTTGGTGTGGACTTAGGAAGTTTGTACCAAGTTTGTTACTGTTTTGGCGTGGACTTAGGAAGTTTGTACCAAGTTTGTTACTGTTTTGGCGTGGACTTAGGAAGTTTGTACCAAGTTTGTTACTGTTTTGGCGTGGACTTAGGAAGTTTGTACCAAGTTTGGTGCTGTTTTGGCGTGGACTTAGGAAGTTTGTACCAAGTTTGTTACTGTTTTGGCGCGGACTTAGGAAGTTTGTACCAAGTTTGTTACTGTTTTGGCGTGGACTTAGGAAGTTTGTACCAAGTTTGGTGCTGTTTTGGCGTGGACTTAGGAAGTTTGTACCAAGTTTGTTGCTGTTTTGGCGTGGACTTAGGAAGTTTGTACCAAGTTTGGTGCTGTTTTGGCGTGGACTTAGGAAGTTTGTACCAAGTTTGTTACTGTTTTGGCGTGGACTTACGAAGTTTGTACCAAGTTTGGTGCTGTTTTGGCGTGGACTTAGGAAGTTTGTACCAAGTTTGTTACTGTTTTGGCGTGGACTTAGGAAGTTTGTACCAAGTTTGTTACTGTTTTGGCGTGGACTTAGGAAGTTTGTACCAAGTTTGTTACTGTTTTGGCGTGGACTTAGGAAGTTTGTACCAAGTTTGGTGCTGTTTTGGCGTGGACTTAGGAAGTTTGTACCAAGTTTGTTACTGTTTTGGCGTGGACTTAGGAAGTTTGTACCAAGTTTGTTACTGTTTTGGCGTGGACTTAGGAAGTTTGTACCAAGTTTGTTACTGTTTTGGCGCGGACTTAGGAAGTTTGTACCAAGTTTGTTACTGTTTTGGCGTGGACTTAGGAAGTTTGTACCAAGTTTGGTGCTGTTTTGGCGTGGACTTAGGAAGTTTGTACCAAGTTTGTTGCTGTTTTGGCGTGGACTTAGGAAGTTTGTACCAAGTTTGGTGCTGTTTTGGCGTGGACTTAGGAAGTTTGTACCAAGTTTGTTACTGTTTTGGCGTGGTCTTAGGAAGTTTGTACCAAGTTTGTTACTGTTTTGGCGTGGACTTAGGAAGTTTGTACCAAGTTTGTTACTGTTTTGGCGTGGACTTAGGAAGTTTGTACCAAGTTTGTTACTGTTTTGGCGTGGACTTAGGAAGTTTGTACCAAGTTTGGTGCTGTTTTGGCGTGGACTTAGGAAGTTTGTACCAAGTTTGTTACTGTTTTGGCGTGGACTTAGGAAGTTTGTACCAAGTTTGTTACTGTTTTGGCGTGGACTTAGGAAGTTTGTACCAAGTTTGTTACTGTTTTGGCGTGGACTTAGGAAGTTTGTACCAAGTTTGGTGCTGTTTTGGCGTGGACTTAGGAAGTTTGTACCAAGTTTGTTACTGTTTTGGCGCGGACTTAGGAAGTTTGTACCAAGTTTGTTACTGTTTTGGCGTGGACTTAGGAAGTTTGTACCAAGTTTGGTGCTGTTTTGGCGTGGACTTAGGAAGTTTGTACCAAGTTTGTTGCTGTTTTGGCGTGGACTTAGGAAGTTTGTACCAAGTTTGGTGCTGTTTTGGCGTGGACTTAGGAAGTTTGTACCAAGTTTGTTACTGTTTTGGCGTGGACTTAGGAAGTTTGTACCAAGTTTGTTACTGTTTTGGCGTGGACTTAGGAAGTTTGTACCAAGTTTGTTACTGTTTTGGCGTGGACTTAGGAAGTTTGTACCAAGTTTGGTGCTGTTTTGGCGTGGACTTAGGAAGTTTGTACCAAGTTTGTTACTGTTTTGGCGTGGACTTAGGAAGTTTGTACCAAGTTTGTTACTGTTTTGGCGTGGACTTAGGAAGTTTGTACCAAGTTTGTTACTGTTTTGGCGTGGACTTAGGAAGTTTGTACCAAGTTTGGTGCTGTTTTGGCGTGGACTTAGGAAGTTTGTACCAAGTTTGTTACTGTTTTGGCGTGGACTTAGGAAGTTTGTTACTGTTTTGGCGTGGACTTAGGAAGTTTGTACCAAGTTTGTTACTGTTTTAGCGTGGACTTAGGAAGTTTGTACCAAGTTTGGTGATGTTTTGGCGTGGACTTACGAAGTTTGTACCAAGTTTGGTGCTGTTTTGGCGTGGACTTAGGAAGTTTGTACCAAGTTTGTTACTGTTTTGGCGTGGACTTACGAAGTTTGTACCAAGTTTGGTGCTGTTTTGGCTTGGACTTAGGAAGTTTGTACCAAGTTTGTTACTGTTTTGGCGTGGACTTAGGAAGTTTGTACCAAGTTTGGTGCTGTTTTGGCGTGGACTTAGGAAGTTTTTACCAAGTTTGTTACTGTTTTGGCGTGGACTTAGGAAGTTTGTACCAAGTTTGTTACTGTTTTGGCGTGGACTTAGGAAGTTTGTACCAAGTTTGTTACTGTTTTGGCGTGGACTTAGGAAGTTTGTACCAAGTTTGTTACTGTTTTGGCGTGGACTTAGGAAGTTTGTATCAAGTTTGGTGCTGTTTTGGCGTGGACTTAGGAAGTTTGTACCAAGTTTGTTACTGTTTTGGCGTGGACTTAGGAAGTTTGTATCAAGTTTGGTGCTGTTTTGGCGTGGACTTAGAAAGTTTGTATCAAGTTTGGTGCTGTTTTGGCGTGGACTTAGAAAGTTTGTATCAAGTTTGGTGCTGTTTTGGCGTGGACTTAGGAAGTTTGTACCTAGTTTGTTTCTGTTTTGGCGTGGACTTAGGAAGTTTGTACCAAGTTTGTTACTGTTTTGGCGTGGACTTAGGAAGTTTGTACCAAGTTTGGTGCTGTTTTGGCGTGGACTTAGGAAGTTTGTACCTAGTTTGTTACTGTTTTGGCGTGGACTTAGGAAGTTTGTATCAAGTTTGGTGCTGTTTTGGCGTGGACTTAGGAAGTTTGTACCAAGTTTGTTACTGTTTTGGCGTGGACTTAGGAAGTTTGTATCAAGTTTGGTGCTGTTTTGGCGTGGACTTAGGAAGTTTGTACCAAGTTTGTTACTGTTTTGGCGTGGACTTAGGAAGTTTGTACCAAGTTTGTTACTGTTTTGGCGTGGACTTAGGAAGTTTGTACCAAGTTTGTTACTGTTTTGGCGTCGACTTAGGAAGTTTGTACCAAGTTTGTTACTGTTTTGGCGTGGACTTAGGAAGTTTGTACCAAGTTTGTTACTGTTTTGGCGTGGACTTAGGAAGTTTGTACCAAGTTTGTTACTGTTTTGGCGTGGACTTAGGAAGTTTGTACCAAGTTTGTTACTGTTTTGGCGTGGACTTAGGAAGTTTGTACCAAGTTTGTTACTGTTTTGGCGTGGACTTAGGAAGTTTGTACCAAGTTTGGTGCTGTTTTGGCGTTGACTTAGGTAGTTTGTACCAAGTTTGTTACTGTTTTGGCGTGGACTTAGGAAGTTTGTACCAAGTTTGTTACTGTTTTGGCGTGGACTTAGGAAGTTTGTACCAAGTTTGTTACTGTTTTGGCGTGGACTTAGGAAGTTTGTACCAAGTTTGTTACTGTTTTGGCGTGGACTTAGGAAGTTTGTACCAAGTTTGTTACTGTTTTGGCGTGGACTTAGGAAGTTTGTACCAAGTTTGTTTCTTTTTTGGCGCGGACTTACGAAGTTTGTACCAAGTTTGGTGCTGTTTTGGCGTGGACTTAGGAAGTTTGTACCAAGTTTGTTACTGTTTTGGCGTGGACTTAGGAAGTTTGTACCAAGTTTGTTACTGTTTTGGCGTGGACTTAGGAAGTTTGTACCAAGTTTGGTGCTGTTTTGGCGTGGACTTAGGAAGTTTGTACCAAGTTTGTTACTGTTTTGGCGTGGACTTAGGAAGTTTGTACCAAGTTTGTTACTGTTTTGGCGTGGACTTAGGAAGTTTGTACCAAGTTTGTTACTGTTTTGGCGTGGACTTAGGAAGTTTGTACCAAGTTTGTTACTGTTTTGGCGTGGACTTAGGAAGTTTGTACCAAGTTTGTTACTGTTTTGGCGTGGACTAAGGAAGTTTGTACCAAGTTTGTTACTGTTTTGGCGTGGACTTAGGAAGTTTGTACCAAGTTTGGTGCTGTTTTGGCGTGGACTTAGGAAGTTTGTACCAAGTTTGTTACTGTTTTGGCGTGGACTTAGGAAGTTTGTACCAAGTTTGTTTCTGTTTTGGCGTGGACTTAGGAAGTTTGTATCAAGTTTGGTGCTGTTTTGGCGTGGACTTAGGAAGTTTGTACCAAGTTTGTTACTGTTTTGGCGTGGACTTAGGAAGTTTGTACCAAGTTTGTTACTGTTTTGGCGTGGACTTAGGAAGTTTGTACCAAGTTTGGTGCTGTTTTGGCGTGGACTTAGGAAGTTTGTACCAAGTTTGTTACTGTTTTGGCGTGGACTTAGGAAGTTTGTACCAAGTTTGTTACTGTTTTGGCGTGGACTTAGGAAGTTTGTACCAAGTTTGTTACTGTTTTGGCGTGGACTTAGGAAGTTTGTACCAAGTTTGTTACTGTTTTGGCGTGGACTTAGGAAGTTTGTACCAAGTTTGTTACTGTTTTGGCGTGGACTTAGGAAGTTTGTATCAAGTTTGGTGCTGTTTTGGCGTGGACTTAGGAAGTTTGTACCAAGTTTGTTACTGTTTTGGCGTGGACTTAGGAAGTTTGTACCAAGTTTGTTACTGTTTTGGCGTGGACTTAGGAAGTTTGTACCAAGTTTGTTACTGTTTTGGCGTGGACTTAGGAAGTTTGTACCAAGTTTGGTGCTGTTTTGGCGTGGACTTTGGAAGTTTGTACCAAGTTTGTCACTGTTTTGGCGTGGACTTAGGAAGTTTGTATCAAGTTTGGTGCTGTTTTGGCGTGGACTTAGAAAGTTTGTATCAAGTTTGGTGCTGTTTTGGCGTGGACTTAGGAAGTTTGTACCAAGTTTGTTACTGTTTTGGCGTGGACTTAGGAAGTTTGTACCAAGTTTGTTACTGTTTTGGCGTGGACTTAGGAAGTTTGTACCAAGTTTGTTACTGTTTTGGCGTGGACTTAGGAAGTTTGTATCAAGTTTGGTGCTGTTTTGGCGTGGACTTAGGAAGTTTGTACCTAGTTTGGTGCTGTTTTGGCGTGGACTTAGGAAGTTTGTACCAAGTTTGTTACTGTTTTGGCGTGGACTTAGGAAGTTTATATCAAGTTTGGTGCTGTTTTGGCGTGGACTTAGGAAGTTTATACCTAGTTTGGTGCTGTTTTGGCGTGGACTTAGGAAGTTTGTACCAAGTTTGTTACTGTTTTGGCGTGGATTTAGGAAGTTTGTTCCAAGATTGTTACTGTTTTGGCGTGGACTTAGGAAGTTTGTACCAAGTTTGTTACTGTTTTGGCGTCGTCTTAGGAAGTTTGTACCAAGTTTGCAAGTGTTTTTGGGTAGTTTTAAGAAGTTTCTACAAAGTTTGTATTTGACACTCTGTTGCAACTCTGTTGGAATTCGGGTAGTTGTAGGAAGTTTGTACCAAGTTTGTTACTGTTTTGGCGTGGACTTAGGAAGTTTGTACCAAGTTTGTTACTGTTTTGGCGTGGACTTAGGAAGTTTGTACCAAGTTTGTTACTGTTTTGGCGTGGACTTAGGAAGTTTTTACAAAGTTTGCAAGTGTTTTTGGGTAGTTTTAAGAAGTTTCTTCAAAGTTTGTATTTGACACTCTGTTGCAACTCTGTTGGAATTCGGGTAGTTGTAGGAAGTTTGTACCAAGTTTCTTACTGTTTTGGCGTGGTCTTAGGGATTTGTACCAAGTTTGGTGCTGTTTTGGCGTGGACTTTGGAAGTTTGTACCAAGTTTGTTACTGTTTTGGCGTGGACTTAGGAAGTTTGTACCAAGTTTGCAAGTGTTTTTGGGTAGTTTTAAGAAGTTTCTACAAAGTTTGTTTTTGACACTCTGTTGCAACTCTGTTGGAATTCGGGTAGTTGTAGGAAGTTTGTACCAAGTTTGTTACTGTTTTGGCGTGGACTTAGGAAGTTTGTACCAAGTTTGGTGCTGTTTTGGCGTGGACTTAGGAAGTTTGTACCAAGTTTGGTGCTGTTTTGGCGTGGACTTAGGAAGTTTGTACCAAGTTTGTTACTGTTTTGGCGTGGACTTAGGAACTTTGCACCAAGTTTGTTACTGTTTTGGCGTGGACTTAGGAAGTTTGTACCAAGTTTGGTGCTGTTTTGGCGTGGACTTAGGAAGTTTGTACCAAGTTTGTTACTTTTTGGCGTGGATTTAGGAAGTTTGTACCAAGTTTGTTACTGTTTTGGCGTGGACTTAGGAAGTTTGTACCAAGTTTGGTGCTGTTTTGGCGTGGACTTAGGAAGTTTGTACCAAGGTTGTTACTGTTTTGGCGTGGACTTAGGAACTTTGCACCAAGTTTGTTACTGTTTTGGCGTGGACTTAGGAAGTTTGTACCAAGTTTGGTGCTGTTTTGGCGTGGACTTAGGAAGTTTGTACCAAGTTTGTTACTTTTTGGCGTGGATTTAGGAAGTTTGTACCAAGTTTGTTACTGTTTTGGCGTGGACTTAGGAAGTTTGTACCAAGTTTGGTGCTGTTTTGGCGTGGACTTAGGAAGTTTGTACCAAGTTTGTTACTGTTTTGGCGTGGACTTAGGAAGTTTGTACCAAGTTTGTTACTGTTTTGGCGTGGACTTAGGAAGTTTGTACCAAGTTTGTTACTGTTTTGGCGTGGACTTAGGAAGTTTGTACCAAGTTTGTTACTGTTTTGGCGTGGACTTAGGAAGTTTGTACCAAGTTTGTTTCTGTTTTGGCGCGGACTTACGAAGTTTGTACCAAGTTTGGTGCTGTTTTGGCGTGGACTTAGGAAGTTTGTATCAAGTTTGGTGCTGTTTTGGCGTGGACTTAGGAAGTTTGTACCTAGTTTGTTACTGTTTTGGCGTGGACTTAGGAAGTTTGTACCAAGTTTGGTGCTGTTTTGGCGTGGACTTAGGAAGTTTGTACCAAGTTTGTTACTGTTTTGGCGTGGACTTAGGAAGTTTGTACCAAGTTTGTTACTGTTTTGGCGCGGACTTACGAAGTTTGTACCAAGATTGGTGCTGTTTTGGCGTGGACTTAGGAAGTTTGTATCAAGGTGCTGTTTTGGCGTGGACTTAGGAAGTTTGTACCTAGTTTGTTTCTGTTTTGGCGTGGACTTAGGAACTTTGCACCAAGTTTGTTACTGTTTTGGCGTGGACTTAGGAAGTTTGTATCAAGTTTGTTACTGTTTTGGCGTGGACTTAGGAAGTTTGTACCAAGTTTGGTGCTGTTTTGGCGTGGACTTAGGAAGTGTGTACCAAGTTTGTTACTGTTTTGGCGTGGACTTAGGAAGTTTGTACCAAGTTTGTTACTGTTTTGGCGTGGACTTAGGAAGTTTGTACCAAGTTTGGTGCTGTTTTGGCGTGGACTTAGGAAGTTTGTATCAAGTTTGGTGCTGTTTTGGCGTGGACTTAGGAAGTTTGTACCAAGTTTTTTACTGTTTTGGCGTGGACTTAGGAAGTTTGTACCAAGTTTGTTACTGTTTTGGCGTGGACTTAGGAAGTTTGTACCAAGTTTGTTACTGTTTTGGCGTGGACTTAGGAAGTTTGTACCAAGTTTGTTACTGTTTTGGCGTGGACTTAGGAAGTTTGTACCAAGTTTTGTGCTATTTTGGCGTTGTCTTAGGAAGTTTGTACCAAGTTTCTTACTGTTTTGGCGTGGACTTAGGAAGTTTGTACCAAGTTTGGTGCTGTTTTGGCGTGGACTTAGGAAGTTTGTACCAAGTTTGTTACTGTTTTCGCGTGGACTTAGGAAGTTTGTATCAAGTTTGGTGCTGTTTTGGCGTGGACTTAGGAAGTTTGTACCTAGTTTGTTACTGTTTTGGCGTGGACTTAGGAAGTTTGTACCAAGTTTGTCACTGTTTTGGCGTGGACTTAGGAAGTTTGTACCAAGTTTGTTACTGTTTTGGCGTGGACTTAGGAAGTTTGTACCAAGTTTGGTGCTGTTTTGGCGTGGACTTAGGAAGTTTTTATCAAGTTTGGTGCTGTTTTGGCGTGGACTTAGGAAGTTTGTACCTAGTTTGTTTCTGTTTTGGCGTGGACTTAGGAACTTTGCACCAAGTTTGTTACTGTTTTGGCGTGGACTTAGGAAGTTTGTATCAAGTTTGTTACTGTTTTGGCGTGGACTTAGGAAGTTGTACCAAGTTTGGTGCTGTTTTGGCGTGGACTTAGGAAGTTTGTACCAAGTTTGTTACTGTTTTGGCGTGGACTTAGGAAGTTTGTACCAAGTTTGGTGCTGTTTTGGCGTGGACTTAGGAAGTTTGTACCAAGTTTGTTACTGTTTTGGCGTGGACTTAGGAAGTTTATATCAAGTTTGGTGCTGTTTTGGCGTGGACTTAGAAAGTTTGTATCAAGTTTGGTGCTGTTTTGGCTTGGACTTAGAAAGTTTGTATCAAGTTTGGTGCTGTTTTGGCGTGGACTTAGGAAGTTTGTACCAAGTTTGTTACTGTTTTGGCGTGGACTTAGGAAGTTTGTACCAAGTTTGTTACTGTTTTGGCGTGGACTTAGGAAGTTTGTACCAAGTTTGTTACTGTTTTGGCGTGGACTTAGGAAGCTTGTACCAAGTTTGTTACGGTTTTGGCGTGGACTTAGGAAGTTTGTACCAAGTTTGTTACTGTTTTGGCGTGGACTTAGGAAGTTTGTACCAAGTTTGTTACTGTTTTGGCGTGGACTTAGGAAGTTTGTACCAAGTTTGTTACTGTTTTGGCGTGGACTTAGGAAGTTTGTACCAAGTTTGTTACTGTTTTGGCGTGGACTTAGGAAGTTTGTACCAAGTTTGTTACTGTTTTGGCGTGGACTTAGGAAGTTTGTACCAAGTTTGTTTCTGTTTTGGCGCGGACTTACGAAGTTTGTACCAAGTTTGGTGCTGTTTTGGCGTGGACTTAGGAAGTTTGTACCAAGTTTGTTACTGTTTTGGCGTGGACTTAGGAAGTTTGTACCAAGTTTGTTTCTGTTTTGGCGCGGACTTACGAAGTTTGTACCAAGTTTGGTGCTGTTTTGGCGTGGACTTAGGAAGTTTGTATCAAGTTTGGTGCTGTTTAGGCGTGGACTTAGGAAGTTTGTACCTAGTTTGTTACTGTTTTGGCGTGGACTTAGGAAGTTTGTACCAAGTTTGTTACTGTTTTGGCGTGGACTTAGGAAGTTTGTACCAAGTTTGTTACTGTTTTGGCGTGGACTTAGGAAGTTTGTACCAAGTTTGTTACTGTTTTGGCGTGGACTTAGGAAGTTTGTACCAAGTTTGTTACTGTTTTGGCGTGGACTTAGGAAGTTTGTACCAAGTTTGTTACTGTTTTGGCGCGGACTTACGAAGTTTGTACCAAGTTTGGTGCTGTTTTGGCGTGGACTTAGGAAGTTTGTATCAAGGTGCTGTTTTGGCGTGGACTTAGGAAGTTTGTACCTAGTTTGCTTCTGTTTTGGCGTGGACTTAGGAACTTTGCACCAAGTTTGTTACTGTTTTGGCGTGGACTTAGGAAGTTTGTATCAAGTTTGTTACTGTTTTGGCGTGGACTTAGGAAGTTTGTACCAAGTTTGGTGCTGTTTTGGCGTGGACTTAGGAAGTTTGTACCAAGTTTGTTACTGTTTTGGCGTGGACTTAGGAAGTTTGTACCAAGTTTGTTACTGTTTTGGCGTGGACTTAGGAAGTTTGTACCAAGTTTGGTGCTGTTTTGGCGTGGACTTAGGAAGTTTGTATCAAGTTTGGTGCTGTTTTGGCGTGGACTTAGGAAGTTTGTACCAAGTTTTTAACTGTTTTTGCGTGGACTTAGGAAGTTTGTACCAAGTTTGTTACTGTTTTGGCGTGGACTTAGGAAGTTTGTACCAAGTTTGTTTCTGTTTTGGCGCGGACTTACGAAGTTTGTACCAAGTTTGGTGCTGTTTTGGCGTGGACTTAGGAAGTTTGTACCAAGTTTGTTACTGTTTTGGCGTGGACTTAGGAAGTTTGTACCAAGTTTGTTTCTGTTTTGGCGCGGACTTACGAAGTTTGTACCAAGTTTGGTGCTGTTTTGGCGTGGACTTAGGAAGTTTGTACCAAGTTTGTTACTGTTTTGGCGTGGACTTAGGAAGTTTGTACCAAGTTTGTTACTGTTTTGGCGTGGACTTAGGAAGTTTGTACCAAGTTTGTTACTGTTTTGGCGTGGACTTAGGAAGTTTGTATCAAGTTTGTTACTGTTTTGGCGTGGACTTAGGGAGTTTGTACCAAGTTTGTTACGGTTTTGGCGTGGACTTAGGAAGTTTGTACCAAGTTTGTTACTGTTTTGGCGTGGACTTAGGAAGTTTGTACCAAGTTTATTACTGTTTTGGCGTGGACTTAGGAAGTTTGTACCAAGTTTGTTACTGTTTTGGCGTGGACTTAGGAAGTTTGTACCAAGTTTGTTACTGTTTTGGCGTGGACTTAGGAAGTTTGTACCAAGTTTGTTCCTGTTTTGGCGTGGACTTAGGACGTTTGTACCAAGTTTGGTGCTGTTTTGGCGTGGACTTAGGAAGTTTGTACCAAGTTTGTTACTGTTTTGGCGTGGACTTAGGAAGTTTGTACCAAGTTTGTTACTGTTTTGGCGTGGACTTAGGAAGTTTGTACCAAGTTTGTTTCTGTTTTGGCGCGGACTTACGAAGTTTGTACCAAGTTTGGTGCTGTTTTGGCGTGGACTTAGGAAGTTTGTACCAAGTTTGTTACTGTTTTGGCGTGGACTTAGGAAGTTTGTACCAAGTTTGTTTCTGTTTTGGCGCGGACTTACGAAGTTTGTACCAAGTTTGGTGCTGTTTTGGCGTGGACTTAGGAAGTTTGTATCAAGTTTGGTGCTGTTTTGGCGTGGACTTAGGAAGTTTGTACCAAGTTTGTTACTGTTTTGGCGTGGACTTAGGAAGTTTGTACCAAGTTTGTTACTGTTTTGGCGTGGACTTAGGAAGTTTGTACCAAGTTTGTTACTGTTTTGGCGTGGACTTAGGAAGTTTGTACCAAGTTTGTTACTGTTTTGGCGTGGTCTTAGGAAGTTTGCACCAAGTTTGTTACTGTTTTGGCGTGGACTTAGGAAGTTTGTACCAAGTTTGTTACTGTTTTGGCGTGGACTTAGGAAGTTTGTACCAAGTTTGGTGATGTTTTGGCGTGGACTTACGAAGTTTGTACCAAGTTTGTTACTGTTTTGGCGTGGACTTACGAAGTTTGTACCAAGTTTGGTGCTATTTTGGCGTGGACTTAGGAAGTTTGTACCAAGTTTGTTACTGTTTTGGCGTGGACTTAGGAAGTTTGTACCAAGTTTGTTACTGTTTTGGCGTGGACTTAGGAAGTTTGTACCAAGGTTGTTACTGTTTTGGCGTGGACTTAGGAAGTTTGTACCAAGTTTGGTGCTGTTTTGGCGTGGACTTAGGAAGTTTGTACCAAGTTTGTTACTGTTTTGGCGTGGACTTAGGAAGTTTGTACCAAGTTTGTTACTGTTTTGGCGTGGACTTAGGAAGTTTGTACCAAGTTTGGTGCTGTTTTGGCGTGGACTTAGGAAGTTTGTACCAAGTTTGTTACTGTTTTGGCGTGGACTTACGAAGTTTGTACCAAGTTTGGTGCTGTTTTGGCGTGGACTTACGAAGTTTGTACCAAGTTTGTTACTGTTTTGGCGTGGACTTAGGAAGTTTGTACCAAGTTTGTTACTGTTTTGGCGTGGACTTAGGAAGTTTGTACCAAGTTTGTTACTGTTTTGGCGTGGTCTTATGAAGTTTGTACCAAGTTTGGTGCTGTTTTGGCGTGGACTTAGGAAGTTTGTACCAAGTTTGTTACTGTTTTGGCGTGGACTTAGGAACTTTGCACCAAGTTTGTTACTGTTTTGCCGTGGACTTAGGAAGTTTGTACCAAGTTTGGTGCTGTTTTGGCGTGGACTTAGGAAGTTTGTACCAAGTTTGTTACTGTTTTGGCTTGGTCTTATGAAGTTTGTACCAAGTTTGGTGCTGTTTTGGCGTGGACATAGGAAGTTTGTACCAAGTTTGTTACTGTTTTGGCGTGGACTTACGAAGTTTGTACCAAGTTTGTTACTGTTTTGGCGTGGACTTAGGAAGTTTGTATCAAGTTTGGTGCTGTTTTGGCGTGGACTTAGGAAGTTTGTACCAAGTTTGTTACTGTTTTGGCGTGGACTTAGGAAGTTTGTACCAAGTTTGTTACTGTTTTGGCGTGGACTTACGAAGTTTGTATCAAGTTTGGTGCTGTTTTGGCGTGGACTTAGGAAGTTTGTACCAAGTTTGTTACTGTTTTGGCGTGGACTTAGGAAGTTTGTATCAAGTTTGGTGCTGTTTTGGCGTGGACTTAGAAAGTTTGTATCAAGTTTGGTGCTGTTTTGGCGTGGACTTAGGAAGTTTGTACCAAGTTTGTTACTGTTTTGGCGTGGACTTAGGAAGTTTGTATCAAGTTTGTTACTGTTTTGGCGTGGACTTAGGAAGTTTGTATCAAGTTTGGTGCTGTTTTGGCGTGGACTTAGAAAGTTTGTATCAAGTTTGGTGCTGTTTTGGCGTGGACTTACGAAGTTTGTACCAAGTTTATTACTGTTTTGGCGTGGACTTAGGAAGTTTGTACCAAGTTTGGTGCTGTTTTGGCGTGGACTTAGGAAGTTTGTACCAAGTTTGTTACTGTTTTGGCGTGGTCTTATGAAGTTTGTACCAAGTTTGGTGCTGTTTTGGCGTGGACTTAGGAAGTTTGTACCAAGTTTGTTACTGTTTTGGCGTGGACTTACGAAGTTTGTACCAAGTTTGTTACTGTTTTGGCGTGGACTTAGGAAGTTTGTATCAAGTTTGGTGCTGTTTTGGCGTGGACTTAGGAAGTTTGTACCAAGTTTGTTACTGTTTTGGCGTGGACTTAGGAAGTTTGTACCAAGTTTGGTGCTGTTTTGGCGTGGACTTAGGAAGTTTGTACCAAGTTTGTTACTGTTTTGGCGTGGACTTACGAAGTTTGTACCAAGTTTGTTACTGTTTTGGCGTGGACTTAGGAAGTTTGTATCAAGTTTGGTGCTGTTTTGGCGTGGACTTAGGAAGTTTGTACCAAGTTTGTTACTGTTTTGGCGTGGACTTAGGAAGTTTGTACCAAGTTTGGTGCTGTTTTGGCGTGGACTTAGGAAGTTTGTACCAAGTTTGTTACTGTTTTGGCGTGGACTTAGGAAGTTTGTACCAAGTTTGGTGCTGTTTTGGCGTGGACTTAGGAAGTTTGTACCAAGTTTGGTGCTGTTTTGGCGTGGACTTAGGAAGTTTGTACCAAGTTTGTTACTGTTTTGGCGTCGTCTTAGGAAGTTTGTTCCAAGTTTGTTACTGTTTTGGCGTGGACTTAGGAAGTTTGTTCCAAGTTTGCAAGTGTTTTTGGGTAGTTTTAAGAAGTTTCTACAAAGGTTGTATTTGACACTCTGTTGCAACTCTGTTGGAATTCGGGTAGTTGTAGGAAGTTTGTACCAAGTTTGTTACTGTTTTGGCGTGGACTTAGGAAGTTTGTACCAAGTTTGTTACTGTTTTGGCGTCGTCTTAGGAAGTTTGTTCCAAGTTTGTTACTGTTTTGGCGTGGACTTAGGAAGTTTGTACCAAGTTTGCAAGTGTTTTTGGGTAGTTTTAAGAAGTTTCTACAAAGTTTGTATTTGACACTCTGTTGCAACTCTGTTGGAATTCGGGTTGTTGTAGGAAGTTTGTACCAAGTTTGTTACTGTTTTGGCGTGGACTTAGGAAGTTTGTACCAAGTTTGTTACTGTTTTGGCGTCGTCTTAGGAAGTTTGTACCAAGTTTGTTACTGTTTTGGCGTGGACTTAGGAAGTTTGTACCAAGTTTGTTACTGTTTTGGCGTCGTCTTAGGAAGTTTGTTCCAAGTTTGTTACTGTTTTGGCGTGGACTTAGGAAGTTTGTACCAAGTTTGCAAGTTTTTTTGGGTAGTTTTAAGAAGTTTCTACAAAGTTTGTATTTGACACTCTGTTGCAACTCTGTTGGAATTCGGGTAGTTGTAGGAAGTTTGTACCAAGTTTGTTACTGTTTTGGCGTGGACTTAGGAAGTTTGTACCAAGTTTGGTGCTGTTTTGGCGTGGACTTAGGAAGTTTGTACCAAGTTTGTTACTGTTTTGGCGTCGTCTTAGGAAGTTTGTACCAAGTTTGCAAGTGTTTTTGGGTAGTTTTAAGAAGTTTCTACAAAGTTTGTATTTGACACTCTGTTGCAACTCTGTTGGAATTCGGGTAGTTGTAGGAAGTTTGTACCAAGTTTGTTACTGTTTTGGCGTGGACTTAGGAAGTTTGTACCAAGTTTGCAAGTGTTTTTGGATAGTTTTAAGAAGTTTCTACAAAGTTGTATTTGACACTCTGTTGCAACTCTGTTGGAATTCGGGTAGTTGTAGGAAGTTTGTACCAAGTTTGTTACTGTTTTGGCGTGGTCTTAGGAAGTTTGTTCCAAGTTTGTTACTGTTTTGGCGTCGTCTTAGGAAGTTTGTACCAAGTTTGTTACTGTTTTGGCGTGGACTTAGGAAGTTTGTACCAAGTTTGTTACTGTTTTGGCGTGGACTTAGGAAGTTTGTACCAAGTTTGCAAGTGTTTTTGGGTAGTTTTAAGAAGTTTCTACAAAGTTTGTATTTGACACTCTGTTGCAACTCTGTTGGAATTCGGGTAGTTGTAGGAAGTTTGTACCAAGTTTGTTACTGTTTTGGCGTGGTCTTAGGAAGTTTGTTCCAAGTTTGTTACTGTTTTGGCGTCGTCTTAGGAAGTTTGTACCAAGTTTGTTACTGTTTTGGCGTGGACTTAGGAAGTTTGTACCAAGTTTGTTACTGTTTTGGCGTGGACTTAGGAAGTTTGTACCAAGTTTGGTGCTGTTTTGGCGTGGACTTAGGAAGTTTGTACCAAGTTTGTTACTGTTTTGGCGTGGACTTAGGAAGTTTGTACCAAGTTTGTTACTGTTTTGGCGTGGACTTAGGAAGTTTGTACCAAGTTTGTTACTGTTTTTGGGTAGTTTTAAGAAGTTTCTACAAAGTTTGTATTTGACACTCTGTTGCAACTCTGTTGGAATTCGGGTAGTTGTAGGAAGTTTGTACCAAGTTTGTTACTGTTTTGGCGTCGTCTTAGGAAGTTTGTACCAAGTTTGTTACTGTTTTGGCGTGGACTTAGGAAGTTTGTACCAAGTTTGGTGCTGTTTTGGCGTGGACTTAGGAAGTTTGTACCAAGTTTGCAAGTGTTTTTGGGTAGTTTTAAGAAGTTTCTACAAAATTTGTATTTGACACTCTGTTGCAACTCTGTTGGAATTCGGGTAGTTGTAGGAAGTTTGTACCAAGTTTGTTACTGTTTTGGCGTGGACTTAGGAAGTTTGTACCAAGTTTGGTGCTGTTTTGGCGTGGACTTAGGAAGTTTGTACCAAGTTTGCAAGTGTTTTTGGGTAGTTTTAAGAAGTTTCTACAAAGTTTGAATTTGACACTCTGTTGCAACTCTGTTGGAATTCGGGTAGTTGTAGGAAGTTTGTACCAAGTTTGTTACTGTTTTGGCGTGGTCTTAGGAAGTTTGTACCAAGTTTGGTGCTGTTTTGGCGTGGACTTAGGAAGTTTGTACCAAGTTTGCAAGTGTTTTTTGGTCGTTTTAAGAAGTTTCTACAAAGTTTGTATTTGACACTCTGTTGCAACTCTGTTGGAATTCGGGTAGTTGTAGGAAGTTTGTACCAAGTTTGTTACTGTTTTGGCGTGGACTTAGGAAGTTTGTACCAAGTTTGCAAGTGTTTTTGGGTAGTTTTAAGAAGTTTCTACAAAGATTGTATTTGACACTCTGTTGCAACTCTGTTGGAATTCGGGTAGTTGTAGGAAGTTTGTACCAAGTTTGTTACTGTTTTGGCGTGGACTTAGGAAGTTTGTACCAAGTTTGCAAGTGTTTTTGGGTAGTTTTAAGAAGTTTCTACAAAGTTTGTATTTGACACTCTGTTGCAACTCTGTTGGAATTCGGGTAGTTGTAGGAAGTTTGTACCAAGTTTGTTACTGTTTTGGCGTGGACTTAGGAAGTTTGTACCAAGTTTGGTGCTGTTTTGGCGTGGATTTAGGAAGTTTGTACCAAGTTTGTTACTGTTTTGGCGTGGACTTAGGAAGTTTGTACCAAGTTTGTTACTGTTTTGGCGTGGACTTAGGAAGTTTGTACCAAGTTTGGTTCTGTTTTGGCGTGGACTTAGGAAGTTTGTACCAAGTTTGGTGCTGTTTTGGCGTGGACTTAGGAAGTTTGTACCAAGTTTGCAAGTGTTTTTGGGTAGTTTTAAGAAGTTTCTACAAAGTTTGTATTTGACACTCTGTTGCAACTCTGTTGGAATTCGGGTAGTTGTAGGAAGTTTGTACCAAGTTTGTTACTGTTTTGGCGTGGTCTTAGGAAGTTTGTACCAAGTTTGGTGCTGTTTTGGCGTGGACTTAGGAAGTTTGTACCAAGTTTGGTGCTGTTTTGGCGTGGTCTTAGGAAGTTTGTACCAAGTTTGCAAGTGTTTTTGGGTAGTTTTAAGAAGTTTCTACAAAGTTTGTATTTGACAGTCTGTTGCAACTCTGTTGGAATTCGGGTAGTTGTAGGAAGTTTGTACCAAGTTTGTTACTGTTTTGGCGTGGTCTTAGGAAGTTTGTACCAAGTTTGGTGCTGTTTTGGCGTGGACTTAGGAAGTTTGTACCAAGTTTGCAAGTGTTTTTGGGTAGTTTTAAGAAGTTTCTACAAAGTTTGTATTTGACACTCTGTTGCAACTCTGTTGGAATTCGGGTAGTTGTAGGAAGTTTGTACCAAGTTTGTTACTGTTTTGGCGTGGTCTTAGGAAGTTTGTACCAAGTTTGTTACTGTTTTGGCGTGGACTTAGGAAGTTTGTACCAAGTTTGTTACTGTTTTGGCGTCGTCTTAGGAAGTTTGTTCCAAGTTTGTTACTGTTTTGGCGTGGACTTAGGAAGTTTGTACCAAGTTTGCAAGTGTTTTTGGGTAGTTTTAAGAAGTTTCTACAAAGTTTGTATTTGACACTCTGTTGCAACTCTGTTGGAATTCGGGTAGTTGTAGGAAGTTTGTACCAAGTTTGTTACTGTTTTGGCGTGGACTTAGGAAGTTTGTACCAAGTTTGTTACTGTTTTGGCGTCGTCTTAGGAAGTTTGTACCAAGTTTGTTACTGTTTTGGCGTGGACTTAGGAAGTTTGTACCAAGTTTGTTACTGTTTTGGCGTCGTCTTAGGAAGTTTGTTCCAAGTTTGTTACTGTTTTGGCGTGGACTTAGGAAGTTTGTACCAAGTTTGCAAGTGTTTTTGGGTAGTTTTAAGAAGTTTCTACAAAGTTTGTATTTGACACTCTGTTGCAACTCTGTTGGAATTCGGGTAGTTGTAGGAAGTTTCTACCAAGTTTGTTACTGTTTTGGTGTGGTCTTAGGAAGTTTGTACCAAGTTTGGTGCTGTTTTGGCGTGGACTTAGGAAGTTTGTACCAAGTTTGTTACTGTTTTGGCGTCGTCTTAGGAAGTTTGTACCAAGTTTGTTACTGTTTTGGCGTGGACTTAGGAAGTTTGTACCAAGTTTGCAAGTGTTTTTGGGTAGTTTTAAGAAGTTTCTACAAAGTTTGTATTTGACACTCTGTTGCAACTCTGTTGGAATTCGGGTAGTTGTAGGAAGTTTGTACCAAGTTTGTTACTGTTTTGGCGTGGACTTAGGAAGTTTGTACCAAGTTTGGTTCTGTTTTGGCGCGGACTTACGAAGTTTGTACCAAGTTTGGTGCTGTTTTGGCGTGGTTTTAGGAAGTTTGTACCAAGTTTGTTTCTGTTTTGGCGTGGACTTAGGAAGTTTGTACCATGTTTGTTACTGTTTTGGCGTGGACTTACGAAGTTTGTACCAAGTTTGGTGCTGTTTTGGCGTGGACTTAGGAAGTTTGTTCCAAGTTTGGTGCTGTTGTGGCGTGGACTTAGGAAGTTTGTACCAAGTTTGGTGCTGTTTTGGCGTGGACTTAGGAAGTTTGTACCTAGTTTGTTACTGTTTTGGCGTGGACTTAGGAAGTTTGTACCAAGTTTGGTGCTGTTGTGGCGTGGACTTAGGAAGTTTGTACCAAGTTTGGTGCTGTTTTGGCGTGGACTTAGGAAGTTTGTACCAAGTTTGTTACTGTTTTGGCGTGGACTTAGGAAGTTTGTACCAAGTTTGGTGCTGTTTTGGCGTGGACTTAGGAAGTTTGTACCAAGTTTGCAAGTGTTTTTGGGTAGTTTTAAGAAGTTTCTACAAAGTTTGAATTTGACACTCTGTTGCAACTCTGTTGGAATTCGGGTAGTTGTAGGAAGTTTGTACCAAGTTTGTTACTGTTTTGGCGTGGTCTTAGGAAGTTTGTACCAAGTTTGGTGCTGTTTTGGCGTGGACTTAGGAAGTTTGTACCAAGTTTGCAAGTGTTTTTTGGTCGTTTTAAGAAGTTTCTACAAAGTTTGTATTTGACACTCTGTTGCAACTCTGTTGGAATTCGGGTAGTTGTAGGAAGTTTGTACCAAGTTTGTTACTGTTTTGGCGTGGACTTAGGAAGTTTGTACCAAGTTTGCAAGTGTTTTTGGGTAGTTTTAAGAAGTTTCTACAAAGATTGTATTTGACACTCTGTTGCAACTCTGTTGGAATTCGGGTAGTTGTAGGAAGTTTGTACCAAGTTTGTTACTGTTTTGGCGTGGACTTAGGAAGTTTGTACCAAGTTTGCAAGTGTTTTTGGGTAGTTTTAAGAAGTTTCTACAAAGTTTGTATTTGACACTCTGTTGCAACTCTGTTGGAATTCGGGTAGTTGTAGGAAGTTTGTACCAAGTTTGTTACTGTTTTGGCGTGGACTTAGGAAGTTTGTACCAAGTTTGGTGCTGTTTTGGCGTGGATTTAGGAAGTTTGTACCAAGTTTGTTACTGTTTTGGCGTGGACTTAGGAAGTTTGTACCAAGTTTGTTACTGTTTTGGCGTGGACTTAGGAAGTTTGTACCAAGTTTGGTTCTGTTTTGGCGTGGACTTAGGAAGTTTGTACCAAGTTTGGTGCTGTTTTGACGTGGACTTAGGAAGTTTGTACCAAGTTTGCAAGTTTTTTTGGGTAGTTTTAAGAAGTTTCTACAAAGTTTGTATTTGACACTCTGTTGCAACTCTGTTGGAATTCGGGTAGTTGTAGGAAGTTTGTACCAAGTTTGTTACTGTTTTGGCGTGGATTTAGGAAGTTTGTACCAAGTTTGGTGCTGTTTTGGCGTGGACTTAGGAAGTTGGTTCCAAGTTTGGTGCTGTTTTGGCGTGGACTTAGGAAGTTTGTACCAAGTTTGGTGCTGTTTTGGCGCGGACTTACGAAGTTTGTACCAAGTTTGGTGCTGTTTTGGCGCGGACTTACGAAGTTTGTACCAAGTTTGGTGCTGTTTTGGCGTGGATTTAGGAAGTTTGTTCCAAGTTTGTTACTGATTTGGCGTGGACTTAGGAAATTTTTACCATGTTTGGTGCTGATTTGGCGTGGACTTAGGAAGTTTGTTCCATGTTTGTTACTGTTTTGGCGTCGTCTTAGGAAGTTTGTACCAAGTTTGCAAGTGTTTTTGGGTAGTTTTAAGAAGTTTCTACAAAGTTTGTATTTGACACTCTGTTGCAACTCTGTTGGAATTCGGGTAGTTGTAGGAAGTTTGTACCAAGTTTGTTACAGTTTTGGCGTGGACTAAGGAAGTTTGTACCAAGTTTGTTACTGTTTTGGCGTGGACTTAGGAAGTTTGTACCAAGTTTGTTACTGTTTTGGCGTGGACTTAGGAAGTTTGTACCAAGTTTGCAAGTGTTTTTGGGTAGTTTTAAGAAGTTTCTACAAAGTTTGTATTTGACACTCTGTTGCAACTCTGTTGGAATTCGGGTAGTTGTAGGAAGTTTGTACCAAGTTTGTTACAGTTTTGGCGTGGACTAAGGAAGTTTGTACCAAGTTTGGTGCTGTTTTGGCGTGGACTTAGGAAGTTTGTTCCAAGTTTGTTACTGTTTTGGCGTCGTCTTAGGAAGTTTGTACCAAGTTTGCAAGTGTTTTTGGGTAGTTTTAAGAAGTTTCTACAAAGTTTGTATTTGACACTCTGTTGCAACTCTGTTGGAATTCGGGTAGTTGTAGGAAGTTTGTACCAAGTTTGTTACTGTTTTGGCGTGGACTTAGGAAGTTTGTACCAAGTTTGTTACTGTTTTGGCGTCGTCTTAGGAAGTTTGTACCAAGTTTGCAAGTGTTTTTGGGTAGTTTTAAGAAGTTTCTACAAAGTTTGTATTTGACACTCTGTTGCAACTCTGTTGGAATTCGGGTAGTTGTAGGAAGTTTGTACCAAGTTTGTTACTGTTTTGGCGTGGACTTAGGAAGTTTGTACCAAGTTTGTTACTGTTTTGGCGTGGATTTAGGAAGTTTGTTCCAAGTTTGTTACTGTTTTGCCGTCGTCTTAGGAAGTTTGTACCAAGTTTGGTGCTGTTTTGGCGTGGACTTAGGAAGTTTGTAGCAAGTTTGCAAGTGTTTTTGGGTAGTTTTAAGAAGTTTCTACAAAGTTTGTATTTGACACTATGTTGCAACTCTGTTGGAATTTGGGTAGTTGTAGGAAGTTTGTACCAAGTTTGGTGCTGTTTTGGCGTGGACTTAGGAAGTTTGTACCAAGTTTGGTGCTGTTTTGGCGTGGACTTAGGAAGTTTGTACCAAGTTTGCAAGTGTTTTTGGGTAGTTTTAAGAAGTTTCTAAAAAGTTTGTATTTGACACTCTGTTGCAACTCTGTTGGAATTCGGGTAGTTGTAGGAAGTTTGTACCAAGTTTGGTAGTGTTTTGGCGTGGACTTAGGAAGTTTGTACCAAGTTTGGTGCTGTTTTGGCGTGGACTTAGGAAGTTTGTACCAAGTTTGGTGCTGTTTTGGCGTGGATTAAGGAAGTTTGTACCAAGTTTGTTACTGTTTTGGCGTGGATTTAGGAAGTTTGTTCCAAGTTTGTTACTGTTTTGGCGTCGTCTTAGGAAGTTTGTACCAAGTTTGCAAGTGTTTTTGGGTAGTTTCAAGAAGTTTCTACAAAGTTTGTATTTGACACTCTGTTGCAACTCTGTTGGAATTCGGGTAGTTGTAGGAAGTTTGTACCAAGTTTGATACTGTTTTGGCGTGGACTTAGGAAGTTTGTACCAAGTTTGGTGCTGTTTTGGCGTGGACTTAGGAAGTTTGTACCAAGTTTGCAAGTGTTTTTGGGTAGTTTTAAGAAGTTTCTAAAAAGTTTGTATTTGACACTCTGTTGCAACTCTGTTGGAATTCGGGTAGTTGTAGGAAGTTTGTACCAAGTTTGGTAGTGTTTTGGCGTGGACTTAGGAAGTTTGTACCAAGTTTGCAAGTGTTTTTGGGTAGTTTTAAGAAGTTTCTAAAAAGTTTGTATTTGACACTCTGTTGCAACTCTGTTGGAATTCGGGTAGTTGTAGGAAGTTTGTACCAAGTTTGTTACTGTTTTGGCGTGGATTTAGGAAGTTTGTTCCAAGTTTGTTACTGTTTTGCCGTCGTCTTAGGAAGTTTGTACCAAGTTTGGTGCTGTTTTGGCGTGGACTTAGGAAGTTTGTAGCAAGTTTGCAAGTGTTTTTGGGTAGTTTTAAGAAGTTTCTACAAAGTTTGTATTTGACACTCTGTTGCAACTCTGTTGGAATTTGGGTAGTTGTAGGAAGTTTGTACCAAGTTTGATACTGTTTTGGCGTGGACTTAGGAAGTTTGTACCAAGTTTGGTGCTGTTTTGGCGTGGACTTAGGAAGTTTGTACCAAGTTTGCAAGTGTTTTTGGGTAGTTTTAAGAAGTTTCTAAAAAGTTTGTATTTGACACTCTGTTGCAACTCTGTTGGAATTCGGGTAGTTGTAGGAAGTTTGTACCAAGTTTGGTAGTGTTTTGGCGTGGACTTAGGAAGTTTGTACCAAGTTTGTTACTGTTTTGGCGCGGACTTAGGAAGTTTGTACCAAGTTTGGTGCTGTTTTGGCGTGGACTTAGGAAGTTTGTACCAAGTTTGGTGCTGTTTTGGCGTGGATTTAGGAAGTTTGTACCAAGTTTGTTACTGTTTTGGCGTGGATTTAGGAAGTTTGTTCCAAGTTTGTTACTGTTTTGGCGTCGTCTTAGGAAGTTTGTACCAAGTTTGCAAGTGTTTTTGGGTAGTTTTAAGAAGTTTCTACAAAGTTTGTATTTGACACTCTGTTGCAACTCTGTTGGAATTCGGGTAGTTGTAGGAAGTTTGTACCAAGTTTGTTACTGTTTTGGCGTGGACTTAGGAAGTTTGTACCAAGTTTGTTACTGTTTTGGCGTGGACTTAGGAAGTTTGTACCAAGTTTGCAAGTGTTTTTGGGTAGTTTTAAGAAGTTTCTACAAAGTTTGTATTTGACACTCTGTTGCAACTCTGTTGGAATTCGGGTAGTTGTAGGAAGTTTGTACCAAGTTTGTTACTGTTTTCGCGTGGACTTAGGAAGTTTGTACCAAGTTTGGTGCTGTTTTGGCGTGGACTTAGGAAGTTTGTTCCAAGTTTGTTACTGTTTTGGCGTCGTCTTAGGAAGTTTGTACCAAGTTTGCAAGTGTTTTTGGGTAGTTTTAAGAAGTTTCTACAAAGTTTGTATTTGACACTCTGTTGCAACTCTGTTGGAATTCGGGTAGTTGTAGGAAGTTTGTACCAAGTTTGTTACTGTTTTGGCGTGGATTTAGGAAGTTTGTACCAAGTTTGTTACTGTTTTGGCGTGGACTTAGGAAGTTTGTACCAAGTTTGGTGCTGTTTTGGCGTGGACTTAGGAAGTTTGTACCAAGTTTGGTGCTGTTTTGGCGTGGACTTAGGAAGTTTGTACCAAGTTTGTTACTGTTTTGGCGTGGACTTAGGAAGTTTGTACCAAGTTTGTTACTGTTTTGGCGTGGACTTAGGAAGTTTGTACCAAGTTTGCAAGTGTTTTTGGGTAGTTTTAAGAAGTTTCTAAAAAGTTTGTATTTGACACTCTGTTGCAACTCTGTTGGAATTCGGGTAGTTGTAGGAAGTTTGTACCAAGTTTGGTAGTGTTTTGGCGTGGACTTAGGAAGTTTGTACCAAGTTTGTTACTGTTTTCGCGTGGACTTAGGAAGTTTGTACCAAGTTTGGTGCTGTTTTGGCGTGGACTTAGGAAGTTTGTACCAAGTTTGTTACTGTTTTGGCGTCGTCTTAGGAAGTTTGTACCAAGTTTGCAAGTGTTTTTGGGTAGTTTTAAGAAGTTTCTACAAAGTTTGTATTTGACACTCTGTTGCAACTCTGTTGGAATTCGGGTAGTTGTAGGAAGTTTGTACCAAGTTTGTTACTGTTTTGGCGTGGACTTAGGAAGTTAGTACCAAGTTTGTTACTGTTTTGGCGTGGAGTTAGGAAGCTTGTACCAAGTTTGTTACTGTTTTGGCGTGGTCTTAGGAAGTTTGTACCAAGTTTGGTGCTGTTTTGGCGTGGACTTAGGAAGTTTGTACCAAGTTTGTTACTGTTTTGGCGTGGATTTAGGAAGTTTGTTCCAAGTTTGTTACTGTTTTGGCGTCGTCTTAGGAAGTTTGTACCAAGTTTGCTAGTGTTTTTGGGTAGTTTTAAGAAGTTTCTACAAAGTTTGTATTTGACACTCTGTTGCAACTCTGTTGGAATTCGGGTAGTTGTAGGAAGTTTGTACCAAGTTTGTTACTGTTTTGGCGTGGACTTAGGAAGTTTGTACCAAGTTTGGTGCTGTTTTGGCGTGGACTTAGGAAGTTTGTACCAAGTTTGGTGCTGTTTTGGCGTGGACTTAGGAAGTTTGTACCAAGTTTGCAAGTGTTTTTGGGTAGTTTTAAGAAGTTTCTAAAAAGTTTGTATTTGACACTCTGTTGCAACTCTGTTGGAATTCGGGTAGTTGTAGGAAGTTTGTACCAAGTTTGTTACTGTTTTGGCGTGGACTTAGGAAGTTTGTACCAAATTTGTTACTGTTTTGGCGTCGTCTTAGGAAGTTTGTACCAAGTTTGCAAGTGTTTTTGGGTAGTTTCAAGAAGTTTCTACAAAGTTTGTATTTGACACTCTGTTGCAACTCTGTTGGAATTCGGGTAGTTGTAGGAAGTTTGTACCAAGTTTGATACTGTTTTGGCGTGGACTTAGGAAGTTTGTACCAAGTTTGGTGCTGTTTTGGCGTGGACTTAGGAAGTTTGTACCAAGTTTGCAAGTGTTTTTGGGTAGTTTTAAGAAGTTTCTAAAAAGTTTGTATTTGACACTCTGTTGCAACTCTGTTGGAATTCGGGTAGTTGTAGGAAGTTTGTACCAAGTTTGGTAGTGTTTTGGCGTGGACTTAGGAAGTTTGTACCAAGTTTGCAAGTGTTTTTGGGTAGTTTTAAGAAGTTTCTAAAAAGTTTGTATTTGACACTCTGTTGCAACTCTGTTGGAATTCGGGTAGTTGTAGGAAGTTTGTACCAAGTTTGTTACTGTTTTGGCGTGGATTTAGGAAGTTTGTTCCAAGTTTGTTACTGTTTTGCCGTCGTCTTAGGAAGTTTGTACCAAGTTTGGTGCTGTTTTGGCGTGGACTTAGGAAGTTTGTAGCAAGTTTGCAAGTGTTTTTGGGTAGTTTTAAGAAGTTTCTACAAAGTTTGTATTTGACACTCTGTTGCAACTCTGTTGGAATTTGGGTAGTTGTAGGAAGTTTGTACCAAGTTTGATACTGTTTTGGCGTGGACTTAGGAAGTTTGTACCAAGTTTGGTGCTGTTTTGGCGTGGACTTAGGAAGTTTGTACCAAGTTTGCAAGTGTTTTTGGGTAGTTTTAAGAAGTTTCTAAAAAGTTTGTATTTGACACTCTGTTGCAACTCTGTTGGAATTCGGGTAGTTGTAGGAAGTTTGTACCAAGTTTGGTAGTGTTTTGGCGTGGACTTAGGAAGTTTGTACCAAGTTTGTTACTGTTTTGGCGCGGACTTAGGAAGTTTGTACCAAGTTTGGTGCTGTTTTGGCGTGGACTTAGGAAGTTTGTACCAAGTTTGGTGCTGTTTTGGCGTGGATTTAGGAAGTTTGTACCAAGTTTGTTACTGTTTTGGCGTGGATTTAGGAAGTTTGTTCCAAGTTTGTTACTGTTTTGGCGTCGTCTTAGGAAGTTTGTACCAAGTTTGCAAGTGTTTTTGGGTAGTTTTAAGAAGTTTCTACAAAGTTTGTATTTGACACTCTGTTGCAACTCTGTTGGAATTCGGGTAGTTGTAGGAAGTTTGTACCAAGTTTGTTACTGTTTTGGCGTGGACTTAGGAAGTTTGTACCAAGTTTGTTACTGTTTTGGCGTGGACTTAGGAAGTTTGTACCAAGTTTGCAAGTGTTTTTGGGTAGTTTTAAGAAGTTTCTACAAAGTTTGTATTTGACACTCTGTTGCAACTCTGTTGGAATTCGGGTAGTTGTAGGAAGTTTGTACCAAGTTTGTTACTGTTTTCGCGTGGACTTAGGAAGTTTGTACCAAGTTTGGTGCTGTTTTGGCGTGGACTTAGGAAGTTTGTTCCAAGTTTGTTACTGTTTTGGCGTCGTCTTAGGAAGTTTGTACCAAGTTTGCAAGTGTTTTTGGGTAGTTTTAAGAAGTTTCTACAAAGTTTGTATTTGACACTCTGTTGCAACTCTGTTGGAATTCGGGTAGTTGTAGGAAGTTTGTACCAAGTTTGTTACTGTTTTGGCGTGGATTTAGGAAGTTTGTACCAAGTTTGGTGCTGTTTTGGCGTGGACTTAGGAAGTTTGTACCAAGTTTGGTGCTGTTTTGGCGTGGACTTAGGAAGTTTGTACCAAGTTTGTTACTGTTTTGGCGTGGACTTAGGAAGTTTGTACCAAGTTTGTTACTGTTTTGGCGTGGACTTAGGAAGTTTGTACCAAGTTTGCAAGTGTTTTTGGGTAGTTTTAAGAAGTTTCTAAAAAGTTTGTATTTGACACTCTGTTGCAACTCTGTTGGAATTCGGGTAGTTGTAGGAAGTTTGTACCAAGTTTGGTAGTGTTTTGGCGTGGACTTAGGAAGTTTGTACCAAGTTTGTTACTGTTTTCGCGTGGACTTAGGAAGTTTGTACCAAGTTTGGTGCTGTTTTGGCGTGGACTTAGGAAGTTTGTACCAAGTTTGTTACTGTTTTGGCGTCGTCTTAGGAAGTTTGTACCAAGTTTGCAAGTGTTTTTGGGTAGTTTTAAGAAGTTTCTACAAAGTTTGTATTTGACACTCTGTTGCAACTCTGTTGGAATTCGGGTAGTTGTAGGAAGTTTGTACCAAGTTTGGTAGTGTTTTGGCGTGGACTTAGGAAGTTTGTACCAAGTTTGTTACTGTTTTCGCGTGGACTTAGGAAGTTTGTACCAAGTTTGGTGCTGTTTTGGCGTGGACTTAGGAAGTTTGTACCAAGTTTGTTACTGTTTTGGCGTCGTCTTAGGAAGTTTGTACCAAGTTTGCAAGTGTTTTTGGGTAATTTTAAGAAGTTTCTACAAAGTTTGTATTTGACACTCTGTTGCAACTCTGTTGGAATTCGGGTAGTTGTAGGAAGTTTGTACCAAGTTTGTTACTGTTTTGGCGTGGACTTAGGAAGTTTGTACCAAGTTTGTTACTGTTTTGGCGTCGTCTTAGGAAGTTTGTACCAAGTTTGCAAGTGTTTTTGGGTAGTTTTAAGAAGTTTCTACAAAGTTTGTATTTGACACTCTGTTGCAACTCTGTTGGAATTCGGGTAGTTGTAGGAAGTTTGTACCAAGTTTGTTACTGTTTTGGCGTGGACTTAGGAAGTTAGTACCAAGTTTGTTACTGTTTTGGCGTGGAGTTAGGAAGCTTGTACCAAGTTTGTTACTGTTTTGGCGTGGTCTTAGGAAGTTTGTACCAAGTTTGGTGCTGTTTTGGCGTGGACTTAGGAAGTTTGTACCAAGTTTGTTACTGTTTTGGCGTGGATTTAGGAAGTTTGTTCCAAGTTTGTTACTGTTTTGGCGTCGTCTTAGGAAGTTTGTACCAAGTTTGCTAGTGTTTTTGGGTAGTTTTAAGAAGTTTCTACAAAGTTTGTATTTGACACTCTGTTGCAACTCTGTTGGAATTCGGGTAGTTGTAGGAAGTTTGTACCAAGTTTGTTACTGTTTTGGCGTGGACTTAGGAAGTTTGTACCAAGTTTGGTGCTGTTTTGGCGTGGACTTAGGAAGTTTGTACCAAGTTTGGTGCTGTTTTGGCGTGGACTTAGGAAGTTTGTACCAAGTTTGCAAGTGTTTTTGGGTAGTTTTAAGAAGTTTCTAAAAAGTTTGTATTTTACACTCTGTTGCAACTCTGTTGGAATTCGGGTAGTTGTAGGAAGTTTGTACCAAGTTTGTTACTGTTTTGGCGTGGACTTAGGAAGTTTGTACCAAATTTGTTACTGTTTTGGCGTCGTCTTAGGAAGTTTGTACCAAGTTTGCAAGTGTTTTTGGGTAGTTTTAAGAAGTTTCTACAAAGTTTGTATTTGACACTCTGTTGCAACTCTGTTGGAATTCGGGTAGTTGTAGGAAGTTTGTACCAAGTTTGATACTGTTTTGGCGTGGACTTAGGAAGTTTGTACCAAGTTTGGTGCTGTTTTGGCGTGGACTTAGGAAGTTTGTACCAAGTTTGCAAGTGTTTTTGGGTAGTTTTAAGAAGTTTCTACAAAGTTTGTATTTGACACTCTGTTGCAACTCTGTTGGAATTCGGGTAGTTGTAGGAAGTTTGTACCAAGTTTGTTACTGTTTTGGCGTGGACTTAGAAAGTTTGTACCAAGTTTGGTGCTGTTTTGGCGTGGACTTAGGAAGTTTGTACCAAGTTTGCAAGTGTTTTTGGGTAGTTTTAAGAAGTTTCTACAAAGTTTGTATTTGACACTCTGTTGCAACTCTGTTGGAATTCGGGTAGTTGTAGGAAGTTTGTACCAAGTTTGTTACTGTTTTGGCGTGGACTTAGGAAGTTTGTACCAAGTTTGTTACTGTTTTGGCGTGGATTTAGGAAGTTTGTACCAAGTTTGTTACTGTTTTGGCGTGGTCTTAGGAAGTTTGTACCAAGTTTGGTGCTGTTTTGGCGTGGACTTAGGAAGTTTGTACCAAGTTTGCAAGTGTTTTTGGGTAGTTTTAAGAAGTTTCTACAAAGTTTGTATTTGACACTCTGTTGCAACTCTGTTGGAATTCGGGTAGTTGTAGGAAGTTTGTACCAAGTTTGTTACTGTTTTGGCGTGGTCTTAGGAAGTTTGTACCAAGTTTGGTGCTGTTTTGGCGTGGACTTAGGAAGTTTGTACCAAGTTTGCAAGTGTTTTTGGGTAGTTTTAAGAAGTTTCTACAAAGTTTGTATTTGACACTCTGTTGCAACTCTGTTGGAATTCGGGTAGTTGTAGGAAGTTTGTACCAAGTTTGTTACTGTTTTGGCGTGGACTTAGGAAGTTTGTACCAAGTTTGGTGCTGTTTTGGCGTGGACTTAGGAAGTTTGTACCAAGTTTGCAAGTGTTTTTGGGTAGTTTTAAGAAGTTTCTACAAAGTTTGTATTTGACACTCTGTTGCAACTCTGTTGGAATTCGGGTAGTTGTAGGAAGTTTGTACCAAGTTTGTTACTGTTTTGGCGTGGACTTAGAAAGTTTGTACCAAGTTTGGTGCTGTTTTGGCGTGGACTTAGGAAGTTTGTACCAAGTTTGCAAGTGTTTTTGGGTAGTTTTAAGAAGTTTCTACAAAGTTTGTATTTGACACTCTGTTGCAACTCTGTTGGAATTCGGGTAGTTGTAGGAAGTTTGTACCAAGTTTGTTACTGTTTTGGCGTGGACTTAGGAAGTTTGTTCCAAGTTTGTTACTGTTTTGGCGTGGACTTAGGAAGTTTGTACCAAGTTTGCAAGTGTTTTTGGGTAGTTTTAAGAAGTTTCTACAAAGTTTGTATTTGACACTCTGTTGCAACTCTGTTGGAATTCGGGTAGTTGTAGGAAGTTTGTACCAAGTTTGTTACTGTTTTGGCGTGGACTTAGGAAGTTTGTACCAAGTTTGGTGCTGTTTTGGCGTGGACTTAGGAAGTTTGTACCAAGTTTGCAAGTGTTTTTGGGTAGTTTTAAGAAGTTTCTACAAAGTTTGTATTTGACACTCTGTTGCAACTCTGTTGGAATTCGGGTAGTTGTAGGAAGTTTGTACCAAGTTTGTTACTGTTTTGGCGTGGACTTAGGAAGTTTGTACCAAGTTTGCAAGTGTTTTTGGGTAGTTTTAAGAAGTTTCTACAAAGTTTGTATTTGACACTCTGTTGCAACTCTGTTGGAATTCGGGTAGTTGTAGGAAGTTTGTACCAAGTTTGTTACTGTTTTGGCGTGGACTTAGGAAGTTTGTACCAAGTTTGCAAGTGTTTTTGGGTAGTTTTAAGAAGTTTCTACAAAGTTTGTATTTGACACTCTGTTGCAACTCTGTTGGAATTCGGGTAGTTGTAGGAAGTTTGTACCAAGTTTGTTACTGTTTTGGCGTGGACTTAGGAAGTTTGTTCCAAGTTTGGTGCTGTTTTGGCGTGGACTTAGGAAGTTTGTACCAAGTTTGCAAGTGTTTTTGGGTAGTTTTAAGAAGTTTCTACAAAGTTTGTATTTGACACTCTGTTGCAACTCTGTTGGAATTCGGGTAGTTGTAGGAAGTTTGTACCAAGTTTGTTACTGTTTTGGCGTGGACTTAGGAAGTTTGTACCAAGTTTGGTGCTGTTTTGGCGTGGACTTAGGAAGTTTGTACCAAGTTTGCAAGTGTTTTTGGGTAGTTTTAAGAAGTTTCTACAAAGTTTGTATTTGACACTCTGTTGCAACTCTGTTGGAATTCGGGTAGTTGTAGGAAGTTTGTACCAAGTTTGTTACTGTTTTGGCGTGGTCTTAGGAAGTTTGTACCAAGTTTGGTGCTGTTTTGGCGTGGACTTAGGAAGTTTGTACCAAGTTTGCAAGTGTTTTTGGGTAGTTTTAAGAAGTTTCTACAAAGTTTGTATTTGACACTCTGTTGCAACTCTGTTGGAATTCGGGTAGTTGTAGGAAGTTTGTACCAAGTTTGTTACTGTTTTGGCGTGGACTTAGGAAGTTTGTACCAAGTTTGGTGCTGTTTTGGCGTGGACTTAGGAAGTTTGTACCAAGTTTGCAAGTGTTTTTGGGTAGTTTTAAGAAGTTTCTACAAAGTTTGTATTTGACACTCTGTTGCAACTCTGTTGGAATTCGGGTAGTTGTAGGAAGTTTGTACCAAGTTTGTTACTGTTTTGGCGTGGACTTAGGAAGTTTGTACCAAGTTTGGTGCTGTTTTGGCGTGGACTTAGGAAGTTTGTACCAAGTTTGCAAGTGTTTTTGGGTAGTTTTAAGAAGTTTCTACAAAGTTTGAATTTGACACTCTGTTGCAACTCTGTTGGAATTCGGGTAGTTGTAGGAAGTTTGTACCAAGTTTGGTGCTGTTTTGGCGTGGACTTAGGAAGTTTGTACCAAGTTTGTTACTGTTTTGGCGTGGACTTAGGAAGTTTGTACCAAGTTTGGTGCTGTTTTGGCGAGGACTTAGGAAGTTTGTACCAAGTTTGTTACTGTTTTGGCGTGGACTTAGGAAGTTTGTACCAAGTTTGGTGCTGTTTTGGCGTGGACTTAGGAAGTTTGTACCAAGTTTGGTGCTGTTTTGGCGTCGTCTTAGGAAGTTTGTACCAAGTTTGCAAGTGTTTTTGGGTAGTTTTAAGAAGTTTCTACAAAGTTTGTATTTGACACTCTGTTGCAACTCTGTTGGAATTCGGGTAGTTGTAGGAAGTTTGTACCAAGTTTGTTACTGTTTTGGCGTGGACTTAGGAAGTTTGTACCAAGTTTGTTACTGTTTGGGCGTGGACTTAGGAAGTTTGTACCAAGTTTGGTGCTGTTTTGGCGTGGACTTAGGAAGTTTGTACCAAGTTTGTTACTGTTTTGGCGTCGTCTTAGGAAGTTTGTACCAAGTTTGTTACTGTTTTGGCATGGACTTAGGAAGTTTGTACCAAGTTTGTTACTGTTTTGGCGTCGTCTTAGGAAGTTTGTACCAAGTTTGTTACTGTTTTGGCGTGGACTTAGGAAGTTTGTACCAAGTTTGCAAGTGTTTTTGGGTAGTTTTAAGAAGTTTCTACAAAGTTTGTATGTGACACTCTGTTGCAACTCTGTTGCAATTCGGGTAGTTGTAGGAAGTTTGTACCAAGTTTGTTACTGTTTTGGCGTGGACTAAGGAAGTTTGTACCAAGTTTGCAAGTGTTTTTGGGTAGTTTTAAGAAGTTTCTACAAAGTTTGTATTTGACACTCTGTTGCAACTCTGTTGGAATTCGGGTAGTTGTAGGAAGTTTGTACCAAGTTTGTTACTGTTTTGGCGTCGTCTTAGGAAGTTTGTACCAAGTTTGGTGCTGTTTTGGCGTGGACTTAGGAAGTTTGTACCAAGTTTGG
Organism: Anopheles atroparvus; assembly: GCA_914969975.1. Classification (NCBI taxonomy): domain Eukaryota; kingdom Metazoa; phylum Arthropoda; class Insecta; order Diptera; family Culicidae; genus Anopheles; species Anopheles atroparvus. The sequence continues at coordinate 236,525 of CAJZCY010000021.1, read as the reverse complement.
TGCTGTTTTGGCGTGGACTTAGGAAGTTTGTACCAAGTTTGGTGCTGTTTTGGCGTGGACTTAGGAAGTTTGTACCAAGTTTGCAAGTGTTTTTGGGTAGTTTTAAGAAGTTTCTTCAAAGTTTGTATTTGACACTCTGTTGCAACTCTGTTGGAATTCGGGTAGTTGTAGGAAGTTTGTACCAAGTTTGGTGCTGTTTTGGCGTGGACTTAGGAAGTTTGTTCCAAGTTTGTTACTGTTTTGGCGTGGACTTAGGAAGTTTGTACCAAGTTTGTTACTGTTTTGGCGTGGACTTAGGAAGTTTGTACCAAGTTTGCAAGTGTTTTTGGGTAGTTTTAAGAAGTTTCTACAAAGTTTGTATTTGACACTCTGTTGCAACTCTGTTGGAATTCGGGTAGTTGTAGGAAGTTTGTACCAAGTTTGTTACTGTTTTGGCGTGGACTTAGGAAGTTTGTACCAAGTTTGGTGCTGTTTTGGCGTGGACTTAGGAAGTTTGTACCAAGTTTGCAAGTGTTTTTGGGTAGTTTTAAGAAGTTTCTACAAAGTTTGTATTTGACACTCTGTTGCAACTCTGTTGGAATTCGGGTAGTTGTAGGAAGTTTGTACCAAGTTTGGTGCTGTTTTGGCGTGGATTTAGGAAGTTTGTACCAAGTTTGGTGCTGTTTTGGCGTGGACTTAGGAAGTTTGTTCCAAGTTTGTTACTGTTTTGGCGTGGACTTAGGAAGTTTGTACCAAGTTTGTTACTGTTTTGGCGTGGACTTAGGAAGTTTGTACCAAGTTTGCAAGTGTTTTTGGGTAGTTTTAAGAAGTTTCTACAAAGTTTGTATTTGACACTCTGTTGCAACTCTGTTGGAATTCGGGTAGTTGTAGGAAGTTTGTACCAAGTTTGTTACTGTTTTGGCGTGGACTTAGGAAGTTTGTACCAAGTTTGGTGCTGTTTTGGCGTGGACTTAGGAAGTTTGTACCAAGTTTGCAAGTGTTTTTGGGTAGTTTTAAGAAGTTTCTACAAAGTTTGTATTTGACACTCTGTTGCAACTCTGTTGGAATTCGGGTAGTTGTAGGAAGTTTGTACCAAGTTTGGTGCTGTTTTGGCGTGGATTTAGGAAGTTTGTTCCAAGTTTGTTACTGTTTTGGCGTGGACTTAGGAAGTTTGTACCAAGTTTGTTACTGTTTTGGCGTGGACTTAGGAAGTTTGTACCAAGTTTGTTACTGTTTTGGCGTGGACTTAGGAAGTTTGTACCAAGTTTGCAAGTGTTTTTGGGTAGTTTTAAGAAGTTTCTACAAAGTTTGTATTTGACACTCTGTTGCAACTCTGTTGGAATTCGGGTAGTTGTAGGAAGTTTGTACCAAGTTTGTTACTGTTTTGGCGTGGACTTAGGAAGTTTGTACCAAGTTTGTTACTGTTTTGGCGTGGACTTAGGAAGTTTGTACCAAGTTTGCAAGTGTTTTTGGGTAGTTTTAAGAAGTTTCTACAAAGTTTGAATTTGACACTCTGTTGCAACTCTGTTGGAATTCGGGTAGTTGTAGGAAGTTTGTACCAAGTTTGTTACTGTTTTGGCGTGGACTTAGGAAGTTTGTACCAAGTTTGGTGCTGTTTTGGCGTGGACTTAGGAAGTTTGTACCAAGTTTGCAAGTGTTTTTGGGTAGTTTTAAGAAGTTTCTACAAAGTTTGTATTTGACACTCTGTTGCAACTCTGTTGGAATTCGGGTAGTTGTAGGAAGTTTGTACCAAGTTTGTTACTGTTTTGGCGTGGACTTAGGAAGTTTGTACCAAGTTTGCAAGTGTTTTTGGGTAGTTTTAAGAAGTTTCTACAAAGTTTGTATTTGACACTCTGTTGCAACTCTGTTGGAATTCGGGTAGTTGTAGGAAGTTTGTACCAAGTTTGTTACTGTTTTGGCGTCGTCTTAGGAAGTTTGTACCAAGTTTGTTACTGTTTTGGCGTCGTCTTAGGAAGTTTGTACCAAGTTTGGTGCTGTTTTGGCGTGGACTTAGGAAGTTTGTACCAAGTTTGCAAGTGTTTTTGGGTAGTTTTAAGAAGTTTCTACAAAGTTTGTATTTGACACTCTGTTGCAACTCTGTTGGAATTCGGGTAGTTGTAGGAAGTTTGTACCAAGTTTGGTGCTGTTTTGGCGTGGATTTAGGAAGTTTGTTCCAAGTTTGTTACTGTTTTGGCGTGGACTTAGGAAGTTTGTACCAAGTTTGTTACTGTTTTGGCGTGGACTAAGGAACTTTGTACCAAGTTTGCAAGTGTTTTTGGGTAGTTTTAAGAAGTTTCTACAAAGTTTGTATTTGACACTCTGTTGCAACTCTGTTGGAATTCGGGTAGTTGTAGGAAGTTTGTACCAAGTTTGTTACTGTTTTGGCGTGGACTTAGGAAGTTTGTACCAAGTTTGGTGCTGTTTTGGCGTGGACTTAGGAAGTTTGTACCAAGTTTGTTACTGTTTTGGCGTGGATTTAGGAAGTTTGTTCCAAGTTTGTTACTGTTTTGGCGTGGACTTAGGAAGTTTGTACCAAGTTTGCAAGTGTTTTTGGGTAGTTTTAAGAAGTTTCTACAAAGTTTGTATTTGACACTCTGTTGCAACTCTGTTGGAATTCGGGTAGTTGTAGGAAGTTTGTACCAAGTTTGTTACTGTTTTGGCGTGGACTTAGGAAGTTTGTTCCAAGTTTGCAAGTGTTTTTGGGTAGTTTTAAGAAGTTTCTACAAAGTTTGTATTTGACACTCTGTTGCAACTCTGTTGGAATTCGGGTAGTTGTAGGAAGTTTGTACCAAGTTTGTTACTGTTTTGGCGTGGACTTAGGAAGTTTGTACCAAGTTTGGTGCTGTTTTGGCGTGGACTTAGGAAGTTTGTACCAAGTTTGTTACTGTTTTGGCGTGGACTTAGGAAGTTTGTACCAAGTTTGTTACTGTTTTGGCGTGGACTTAGGAAGTTTGTACCAAGTTTGCAAGTGTTTTTGGGTAGTTTTAAGAAGTTTCTACAAAGTTTGTATTTGACACTCTGTTGCAACTCTGTTGGAATTCGGGTAGTTGTAGGAAGTTTGTACCAAGTTTGTTACTGTTTTGGCGTGGATTTAGGAAGTTTGTACCAAGTTTGTTACTGTTTTGGCGTGGACTTAGGAAGTTTGTACCAAGGTTGGTGCTGTTTTGGCGTGGACTTAGGAAGTTTGTACCAAGTTTGCAAGTGTTTTTGGGTAGTTTTAAGAAGTTTCTACAAAGTTTGTATTTGACACTCTGTTGCAACTCTGTTGGAATTCGGGTAGTTGTAGGAAGTTTGTACCAAGTTTGTTACTGTTTTGGCGTGGACTTAGGAAGTTTGTACCAAGTTTGGTGCTGTTTTGGCGTGGACTTAGGAAGTTTGTACCAAGTTTGCAAGTGTTTTTGGGTAGTTTTAAGAAGTTTCTACAAAGTTTGTATTTGACACTCTGTTGCAACTCTGTTGGAATTCGGGTAGTTGTAGGAAGTTTGTACCAAGTTTGTTACTGTTTTGGCGTGGATTTAGGAAGTTTGTACCAAGTTTGTTACTGTTTTGGCGTGGACTTAGGAAGTTTGTACCAAGTTTGCAAGTGTTTTTGGGTAGTTTTAAGAAGTTTCTACAAAGTTTGTATTTGACACTCTGTTGCAACTCTGTTGGAATTCGGGTAGTTGTAGGAAGTTTGTACCAAGTTTGTTACTGTTTTGGCGTGGACTTAGGAAGTTTGTACCAAGTTTGCAAGTGTTTTTGGGTAGTTTCAAGAAGTTTCTACAAAGTTTGTATTTGACACTCTGTTGCAACTCTGTTGGAATTCGGGTAGTTGTAGGAAGTTTGTACCAAGTTTGTTACTGTTTTGGCGTGGACTTAGGAAGTTTGTACCAAGTTTGGTGCTGTTTTGGCGTGGACTTAGGAAGTTTGTACCAAGTTTGCAAGTGTTTTTGGGTAGTTTTAAGAAGTTACTACAAAGTTTGTATTTGACACTCTGTTGCAACTCTGTTGGAATTCGGGTAGTTGTAGGAAGTTTGTACCAAGTTTGTTACTGTTTTGGCGTGGACTTAGGAAGTTTGTACCAAGTTTGGTGCTGTTTTGGCGTGGACTTAGGAAGTTTGTACCAAGTTTGCAAGTGTTTTTGGGTAGTTTTAAGAAGTTTCTACAAAGTTTGTATTTGACACTCTGTTGCAACTCTGTTGGAATTCGGGTAGTTGTAGGAAGTTTGTACCAAGTTTGTTACTGTTTTGGCGTGGATTTAGGAAGTTTGTACCAAGTTTGTTACTGTTTTGGCGTGGACTTAGGAAGTTTGTACCAAGTTTGGTGCTGTTTTGGCGTGGACTTAGGAAGTTTGTACCAAGTTTGCAAGTGTTTTTGGGTAGTTTTAAGAAGTTTCTACAAAGTTTGTATTTGACACTCTGTTGCAACTCTGTTGGAATTCGGGTAGTTGTAGGAAGTTTGTACCAAGTTTGTTACTGTTTTGGCGTGGACTTAGGAAGTTTGTACCAAGTTTGGTGCTGTTTTGGCGTGGACTTAGGAAGTTTGTACCAAGTTTGCAAGTGTTTTTGGGTAGTTTTAAGAAGTTACTACAAAGTTTGTATTTGACACTCTGTTGCAACTCTGTTGGAATTCGGGTAGTTGTAGGAAGTTTGTACCAAGTTTGTTACTGTTTTGGCGTGGACTTAGGAAGTTTGTACCAAGTTTGGTGCTGTTTTGGCGTGGACTTAGGAAGTTTGTACCAAGTTTGTTACTGTTTTGGCGTGGACTTAGGAAGTTTGTACCAAGTTTGTTACTGTTTTGGCGTGGACTTAGGAAGTTTGTACCAAGTTTACAAGTGTTTTTGGGTAGTTTTAAGAAGTTTCTACAAAGTTTGTATTTGACACTCTGTTGCAACTCTGTTGGAATTCGGGTAGTTGTAGGAAGTTTGTACCAAGTTTGTTACTGTTTTGGCGTGGTCTTAGGAAGTTTGTACCAAGTTTGGTGCTGTTTTGGCGTGGACTTAGGAAGTTTGTACCAAGTTTGCAAGTGTTTTTGGGTAGTTTTAAGAAGTTTCTACAAAGTTTGTATTTGACACTCTGTTGCAACTCTGTTGGAATTCGGGTAGTTGTAGGAAGTTTGTACCAAGTTTGTTACTGTTTTGGCGTGGTCTTAGGAAGTTTGTACCAAGTTTTTTACTGTTTTTGGGTAGTTTCAAGAAGTTTCTACAAAGTTTGTATTTGACACTCTGTTGCAACTCTGTTGGAATTCGGGTAGTTGTAGGAAGTTTGTACCAAGTTTGGTGCTGTTTTGGCGTAGACTTAGGAAGTTTGTACCAAGTTTGCAAGTGTTTTTGGGTAGTTTTAAGAAGTTTCTACAAAGTTTGTATTTGACACTCTGTTGCAACTCTGTTGGAATTCGGGTAGTTGTAGGAAGTTTGTACCAAGTTTGTTACTGTTTTGGCGTGGACTTAGGAAGTTTGTACCAAGTTTGGTGCTGTTTTGGCGTGGACTTAGGAAGTTTGTACCAAGTTTGCAAGTGTTTTTGGGTAGTTTTAAGAAGTTTCTACAAAGTTTGTATTTGACACTCTGTTGCAACTCTGTTGGAATTCGGGTAGTTGTAGGAAGTTTGTACCAAGTTTGTTACTGTTTTGGCGTGGTCTTAGGAAGTTTGTACCAAGTTTGGTGCTGTTTTGGCGTGGACTTAGGAAGTTTGTACCAAGTTTGCAAGTGTTTTTGGGTAGTTTTAAGAAGTTTCTACAAAGTTTGTATTTGACACTCTGTTGCAACTCTGTTGGAATTCGGGTAGTTGTAGGAATTTTGTACCAAGTTTGTTACTGTTTTGGCGTGGACTTAGGAAGTTTGTACCAAGTTTGGTGCTGTTTTGGCGTGGACTTAGGAAGTTTGTACCAAGTTTGCAAGTGTTTTTGGGTAGTTTTAAGAAGTTTCTACAAAGTTTGTATTTGACACTCTGTTGCAACTCTGTTGGAATTCGGGTAGATGTAGGAATTTTGTACCAAGTTTGTTACTGTTTTGGCGTGGACTTAGGAAGTTTGTACCAAGTTTGGTGCTGTTTTGGCGTGGACTTAGGAAGTTTGTACCAAGTTTGCAAGTGTTTTTGGGTAGTTTTAAGAAGTTTCTACAAAGTTTGTATTTGACACTCTGTTGCAACTCTGTTGGAATTCGGGTAGTTGTAGGAAGTTTGTACCAAGTTTGTTACTGTTTTGGCGTGGTCTTAGGAAGTTTGTACCAAGTTTGGTGCTGTTTTGGCGTGGACTTAGGAAGTTTGTACCAAGTTTGCAAGTGTTTTTGGGTAGTTTTAAGAAGTTTCTACAAAGTTTGTATTTGACACTCTGTTGCAACTCTGTTGGAATTCGGGTAGTTGTAGGAAGTTTGTACCAAGTTTGTTACTGTTTTGGCGTGGACTTAGGAGGTTTGTACCAAGTTTGCAAGTGTTTTTGGGTAGTTTTAAGAAGTTTCTACAAAGTTTGTATTTGACACTCTGTTGCAACTCTGTTGGAATTCGGGTAGTTGTAGGAAGTTTGTACCAAGTTTGTTACTGTTTTGGCGTGGACTTAGGAAGTTTGTACCAAGTTTGGTGCTGTTTTGGCGTGGACTTAGGAAGTTTGTACCAAGTTTGCAAGTGTTTTTGGGTAGTTTTAAGAAGTTTCTACAAAGTTTGTATTTGACACTCTGTTGCAACTCTGTTGGAATTCGGGTAGTTGTAGGAAGTTTGTACCAAGTTTGTTACTGTTTTGGCGTGGACTTAGGAAGTTTGTACCAAGTTTGGTGCTGTTTTGGCGTGGACTTAGGAAGTTTGTACCAAGTTTGCAAGTGTTTTTGGGTAGTTTTAAGAAGTTTCTACAAAGTTTGTGTTTGACACTCTGTTGCAACTCTGTTGGAATTCGGGTAGTTGTAGGAAGTTTGTACCAAGTTTGTTACTGTTTTGGCGTGGACTTAGGAAGTTTGTACCAAGTTTGTTACTGTTTTGGCGTGGTCTTAGGAAGTTTGTACCAAGTTTGGTGCTGTTTTGGCGTGGACTTAGGAAGTTTGTACCAAGTTTGCAAGTGTTTTTGGGTAGTTTTAAGAAGTTTCTACAAAGTTTGTATTTGACACTCTGTTGCAACTCTGTTGGAATTCGGGTAGTTGTAGGAAGTTTGTACCAAGTTTGTTACTGTTTTGGCGTGGACTTAGGAAGTTTGTACCAAGTTTGGTGCTGTTTTGGCGTGGACTTAGGAAGTTTGTACCAAGTTTGCAAGTGTTTTTGGGTAGTTTTAAGAAGTTTCTACAAAGTTTGTATTTGACACTCTGTTGCAACTCTGTTGGAATTCGGGTAGTTGTAGGAAGTTTGTACCAAGTTTGTTACTGTTTTGGCGTGGTCTTAGGAAGTTTGTACCAAGTTTGTTACTGTTTTGGCGTGGACTTAGGAAGTTTGTACCAAGTTTGCAAGTGTTTTTGGGTAGTTTTAAGAAGTTTCTACGTTCTTAGAAGTTTGCAAGTGTTTTGGCATGGTCTTATTAAATTTGTACCAAGTTTGCAAGTGTTTTGGCATGGTCGTATTACATTTGTACCAAGGTTGCAAGTGTTTTGGCATGGCCTTAGGAAGTTTGTACCAAGGTTGCAAGTGTTTTGGCATGGTCTTATTAAATTTGTACCTAGTTTGCAAGTGTTTGACATGGTCTTATTAAATTTGTACCAAGTTTGCAAGTGTTTTGGCATGGTCTTATTAAATTTGTACCAAGTTTGCAAGTGTTTTGGCATGGTCTTAGGAAGTTTGTTCGAAGTTTGCAAGTGTTTTGGCATGGTCTTATTAAATTTGTACCAAGTTTGCAAGTGTTTGGCAAGGTCTTATTAAATTTGTTCCAAGTTTGCAAGTGTTTTGGCATGGTCTTTTTATATTTGTACCAAGTTTGCAAGTGTTTGGCATGGTCTTTTGAAATTTGTACCAAGTTTGCAAGTGTTTTGGCATGGTTTTATTAAATTTGTACCAAGTTTGCAATTGTTTTGCCATGGTCTTAGGAAGTTTGTTCCAAGTTTGCAAGTGTTTTGGCATGGTCTTAGGAAGTTTGTACCAATGTTGCAAGTGTTTTTGCATGGTCTTATTAAATTTGTACCAAGTTTGCAAGTGTTTTGGCATGGTCTTATTATATTTGTACCAAGTTTGCAAGTGTTTTGGCATGGTCTTAGGAAGTTTGTACCAAGTTTGCAAGTGTTTTGGCATGGTCTTATTGAATTTGTACCAAGTTTGCAAGTGTTTGGCATGGTCTTATTAACTTTTATCAGGTTTGCAAGTGTTTTGGCATGGTCTTATTAAATTTGTACCAAGTTTGCAAGTGTTTTGGCATGGTCTTAGGAAGTTTGTTCCAAGTTTGCAAGTGTTTTGGCATGGTCTCATTAAATTTGTACCAAGTTTGCAAGTGTTTTGGCATGGTCTTATTAAATTTGTACCAAGTTTGCAAGTGTTTTGCCACGGTCTTATTAAATTTGTACCAAGTTTGCAAGTGTTTTGGCTTGGTCTTAGGAAGTTTGTTCCAAGTTTGCAAGTGTTTGGCATGGTTTAATTAAATTTGTACCAAGTTTGCAAGTGTTTTGGCTTGGTCTTAGGAAGTTTGTTCCAAGTTTGCAAGTGTTTGGCATGGTCTTATTAAATTTGTACCAAGTTTGCAAGTGTTTTGGCATGGTCTATTAAACTTGTACCAAGTTTGCAAGTGTTTTGGAATGGTCTTATTAAATTTGTACCAAGTTTGCAAGTGTTTTGGCATGGTCTTATTAAATTTGTACCAAGGTTGCAAGTGTTTTGGCATGGTCTTATTAAATTTGTGCCAAGTTTGCAAGTGTTTTGGCATGGTCTTAGGAAGTTTGTTCGAAGTTTGCAAGTGTTTGGCATGGTCTTTTTAAATTTGTACCAAGTTTGCAAGTGTTTTGGCATGGTCTTAGGATGTTTGTTCCAAGTTTGCAAGTGTTTGGCATGGTCGTATTAAATTTGTACCAAGTTTGCAAGTGTTTTGGCATGGTCTTAGGAAGTTTGTTCCAAGTTTGCAAGTGTTTTGGCATGGTCTTATTACATTTGTACCAAGTTTGCAAGTGTTTTGGCATGGTCTTATTAAATTTGTACCAAGTTTGCAAGTGTTTTGGCATAGTCTTATTAAATTTGTACCAAGTTTGCAAGTGTTTTGGCATGGTCTTAGGAAGCTTGTTCCAAGTTTGCAAGTGTTTGGCATGGTCGTATTAAATTTGTTCCAAGTTTGCAACTGTTTGGCATGGTCTTATTAAATTTGTACCAAGTTTGCAAGTGTTTTGGCATGGTCTTATTAAATTTGTACCAAGTTTGCAAGTGTTTGGCATGGTCGTATTATATTTGTACCAAGTTTGCAAGTGTTTTGGCATGGTCTTAATAAATTTGTACCAAGTTTGCAAGTGTTTTGGCATGGTCTTAGGAAGTTTGTTCCAAGTTGGCAAGTGTTTTGGCATGGTCTTAGGAAGTTTGTTCCAAGTTTGCAAGTGTTTTGGCATGGTCTTATTAAATTTGTGCCAAGTTTGCAAGTGTTTTGGCATGGTCTTAGGAAGTTTGTTCCAAGTTTGCAAGTGTTTGGCATGGTCTTATTAAATTTGTACCAAGTTTGCAAGTGTTTTGGCATGGTCTTAGGAAGTTTGTTCCAAGTTTGCAAGTGTTTTGGCATGGTCTTATTAAATTTGTACAAAGGTTGCAAGTGTTTTGGCATGGTCTTAGGAAGTTTGTTCCAAGTTTGCAAATGTTTGGCATGGTCTTATTAAATTTGTACCAAGTTTGCAAGTGTTTTGGCATGGTCTTAGGAAGTTTGTTCCAAGTTTGCAAGTGTTTTGGCATGGTCTTAGGAAGTTTGTTCCAAGTTTGCAAGTGTTTTGGCATGGACTTATTAAATTTGTACCAAGGTTGCAAGTGTTTTGGCATGGTCTTAGGAAGTTTGTTCCAACTTTGCAAGTGTTTGGCATGGTCTTATTAAATTTGTACCAAGTTTGCAAGTGTTTGGCATGGTCGTATTAAATTTGTACCAAGTTTGCAAGTGTTTTGGCACGGTCTTATTAAATTTGTACCAAGTTTGCAAGTGTTTTGGCATGGTCTTATTAAATTTGTACCAAGTTTGCAAGTGTTTTGGCATGGTCTTAGGAAGTTTGTCCCAAGTTTGCAAGTGTTTGGCATGGTCGTATTAAATTTATACCAAGGTTGCAAGTGTTTTGGCATGGTCTTAGGAAGTTTGTTCCAAGTTTGCAAGTGTTTGGCATGGTCTTATTAAATTTGTTCCAAGTTTGCAAGTGTTTTGGCATAGTCTTAGGAAGTTTGTTCCAAGTTTGCAAGTGTTTGGCATGGTCTTATTAAATTTGTACCAAGTTTGCAAGTGTTTGGCATGGTCGTATTAAATTTGTACCAAGTTTGCAAGTGTTTTGGCATGGTCTTATTAAATTTGTACCAAGTTTGCAAGTGTTTTGGCATGGTCTTAGGAAGTTTGTTCCAAGTTTGCAAGTGTTTGGGATGGTTGTATTAAATTTGTACCAAGGATGCAGTGTTTTGGCATGGTCTTAGGAAGTTAGTTCCAAGTTTGCAAGTGTTTGGCAAGGTCTTATTAAATTTGTACCAAGTTTGCAAGTTTTTTGGCATGGTCTTGGAAGTTTGTTCCAAGTTTGCAAGTGTTTGGCATGGTCTTATTAAATTTGTACCAAGTTTGCAAGTGTTTTGGCATGGTCTTATTAAATTTGTACCAAGGTTGCAAGTGTTTTGGCATGGTCTTAGGAAGTTTGTTCCAAGTTTGCAAGTGTTTTGGCATGGTCGTATTAAATTTGTACCAAGTTTGCAAGTGTTTTGGCATGGTCTTAAGAAGTTTGTTCCAAGTTTTCAAGTGATTGGCATGGTCTTATTAAAATTGTACCAAGTTTGCAAGTGTTTTGGCATGGTCTTAGGAAGTTTGTTCCAAGTTTGCAAGTGTTTTGGCATGGTCTTAGGAAGTTTGTTCCAAGTTTGCAAGTGTTTGGCGTGGTCTTATTAAATTTGTACCAAGTTTGCAAGTGTTTTGGCATGGTCTTATCAAATTTGTACCAAGTTTGCAAGTGTTTTGGCATGGTCTTATTAAATTTGTACCAAGTTTGCAAGTGTTTTGGCATGGTTTTATTAAATTTGTACCAAGTTTGCAAGTGTTTTAGCATGGTCTTATTAAATTTGTTCCAAGTTTGCAAGTGTTTTGGCATGGTCTTAGGAAGCTTGTTCCAAGTTTGCAAGTGTTTGGCATGGTCGTATTAAATTTGTTCCAAGTTTGCAACTGTTTGGCATGGTCTTATTAAATTTGTACCAAGTTTGCAAGTGTTTTGGCATGGTCTTATTAAATTTGTACCAAGTTTGCAAGTGTTTGGCATGGTCGTATTATATTTGTACCAAGTTTGCAAGTGTTTTGGCATGGTCTTATTAAATTTGTACCAAGTTTGCAAGTGTTTTGGCATGGTCTTAGGTAGTTTGTTCCAAGTTGGCAAGTGTTTTGGCATGGTCTTAGGAAGTTTGTTCCTAGTTTGCAAGTGTTTTAGCATGGTCTTATTAAATTTGTTCCAAGTTTGCAAGTGTTTTGGCATGGTCTTAGGAAGCTTGTTCCAAGTTTGCAAGTGTTTGGCATGGTCGTATTAAATTTGTTCCAAGTTTGCAACTGTTTGGCATGGTCTTATTAAATTTGTACCAAGTTTGCAAGTGTTTTGGCATGGTCTTATTAAATTTGTACCAAGTTTGCAAGTGTTTGGCATGGTCGTATTATATTTGTACCAAGTTTGCAAGTGTTTTGGCATGGTCTTATTAAATTTGTACCAAGTTTGCAAGTGTTTTGGCATAGTCTTATTAAATTTGTACCAAGTTTGCAAGTGTTTTGGCATGGTCTTAGGAAGCTTGTTCCAAGTTTGCAAGTGTTTGGCATTGTCGTATTAAATTTGTTCCAAGTTTGCAACTGTTTGGCATGGTCTTATTAAATTTGTACCAAGTTTGCAAGTGTTTTGGCAAGGTCTTATTAAATTTGTACCAAGTTTGCAAGTGTTTTGGCATGGTCTTATTAAATTTGTACCAAGTTTGCAAGTGTTTGGCATGGTCGTATTATATTTGTAACAAGTTTGCAAGTGTTTTGGCATGGTCTTATTAAATTTGTACCAAGTTTGCAAGTGTTTTGGCATGGTCTTATTACATTTGTACCAAGTTTGCAAGTGTTTTGGCATGGTCTTATTAAATTTGTACCAAGTTTGCAAGTGTTTTGGCATGGTCTTATTAAATTTGTACCAAGTTTGCAAGTGTTTGGCATGGTCGTATTATATTTGTACCAAGTTTGCAAGTGTTTTGGCATGGTCTTATTAAATTTGTACCAAGTTTGCAAGTGTTTTGGCATGGTCTTATTAAATTTGTACCAAGTTTGCAAGTGTTTTGGCATGGTCTTAGGAAGTTTGTTCCAAGTTTGCAAGTGTTTTGGCATGGTCTTATTACATTTGTACCAAGTTTGCAAGTGTTTTGGCATGGTCTTATTAAATTTGTACCAAGTTTGCAAGTGTTTTGGCATAGTCTTATTAAATTTGTACCAAGTTTGCAAGTGTTTTGGCATGGTCTTAGGAAGCTTGTTCCAAGTTTGCAAGTGTTAGGCATGGTCGTATTAAATATGTTCCAAGTTTGCAACTGTTTGGCATGGTCTTATTAAATTTGTACCAAGTTTGCAAGTGTTTTGGCATGGTCTTATTAAATTTGTACCAAGTTTGCAAGTGTTTGGCATGGTCGTATTATATTTGTACCAAGTTTGCAAGTGTTTTGGCATGGTCTTATTAAATTTGTACCAAGTTTGCAAGTGTTTTGGCATGGTCTTAGGAAGTTTGTTCCAAGTTGGCAAGTGTTTTGGCATGGTCTTAGGAAGTTTGTTCCAAGTTTGCAAGTGTTTTGGCATGGTCTTATTAAATTTGTGCCAAGTTTGCAAGTGTTTTGGCATGGTCTTAGGAAGTTTGTTCCAAGTTTGCAAGTGTTTGGCATGGTCTTATTAAATTTGTACCAAGTTTGCAAGTGTTTTGGCATGGTCTTAGGAAGTTTGTTCCAAGTTTGCAAGTGTTTTGGCATGGTCTTATTAAATTTGTACAAAGGTTGCAAGTGTTTTGGCATGGTCTTAGGAAGTTTGTTCCAAGTTTGCAAATGTTTGGCAAGGTCTTATTAAATTTGTACCAAGTTTGCAAGTGTTTTGGCATGGTCTTAGGAAGTTTGTTCCAAGTTTGCAAGTGTTTTGGCATGGTCTTAGGAAGTTTGTTCCAAGTTTGCAAGTGTTTTGGCATGGACTTATTAAATTTGTACCAAGGTTGCAAGTGTTTTGGCATGGTCTTAGGAAGTTTGTTCCAAGTTTGCAAGTGTTTGGCATGGTCTTATTAAATTTGTACCAAGTTTGCAAGTGTTTGGCATGGTCGTATTAAATTTGTACCAAGTTTGCAAGTGTTTTGGCATGGTCTTATTAAATTTGTACCAAGTTTGCAAGTGTTTTGGCATGGTCTTATTAAATTTGTACCAAGTTTGCAAGTGTTTTGGCATGGTCTTAGGAAGTTTGTCCCAAGTTTGCAAGTGTTTGGCATGGTCGTATTAAATTTATACCAAGGTTGCAAGTGTTTTGGCATGGTCTTAGGAAGTTTGTTCCAAGTTTGCAAGTGTTTGGCATGGTCTTATTAAATTTGTTCCAAGTTTGCAAGTGTTTTGGCATAGTCTTAGGAAGTTTGTTCCAAGTTTGCAAGTGTTTGGCATGGTCTTATTAAATTTGTACCAAGTTTGCAAGTGTTTGGCATGGTCGTATTAAATTTGTACCAAGTTTGCAAGTGTTTTGGCATGGTCTTATTAAATTTGTACCAAGTTTGCAAGTGTTTTGGCATGGTCTTAGGAAGTTTGTTCCAAGTTTGCAAGTGTTTGGGATGGTTGTATTAAATTTGTACCAAGGATGCAGTGTTTTGGCATGGTCTTAGGAAGTTAGTTCCAAGTTTGCAAGTGTTTGGCAAGGTCTTATCAAATTTGTACCAAGTTTGCAAGGTTTTTGGCATGGTCTTGGAAGTTTGTTCCAAGTTTGCAAGTGTTTGGCATGGTCTTATTAAATTTGTACCAAGTTTGCAAGTGTTTTGGCATGGTCTTATTAAATTTGTACCAAGGTTGCAAGTGTTTTGGCATGGTCTTAGGAAGTTTGTTCCAAGTTTGCAAGTGTTTTGGCATGGTCGTATTAAATTTGTACCAAGTTTGCAAGTGTTTTGGCATGGTCTTAAGAAGTTTGTTCCAAGTTTTCAAGTGATTGGCATGGTCTTATTAAAATTGTACCAAGTTTGCAGGTATTTTGGCATGGTCTTAGGAAGTTTGTTCCAAGTTTGCAAGTGTTTTGGCATGGTCTTAGGAAGTTTGTTCCAAGTTTGCAAGTGTTTGGCGTGGTCTTATTAAATTTGTACCAAGTTTGCAAGTGTTTTGGCATGGTCTTATCAAATTTGTACCAAGTTTGCAAGTGTTTTGGCATGGTCTTATTTAATTTGTACCAAGTTTGCAAGTGTTTTGGCATGGTTTTATTAAATTTGTACCAAGTTTGCAAGTGTTTTGGCATGTTGTTATTGAATTTGTACCAAGTTTGCAAGTGTTTCCGCATGGTTTTATTAAATTTGTACCAAGTTTGCAAGTGTTTTGGCATGGTGTTATAAAATTTGTACCAAGTTTGCAAGTGTTTTGGCATGGTCTTATTAAATTTGTCCCAAGTTTGCAAGTGTTTTGGCATGGTCTTAAAAAGTTTGTTCCAAGTTTGCAAATGTTTGGCATGGTGTTATTAAATTTGTACCAAGTTTGCAAGTGTTTTGGCATGGTCTTATTAAATTTGTGCCAAGTTTGCAAGTGTTTTGGCATGGTCTTAGGAAGTTTGTTCGAAGTTTGCAAGTGTTTGGCATGGTCTTTTTAAATTTGTACCAAGTTTGCAAGTGTTTTGGCATGGTCTTAGGATGTTTGTTCCAAGTTTGCAAGTGTTTGGCATGGCCGTATTAAATTTGTACCAAGTTTGCAAGTGTTTTGACATGGTCTTATTAAATTTGTGCCAAGTTTGCAAGTGTTTTGGAATGGTCTTAGGAAGTTTGTTCCAAGTTTGCAAGTGTTTGGCATGGTCTTATTAAATTTGTACCAAGTTTGCAAGTGTTTTTTCATGGTCTTAGGAAGTTTGTTCCAAGTTTGCTAGTGTTTGGCATGGTCTTATTAAATTTGTACCAAGTTTGCAAGTGTTTGGCATGGTCGTATTAAATTTGTAGCAAGTTTGCAAGTGTTTTGGCATGGTCTTATTAAATTTGTACCAAGGTTGCAAGTGTTTTGGCATGGTCGTATTAAATTTGTACCAAGGTTGCAAGTGTTTTGGCATGGTCTTAGGAAGTTTGTGCCAAGTTTGCAAGTGTTTTGGCATGGTCTTAGGAAGTTTGTTCCAAGTTTGCAAGTGTTTGGCATGGTCTTATTAAATTTGTACCAAGTTTGCAGGTGTTTTGGCATGGTTTTATTAAATTTGTACCAAGTTTGCAAGTGTTTTGGCATGGTCTTAGGAAGTTTGTTCCAAGTTTGCAAGTGTTTTGGCATGGTCTTAGGAAGTTTGTTCCAAGTTTGCAAGTGTTTGGCATGGTCTTATTAAATTTGTACCAAGTTTGCAAGTGTTTTGGCATGGTCTTATTAAATTTGTACCAAGGTTGCAAGTGTTTTGGCATGCTCTTAGGAAGTTTGTTCCAAGTTTGCAAGTGTTTTGGCATGGTCGTATTAAATTTGTACAAAGTTTGCAAGTGTTTTTGCATGGTCTTAAGAAGTTTGTTCCAAGTTTTCAAGTGTTTGGCATGGTCTTATTAAATTTATACCAAGTTTGCAAGTGTTTTGGCATGGTCTTAGGAAGTTTGTTCCAAGTTTGCAAGTGTTTTGGCATGGTCTTATCAAATTTGTACCAAGTTTGCAAGTGTTTTGGCATGGTCTTATTAAATTTGTACCAAGTTTGCAAGTGTTTTGGCATGGTTTTATTTAATTTGTACCAAGTTTGCAAGTGTTTTGGCATGTTGTTATTGAATTTGTACCAAGTTTGCAAGTGTTTTGGCATGGTTTTATTAAATTTGTACCAAGTTTGCAAGTGTTTTGGCATGGTGTTATTAAATTTGTACCAAGTTTGCAAGTGTTTTGGCATGGTCTTATTAAATTTGTCCCAAGTTTGCAAGTGTTTTGGCATGGTCTTAAAAAGTTTGTTCCAAGTTTGCAAATGTTTGGCATGGTGTTATTTAATTTGTACCAAGTTTGCAAGTGTTTTGGCATGGTCTTATTAAATTTGTGCCAAGTTTGCAAGTGTTTTGGCATGGTCTTAGGAAGTTTGTTCGAAGTTTGCAAGTGTTTGGCATGGTCTTATTAAATTTGTACCAAGTTTGCAAGTGTTTTGGCATGGTCTTAGGATGTTTGTTCCAAATTTGCAAGTGTTTGGCATGGCCGTATTAAATTTGTACCAAGTTTGCAAGTGTTTTGACATGGTCTTATTAAATTTGTGCCAAGTTTGCAAGTGTTTTGGCATGGTCTTAGGAAGTTTGTTCCAAGTTTGCAAGTGTTTGGCATGGTCTTATTAAATTTGTACCAAGTTTGCAAGTGTTTTGGCATGGTCTAAGGAAGTTTGTTCCAAGTTTGCTAGTGTTTGGCATGGTCTTATTAAATTTGTACCAAGTTTGCAAGTGTTTGGCATGGTCGTATTAAATTTGTACCAAGTTTGCAAGTGTTTTGGCATGGTCTTATTAAATTTGTACCAAGGTTGCAAGTGTTTTGGCATGGTCTTATTAAATTTGTGCCAAGTTTGCAAGTGTTTTGGCATGGTCTTAGGAAGTTTGTTCGAAGTTTGCAAGTGTTTGGCATGGTCTTTTTAAATTTGTACCAAGTTTGCAAGTGTTTTGGCATGGTCTTAGGATGTTTGTTCCAAGTTTGCAAGTGTTTGGCATGGCCGTATTAAATTTGTACCAAGTTTGCAAGTGTTTTGGCATGGTCTTAGGAAGTTTGTTCCAAGTTTGCACGTGTTTTGGCATAGTCTTATTAAATTTGTACCAAGTTTGCAAGTGTTTTGGCATGGTCTTATTAAATTTGTACCAAGTTTGCAAGTGTTTTGGCATGGTCTTAGGAAGTTTGTTTCAAGTTTGCAAGTGTTTGGCATGGTCGTATTAAATTTGTACCAAGGTTGCAAGTGTTTTGGCATGGTCTTAGGAAGTTTGTTCCAAGTTTGCAAGTGTTTTGGCATGGTCTTATTAAATTTGTACCAAGTTTGCAAGTGTTTTGGCATAGTCTTATTAAATTTGTACCAAGTTTGCAAGTGTTTTGGCATGGTCTTAGGAAGCTTGTTCCAAGTTTGCAAGTGTTTGGCATGGTCGTATTAAATTTGTTCCAAGTTTGCAACTGTTTGGCATGGTCTTATTAAATTTGTACCAAGTTTGCAAGTGTTTTGGCATGGTCTTATTAAATTTGTACCAAGTTTGCAAGTGTTTGGCATGGTCGTATTATATTTGTACCAAGTTTGCAAGTGTTTTGGCATGGTCTTATTAAATTTGTACCAAGTTTGCAAGTGTTTTGGCATGGTCTTATTAAATTTGTACCAAGTTTGCAAGTGTTTTGGCATGGTCTTAGGAAGTTTGTTCCAAGTTTGCAAGTGTTTTGGCATGGTCTTATTACATTTGTACCAAGTTTGCAAGTGTTTTGGCATGGTCTTATTAAATTTGTACCAAGTTTGCAAGTGTTTTGGCATAGTCTTATTAAATTTGTACCAAGTTTGCAAGTGTTTTGGCATGGTCTTAGGAAGCTTGTTCCAAGTTTGCAAGTGTTTGGCATGGTCGTATTAAATTTGTTCCAAGTTTGCAACTGTTTGGCATGGTCTTATTAAATTTGTACCAAGTTTGCAAGTGTTTTGGCATGGTCTTATTAAATTTGTACCAAGTTTGCAAGTGTTTGGCATGGTCGTATTATATTTGTACCAAGTTTGCAAGTGTTTTGGCATGGTCTTATTAAATTTGTACCAAGTTTGCAAGTGTTTTGGCATGGTCTTAGGAAGTTTGTTCCAAGTTGGCAAGTGTTTTGGCATGGTCTTAGGAAGTTTGTTCCAAGTTTGCAAGTGTTTTGGCATGGTCTTATTAAATTTGTGCCAAGTTTGCAAGTGTTTTGGCATGGTCTTAGGAAGTTTGTTCCAAGTTTGCAAGTGTTTGGCATGGTCTTATTAAATTTGTACCAAGTTTGCAAGTGTTTTGGCATGGTCTTAGGAAGTTTGTTCCAAGTTTGCAAGTGTTTTGGCATGGTCTTATCAAATTTGTACCAAGTTTGCAAGTGTTTTGGCATGGTCTTATTAAATTTGTACCAAGTTTGCAAGTGTTTTGGCATGGTTTTATTAAATTTGTACCAAGTTTGCAAGTGTTTTGGCATGTTGTTATTGAATTTGTACCAAGTTTGCAAGTGTTTTGGCATGGTTTTATTAAATTTGTACCAAGTTTGCAAGTGTTTTGGCATGGTGTTATTAAATTTGTACCAAGTTTGCAAGTGTTTTGGCATGGTCTTATTAAATTTGTCCCAAGTTTGCAAGTGTTTTGGCATGGTCTTAAAAAGTTTGTTCCAAGTTTGCAAATGTTTGGCATGGTGTTATTTAATTTGTACCAAGTTTGCAAGTGTTTTGGCATGGTCTTATTAAATTTGTGCCAAGTTTGCAAGTGTTTTGGCATGGTCTTAGGAAGTTTGTTCGAAGTTTGCAAGTGTTTGGCATGGTCTTATTAAATTTGTACCAAGTTTGCAAGTGTTTTTGCATGGTCTTAGGATGTTTGTTCCAAATTTGCAAGTGTTTGGCATGGCCGTATTAAATTTGTACCAAGTTTGCAAGTGTTTTGACATGGTCTTATTAAATTTGTGCCAAGTTTGCAAGTGTTTTGGCATGGTCTTAGGAAGTTTGTTCCAAGTTTGCAAGTGTTTGGCATGGTCTTATTAAATTTGTACCAAGTTTGCAAGTGTTTTGGCATGGTCTTAGGAAGTTTGTTCCAAGTTTGCTAGTGTTTGGCATGGTCTTATTAAATTTGTACCAAGTTTGCAAGTGTTTGGCATGGTCGTATTAAATTTGTAGCAAGTTTGTAAGTGTTTTGGCATGGTCTTATTAAATTTGTACCAAGGTTGCAAGTGTTTTGGCATGTTCTTATTAAATTTGTGCCAAGTTTGCAAGTGTTTTGGCATGGTCTTAGGAAGTTTGTTCGAAGTTTGCAAGTGTTTGGCATGGTCTTTTTAAATTTGTACCAAGTTTGCAAGTGTTTTGGCATGGTCTTAGGATGTTTGTTCCAAGTTTGCAAGTTTTTGGCATGGCCGTATTAAATTTGTACCAAGTTTGCAAGTGTTTTGGCATGGTCTTAGGAAGTTTGTACCAAGTTTGCAAGTGTTTTGGCATGGTCTTATTAAATTTGTACCAAGTTTGCAAGTGTTTTGGCATGGTCTTATTAAATTTGTACCAAGTTTGCAAGTGTTTTGGCATGGTCTTAGGAAGTTTGTTCCAAGTTTGCAAGTGTTTTGGCATAGTCTTATTAAATTTGTACCAAGTTTGCAAGTGTTTTGGCATGGTCTTATTAAATTTGTATCAAGTTTGCAAGTGTTTTGGCATGGTCTTAGGAAGTTTGTTTCAAGTTTGCAAGTGTTTGGCATGGTCGTATTAAATTTGTACCAAGGTTGCAAGTGTTTTGGCATGGTCTTAGGAAGTTTGTTCCAAGTTTGCAAGTGTTTTGGCATGGTCTTAGGAAGTTTGTTCCAAGTTTGCAAGTGTTTGGCATGGTCTTATTAAATTTGTACCAAGTTTGCAAGTGTTTTGGCATGGTCTTAGGAAGTTTGTACCAAGTTTGCAAGTGTTTTGGCATGGTCTTATTAAATTTGTACCAAGTTTGCAAGTGTTTTGGCATGGTCTTATTAAATTTGTACCAAGGTTGCAAGTGTTTTGGCATGGTCTTAGGAAGTTTGTTCCAAGTTTGCAAGTGTTTTGGCATGGTCTTAGGAAGTTTGTTCCAAGTTTGCAAGTGTTTGGCATGGTCTTATTAAATTTGTACCAAGTTTGCAAGTGTTTTGGCATGATCTTAGGAAGTTTGTACCAAGTTTGCAAGTGTTTTGGCATGGTCTTATTAAATTTGTACCAAGTTTGCAAGTGTTTTGGCATGGTCTTATTAAATTTGTACCAAGTTTGCAAGTGTTTTGGCATGGTCTTATTAAATTTGTTCCAAGTTTGCAACTGTTTGGCATGGTCGTATTAAATTTGTACCTAGGTTGCAAGTGTTTTGGCATGGTCTTAGGAAGTTTGTTCCAAGTTTGCAAGTGTTTGGCATGGTCTTATTAAATTTGTACCAAGTTTGCAAGTGTTTTGGCATGGTTTTATTAAATTTGTACCAAGTTTGCAAGTGTTTTGGCATGGTCTTAGGAAGTTTGCTCCAAGTTTGCAAGTGTTTTGGCATGGTCTTAGGAAGTTTGTTCCAAGTTTGCAAGTGTTTTGGCATGGTCTTAGGAAGTTTGTTCCAAGTTTGCAAGTGTTTTGGCATGGTCTTATTAAATTTGTACCAAGGTTGCAAGTGTTTTGGCATGGTCTTAGGAAGTTTGTGCCAAGTTTGCAAGTGTTTTGGCACGGTCTTAGGAAGTTTGTTCCAAGTTTGCAAGTGTTTGGCATGGTCTTTTTAAATTTGTACCAAGTTTGCAAGTGTTTTGGCATGGTCTCATTAAATTTGTGCCAAGTTTGCAAGTGTTTGGCATGGTCTTAGGAAGTTTGTTCCAAGTTTGCAAGTGTTTTGGCATGGTCTTATGAAATTTGTACCAAGTTTGCAAGTGTTTTGGCATGGTCTAAGGAAGTTTGTTCCAAGTTTGCAAGTGTTTGGCATGGTCTTATTAAATTTGTACCAAGTTTGCAAGTGTTTGGCATGGTCGTATTAAATTTGTACCAATTTGCAAGTGTTTTGGCATGGTCTTATTAAATTTGTACCAAGTTTGCAAGTGTTTTGGCATGGTCTTATTAAATTTGTGCCAAGTTTGCAAGTGTTTTGGCATGGTCTTAGGAAGTTTGTTCCAAGTTTGCAAGTGTTTTGGCATGGTCTTATTAAATTTGTACCAAGTTTGCAAGTGTTTTGGCATGGTCTTAGGAAGTTTGTTCCAAGTTTGCAAGTGTTTGGCATGGTCTTAATAAATTTGTACCAAGTTTGCAAGTGTTTTGGCATGGTCTTATTAAGTTTGTTCCAAGTTTGCAAGTGTTTGGCATGGTCGTTTTTAATTTGTACCAAGTTTGCAAGTGTTTTGGCATGGTCTTAGGAAGTTTGTTCCAAGTTTGCAAGTGTTTGGCATGGTCTTATTAAATTTGTACCAAGTTTGCAAGTGTTTTGGCATGGTCTTAGGAAGTTTGTTCCAAGTTTGCAAGTGTTTGGCATGGTCGTATTAAATTGGTACCAAGGTTGCAAGTGTTTTGGCATGGTCTAAGGAAGTTTGTTCCAAGTTTGCAAGTGTTTTGGCATGGTCTTAGGAAGTTTGTTCCAAGTTTGCAAGTGTTTTGGCATGGTCTTATTAAATTTGTAACAATTTTACAAGTGTTTTGGCATGGTCTTAGGAAGTTTGTTCCAAGTTTGCAAGTGTTTTGGCATGGTCTTAGGAAGTTTGTTCCAAGTTTGCAAGTGTTTTGACATGGTCTTTTTAAATTTGTGCCAAGTTTGCAAGTGTTTTGGCATGGTCTTAGGAAGTTTGTTCCAAGTTTGCAAGTGTTTGGCATGGTCTTATTAAATTTGTACCAAGTTTGCAAGTGTTTTGGCATGGTCTTAGGAAGTTTGTTCCAAGTTTGCTAGTGTTTGGCATGGTCTTATTAAATTTGTACCAAGTTTGCAAGTGTTTGGCATGGTCGTATTAAATTTGTAGCAAGTTTGCAAGTGTTTTGGCATGGTCTTATTAAATTTGTTCCAAGTTTGCAACTGTTTGGCATGGTCGTATTAAATTTGTACCAATTTGCAAGTGTTTTGGCATGGTCTTATTAAATTTGTGCCAAGTTTGCAAGTGTTTTGGCATGGTCTTAGGAAGTTTGTTCCAAGTTTGCTAGTGTTTGGCATGGTCTTATTAAATTTGTACCAAGTTTGCAAGTGTTTGGCATGGTCGTATTAAATTGGTACCAAGGTTGCAAGTGTTTTGGCATGGTCTAAGGAAGTTTGTTCCAAGTTTGCAAGTGTTTTGGCATGGTCTTAGGAAGTTTGTTCCAAGTTTGCAAGTGTTTTGGCATGGTCTTATTAAATTTGTAACAATTTTACAAGTGTTTTGGCATGGTCTTAGGAAGTTTGTTCCAAGTTTGCAAGTGTTTTGGCATGGTCTTAGGAAGTTTGTTCCAAGTTTGCAAGTGTTTTGACATGGTCTTTTTAAATTTGTGCCAAGTTTGCAAGTGTTTTGGCATGGTCTTAGGAAGTTTGTTCCAAGTTTGCAAGTGTTTGGCATGGTCTTATTAAATTTGTACCAAGTTTGCAAGTGTTTTGGCATGGTCTTAGGAAGTTTGTTCCAAGTTTGCAAGTGTTTGGCATGGTCTTATTAAATTTGTACCAAGTTTGCAAGTGTTTTGGCATGGTCTTAGGAAGTTTGTTCCAAGTTTGCAAGTGTTTGGCATGGTCTTATGAAATTTGTACCAAGTTTGCAAGTGTTTTGGCATGGTCTAAGGAAGTTTGTTCCAAGTTTGCAAGTGTTTGGCATGGTCTTATTAAATTTGTACCAAGTTTGCAAGTGTTTGGCATGGTCGTATTAAATTTGTACCAATTTGCAAGTGTTTTGGCATGGTCTTATTAAATTTGTACCAAGTTTGCAAGTGTTTTGGCATGGTCTTATTAAATTTGTGCCAAGTTTGCAAGTGTTTTGGCATGGTCTTAGGAAGTTTGTTCCAAGTTTGCAAGTGTTTTGGCATGGTCTTATTAAATTTGTACCAAGTTTGCAAGTGTTTTGGCATGGTCTTAGGAAGTTTGTTCCAAGTTTGCAAGTGTTTGGCATGGTCTTAATAAATTTGTACCAAGTTTGCAAGTGTTTTGGCATGGTCTTATTAAGTTTGTTCCAAGTTTGCAAGTGTTTGGCATGGTCGTTTTTAATTTGTACCAAGTTTGCAAGTGTTTTGGCATGGTCTTAGGAAGTTTGTTCCAAGTTTGCAAGTGTTTGGCATGGTCTTATTAAATTTGTACCAAGTTTGCAAGTGTTTTGGCATGGTCTTAGGAAGTTTGTTCCAAGTTTGCAAGTGTTTGGCATGGTCGTATTAAATTGGTACCAAGGTTGCAAGTGTTTTGGCATGGTCTAAGGAAGTTTGTTCCAAGTTTGCAAGTGTTTTGGCATGGTCTTAGGAAGTTTGTTCCAAGTTTGCAAGTGTTTTGGCATGGTCTTATTAAATTTGTAACAATTTTACAAGTGTTTTGGCATGGTCTTAGGAAGTTTGTTCCAAGTTTGCAAGTGTTTTGGCATGGTCTTAGGAAGTTTGTTCCAAGTTTGCAAGTGTTTTGACATGGTCTTTTTAAATTTGTGCCAAGTTTGCAAGTGTTTTGGCATGGTCTTAGGAAGTTTGTTCCAAGTTTGCAAGTGTTTGGCATGGTCTTATTAAATTTGTACCAAGTTTGCAAGTGTTTTGGCATGGTCTTAGGAAGTTTGTTCCAAGTTTGCTAGTGTTTGGCATGGTCTTATTAAATTTGTACCAAGTTTGCAAGTGTTTGGCATGGTCGTATTAAATTTGTAGCAAGTTTGCAAGTGTTTTGGCATGGTCTTATTAAATTTGTACCAAGGTTGCAAGTGTTTTGGCATGGTCTTATTAAATTTGTGCCAAGTTTGCAAGTGTTTTGGCATGGTCTTAGGAAGTTTGTTCGAAGTTTGCAAGTGTTTGGCATGGTCTTTTTAAATTTGTACCAAGTTTGCAAGTGTTTTGGCATGGTCTTAGGATGTTTGTTCCAAGTTTGCAAGTGTTTGGCATGGCCGTATTAAATTTGTACCAAGTTTGCAAGTGTTTTGGCATGGTCTTATTAAATTTGTACCAAGTTTGCAAGTGTTTTGGCATGGTCTTAGGAAGTTTGTTTCAAGTTTGCAAGTGTTTGGCATGGTCGTATTAAATTTGTACCAAGGTTGCAAGTGTTTTGGCATGGTCTTAGGAAGTTTGTTCCAAGTTTGCAAGTGTTTTGGCATGGTCTTAGGAAGTTTGTTCGAAGTTTGCAAGTGTTTGGCATGGTCTTTTTAAATTTGTACCAAGTTTGCAAGTGTTTTGGCATGGTCTTAGGATGTTTGTTCCAAGTTTGCAAGTGTTTTGGCATAGTCTTATTAAATTTGTACCAAGTTTGCAAGTGTTTTGGCATGGTCTTATTAAATTTGTACCAAGTTTGCAAGTGTTTTGGCATGGTCTTAGGAAGTTTGTTTCAAGTTTGCAAGTGTTTGGCATGGTCGTATTAAATTTGTACCAAGGTTGCAAGTGTTTTGGCATGGTCTTATTAAATTTGTACCAAGTTTGCAAGTGTTTTGGCATGGTCTTAGGAAGTTTGTACCAAGTTTGCAAGTGTTTTGGCATGGTCTTATTAAATTTGTACCAAGTTTGCAAGTGTTTTGGCATGGTCTTATTAAATTTGTACCAAGGGCATGGCATATTAAATTTGTACCAAGGTTGCAAGTGTTTTGGCATGGTCTTAGGAAGTTTGTTCCAAGTTTGCAAGTGTTTTGGCATGGTCTTAGGATGTTTGTTCCAAATTTGCAAGTGTTTGGCATGGCCGTATTAAATTTGTACCAAGTTTGCAAGTGTTTTGACATGGTCTTATTAAATTTGTACCAAGTTTGCAAGTATTTTGGCATGGTCTTATTAAATTTGTACCAAGTTTGCAAGTGTTTTGGCTTGGTCTTAGGAAGTTTGTTCCAAGTTTGCTAGTGTTTGGCATGGTCTTATTAAATTTGTACCAAGTTTGCAAGTGTTTGGCATGGTCGTATTAAATTTGTAGCAAGTTTGCAAGTGTTTTGGCATGGTCTTATTAAATTTGTACCAAGGTTGCAAGTGTTTTGGCATGGTCGTATTAAATTTGTACCAAGGTTGCAAGTGTTTTGGCATGGTCTTAGGAAGTTTGTGCCAAGTTTGCAAGTGTTTTGGCATGGTCTTAGGAAGTTTGTTCCAAGTTTGCAAGTGTTTGGCATGGTCTTATTAAATTTGTACCAAGTTTGCAGGTGTTTTGGCATGGTTTTATTAAATTTGTACCAAGTTTGCAAGTGTTTTGGCATGGTCTTAGGAAGTTTGTTCCAAGTTTGCAAGTGTTTTGGCATGGTCTTAGGAAGTTTGTTCCAAGTTTGCAAGTGTTTGGCATGGTCTTATTAAATTTGTACCAAGTTTGCAAGTGTTTTGGCATGGTCTTATTAAATTTGTACCAAGGTTGCAAGTGTTTTGGCATGGTCTTAGGAAGTTTGTTCCAAGTTTGCAAGTGTTTTGGCATGGTCGTATTAAATTTGTACAAAGTTTGCAAGTGTTTTTGCATGGTCTTAAGAAGTTTGTTCCAAGTTTTCAAGTGTTTGGCATGGTCTTATTAAATTTATACCAAGTTTGCAAGTGTTTTGGCATGGTCTTAGGAAGTTTGTTCCAAGTTTGCAAGTGTTTTGGCATGGTCTTATCAAATTTGTACCAAGTTTGCAAGTGTTTTGGCATGGTCTTATTAAATTTGTACCAAGTTTGCAAGTGTTTTGGCATGGTTTTATTAAATTTGTACCAAGTTTGCAAGTGTTTTGGCATGTTGTTATTGAATTTGTACCAAGTTTGCAAGTGTTTTGGCATGGTTTTATTAAATTTGTACCAAGTTTGCAAGTGTTTTGGCATGGTGTTATTAAATTTGTACCAAGTTTGCAAGTGTTTTGGCATGGTCTTATTAAATTTGTCCCAAGTTTGCAAGTGTTTTGGCATGGTCTTAAAAAGTTTGTTCCAAGTTTGCAAATGTTTGGCATGGTGTTATTTAATTTGTACCAAGTTTGCAAGTGTTTTGGCATGGTCTTATTAAATTTGTGCAAAGTTTGCAAGTGTTTTGGCATGGTCTTAGGAAGTTTGTTCGAAGTTTGCAAGTGTTTGGCATGGTCTTATTAAATTTGTACCAAGTTTGCAAGTGTTTTGGCATGGTCTTAGGATGTTTGTTCCAAATTTGCAAGTGTTTGGCATGGCCGTATTAAATTTGTACCAAGTTTGCAAGTGTTTTGACATGGTCTTATTAAATTTGTGCCAAGTTTGCAAGTGTTTTGGCATGGTCTTAGGAAGTTTGTTCCAAGTTTGCAAGTGTTTGGCATGGTCTTATTAAATTTGTACCAAGTTTGCAAGTGTTTTGGCATGGTCTTAGGAAGTTTGTTCCAAGTTTGCTAGTGTTTGGCATGGTCTTATTAAATTTGTACCAAGTTTGCAAGTGTTTGGCATGGTCGTATTAAATTTGTAGCAAGTTTGCAAGTGTTTTGGCATGGTCTTATTAAATTTGTACCAAGGTTGCAAGTGTTTTGGCATGGTCTTATTAAATTTGTGCCAAGTTTGCAAGTGTTTTGGCATGGTCTTAGGAAGTTTGTTCGAAGTTTGCAAGTGTTTGGCATGGTCTTTTTAAATTTGTACCAAGTTTGCAAGTGTTTTGGCATGGTCTTAGGATGTTTGTTCCAAGTTTGCAAGTGTTTGGCATGGCCGTATTAAATTTGTACCAAGGTTGCAAGTGTTTTGGCATGGTCTTAGGAAGTTTGTTCCAAGTTTGCAAGTGTTTTGGCATAGTCTTATTAAATTTGTACCAAGTTTGCAAGTGTTTTGGCATGGTCTTATTAAATTTGTACCAAGTTTGCAAGTGTTTTGGCATGGTCTTAGGAAGTTTGTTTCAAGTTTGCAAGTGTTTGGCATGGTCGTATTAAATTTGTACCAAGGTTGCAAGTGTTTTGGCATGGTCTTAGGAAGTTTGTTCCAAGTTTGCAAGTGTTTTGGCATGGTCTTATTAAATTTGTACCAAGTTTGCAAGTGTTTTGGCATAGTCTTATTAAATTTGTACCAAGTTTGCAAGTGTTTTGGCATGGTCTTAGGAAGCTTGTTCCAAGTTTGCAAGTGTTTGGCATGGTCGTATTAAATTTGTTCCAAGTTTGCAACTGTTTGGCATGGTCTTATTAAATTTGTACCAAGTTTGCAAGTGTTTTGGCATGGTCTTATTAAATTTGTACCAAGTTTGCAAGTGTTTGGCATGGTCGTATTATATTTGTACCAAGTTTGCAAGTGTTTTGGCATGGTCTTATTAAATTTGTACCAAGTTTGCAAGTGTTTTGGCATGGTCTTATTAAATTTGTACCAAGTTTGCAAGTGTTTTGGCATGGTCTTAGGAAGTTTGTTCCAAGTTTGCAAGTGTTTTGGCATGGTCTTATTACATTTGTACCAAGTTTGCAAGTGTTTTGGCATGGTCTTATTAAATTTGTACCAAGTTTGCAAGTGTTTTGGCATAGTCTTATTAAATTTGTACCAAGTTTGCAAGTGTTTTGGCATGGTCTTAGGAAGCTTGTTCCAAGTTTGCAAGTGTTTGGTATGGTCGTATTAAATTTGTTCCAAGTTTGCAACTGTTTGGCATGGTCTTATTAAATTTGTACCAAGTTTGCAAGTGTTTTGGCATGGTCTTATTAAATTTGTACCAAGTTTGCAAGTGTTTGGCATGGTCGTATTATATTTGTACCAAGTTTGCAAGTGTTTTGGCATGGTCTTATTAAATTTGTACCAAGTTTGCAAGTGTTTTGGCATGGTCTTAGGAAGTTTGTTCCAAGTTGGCAAGTGTTTTGGCATGGTCTTAGGAAGTTTGTTCCAAGTTTGCAAGTGTTTTGGCATGGTCTTATTAAATTTGTGCCAAGTTTGCAAGTGTTTTGGCATGGTCTTAGGAAGTTTGTTCCAAGTTTGCAAGTGTTTGGCATGGTCTTATTAAATTTGTACCAAGTTTGCAAGTGTTTTGGCATGGTCTTAGGAAGTTTGTTCCAAGTTTGCAAGTGTTTTGGCATGGTCTTATCAAATTTGTACCAAGTTTGCAAGTGTTTTGGCATGGTCTTATTAAATTTGTACCAAGTTTGCAAGTGTTTTGGCATGGTTTTATTAAATTTGTACCAAGTTTGCAAGTGTTTTGGCATGTTGTTATTGAATTTGTACCAAGTTTGCAAGTGTTTTGGCATGGTTTTATTATATTTGTACCAAGTTTGCAAGTGTTTTGGCATGGTGTTATTAAATTTGTGCCAAGTTTGCAAGTGTTTTGGCATGGTCTTATTAAATTTGTCCCAAGTTTGCAAGTGTTTTGGCATGGTCTTAAAAAGTTTGTTCCAAGTTTGCAAATGTTTGGCATGGTGTTATTTAATTTGTACCAAGTTTGCAAGTGTTTTGGCATGGTCTTATTAAATTTGTGCCAAGTTTGCAAGTGTTTTGGCATGGTCTTAGGAAGTTTGTTCGAAGTTTGCAAGTGTTTGGCATGGTCTTATTAAATTTGTACCAAGTTTGCAAGTGTTTTGGCATGGTCTTAGGATGTTTGTTCCAAATTTGCAAGTGTTTGGCATGGCCGTATTAAATTTGTACCAAGTTTGCAAGTGTTTTGACATGGTCTTATTAAATTTGTGCCAAGTTTGCAAGTGTTTTGGCATGGTCTTAGGAAGTTTGTTCCAAGTTTGCAAGTGTTTGGCATGGTCTTATTAAATTTGTACCAAGTTTGCAAGTGTTTTGGCATGGTCTTAGGAAGTTTGTTCCAAGTTTGCTAGTGTTTGGCATGGTCTTATTAAATTTGTACCAAGTTTGCAAGTGTTTGGCATGGTCGTATTAAATTTGTAGCAAGTTTGCAAGTGTTTTGGCATGGTCTTATTAAATTTGTACCAAGGTTGCAAGTGTTTTGGCATGGTCTTATTAAATTTGTGCCAAGTTTGCAAGTGTTTTGGCATGGTCTTAGGAAGTTTGTTCGAAGTTTGCAAGTGTTTGGCATGGTCTTTTTAAATTTGTACCAAGTTTGCAAGTGTTTTGGCATGGTCTTAGGATGTTTGTTCCAAGTTTGCAAGTGTTTGGCATGGCCGTATTAAATTTGTACCAAGTTTGCAAGTGTTTTGGCATGGTCTTAGGAAGTTTGTTCCAAGTTTGCAAGTGTTTTGGCATAGTCTTATTAAATTTGTACCAAGTTTGCAAGTGTTTTGGCATGGTCTTATTAAATTTGTACCAAGTTTGCAAGTGTTTTGGCATGGTCTTAGGAAGTTTGTTTCAAGTTTGCAAGTGTTTGGCATGGTCGTATTAAATTTGTACCAAGGTTGCAAGTGTTTTGGCATGGTCTTAGGAAGTTTGTTCCAAGTTTGCAAGTGTTTTGGCATGGTCTTAGGAAGTTTGTTCCAAGTTTGCAAGTGTTTGGCATGGTCTTATTAAATTTGTACCAAGTTTGCAAGTGTTTTGGCATGGTCTTAGGAAGTTTGTACCAAGTTTGCAAGTGTTTTGGCATGGTCTTATTAAATTTGTACCAAGTTTGCAAGTGTTTTGGCATGGTCTTATTAAATTTGTACCAAGGTTGCAAGTGTTTTGGCATGGTCTTAGGAAGTTTGTTCCAAGTTTGCAAGTGTTTTGGCATGGTCTTAGGAAGTTTGTTCCAAGTTTGCAAGTGTTTGGCATGGTCTTATTAAATTTGTACCAAGTTTGCAAGTGTTTTGGCATGATCTTAGGAAGTTTGTACCAAGTTTGCAAGTGTTTTGGCATGGTCTTATTAAATTTGTACCAAGTTTGCAAGTGTTTTGGCATGGTCTTATTAAATTTGTACCAAGTTTGCAAGTGTTTTGGCATGGTCTTAGGAAGTTTGTTCCAAGTTTGCAAGTGTTTGGCATGGTCGTATTAAATTTGTACCTAGGTTGCAAGTGTTTTGGCATGGTCTTAGGAAGTTTGTTCCAAGTTTGCAAGTGTTTTGGCATGGTCTTAGGAAGTTTGTTCCAAGTTTGCAAGTGTTTGGCATGGTCTTATTAAATTTGTACCAAGTTTGCAAGTGTTTTGGCATGGTTTTATTAAATTTGTACCAAGTTTGCAAGTGTTTTGGCATGGTCTTAGGAAGTTTGCTCCAAGTTTGCAAGTGTTTTGGCATGGTCTTAGGAAGTTTGTTCCAAGTTTGCAAGTGTTTTGGCATGGTCTTAGGAAGTTTGTTCCAAGTTTGCAAGTGTTTTGGCATGGTCTTATTAAATTTGTACCAAGGTTGCAAGTGTTTTGGCATGGTCTTAGGAAGTTTGTGCCAAGTTTGCAAGTGTTTTGGCATGGTCTTAGGAAGTTTGTTCCAAGTTTGCAAGTGTTTGGCATGGTCTTTTTAAATTTGTACCAAGTTTGCAAGTGTTTTGGCATGGTCTCATTAAATTTGTGCCAAGTTTGCAAGTGTTTGGCATGGTCTTAGGAAGTTTGTTCCAAGTTTGCAAGTGTTTTGGCATGGTCTTATGAAATTTGTACCAAGTTTGCAAGTGTTTTGGCATGGTCTAAGGAAGTTTGTTCCAAGTTTGCAAGTGTTTGGCATGGTCTTATTAAATTTGTACCAAGTTTGCAAGTGTTTGGCATGGTCGTATTAAATTTGTACCAATTTGCAAGTGTTTTGGCATGGTCTTATTAAATTTGTACCAAGTTTGCAAGTGTTTTGGCATGGTCTTATTAAATTTGTGCCGAGTTTGCAAGTGTTTTGGCATGGTCTTAGGAAGTTTGTTCCAAGTTTGCAAGTGTTTTGGCATGGTCTTATTAAATTTGTACCAAGTTTGCAAGTGTTTTGGCATGGTCTTAGGAAGTTTGTTCCAAGTTTGCAAGTGTTTGGCATGGTCTTATTAAATTTGTACCAAGTTTGCAAGTGTTTTGGCATGGTCTTATTAAGTTTGTTCCAAGTTTGCAAGTGTTTGGCATGGTCGTTTTTAATTTGTACCAAGTTTGCAAGTGTTTTGGCATGGTCTTAGGAAGTTTGTTCCAAGTTTGCAAGTGTTTGGCATGGTCTTATTAAATTTGTACCAAGTTTGCAAGTGTTTTGGCATGGTCTTAGGAAGTTTGTTCCAAGTTTGCAAGTGTTTGGCATGGTCGTATTAAATTGGTACCAAGGTTGCAAGTGTTTTGGCATGGTCTAAGGAAGTTTGTTCCAAGTTTGCAAGTGTTTTGGCATGGTCTTAGGAAGTTTGTTCCAAGTTTGCAAGTGTTTTGGCATGGTCTTATTAAATTTGTACCAAGGTTGCAAGTGTTTTGGCATGATCTTAGGAAGTTTGTTCCAAGTTTGCAAGTGTTTGGCATGGTCTTATTAAATTTGTAACAATTTTACAAGTGTTTTGGCATGGTCTTAGGAAGTTTGTTCCAAGTTTGCAAGTGTTTTGGCATGGTCTTAGGAAGTTTGTTCCAAGTTTGCAAGTGTTTTGACATGGTCTTTTTAAATTTGTGCCAAGTTTGCAAGTGTTTTGGCATGGTCTTAGGAAGTTTGTTCCAAGTTTGCAAGTGTTTGGCATGGTCTTATTAAATTTGTACCAAGTTTGCAAGTGTTTTGGCATGGTCTTAGGAAGTTTGTTCCAAGTTTGCTAGTGTTTGGCATGGTCTTATTAAATTTGTACCAAGTTTGCAAGTGTTTTGGCATGGTCTTAGGATGTTTGTTCCAAATTTGCAAGTGTTTGGCATGGCCGTATTAAATTTGTACCAAGTTTGCAAGTGTTTTGACATGGTCTTATTAAATTTGTGCCAAGTTTGCAAGTGTTTTGGCATGGTCTTAGGAAGTTTGTTCCAAGTTTGCAAGTGTTTGGCATGGTCTTATTAAATTTGTACCAAGTTTGCAAGTGTTTTGACATGGTCTTATTAAATTTGTGCCAAGTTTGCAAGTGTTTTGGCATGGTCTTAGGAAGTTTGTTCCAAGTTTGCAAGTGTTTTGGCATGGTCTTATTAAATTTGTACCAAGGTTGCAAGTGTTTTGGCATGATCTTAGGAAGTTTGTTCCAAGTTTGCAAGTGTTTGGCATGGTCTTATTAAATTTGTAACAATTTTACAAGTGTTTTGGCATGGTCTTAGGAAGTTTGTTCCAAGTTTGCAAGTGTTTTGGCATGGTCTTAGGAAGTTTGTTCCAAGTTTGCAAGTGTTTTGACATGGTCTTTTTAAATTTGTGCCAAGTTTGCAAGTGTTTTGGCATGGTCTTAGGAAGTTTGTTCCAAGTTTGCAAGTGTTTGGCATGGTCTTATTAAATTTGTACCAAGTTTGCAAGTGTTTTGGCATGGTCTTAGGAAGTTTGTTCCAAGTTTGCTAGTGTTTGGCATGGTCTTATTAAATTTGTACCAAGTTTGCAAGTGTTTTGGCATGGTCTTAGGATGTTTGTTCCAAATTTGCAAGTGTTTGGCATGGCCGTATTAAATTTGTACCAAGTTTGCAAGTGTTTTGACATGGTCTTATTAAATTTGTGCCAAGTTTGCAAGTGTTTTGGCATGGTCTTAGGAAGTTTGTTCCAAGTTTGCAAGTGTTTGGCATGGTCTTATTAAATTTGTACCAAGTTTGCAAGTGTTTTGACATGGTCTTATTAAATTTGTGCCAAGTTTGCAAGTGTTTTGGCATGGTCTTAGGAAGTTTGTTCCAAGTTTGCAAGTGTTTTGGCATGGTCTTATTAAATTTGTACCAAGGTTGCAAGTGTTTTGGCATGATCTTAGGAAGTTTGTTCCAAGTTTGCAAGTGTTTGGCATGGTCTTATTAAATTTGTAACAATTTTACAAGTGTTTTGGCATGGTCTTAGGAAGTTTGTTCCAAGTTTGCAAGTGTTTTGGCATGGTCTTAGGAAGTTTGTTCCAAGTTTGCAAGTGTTTTGACATGGTCTTTTTAAATTTGTGCCAAGTTTGCAAGTGTTTTGGCATGGTCTTAGGAAGTTTGTTCCAAGTTTGCAAGTGTTTGGCATGGTCTTATTAAATTTGTACCAAGTTTGCAAGTGTTTTGGCATGGTCTTATTAAATTTGTCCCAAGTTTGCAAGTGTTTTGGCATGGTCTTAAAAAGTTTGTTCCAAGTTTGCAAATGTTTGGCATGGTGTTATTTAATTTGTACCAAGTTTGCAAGTGTTTTGGCATGGTCTTATTAAATTTGTGCCAAGTTTGCAAGTGTTTTGGCATGGTCTTAGGAAGTTTGTTCGAAGTTTGCAAGTGTTTGGCATGGTCTTATTAAATTTGTACCAAGTTTGCAAGTGTTTTGGCATGGTCTTATTAAATTTGTACCAAGATTGCAAGTGTTTTGGCATGGTCTTAGGAAGTTTGTTCCAAGTTTGCAAGTGTTTTGGCATGGTCTTATTAAATTTGTACCAAGTTTGCAAGTGTTTTGGCATGGTCTTAGGATGTTTGTTCCAAATTTGCAAGTGTTTGGCATGGCCGTATTAAATTTGTACCAAGTTTGCAAGTGTTTTGACATGGTCTTATTAAATTTGTGCCAAGTTTGCAAGTGTTTTGGCATGGTCTTAGGAAGTTTGTTCCAAGTTTGCAAGTGTTTGGCATGGTCTTATTAAATTTGTACCAAGTTTGCAAGTGTTTTGGCATGGTCTTATTAAATTTGTACCAAGTTTGCAAGTGTTTTGGCATGGTCTTAGGAAGTTTGTTCCAAGTTTGCTAGTGTTTGGCATGGTCGTATTAAATTTGTACCAAGGTTGCAAGTGTTTTGGCATGGTCTTAGGAAGTTTGTTCCAAGTTTGCAAGTGTTTTGGCATGGTCTTAGGAAGTTTGTTCCAAGTTTGCAAGTGTTTGGCATGGTCTTATTAAATTTGTACCAAGTTTGCAAGTGTTTTGGCATGGTTTTATTAAATTTGTACCAAGTTTGCAAGTGTTTTGGCATGGTCTTAGGAAGTTTGTTCCAAGTTTGCAAGTGTTTTGGCATGGTCTTAGGAAGTTTGTTCCAAGTTTGCAAGTGTTTTGGCATGGTCTTAGGAAGTTTGTTCCAAGTTTGCAAATGTTTTGGCATGGTCTTATTAAATTTGTACCAAGGTTGCAAGTGTTTTGGCATGGTCTTAGGAAGTTTGTGCCAAGTTTGCAAGTGTTTTGGCATGGTCTTAGGAAGTTTGTTCCAAGTTTGCAAGTGTTTGGCATGGTCTTTTTAAATTTGTACCAAGTTTGCAAGTGTTTTGGCATGGTCTCATTAAATTTGTGCCAAGTTTGCAAGTGTTTGGCATGGTCTTAGGAAGTTTGTTCCAAGTTTGCAAGTGTTTTGGCATGGTCTTATGAAATTTGTACCAAGTTTGCAAGTGTTTTGGCATGGTCTAAGGAAGTTTGTTCCAAGTTTGCAAGTGTTTGGCATGGTCTTATTAATTTTGTACCAAGTTTGCAAGTGTTTGGCATGGTCGTATTAAATTTGTACCAATTTGCAAGTGTTTTGGCATGGTCTTATTAAATTTGTACCAAGTTTGCAAGTGTTTTGGCATGGTCTTATTAAATTTGTGCCAAGTTTGCAAGTGTTTTGGCATGGTCTTAGGAAGTTTGTTCCAAGTTTGCAAGTGTTTTGGCATGGTCTTATTAAATTTGTACCAAGTTTGCAAGTGTTTTGGCATGGTCTTAGGAAGTTTGTTCCAAGTTTGCAAGTGTTTGGCATGGTCTTATTAAATTTGTACCAAGTTTGCAAGTGTTTTGGCATGGTCTTATTAAGTTTGTTCCAAGTTTGCAAGTGTTTGGCATGGTCGTTTTTAATTTGTACCAAGTTTGCAAGTGTTTTGGCATGGTCTTAGGAAGTTTGTTCCAAGTTTGCAGGTGTTTGGCATGGTCGTATTAAATTGGTACCAAGGTTGCAAGTGTTTTGGCATGGTCTTAGGAAGTTTGTTCCAAGTTTGCAAGTGTTTTGGCATGGTCTTAGGAAGTTTGTTCCAAGTTTGCAAGTGTTTTGGCATGGTCTTATTAAATTTGTACCAAGGTTGCAAGTGTTTTGGCATGGTCTTAGGAAGTTTGTTCCAAGTTTGCAAGTGTTTGGCATGGTCTTATTAAATTTGTAACAATTTTACAAGTGTTTTGGCATGGTCTTAGGAAGTTTGTTCCAAGTTTGCAAGTGTTTTGGCATGGTCTTAGGAAGTTTGTTCCAAGTTTGCAAGTGTTTTGACATGGTCTTTTTAAATTTGTGCCAAGTTTGCAAGTGTTTTGGCATGGTCTTAGGAAGTTTGTTCCAAGTTTGCAAGTGTTTGGCATGGTCTTATTAAATTTGTACCAAGTTTGCAAGTGTTTTGGCATGGTCTTAGGAAGTTTGTTCCAAGTTTGCTAGTGTTTGGCATGGTCTTAGGAAGTTTGTTCCAAGTTTGCAAGTGTTTTGGCATGGTCTTATTAAATTTGTACCAAGGTTGCAAGTGTTTTGGCATGGTCTTAGGAAGTTTGTTCCAAGTTTGCAAGTGTTTTGGCATGGTCTTATTAAATTTGTACCAAGTTTGCAAGTGTTTTGGCATGGTCTTAGGAAGTTTGTTCCAAGTTTGCAAGTGTTTGGCATGGTCTTTTTAAATTTGTACCAAGTTTGCAAGTGTTTTGGCATGGTCTCATTAAATTTGTGCCAAGTTTGCAAGTGTTTGGCATGGTCTTAGGAAGTTTGTTCCAAGTTTGCAAGTGTTTTGGCATGGTCTTATGAAATTTGTACCAAGTTTGCAAGTGTTTTGGCATGGTCTAAGGAAGTTTGTTCCAAGTTTGCAAGTGTTTGGCATGGTCTTATTAATTTTGTACCAAGTTTGCAAGTGTTTGGCATGGTCGTATTAAATTTGTACCAATTTGCAAGTGTTTTGGCATGGTCTTATTAAATTTGTACCAAGTTTGCAAGTGTTTTGGCATGGTCTTATTAAATTTGTGCCAAGTTTGCAAGTGTTTTGGCATGGTCTTAGGAAGTTTGTTCCAAGTTTGCAAGTGTTTTGGCATGGTCTTATTAAATTTGTACCAAGTTTGCAAGTGTTTTGGCATGGTCTTAGGAAGTTTGTTCCAAGTTTGCAAGTGTTTGGCATGGTCTTATTAAATTTGTACCAAGTTTGCAAGTGTTTTGGCATGGTCTTATTAAGTTTGTTCCAAGTTTGCAAGTGTTTGGCATGGTCGTTTTTAATTTGTACCAAGTTTGCAAGTGTTTTGGCATGGTCTTAGGAAGTTTGTTCCAAGTTTGCAGGTGTTTGGCATGGTCGTATTAAATTGGTACCAAGGTTGCAAGTGTTTTGGCATGGTCTTAGGAAGTTTGTTCCAAGTTTGCAAGTGTTTTGGCATGGTCTTAGGAAGTTTGTTCCAAGTTTGCAAGTGTTTTGGCATGGTCTTATTAAATTTGTACCAAGGTTGCAAGTGTTTTGGCATGGTCTTAGGAAGTTTGTTCCAAGTTTGCAAGTGTTTGGCATGGTCTTATTAAATTTGTAACAATTTTACAAGTGTTTTGGCATGGTCTTAGGAAGTTTGTTCCAAGTTTGCAAGTGTTTTGGCATGGTCTTAGGAAGTTTGTTCCAAGTTTGCAAGTGTTTTGGCATGGTCTTATTAAATTTGTACCAAGGTTGCAAGTGTTTTGGCATGGTCTTAGGAAGTTTGTGCCAAGTTTGCAAGTGTTTTGGCATGGTCTTAGGAAGTTTGTTCCAAGTTTGCAAGTGTTTGGCATGGTCTTTTTAAATTTGTACCAAGTTTGCAAGTGTTTTGGCATGGTCTCATTAAATTTGTGCCAAGTTTGCAAGTGTTTGGCATGGTCTTAGGAAGTTTGTTCCAAGTTTGCAAGTGTTTTGGCATGGTCTTATGAAATTTGTACCAAGTTTGCAAGTGTTTTGGCATGGTCTAAGGAAGTTTGTTCCAAGTTTGCAAGTGTTTGGCATGGTCGTATTAAATTGGTACCAAGGTTGCAAGTGTTTTGGCATGGTCTAAGGAAGTTTGTTCCAAGTTTGCAAGTGTTTTGGCATGGTCTTAGGAAGTTTGTTCCAAGTTTGCAAGTGTTTTGGCATGGTCTTAGGAAGTTTGTTCCAAGTTTGCAAGTGTTTTGGCATGGTCTTATTAAATTTGTACCAAGGTTGCAAGTGTTTTGGCATGGTCTTAGGAAGTTTGTGCCAAGTTTGCAAGTGTTTTGGCATGGTCTTAGGAAGTTTGTTCCAAGTTTGCAAGTGTTTGGCATGGTCTTTTTAAATTTGTACCAAGTTTGCAAGTGTTTTGGCATGGTCTCATTAAATTTGTGCCAAGTTTGCAAGTGTTTGGCATGGTCTTAGGAAGTTTGTTCCAAGTTTGCAAGTGTTTTGGCATGGTCTTATTAAATTGGTACCAAGGTTGCAAGTGTTTTGGCATGGTCTAAGGAAGTTTGTTCCAAGTTTGCAAGTGTTTTGGCATGGTCTTAGGAAGTTTGTTCCAAGTTTGCAAGTGTTTTGGCATGGTCTTATTAAATTTGTACCAAGGTTGCAAGTGTTTTGGCATGATCTTAGGAAGTTTGTTCCAAGTTTGCAAGTGTTTGGCATGGTCTTATTAAATTTGTAACAATTTTACAAGTGTTTTGGCATGGTCTTAGGAAGTTTGTTCCAAGTTTGCAAGTGTTTTGGCATGGTCTTAGGAAGTTTGTTCCAAGTTTGCAAGTGTTTTGACATGGTCTTTTTAAATTTGTGCCAAGTTTGCAAG
Organism: Anopheles atroparvus; assembly: GCA_914969975.1. Taxonomy (NCBI): domain Eukaryota; kingdom Metazoa; phylum Arthropoda; class Insecta; order Diptera; family Culicidae; genus Anopheles; species Anopheles atroparvus. The sequence goes on along the minus strand of CAJZCY010000021.1, from coordinate 199,042 downwards.
TGTTTTGGCATGGTCTTAGGAAGTTTGTTCCAAGTTTGCAAGTGTTTGGCATGGTCTTATTAAATTTGTACCAAGTTTGCAAGTGTTTTGGCATGGTCTTAGGAAGTTTGTTCCAAGTTTGCTAGTGTTTGGCATGGTCTTATTAAATTTGTACCAAGTTTGCAAGTGTTTGGCATGGTCGTATTAAATTTGTAGCAAGTTTGCAAGTGTTTTGGCATGGTCTTATTAAATTTGTACCAAGGTTGCAAGTGTTTTGGCATGGTCTTATTAAATTTGTGCCAAGTTTGCAAGTGTTTTGGCATGGTCTTAGGAAGTTTGTTCGAAGTTTGCAAGTGTTTGGCATGGTCTTTTTAAATTTGTACCAAGTTTGCAAGTGTTTTGGCATGGTCTTAGGATGTTTGTTCCAAGTTTGCAAGTGTTTGGCATGGCCGTATTAAATTTTTACCAAGTTTGCAAGTGTTTTGGCATGGTCTTAGGAAGTTTGTTCCAAGTTTGCAAGTGTTTTGGCATAGTCTTATTAAATTTGTACCAAGTTTGCAAGTGTTTTGGCATGGTCTTATTAAATTTGTACCAAGTTTGCAAGTGTTTTGGCATGGTCTTAGGAAGTTTGTTTCAAGTTTGCAAGTGTTTGGCATGGTCGTATTAAATTTGTACCAAGGTTGCAAGTGTTTTGGCATGGTCTTAGGAAGTTTGTTCCAAGTTTGCAAGTGTTTTGGCATGGTCTTAGGAAGTTTGTTCCAAGTTTGCAAGTGTTTGGCATGGTCTTATTAAATTTGTACCAAGTTTGCAAGTGTTTTGGCATGGTCTTAGGAAGTTTGTACCAAGTTTGCAAGTGTTTTGGCATGGTCTTATTAAATTTGTACCAAGTTTGCAAGTGTTTTGGCATGGTCTTATTAAATTTGTACCAAGGTTGCAAGTGTTTTGGCATGGTCTTAGGAAGTTTGTTCCAAGTTTGCAAGTGTTTTGGCATGGTCTTAGGAAGTTTGTTCCAAGTTTGCAAGTGTTTGGCATGGTCTTATTAAATTTGTACCAAGTTTGCAAGTGTTTTGGCATGATCTTAGGAAGTTTGTACCAAGTTTGCAAGTGTTTTGGCATGGTCTTATTAAATTTGTACCAAGTTTGCAAGTGTTTTGGCATGGTCTTATTAAATTTGTACCAAGTTTGCAAGTGTTTTGGCATGGTCTTAGGAAGTTTGTTCCAAGTTTGCTAGTGTTTGGCATGGTCGTATTAAATTTGTACCAAGGTTGCAAGTGTTTTGGCATGGTCTTAGGAAGTTTGTTCCAAGTTTGCAAGTGTTTTGGCATGGTCTTAGGAAGTTTGTTCCAAGTTTGCAAGTGTTTGGCATGGTCTTATTAAATTTGTACCAAGTTTGCAAGTGTTTTGGCATGGTTTTATTAAATTTGTACCAAGTTTGCAAGTGTTTTGGCATGGTCTTAGGAAGTTTGTTCCAAGTTTGCAAGTGTTTTGGCATGGTCTTAGGAAGTTTGTTCCAAGTTTGCAAGTGTTTTGGCATGGTCTTAGGAAGTTTGTTCCAAGTTTGCAAATGTTTTGGCATGGTCTTATTAAATTTGTACCAAGGTTGCAAGTGTTTTGGCATGGTCTTAGGAAGTTTGTGCCAAGTTTGCAAGTGTTTTGGCATGGTCTTAGGAAGTTTGTTCCAAGTTTGCAAGTGTTTGGCATGGTCTTTTTAAATTTGTACCAAGTTTGCAAGTGTTTTGGCATGGTCTCATTAAATTTGTGCCAAGTTTGCAAGTGTTTGGCATGGTCTTAGGAAGTTTGTTCCAAGTTTGCAAGTGTTTTGGCATGGTCTTATGAAATTTGTACCAAGTTTGCAAGTGTTTTGGCATGGTCTAAGGAAGTTTGTTCCAAGTTTGCAAGTGTTTGGCATGGTCTTATTAATTTTGTACCAAGTTTGCAAGTGTTTGGCATGGTCGTATTAAATTTGTACCAATTTGCAAGTGTTTTGGCATGGTCTTATTAAATTTGTACCAAGTTTGCAAGTGTTTTGGCATGGTCTTATTAAATTTGTGCCAAGTTTGCAAGTGTTTTGGCATGGTCTAAGGAAGTTTGTTCCAAGTTTGCAAGTGTTTTGGCATGGTCTTATTAAATTTGTACCAAGTTTGCAAGTGTTTTGGCATGGTCTTAGGAAGTTTGTTCCAAGTTTGCAAGTGTTTGGCATGGTCTTATTAAATTTGTACCAAGTTTGCAAGTGTTTTGGCATGGTCTTATTAAGTTTGTTCCAAGTTTGCAAGTGTTTGGCATGGTCGTTTTTAATTTGTACCAAGTTTGCAAGTGTTTTGGCATGGTCTTAGGAAGTTTGTTCCAAGTTTGCAGGTGTTTGGCATGGTCGTATTAAATTGGTACCAAGGTTGCAAGTGTTTTGGCATGGTCTTAGGAAGTTTGTTCCAAGTTTGCAAGTGTTTTGGCATGGTCTTAGGAAGTTTGTTCCAAGTTTGCAAGTGTTTTGGCATGGTCTTATTAAATTTGTACCAAGGTTGCAAGTGTTTTGGCATGGTCTTAGGAAGTTTGTTCCAAGTTTGCAAGTGTTTGGCATGGTCTTATTAAATTTGTAACAATTTTACAAGTGTTTTGGCATGGTCTTAGGAAGTTTGTTCCAAGTTTGCAAGTGTTTTGGCATGGTCTTAGGAAGTTTGTTCCAAGTTTGCAAGTGTTTTGACATGGTCTTTTTAAATTTGTGCCAAGTTTGCAAGTGTTTTGGCATGGTCTTAGGAAGTTTGTTCCAAGTTTGCAAGTGTTTGGCATGGTCTTATTAAATTTGTACCAAGTTTGCAAGTGTTTTGGCATGGTCTTAGGAAGTTTGTTCCAAGTTTGCTAGTGTTTGGCATGGTCTTATTAAATTTGTACCAAGTTTGCAAGTGTTTTGGCATGGTCTTAGGAAGTTTGTTCCAAGTTTGCTAGTGTTTGGCATGGTCTTATTAAATTTGTACCAAGTTTGCAAGTGTTTGGCATGGTCGTATTAAATTTGTACCAAGTTTGCAAGTGTTTTGGCATGGTCTTAGGAAGTTTGTTCGAAGTTTGCAAGTGTTTGGCATGGTCTTTTTAAATTTGTACCAAGTTTGCAAGTGTTTTGGCATGGTCTTAGGATGTTTGTTCCAAGTTTGCAAGTGTTTGGCATGGTCGTATTAAATTTGTAACAAGTTTGCAAGTGTTTTGGCATGGTCTTAGGAAGTTTGTTCCAAGTTTGAAAGTGTTTTGGCATGGTCTTATTACATTTGTACCAAGTTTGCAAGTGTTTTGGCATGGTCTTATTAAATTTGTACCAAGTTTGCAAGTGTTTTGGCATAGTCTTATTAAATTTGTGCCAAGTTTGCAAGTGTTTTGACATGGTCTTATTAAATTTGTGCCAAGTTTGCAAGTGTTTTGGAATGGTCTTAGGAAGTTTGTTCCAAGTTTGCAAGTGTTTGGCATGGTCTTATTAAATTTGTACCAAGTTTGCAAGTGTTTTGGCATGGTCTTAGGAAGTTTGTTCCAAGTTTGCTAGTGTTTGGCATGGTCTTAGGAAGTTTGTGCCAAGTTTGCAAGTGTTTTGGCATGGTCTTAGGAAGTTTGTTCCAAGTTTGCAAGTGTTTGGCATGGTCTTATTAAATTTGTACCAAGTTTGCAGGTGTTTTGGCATGGTTTTATTAAATTTGTACCAAGTTTGCAAGTGTTTTGGCATGGTCTTAGGAAGTTTGTTCCAAGTTTGCAAGTGTTTTGGCATGGTCTTAGGAAGTTTGTTCCAAGTTTGCAAGTGTTTGGCATGGTCTTATTAAATTTGTACCAAGTTTGCAAGTGTTTTGGCATGGTCTTATTAAATTTGTACCAAGGTTGCAAGTGTTTTGGCATGGTCTTAGGAAGTTTGTTCCAAGTTTGCAAGTGTTTTGGCATGGTCGTATTAAATTTGTACAAAGTTTGCAAGTGTTTTTGCATGGTCTTAAGAAGTTTGTTCCAAGTTTTCAAGTGTTTGGCATGGTCTTATTAAATTTATACCAAGTTTGCAAGTGTTTTGGCATGGTCTTAGGAAGTTTGTTCCAAGTTTGCAAGTGTTTTGGCATGGTCTTATCAAATTTGTACCAAGTTTGCAAGTGTTTTGGCATGGTCTTATTAAATTTGTACCAAGTTTGCAAGTGTTTTGGCATGTTGTTATTGAATTTGTACCAAGTTTGCAAGTGTTTTGGCAAGGTTTTATTAAATTTGTACCAAGTTTGCAAGTGTTTTGGCATGGTGTTATTAAATTTGTACCAAGTTTGCAAGTGTTTTGGCATGGTCTTATTATTGCAAGTGTTTTGGCATGGTCTTAGGAAGTTTGTTCCAAGTTTGCAAGTGTTTTGGCATGGTCTTATTAAATTTGTACCAAGTTTGCAAGTGTTTTGGCATGGTCTTAGGAAGTTTGTTCCAAGTTTGCAAGTGTTTGGCATGGTCTTTTTAAATTTGTGCCAAGTTTGCAAGTGTTTTGGCATGGTCTTAGGAAGTTTGTTCCAAGTTTGCAAGTGTTTGGCATGGTCGTATTTAATTTGTACCAAGTTTGCAAGTGTTTTGGCATGGTCTTAGGAAGTTTGTTCCAAGTTTGCAAGTGTTTTGGCATGGTCTTATTAAATTTGTACCAAGTTTGCAAGTGTTTTGGCATGGTCTTATTAAATTTGTACCAAGTTTGCAAGTGTTTTGGCATGGTCTTAGGAAGTTTGTTCCAAGTTTGCAAGTGTTTGGCATGGTCGTATTAAATTTGTACCTAGGTTGCAAGTGTTTTGGCATGGTCGTAGGAAGTTTGTTCCAAGTTTGCAAGTGTTTTGGCATGGTCTTAGGAAGTTTGTTCCAAGTTTGCAAGTGTTTGGCATGGTCTTATTAAATATGTACCAAGTTTGCAAGTGTTTTGGCATGGTTTTATTAAATTTGTACCAAGTTTGCAAGTGTTTTGGCATGGTCTTAGGAAGTTTGTTCCAAGTTTGCAAGTGTTTTGGCATGGTTTTAGGAAGTTTGTTCCAAGTTTGCAAGTGTTTTGGCATGGTCTTAGGAAGTTTGTTCCAAGTTTGCAAGTGTTTTGGCATGGTCTTATTAAATTTGTACCAAGGTTGCAAGTGTTTTGGCATGGTCTTAGGAAAATTGTGCCAAGTTTGCAAGTGTTTTGGCATGGTCTTAGGAAGTTTGTTCAAAGTTTGCAAGTGTTTGGCATGGTCTTATTAAATTTGTACCAAGTTTGCAAGTGTTTTGGCATGGTCTTATTAAATTTGTACCAAGGTTGCAAGTGTTTTGGCATGGTCTTAGGAAGTTTGTTCCAAGTTTGCAAGTGTTTTGGCATGGTCTTATGAAATTTGTACCAAGGTTGCAAGTGTTTTGGCATGGTCTAAGGAAGTTTGTTCCAAGTTTGCAAGTGTTTGGCATGGTCTTATTAAATTTGTACCAAATTTGCAAGTGTTTGGCATGGTCGTATTAAATTTGTACCAAGTTGCAAGTGTTTTGGCATGGTCTTATTAAATTTGTACCAAGTTTGCAAGTGTTTTGGCATGGTCTTATTAAATTTGTGCCAAGTTTGCAAGTGTTTTGGCATGGTCTTAGGAAGTTTGTTCCAAGTTTGCAAGTGTTTGGCATGGTCTTATTAAATTTGTACCAAGTTTGCAAGTGTTTTGGCATGGTCTTAGGAAGTTTGTTCCAAGTTTGCAAGTGTTTGGCATGGTCTTATTAAATTTGTACCAAGTTTGCAAGTGTTTTGGCATGGTCTTAGGAAGTTTGTTCCAAGTTTGCAAGTGTTTTGGCATGGTCTTAGGAAGTTTGTTCCAAGTTTGCAAGTGTTTTGGCATGGTCTTAGGAAGTTTGTTCCAAGTTTGCAAGTGTTTGGCATGGTCTTATTAAATTTGTACCAAGTTTGCAAGTGTTTTGGCATGGTCTTAGGAAGTTTGTTCCAAGTTTGCAAGTGTTTGGCATGGTCTTATTAAATTTGTACCAAGGTTGCAAGTGTTTTGGCATGGTCTTAGGAAGTTTGTTCCAAGTTTGCAAGTGTTTTGGCATGGTCTTAGGAAGTTTGTTCCAAGTTTGCAAGTTTTTTGGCATTGTCTTATTAAATTTGTACCAAGGTTGCAAGTGTTTTGGCATGGTCTTAGGAAGTTTGTTCCAAGTTTGCAAGTGTTTGGCATGGTCTTATTAAATTTGTACCAATTTTACAACTGTTTTGGCATGGTCTTAGGAAGTTTGTTCCAAGTTTGCAAGTGTTTTGGCATGGTCTTAGGAAGTTTGTTCCAAGTTTGCAAGTGTTTTGACATGGTCTTATTAAATTTGTGCCAAGTTTGCAAGTGTTTTGGCATGGTCTTTGGAAGTTTGTTCCAAGTTTGCAAGTGTTTGGCATGGTCTTATTAAATTTGTACCAAGTTTGCAAGTGTTTTGGCATGGTCTTAGGAAGTTTGTTCCAAGTTTGCTAGTGTTTGGCATGGTCTTATTAAATTTGTACCAAGTTTGCAAGTGTTTTGGCATGGTCTTAGGAAGTTTGTTCCAAGTTTGCTAGTGTTTGGCATGGTCTTATTAAATTTGTACCAAGTTTGCAAGTGTTTGGCATGGTCGTATTAAATTTGTACCAAGTTTGCAAGTGTTTTGGCAAGGTCTTAGGAAGTTTGTTCGAAGTTTGCAAGTGTTTGGCATGGTCTTTTTAAATCTGTACCAAGTTTGCAAGTGTTTTGGCATGGTCTTAGGATGTTTGTTCCAAGTTTGCAAGTGTTTGGCATGGTCGTATTAAATTTGTACAAAGTTTGCAAGTGTTTTGGCATGGTCTTAGGAAGTTTGTTCCAAGTTTGCAAGTGTTTTGGCATGGTCTTATAACATTTGTACCAAGTTTGCAAGTGTTTTGGCATGGTCTTATTAAATTTGTACCAAGTTTGCAAGTGTTTTGGCATAGTCTTATTAAATTTGTACCAAGTTTGCAAGTGTTTTGGCATGGTCTTAGGAAGCTTGTTCCAAGTTTGCAAGTGTTTGGCATGGTCGTATTAAATTTGTTCCAAGTTTGCAACTGTTTGGCATGGTCTTATTAAATTTGTACCAAGTTTGCAAGTGTTTTGGCACGGTCTTATTAAATTTGTACCAAGTTTGCAAGTGTTTTGGCATGGTCCTATTAAATATGTGCCAAGTTTGCAAGTGTTTTGGCATGGTCTTAAGAAGTTTGTTCCAAGTTTGCAAGTGTTTTGGCATGGTCTTATTAAATTTTTACCAAGGTTGCAAGTGTTTTGGCATGGTCTTAGGAAGTTTGTTCCAAGTTTGCAAGTGTTTGGCATGGTCTTATTAAATTTGTACCAAGTTTGCAAGTGTTTTGGCATGGTCTTAGGAAGTTTGTTCCAAGTTGGCAAGTGTTTTGGCATGGTCTTAGGAAGTTTGTTCCAAGTTTGCAAGTGTTTTGGCATGGTCTTATTAAATTTGTGCCAAGTTTGCAAGTGTTTTGGCATGGTCTTCGGAAGTTTGTTCCAAGTTTACAAGTGTTTGGCATGGTCTTATTAAATTTGTACCAAGTTTGCAAGTGTTTTGGCATGGTCTTAGGAAGTTTGTTCCAAGTTTGCAAGTGTTTTGGCATGGTCTTATTAAATTTGTACAAAGGTTGCAAGTGTTTTGGCATGGTCTTAGGAAGTTTGTTCCAAGTTTGCAAATGTTTGGCATGGTCTTATTAAATTTGTACCAAGTTTGCAAGTGTTTTGGCATGGTCTTAGGAAGTTTGTTCCAAGTTTGCAAGTGTTTTGGCATGGTCTTAGGAAGTTTGTTCCAAGTTTGCAAGTGTTTTGGCATGGACTTATTAAATTTGTACCAAGGTTGCAAGTGTTTTGGCATGGTCTTAGGAAGTTTGTTCCAAGTTTGCAAGTGTTTGGCATGGTCTTATTAAATTTGTACCAAGTTTGCAAGTGTTTGGCATGGTCGTATTAAATTTGTACCAAGTTTGCAAGTGTTTTGGCATGGTCTTATTATATTTGTACAAAGTTTGCAAGTGTTTTGGCAAGGTCTTATTAAATTTGTACCAAGTTTGCAAGTGTTTTGGCATGGTCTTAGGAAGTTTGTCCCAAGTTTGCAAGTGTTTGGCATGGTCGTATTAAATTTGTACCAAGGTTGCAAGTGTTTTGGCATGGTCTTAGGAAGTTTGTTCCAAGTTTGCAAGTGTTTGGCATGGTCTTATTAAATTTGTACCAAGTTTGCAAGTGTTTTGGCATAGTCTTAGGAAGTTTGTTCCAAGTTTGCAAGTGTTTGGCATGGTCTTATTAAATTTGTACCAAGTTTGCAAGTGTTTGGCATGGTCGTATTAAATTTGTACCAAGTTTGCAAGTGTTTTGGCATGGTCTTATTAAATTTTTACCAAGTTTGCAAGTGTTTTGGCATGGTCTTAGGAAGTTTGTTCCATGTTTGCAAGTGTTTGGCATGGTTGTATTAAATTTGTACCAAGTTTGCAAGTGTTTTGGCACGGTCTTATCAAATTTGTACCAAGTTTGCAAGTGTTTTGGCATGGTCTTATTAAATTTGTACCAAGTTTGCAAGTGTTTTGGCATGGTTTTATGAAATTTGTACCAAGTTTGCAAGTGTTTTGGCATGTTGTTATTGAATTTGTACCAAGTTTGCAAGTGTTTTGGCATGGTTTTATTAAATTTGTACCAAGTTTGCAAGTGTATTGGCATGGTGTTATTAAATTTGTACCAAGTTTGCAAGTGTTTTGGCATGGTCTTTTTAAATTTGTACCAAGTTTGCAAGTGTTTTGGCATAGTCTTAGGAAGTTTGTTCCAAGTTTGCAAGTGTTTGGCATGGTCTTATTAAATTTGTACCAAGTTTGCAAGTGTTTGGCATGGTCGTATTAAATTTGTACCAAGTTTGCAAGTGTTTTGGCATGGTCTTATTAAATTTGTACCAAGGATGCAAGTGTTTTGGCATGGTCTTAGGAAGTTTGTTCCAAGTTTGCAAGTGTTTGGCAAGGTCTTTTTAAATTTGTACCAAGTTTGCAAGTGTTTTGGCATGGTCTTAGGAAGTTTGTTCCAAGTTTGCAAGTGTTTTGGCATGGTGTTATTAAATTTGTACCAAGTTTGCAAGTGTTTTGGCATGGTCTTATTAAATTTGTACCAAGGTTGCAAGTGTTTTGGCATGGTCTTAGGAAGTTTGTTCCAAGTTTGCAAGTGTTTTGGCATGGTCGTATTAAAGTTGTACCAAGTTTGCAAGTGTTTTGGCATGGTCTTAAGAAGTTTTTTCCAAGTTTTCAAGTGTTTGGCATGGTCTTATTAAATTTGTACCAAGTTTGCAAGTGTTTTGGCATGGTCTTAGGAAGTTTGTTCCAAGTTTGCAAGTGTTTGGCATGGTCTTATTAAATTTGTACCAAGTTTGCATGTGTTTTGGCACGGTCTTATCAAATTTGTACCAAGTTTGCAAGTGTTTTGGCATGGTCTTATTAAATTTGTACCAAGTTTGCAAGTGTTTTGGCATGGTTTTATGAAATTTGTACCAAGTTTGCAAGTGTTTTGGCATGTTGTTATTGAATTTGTACCAAGTTTGCAAGTGTTTTGGCATGGTTTTATTAAATTTGTACCAAGTTTGCAAGTGTATTGGCATGGTGTTATTAAATTTGTACCAAGTTTGCAAGTGTTTTGGCATGGTCTTATTAAATTTGTCCCAAGTTTGCAAGTGTTTTGGCATGGTCTTTAAAAGTTTGTTCCAAGTTTGCAAATGTTTGGCATGGTGTTATTAAATTTGTACCAAGTTTGCAAGTGTTTTGGCATGGTCTTATTAAATTTGTACCAAGTTTGCAAGTGTTTTGGCATGGTCTTAGGAAGTTTGTTCCAAGTTTGCAAGTGTTTTGGCATGGTCTTATTAAATTTGTACCAAGTTTGCAAGTGTTTTGGCATGGTCTTATTAAATTTGTACCAAGTTTGCAAGTGTTTTGGCATGGTCTTATTAAATTTGTTCTAAGTTTGCAAGTGTTTTGGCTTGGTCTTATTAAATTTGTATCAAGTTTGCAAGTGTTTTGGCATGGTTTTATTAAATTTGTACCAAGTTTGCAAGTGTTTTGGCATGGTCTTAGGAAGTTTGTTCCAAATTTGCAAGTGTTTGGCATGGTCTTATTCAATTTGTACCAAGTTTGCAAGTGTTTTGGCATGGTCTTATTAAATTTGTACCAAGTTTGCAAGTGTTTGGCATGGTCTTAGGAAGTTTGTTCCAAGTTTGCAAGTGTTTTGGCAGAGTCTTATTAAATTTGTACCAAGGATGCAAGTGTTTTGGCATGGTCTTAGGAAGTTTGTTCCAAGTTTGCAAGTGTTTTGGCATGGTCTTATTACATTTGTACCAAGTTTGCAAGTGTTTTGGCATGGTCTTATTAAATTTGTACCAAGTTTGCAAGTGTTTTGGCATAGTCTTATTAAATTTGTACCAAGTTTGCAAGTGTTTTGGCATGGTCTTAGGAAGCTTGTTCCAAGTTTGCAAGTGTTTGGCATGGTCGTATTAAATTTGTTCCAAGTTTGCAACTGTTTGGCATGGTCTTATTAAATTTGTACCAAGTTTGCAAGTGTTTTGGCACGGTCTTATTAAATTTGTACCAAGTTTGCAAGTGTTTTGGCATGGTCCTATTAAATATGTGCCAAGTTTGCAAGTGTTTTGGCATGGTCTTAGGAAGTTTGTTCCAAGTTTGCAAGTGTTTTGGCATGGTCTTATTAAATTTGTACCAAGGTTGCAAGTGTTTTGGCATGGTCTTAGGAAGTTTGTTCCAAGTTTGCAAGTGTTTGGCATGGTCTTATTAAATTTGTACCAAGTTTGCAAGTGTTTGGCATGGTCTTAGGAAGTTTGTTCCAAGTTTGCAAGTGTTTTGGCATGGTCTTATTAAATTTGTACCAAGTTTGCAAGTGTTTTGGCATGGTCTTAGGAAGCTTGTTCCAAGTTTGCAAGTGTTTGGCATGGTCGTATTAAATTTGTTCCAAGTTTGCAACTGTTTGGCATGGTCTTATTAAATTTGTACCAAGTTTGCAAGTGTTTTGGCACGGTCTTATTAAATTTGTACCAAGTTTGCAAGTGTTTTGGCATGGTCCTATTAAATATGTGCCAAGTTTGCAAGTGTTTTGGCATGGTCTTAGGAAGTTTGTTCCAAGTTTGCAAGTGTTTTGGCATGGTCTTATTAAATTTGTACCAAGTTTGCAAGTGTTTTGGCATGGTCGTATTAAATTTGTTCCAAGTTTGCAAGTGTTTTGGCTTGGTATTATTAAATTTGTATCAAGTTTGCAAGTGTTTGGCATGGTTTTATTAAATTTGTACCAAGTTTCCAAGTGTTTTGGCATGGTGTTATTAAATTTGTACCAAGTTTGCAAGTGTTTTGGCATGGTCTTAGGAAGTTTGTTCCAAGTTTGCAAGTGTTTTGGCATGGTCTTAGGAAGTTTGTTCCAAGTTTGCAAGTGTTTTGGCATGGTCTTAGGAAGTTTGTTCCAAGTTTGCAAGTGTTTTGGCATGGTCTTATTAAATTTGTACAAAGGTTGCAAGTGTTTTGGCATGGTCTTAGGAAGTTTGTTCCAAGTTTGCAAATGTTTGGCATGGTCTTATTAAATTTGTACCAAGTTTGCAAGTGTTTTGGCATGGTCTTAGGAAGTTTGTTCCAAGTTTGCAAGTGTTTTGGCATGGTCTTAGGAAGTTTGTTCCAAGTTTGCAAGTGTTTTGGCATGGACTTATTAAATTTGTACCAAGGTTGCAAGTGTTTTGGCATAGTCTTAGGAAGTTTGTTCCAAGTTTGCAAGTGTTTGGCATGGTCTTATTAAATTTGTACCAAGTTTGCAAGTGTTTGGCATGGTCGTATTAAATTTGTACCAAGTTTGCAAGTGTTTTGGCATGGTCTTATTATATTTGTACAAAGTTTGCAAGTGTTTTGGCAAGGTCTTATTAAATTTGTACCAAGTTTGCAAGTGTTTTGGCATGGTCTTAGGAAGTTTGTCCCAAGTTTGCAAGTGTTTGGCATGGTCGTATTAAATTTGTACCAAGGTTGCAAGTGTTTTGGCATGGTCTTAGGAAGTTTGTTCCAAGTTTGCAAGTGTTTGGCATGGTCTTATTAAATTTGTACCAAGTTTGCAAGTGTTTTGGCATAGTCTTAGGAAGTTTGTTCCAAGTTTGCAAGTGTTTGGCATGGTCTTATTAAATTTGTACCAAGTTTGCAAGTGTTTGGCATGGTCGTATTAAATTTGTACCAAGTTTGCAAGTGTTTTGGCATGGTCTTATTAAATTTTTACCAAGTTTGCAAGTGTTTTGGCATGGTCTTAGGAAGTTTGTTCCATGTTTGCAAGTGTTTGGCATGGTTGTATTAAATTTGTACCAAGTTTGCAAGTGTTTTGGCACGGTCTTATCAAATTTGTACCAAGTTTGCAAGTGTTTTGGCATGGTCTTATTAAATTTGTACCAAGTTTGCAAGTGTTTTGGCATGGTTTTATGAAATTTGTACCAAGTTTGCAAGTGTTTTGGCATGTTGTTATTGAATTTGTACCAAGTTTGCAAGTGTTTTGGCATGGTTTTATTAAATTTGTACCAAGTTTGCAAGTGTATTGGCATGGTGTTATTAAATTTGTACCAAGTTTGCAAGTGTTTTGGCATGGTCTTTTTAAATTTGTACCAAGTTTGCAAGTGTTTTGGCATAGTCTTAGGAAGTTTGTTCCAAGTTTGCAAGTGTTTGGCATGGTCTTATTAAATTTGTACCAAGTTTGCAAGTGTTTGGCATGGTCGTATTAAATTTGTACCAAGTTTGCAAGTGTTTTGGCATGGTCTTATTAAATTTGTACCAAGGATGCAAGTGTTTTGGCATGGTCTTAGGAAGTTTGTTCCAAGTTTGCAAGTGTTTGGCAAGGTCTTTTTAAACTTGTACCAAGTTTGCAAGTGTTTTGGCATGGTCTTAGGAAGTTTGTTCCAAGTTTGCAAGTGTTTTGGCATGGTGTTATTAAATTTGTACCAAGTTTGCAAGTGTTTTGGCATGGTCTTATTAAATTTGTACCAAGGTTGCAAGTGTTTTGGCATGGTCTTAGGAAGTTTGTTCCAAGTTTGCAAGTGTTTTGGCATGGTCGTATTAAATTTGTACCAAGTTTGCAAGTGTTTTGGCATGGTCTTAAGAAGTTTTTTCCAAGTTTTCAAGTGTTTGGCATGGTCTTATTAAATTTGTACCAAGTTTGCAAGTGTTTTGGCATGGTCTTAGGAAGTTTGTTCCAAGTTTGCAAGTGTTTGGCATGGTCTTATTAAATTTGTACCAAGTTTGCATGTGTTTTGGCACGGTCTTATCAAATTTGTACCAAGTTTGCAAGTGTTTTGGCATGGTCTTATTAAATTTGTACCAAGTTTGCAAGTGTTTTGGCATGGTTTTATGAAATTTGTACCAAGTTTGCAAGTGTTTTGGCATGTTGTTATTGAATTTGTACCAAGTTTGCAAGTGTTTTGGCATGGTTTTATTAAATTTGTACCAAGTTTGCAAGTGTATTGGCATGGTGTTATTAAATTTGTACCAAGTTTGCAAGTGTTTTGGCATGGTCTTATTAAATTTGTCCCAAGTTTGCAAGTGTTTTGGCATGGTCTTTAAAAGTTTGTTCCAAGTTTGCAAATGTTTGGCATGGTGTTATTAAATTTGTACCAAGTTTGCAAGTGTTTTGGCATGGTCTTATTAAATTTGTACCAAGTTTGCAAGTGTTTTGGCATGGTCTTAGGAAGTTTGTTCCAAGTTTGCAAGTGTTTTGGCATGGTCTTATTAAATTTGTACCAAGTTTGCAAGTGTTTTGGCATGGTCTTATTAAATTTGTACCAAGTTTGCAAGTGTTTTGGCATGGTCTTATTAAATTTGTTCTAAGTTTGCAAGTGTTTTGGCTTGGTCTTATTAAATTTGTATCAAGTTTGCAAGTGTTTTGGCATGGTTTTATTAAATTTGTACCAAGTTTGCAAGTGTTTTGGCATGGTCTTAGGAAGTTTGTTCCAAGTTTGCAAGTGTTTGGCATGGTCTTATTCAATTTGTACCAAGTTTGCAAGTGTTTTGGCATGGTCTTATTAAATTTGTACCAAGTTTGCAAGTGTTTGGCATGGTCTTAGGAAGTTTGTTCCAAGTTTGCAAGTGTTTTGGCAGAGTCTTATTAAATTTGTACCAAGTTTGCAAGTGTTTTGGCATGGTCTTATTAAATTTGTACCAAGTTTTCAAATGTTTTAGCATGGTCTTATTAAATTTGTTCCAAGTTTGTAAGTGTTTTGGCTTGGTCTTATTAAATTTGTACCAAGTTTGCAAGTGTTTTGGCATGGTGTTATTAAATTTGTACCAAGTTTGCAAGTGTTTTGGCATGGTCTTATTAAATTTGTACCAAGTTTGCAAGTGTTTTGGCATGGTCTTAGGAAGTTTGTTCCAAGTTTGCAGCTGCTTGGCATGGTCTTATTAAATTTGTACCAAGTTTGCAAGTGTTTTGGCATAGTCTTATTAAATTTGTACCAAGTTTGCAAGTGTTTTGGCATTGTCTTATTAAATTTGTACCAAGTTTTAAAATGTTTTGGCATGGTCTTATTAAATTTTTTCCAAGTTTGTAAGTGTTTTGGCTTGGTCTTATTAAATTTGTACCAAGTTTGCAAGTGTTTTGGCATGGTCTTAGGAAGTTTGTTCCAAGTTTGCAAGTGCTTGGCATGGTCTTATTAAATTTGTACCAAGTTTGCAAGTGTTTTGGCATGGTTTTATTAAATTTGTACCAAGTTTGCAAGTGTTTTGGCATGGTCTTAGGAAGTTTGTTCCAAGTTTGCAAGTGTTTGGCATGGTCTTATTAAATTTGTACCAAGTTTGCAAGTGTTTTGGCATGGTCTTATTAAATTTGTTCCAAGTTTGCAAGTGTTTTGGCTTGGTCTTATTAAATTGTACCAAGTTTGCAAGTGTTTTGGCATGGTTTTATTAAATTTGTACCAAGTTTGCAAGTGTTTTGGCATGGTGTTATTAAATTTGTACCAAGTTTGCAAGTGTTTTGGCATGATCTTATAAAATTTGTACCAAGTTTGCAAGTGTTTTGGCATGGTCTTAGGAAGTTTGTTCCAAGTTTGCAAGTGTTTTGGCATGGTCTTAGGAAGTTTGTTCCAAGTTTGCAAGTGTTTTGGCATGGTCTTAGGAAGTTTGTTCCAAGTATGCAAGTGTTTTGGCATGGTCTTATTAAATTTGTACCAAGGTTGCAAGTGTTTTGGCATGGTCTTAGGATGTTTGTGCCAAGTTTGCAAGTGTTTTGGCATGGTCTTAGGAAGTTTGTTCCAAGTTTGCAAGTGTTTTGGCATGGTCTTATTAAATTTGTACCAAGTTTGCAAGTGTTTTGGCATGGTCTTATTGAATTTGTACCAAGTTTGCAAGTGTTTTAGCATGGTCTTATTAAATTTGTTCCAAGTTTGCAAGTGTTTTGGCTTGGTCTTATTAAATTGTACCAAGTTTGCAAGTGTTTTGGCATGGTTTTATTAAATTTGTACCAAGTTTGCAAGTGTTTTGGCATGGTGTTATTAAATTTGTACCAAGTTTGCAAGTGTTTTGGCATGATCTTATAAAATTTGTACCAAGTTTGCAAGTGTTTTGGCATGGTCTTATTAAATTTGTACCAAGTTTGCAAGTGTTTTGGCATGGTCTTATTAAATTTGTTCCAAGTTTGCAAGTGTTTTGGCTTGGTCTTATTTAATTTGTACCAAGTTTGCAAGTGTTTTGGCATGGTTTTATTAAATTTGTACCAAGTTTGCAAGTGTTTTGGCATGGTCTTAGGATGTTTGTGCCAAGTTTGCAAGTGTTTTGGCATGGTCTTAGGAAGTTTGTTCCAAGTTTGCAAGTGTTTTGGCATGGTCTTATTAAATTTGTACCAAGTTTGCAAGTGTTTTGGCATGGTCTTATTGAATTTGTACCAAGTTTGCAAGTGTTTTAGCATGGTCTTATTAAATTTGTTCCAAGTTTGCAAGTGTTTTGGCTTGGTCTTATTAAATTGTACCAAGTTTGCAAGTGTTTTGGCATGGTTTTATTAAATTTGTACCAAGTTTGCAAGTGTTTTGGCATGGTGTTATTAAATTTGTACCAAGTTTGCAAGTGTTTTGGCATGATCTTATAAAATTTGTACCAAGTTTGCAAGTGTTTTGGCATGGTCTTATTAAATTTGTACCAAGTTTGCAAGTGTTTTGGCATGGTCTTATTAAATTTGTTCCAAGTTTGCAAGTGTTTTGGCTTGGTCTTATTTAATTTGTACCAAGTTTGCAAGTGTTTTGGCATGGTTTTATTAAATTTGTACCAAGTTTGCAAGTGTTTTGGCATGGTCTTAGGAAGTTTGTTCCAAGTTTGCAAGTGATTTGGCATGGTCTTAGGAAGTTTGTTCCAAGTTTGCAAGTGTTTTGGCATGGTCTTATTAAATTTGTACCAAGGTTGCAAGTGTTTTGGCATGGTCTTAGGAAGTTTGTGCCAAGTTTGCAAGTGTTTTGGCATGGTCTTAGGAAGTTTGTTCCAAGTTTGCAAGTGTTTGGCATGGTCTTATTAAATTTGTACCAAGTTTGCAAGTGTTTGGCATGGTCGTTTTAAATTTGTACCAAGTTTGCAAGTGTTTTGGCATGGTGTTATTAAATTTGTGCCAAGTTTGCAAGTGTTTTGGCATGGTCTTAGGAAGTTTGTTCCAAGTTTGCAAGTGTTTTGGCATGGTCTTAGGAAGTTTGTTCCAAGTTTGCAAGTGTTTTGGCATGGTCTTATTAAATTTGTACCAAGGTTGCAAGTGTTTTGGCATGGTCTTAGGAAGTTTGTGCCAAGTTTGCAAGTGTTTTGGCATGGTCTTAGGAAGTTTGTTCCAAGTTTGCAAGTGTTTGGCATGGTCTTATTAAATTTGTACCAAGTTTGCAAGTGTTTTGGCATGGTCATAGGAAGTTTTTTCCAAGTTTGCAAGTGTTTTGGCATGGTCTTATTAAATTTGTACCAAGTTTGCAAGTGTTTTGGCATGGTCTTAGGAAGTTTGTTCCAAGTTTGCAAGTGTTTTGGCATGGTCTTAGGAAGTTTGTTCCAAGTTTGCAAGTGTTTTGGCATGGTCTTAGGAAGTTTGTTCCAAGTTTGCAAGTGTTTTGGCATGGTCTTATTAAATTTGTACCAAGGTTGCAAGTGTTTTGGCATGGTCTTAGGAAGTTTGTGCCAAGTTTGCAAGTGTTTTGGCATGGTCTTAGGAAGTTTGTTCCAAGTTTGCAAGTGTTTGGCATGGTCTTATTAAATTTGTACCAAGTTTGCAAGTGTTTGGCATGGTCGTTTTAAATTTGTACCAAGTTTGCAAGTGTTTTGGCATGGTGTTATTAAATTTGTGCCAAGTTTGCAAGTGTTTTGGCATGGTCTTAGGAAGTTTGTTCCAAGTTTGCAAGTGTTTTGGCATGGTCTTATGAAATTTGTACCAAGGTTGCAAGTGTTTTGGCATGGTCTTAGGAAGTTTGTTCCAAGTTTGCAAGTGTTTGGCATGGTCTTATTAAATTTGTACCAAGTTTGCAAGTGTTTGGCATGGTCGTATTAAATTTGTACCAAGTTGCAAGTGTTTTGGCATGGTCTAATTAAATTTGTACCAAGTTTGCAAGTGTTTGGCATGGTCGTTTTAAATTTGTACCAAGTTTGCAAGTGTTTTGGCATGGTGTTATTAAATTTGTGCCAAGTTTGCAAGTGTTTTGGCATGGTCTTAGGAAGCTTGTTCCAAGTTTGCAAGTGTTTTGGCATGGTCTTATTAAATTTGTACCAAGTTTGCAATTGTTTTGGCATGGTCTTAGGAAGTTTGTTCCAAGTTTGCAAGTGTTTGGCATGGTCTTATTAAATTTGTACCAAGTTTGCAAGTGTTTTGGCATGGTCTTAGGAAGTTTGTTCCAAGTTTGCCAGTGTTTGGCATGGTCGTATTAAATTTGTACCAAGGTTGCAAGTGTTTTGGCATGGTCTTAGGAAGTTTGTTCCAAGTTTGCAAGTGTTTGGCATGGTCTTATTAAATTTGTACCAAGTTTGCAAGTGTTTTGGCATGGTCTTAGGAAGTTTGTTCCAAGTTTGCAAGTGTTTGGCATGGTCGTACTAAATTTGTACCAAGGTTGCAAGTGTTTTGGCATGGTCTTAGGAAGTTTGTTCCAAGTTTGCAAGTGTTCTGGCATGGTTTAGGAAGTTTGTTCCAAGTTTGCAAGTGTTTTGGCATGGTCTTA
Organism: Anopheles atroparvus; assembly: GCA_914969975.1. Taxonomy (NCBI): domain Eukaryota; kingdom Metazoa; phylum Arthropoda; class Insecta; order Diptera; family Culicidae; genus Anopheles; species Anopheles atroparvus. The sequence continues at coordinate 180,922 of CAJZCY010000021.1, read as the reverse complement.
TTAAATTTGTACCAAGGTTGCAAGTGTTTTGGCATGGTCTTAGGAAGTTTGTTCCAAGTTTGCAAGTGTTTGGCATGGTCTTATTAAATTTGTACCAAGTTTGCAAGTGTTTTGGCATGGTCTTAGGAAGTTTGTTCCAAGTTTGCAAGTGTTTGGCATGGTCTTATTAAATTTGTACCAAGTTTGCAAGTGTTTTGGCATGGTCTTAGGAAGTTTGTTCCAAGTTTGCAAGTGTTTGGCATGGTCTTATTAAATTTGTACCAAGTTTGCAAGTGTTTGGCATGGTCGTATTAAATTTGTTCCAAGTTTGCAAGTGTTTTGGCATGGTCTTATTAAATTTGTACCAAGGTTGCAAGTGTTTTGGCATGGTCTTATTAAATTTGTGCCAAGTTTGCAAGTGTTTTGGCATGGTCTTAGGAAGTTTGTTCCAAGTTTGCAAGTGTTTGGCATGGTCTTTTTAAATTTGTACCAAGTTTGCAAGTGTTTAGGCATGGTCTTAGGATATTTGTTCCATGTTTGCAAGTGTTTGGCATGGTCGTATTAAATTTGTACCAAGTTTGCAAGTGTTTTGGCATGGTCTTAGGAAGTTTGTTCCAAGTTTGCAAGTGTTTTGGCATGGTCTTATTAAATTTGTACCAAGTTTGCAAGTGTTTTGGCATGGTCTAATTAAATTTGTACCAAGTTTGCAAGTGTTTTGGCATGGTCTTAGGAAGTTTGTTCCAAGTTTGCAAGTGTTTGGCATGGTCGTATTAAATTTGTTCCAAGTTTGCAACTGTTTGGCATGGTCTTATTAATTTTGTACCAAGTTTGCAAGTGTTTTGGCATGGTCTTATTAAATTTGTACCAAGTTTGCAAGTGTTTTGGCATGGTCCTATTAAATTTGTGCCAAGTTTGCAAGTGTTTTGGCATGGTCTTAGGAAGTTTGTTCCAAGTTTGCAAGTGTTTTGGCATGGTCTTATTAAATTTGTACCAAGGTTGCAAGTGTTTTGGCATGGTCTTGGAAGTTTGTTCCAAGTTTGCAAGTGTTTGGCATGGTCTTATAAAATTTGTACCAAGTTTGCAAGTGTTTTGGCATGGTCTTAGGAAGTTTGTTCCAAGTTTGCAAGTGTTTTGGCATGGTCTTAGGAAGTTTGTTCCAAGTTTGCAAGTGTTTTGGCATGGTCTTATTAAATTTGTGCCGAGTTTGCAAGTGTTTTGGCATGGTCTTAGGAAGTTTGTTCCAAGTTTGCAAGTGTTTGGCATGGTCTTATTAAATTTGTACCAAGTTTGCAAGTGTTTTGGCATGGTCTTAGGAAGTTTGTTCCAAGTTTGCAAGTGTTTTGGCATGGTCTTATTAAATTTGTACAAAGGTTGCAAGTGTTTTGGCATGGTCTTAGGAAGTTTGTTCCAAGTTTGCAAGTGTTTGGCATGGTCTTATTAAATTTGTACCAAGTTTGCAAGTGTTTTGGCATGGTCTTAGGAAGTTTGTTCCAAGTTTGCAAGTGTTTTGGCATGGTCTTAGGAAGTTTGTTCCAAGTTTGCAAGTGTTTTGGCATGGTCTTATTAAATTTGTACCAAGGTTGCAAGTGTTTTGGCATGGTCTTAGGAGGTTTGTTCCAAGTTCGCAAGTGTTTGGCATGGTCATATTAAATTTGTACCAAGTTTGCAAGTGTTTGGCATGGTCGTATTAAATTTGTACCAAGTTTGCAAGTGTTTTGGCATAGTCTTATTAAATTTGTACCAATTTTGCAAGTGTTTTAGCATGGTTTTATTAAATTTGTACCAAGTTTGCGAGTGTTTTGGCATGGTCTTAGGAAGTTTGTTCCAAGTTTGCAAGTGTTTGGCATGGTCTTATTAAATTTGTACCAAGTTTGCAAGTGTTTTGGCATGGTCTTATTAAATTTGTTCCAAGTTTGCAAGTGTTTTGGCATGGTCTTATTAAATTTGTACCAAGTTTGCAAGTGTTTTGTTATGGTCTTATTAAATTTGTACCAAGTTTGCAAGTGTTTTGGCATGGTCTTAGGAAGTTTGTTCCAAGTTTGCAAATGTTTGACATGGTGTTATTCAATTTGTACCAAGTTTGCAAGTGTTTTGGCATGGTCTTATTAAATTTGTACCAAGTTTGCAAGTGTTTTGGCATGATCTTAGGAAGTTTGTTCCAAGTTTGCAAGTGTTTGGCGTGGTCTTATTAAATTTGTACCAAGTTTGCAAGTGTTTGGCATGGTCGTATTAAATTTGTACCAAGTTTGCAAGTGTTTTGGCATGGTCTTAGGAAGTTTGTTCCAAGTTTGCAAGTGTTTTGGCATGGTCTTAGGAAGTTTGTTCCAAGTTTGCAAGTGTTTTGGCATGGTCTTATTAAATTTTTACCAAGGTTGCAAGTGTTTTGGCATGGTCATAGGAAGTTTGTTCCAAGTTTGCAAGTGTTTGGCATGGTCTTATTAAATTTGTACCAAGTTTGCAAGTGTTTTGGCATGGTCTTAGGAAGTTTGATCCAAGTTTGCAAGTGTTTTGGCATGGTCTTAGGAAGTTTTTTCCAAGTTTGCAAGTGTTTTGACATGGTCTTATTAAATTTGTGCCAAGTTTGCAAGTGTTTTGGCATGGTCTTAGGAAGTTTGTTCCAAGTTTGCAAGTGTTTGGCATGGTCTTATTAAATTTGTACCAAGTTTGCAAGTGTTTTGGCATGGTCTTAGGAAGTTTGTTCCAAGTTTGCTAGTGTTTGGCATGGTCTTATTAAATTTGTACCAAGTTTGCAAGTGTTTGGCATGGTCGTATTAAATTTGTACCAAGTTTGCAAGTGTTTTGGCATGGTCTTATTAAATTTGTACCAAGGTTGCAAGTGTTTTGGCATGGTCTTATTAAATTTGCGCCAAGTTTGCAAGTGTTTTGGCATGGTCTTAGCAAGTTTGTTCCAAGTTTGCAAGTGTTTGGCATGGTCTTTTTAAATTTGTACCAAGTTTGAAAGTGTTTTGGCATGTTCTTAGGATGTTTGTTCCAAGTTTGCAAGTGTTTGGCATGGTCGTTATAAATTTGTACCAAGTTTGCAAGTGTTTTGGCATGGTCTTAGGAAGTTTGTTCCAAGTTTGCAAGTGTTTTGGCATGGTCTTATTACATTTGTACCAAGTTTGCAAGTGTTTTGGCATGGTCTTATTGAATTTGTACCAAGTTTGCAAGTATTTTGGCATGGTCTTATTAAATTTGTACCAAGTTTGCAAGTGTTTTGGCATGGTCTTAGGAAGTTTGTTCCAAGTTTGCAAGTGTTTTGGCATGGTCTTAGGAAGTTTGTTCCAAGTTTGCAAGTGTTTGGCATGGTCGTATTAAATTTGTACCAAGTTGCAAGTGTTTTGGCATGGTCTAATTAAATTTGTACCAAGTTTGCAAGTGTTTTGGCATGGTCTTATTAAATTTGTGCCAAGTTTGCAAGTGTTTTGGCATGGTCTTAGAAAGTTTGTTCCAAGTTTGCAAGTGTTTTGGCATGGTCTTATTAAATTTGTACCAAGTTTGCAATTGTTTTGGCATGGTCTTAGGAAGTTTGTTCCAAGTTTGCAAGTGTTTGGCATGGTCTTATTAAATTTGTACCAAGTTTGCAAGTGTTTTGGCATGGTCTTAGGAAGTTTGTTCCAAGTTTGCAAGTGTTTGGCATGTTCGTATTAAATTTGTACCAAGGTTGCAAGTGTTTTGGCATGGTCTTAGGAAGTTTGTTCCAAGTTTGCAAGTGTTTGGCATGGTCTTATTAAATTTGTACCAAGTTTGCAAGTGTTTTGGCATGGTCTTAGGAAGTTTGTTCCAAGTTTGCAAGTGTTTGGCATGGTCGTACTAATTTTGTACCAAGGTTGCAAGTGTTTTGGCATGGTCTTAGGAAGTTTGTTCCAAGTTTGCAAGTGTTTTGGCATGGTCTTAGGAAGTTTGTTCCAAGTTTGCAAGTGTTTTGACATGGTCTTATTAAATTTGTGCCAAGTTTGCAAGTGTTTTGGCATGGTCTTAGGAAGTTTGTTCCAAGTTTGCAAGTGTTTGGCATGGTCTTATTAAATTTGTACCAAGTTTGCAAGTGTTTTGGCATGGTCTTAGGAAGTTTGTTCCAAGTTTGCTAGTGTTTGGCATGGTCTTATTAAATTTGTACCAAGTTTGCAAGTGTTTGGCATGGTCGTATTAAATTTGTTCCAAGTTTGCAAGTGTTTTGGCATTGTCTTAATAAATTTGTACCAAGGTTGGAAGTGTTTTGGCATGGTCTTATTAAATTTGTGCCAAGTTTGCAAGTGTTTTGGCATGGTCTTAGGAAGTTTGTTCCAAGTTTGCAAGTGTTTGGCATGGTCTTTTTAAATTTGTACCAAGTTTGCAAGTGTTTTGGCATGGTCTTAGGATGTTTGTTCCAAGTTTGCAAGTGTTTGGCATGGTCGTATTAAATTTGTACCAAGTTTGCAAGTGTTTTGGCATGGTCTTAGGAAGTTTGTTTCAAGTTTGCAAGTGTTTTGGCATGGTCTTATTACATTTGTACCAAGTTTGCAAGTGTTTTGGCATGGTCTTATTAAATTTGTACCAAGTTTGCAAGTGTTTTGGCATGGTCTTAGGAAGTTTGTTCCAACTTTGCAAGTGTTTGGCATGGTCGTATTAAATTTGTTCCAAGTTTGCAACTGTTTTGCATGGTCTTATTAATTTTGTACCAAGTTTGCAAGTGTTTTGGCATGGTCTTATTAAATTTGTACCAAGTTTGCAAGTGTTTTGGCATGGTCCTATTAAATTTGTGCCAAGTTTGCAAGTGTTTTGGCATGGTCTTAGGAAGTTTGTTCCAAGTTTGCAAGTGTTTTGGCATGGTCTTATTAAATTTGTACCAAGGTTGCAAGTGTTTTGGCATGGTCATAGGAAGTTTGTTCCAAGTTTGCAAGTGTTTGGCATGGTCTTATAAAATTTGTACCAAGTTTGCAAGTGTTTTGGCATGGTCTTAGGAAGTTTGTTCCAAGTTTGCAAGTGTTTTGGCATGGTCTTAGGAAGTTTGTTCCAAGTTTGCAAGTGTTTTGGCATGGTCTTATTAAATTTGTGCCAAGTTTGCAAGTGTTTTGGCATGGTCTTAGGAAGTTTGTTCCAAGTTTGCAAGTGTTTGGCATGGTCTTATTAAATTTGTGCCAAGTTTGCAAGTGTTTTGGCATGGTCTTATGAAGTTTGTTCCAAGTTTGCAAGTGTTTTGGCATGGTCTTATTAAATTTGTACAAAGGTTGCAAGTGTGTTGGCATGGTCTTAGGAAGTTTGTTCCATGTTTGCAAGTGTTTGGCATGGTCTTAATAAATTTGTACCAAGTTTGCAAGTGTTTTGGCATGGTCTTAGGAAGTTTGTTCCAAGTTTGCAAGTGTTTTGGCATGGTCTTAGGAAGTTAGTTCCAAGTTTGCAAGTGTTTTGGCATGGTCTTATTAAATTTGTACCAAGGTTGCAAGTGTTTTGGCATGGTCTTAGGAAGTTTGTTCCAAGTTTGCAAGTGTTTGGCATGGTCTTATTAAATTTGTACCAAGTTTGCAAGTGTTTGGCATGGTCGTATTAAATTTGTACCAAGTTTGCAAGTGTTTTGGCATGGTCTTATTAAATTTGTACCAAGTTTGCAAGTGTTTTGGCATGGTTTTATTAAATTTGTACCAAGTTTGCAAGTGTTTTGGCATGGTCTTAGGAAGTTTGTTCCAAGTTTGCAAGTGTTTGGCTTGGTCTTATAAAATTTTTACCAAGTTTGCAAGTGTTTTGGCATGGTCTTATTAAATTTGTACCAAGTTTGCAAGTGTTTTGGCATGGTCTTATTAAATTTGTACCAAGTTTGCAAGTGTTTTGGCATGGTCTTATTAAATTTGTACCAAGTTTGCAAGTGTTTTGGCATGGTCTTAGGAAGTTTGTTCCAAGTTTGCAAGTGTTTGGCATGGTGTTATTCAATTTGTACCAAGTTTGCAAGTGTTTTGGCATGGTCTTATTAAATTTGTACCAAGTTTGCAAGTGTTTTGGCATGATCTTAGGAAGTTTGTTCCAAGTTTGCAAGTGTTTGGGCATGGTCGTATTAAATTTGTACCAAGGTTGCAAGTGTTTTGGCATGGTCTTAGGAAGTTTGTTCCAAGTTTGCAAGTGTTTTGGAATGGTCTTGGGAAGTTTGTTCCAAGTTTGCAAGTGTTTTGGCATGGTCTTATTAAATTTTTACCAAGGTTGCAAGTGTTTTGGCATGGTCTTAGGAAGTTTGTTCCAAGTTTGCAAGTGTTTGGCATGGTCTTATTAAATTTGTACCAAGTTTGCAAGTGTTTTGGCATGGTCTTAGGAAGTTTGTTCCAAGTTTGCTAGTGTTTGGCATGGTCTTATTAAATTTGTACCAAGTTTGCAAGTGTTTGGCATGGTCTTAGGAAGTTTGTTCCAAGTTTGCAAGTGTTTTGGCTTGGTCTTAGGAAGTTTGTTCCAAGTTTGCAAGTGTTTGGCATGGTCTTATTAAATTTGTACCAAGTTTGCAAGTGTTTGGGCATGGTCTTAGGAAGTTTGTTCCAAGTTTGAAAGTGTTTTGGCATGGTCTTATTAAATTTGTACAAAGGTTGCAAGTGTTTTGGCATGGTCTTAGGAAGTTTGTTCCAAGTTTGCAAGTGTTTGGCATGGTCTTATTAAATTTGTACCAAGTTTGCAAGTGTTTTGGCATGGTCTTAGGAAGTTTGTTCCAAGTTTGCAAGTGTTTTGGCATGGACTTAGGAAGTTTGTTCCAAGTTTGCAAGTGTTTTGGCATGGTCTTATTGAATCTGTACCAAGGTTGCAAGTGTTTTGGCATGGTCTTAGGAAGTTTGTTCCAAGTTTGCAAGTGTTTGGCATGGTCTTATAAAATTTGTACCAAGTTTGCAAGTGTTTTGGCATGGTCTTAGGAAGTTTGTTCCAAGTTTGCAAGTGTTTTGGCATGGTCTTATTACATTTTTACCAAGGTTGCAAGTGTTTTGGCATGGTCTTAGGAAGTTTGTTCCAAGTTTGCAAGTGTTTGGCATGGTCTTATTAAATTTGTACCAAGTTTGCAAGTGTTTTGGCATGGTCTTAGGAAGTTTGTTCCAAGTTTGCTAGTGTTTGGCATGGTCTTATTAAATTTGTACCAAGTTTGCAAGTGTTTTGGCATGGTCTTAGGAAGTTTGTTCCAAGTTTGCAAGTGTTTTGGCATGGACTTAGGAAGTTTGTTCCAAGTTTGCAAGTGTTTTGGCATGGTCTTATTGAATCTGTACCAAGGTTGCAAGTGTTTTGGCATGGTCTTAGGAAGTTTGTTCCAAGTTTGCAAGTGTTTGGCATGGTCTTATAAAATTTGTACCAAGTTTGCAAGTGTTTTGGCATGATCTTAGGAAGTTTGTTCCAAGTTTGCAAGTGTTTGGGCATGGTCGTATTAAATTTGTACCAAGGTTGCAAGTGTTTTGGCATGGTCTTAGGAAGTTTGTTCCAAGTTTGCAAGTGTTTTGGAATGGTCTTGGGAAGTTTGTTCCAAGTTTGCAAGTGTTTTGGCATGGTCTTATTAAATTTTTACCAAGGTTGCAAGTGTTTTGGCATGGTCTGAGGAAGTTTGTTCCAAGTTTGCAAGTGTTTGGCATGGTCTTATTAAATTTGTACCAAGTTTGCAAGTGTTTTGGCATGGTCTTAGGAAGTTTGTTCCAAGTTTGCTAGTGTTTGGCATGGTCTTATTAAATTTGTACCAAGTTTGCAAGTGTTTGGCATGGTCGTATTAAATTTGTTCCAAGTTTGCAAGTGTTTTGGCTTGGTCTTAGGAAGTTTGTTCCAAGTTTGCAAGTGTTTGGCATGGTCGTATTAAATTTGTACCAAGTTTGCAAGTGTTTTGGCATGGTCTTAGGAAGTTTGTTCCAAGTTTGCAAGTGTTTTGGCATGGTCTTATTACATTTGTACCAAGTTTGCAAGTGTTTTGGCATGGTCTTATCAAATTTGTACCAAGTTTGCAAGTGTTTTGGCATGGTCTTAGGAAGTTTGTTCCAAGTTTGCAAGTGTTTGGCATGGTCGTATTAAATTTGTTCCAAGTTTGCAACTGTTTGGCATGGTCTTATTAATTTTGTACCAAGTTTGCAAGTGTTTTGGCATGGTCTTATTAAATTTGTACCAAGTTTGCAAGTGTTTTGGCATGGTCCTATTAAATTTGTGCCAAGTTTGCAAGTGTTTTGGCATGGTCTTTGGAAGTTTGTTCCAAGTTTGCAAGTGTTTTGGCATGGTCTTATTAAATTTGTACCAAGGTTGCAAGTGTTTTGGCATGGTCTTAGGAAGTTTGTTCCAAGTTTGCAAGTGTTTGGCATGGTCTTATAAAATTTGTACCAAGTTTGCAAGTGTTTTGGCATGGTCTTAGGAAGTTTGTTCCAAGTTTGCAAGTGTTTTGGCATGGTCTTAGGAAGTTTGTTCCATGTTTGCAAGTGTTTTGGCATGGTCTTATTAAATTTGTGTCAAGTTTGCAAGTGTTTTGGCTTGGTCTTAGGAAGTTTGTTCCAAGTTTGCAAGTGTTTGGCATGGTCTTATTAAATTTGTACCAAGTTTGCAAGTGTTTGGGCATGGTCTTAGGAAGTTTGTTCCAAGTTTGAAAGTGTTTTGGCATGGTCTTATTAAATTTGTACAAAGGTTGCAAGTGTTTTGGCATGGTCTTAGGAAGTTTGTTCCAAGTTTGCAAGTGTTTGGCATGGTCTTATTAAATTTGTACCAAGTTTGCAAGTGTTTTGGCATGGTCTTAGGAAGTTTGTTCCAAGTTTGCAAGTGTTTTGGCATGGACTTAGGAAGTTTGTTCCAAGTTTGCAAGTGTTTTGGCATGGTCTTATTGAATCTGTACCAAGGTTGCAAGTGTTTTGGCATGGTCTTAGGAAGTTTGTTCCAAGTTTGCAAGTGTTTGGCATGGTCTTATTAAATTTGTACCAAGTTTGCAAGTGTTTGGCATGGTCGTATTAAATTTGTACCAAGTTTGCAAGTGTTTTGGCATGGTCCTATTAAATTTGTGCCAAGTTTGCAAGTGTTTTGGCATGGTCTTAGGAAGTTTGTTCCAAGTTTGCAAGTGTTTTGGCATGGTCTTATTAAATTTGTACCAAGGTTGCAAGTGTTTTGGCATGGTCTTAGGAAGTTTGTTCCAAGTTTGCAAGTGTTTGGCATGGTCTTATAAAATTTGTACCAAGTTTGCAAGTGTTTTGGCATGGTCTTAGGAAGTTTGTTCCAAGTTTGCGAGTGTTTGGCATGGTCTTAGGAAGTTTGTTCCATGTTTGCAAGTGTTTTGGCATGGTCTTAGGAAGTTTGTACCAAGTTTGCAAGTGTTTGGCATGGTGTTATTAAATTTGTACCAAGTTTGCAAGTGTTTTGGCATGGTCTTATTAAATTTGTACCAAGTTTGCAAGTGTTTTGGCATGTTCTTAGGAAGTTTGTTCCAAGTTTGCAAGTGTTTGGCATGGTCGTATTAAATTTGTACCAAGGTTGCAAGTGTTTTGGCATGGTCTTAGGAAGTTTGTTCCAAGTTTGCAAGTGTTTTGGAATGGTCTTGGGAAGTTTGTTCCAAGTTTGCAAGTGTTTTGGCATGGTCTTATTAAATTTGTACCAAGTTTGCAAGTGTTTTGGCATGGTCTTAGGAAGTTTGTTCCAAGTTTGCAAGTGTTTGGCATGGTCTTATTAATTTTGTACCAAGTTTGCAAGTGTTTTGGCATGGTCTTAGGAAGTTTGTTCCAAGTTTGCTAGTGTTTGGCATGGTCTTATTAAATTTGTACCAAGTTTGCAAGTGTTTGGCATGGTCGTATTAAATTTGTTCCAAGTTTGCAAGTGTTTTGGCATGTTCTTATTAAATTTGTACCAAGGTTGCAAGTGTTTTGGCATGGTCTTATTAAATTTGTGCCAAGTTTGCAAGTGTTTTGGCATGGTCTTAGGAAGTTTGTTCCAAGTTTGCAAGTGTTTGGCATGGTGTTATTCAATTTGTACCAAGTTTGCAAGTGTTTTGGCATGGTCTTAGGATGTTTGTTCCAAGTTTGCAAGTGTTTGGCATGGTCGTATTAAATTTGTACCAAGTTTGCAAGTGTTTTGGCATGGTCTTAGGAAGTTTGTTCCAAGTTTGCAAGTGTTTTGGCATGGTCTTATTACATTTGTACCAAGTTTGCAAGTGTTTTGGCATGGTCTTATCAAATTTGTACCAAGTTTGCAAGTGTTTTGGCATGGTCTTAGGAAGTTTGTTCCAAGTTTGCAAGTGTTTGGCATGGTCGTATTAAATTTGTTCCAAGTTTGCAACTGTTTGGCATGGTCTTATTAATTTTGTACCAAGTTTGCAAGTGTTTTGGCATGGTCTTATTAAATTTGTACCAAGTTTGCAAGTGTTTTGGCATGGTCCTATTAAATTTGTGCCAAGTTTGCAAGTGTTTTGGCATGGTCTTAGGAAGTTTGTTCCAAGTTTGCAAGTGTTTTGGCATGGTCTTATTAAATTTGTACCAAGGTTGCAAGTGTTTTGGCATGGTCTTAGGAAGTTTGTTCCAAGTTTGCAAGTGTTTGGCATGGTCTTATAAAATTTGTACCAAGTTTGCAAGTGTTTTGGCATGGTCTTAGGAAGTTTGTTCCAAGTTTGCGAGTGTTTGGCATGGTCTTAGGAAGTTTGTTCCATGTTTGCAAGTGTTTTGGCATGGTCTTATTAAATTTGTGTCAAGTTTGCAAGTGTTTTGGCTTGGTCTTAGGAAGTTTGTTCCAAGTTTGCAAGTGTTTGGCATGGTCTTATTAAATTTGTACCAAGTTTGCAAGTGTTTTGGCATGGTCTTAGGAAGTTTGTTCCAAGTTTGAAAGTGTTTTGGCATGGTCTTATTAAATTTGTACAAAGGTTGCAAGTGTTTTGGCATGGTCTTAGGAAGTTTGTTCCAAGTTTGCAAGTGTTTGGCATGGTCTTAGGAAGTTTGTTCCAAGTTTGCGAGTGTTTGGCATGGTCTTAGGAAGTTTGTTCCATGTTTGCAAGTGTTTTGGCATGGTCTTATTAAATTTGTGTCAAGTTTGCAAGTGTTTTGGCTTGGTCTTAGGAAGTTTGTTCCAAGTTTGCAAGTGTTTGGCATGGTCTTATTAAATTTGTACCAAGTTTGCAAGTGTTTTGGCATGGTCTTAGGAAGTTTGTTCCAAGTTTGAAAGTGTTTTGGCATGGTCTTATTAAATTTGTACAAAGGTTGCAAGTGTTTTGGCATGGTCTTAGGAAGTTTGTTCCAAGTTTGCAAGTGTTTTGGCATGGTCTTAGGAAGTTTGTTCCAAGTTTGCGAGTGTTTGGCATGGTCTTAGGAAGTTTGTTCCATGTTTGCAAGTGTTTTGGCATGGTCTTATTAAATTTGTGTCAAGTTTGCAAGTGTTTTGGCTTGGTCTTAGGAAGTTTGTTCCAAGTTTGCAAGTGTTTGGCATGGTCTTATTAAATTTGTACCAAGTTTGCAAGTGTTTTGGCATGGTGTTAGGAAGTTTGTTCCAAGTTTGCAAGTGTTTTGGCATGGACTTAGGAAGTTTGTTCCAAGTTTGCAAGTGTTTTGGCATGGTCTTATTGAATCTGTACCAAGGTTGCAAGTGTTTTGGCATGGTCTTAGGAAGTTTGTTCCAAGTTTGCAAGTGTTTGGCATGGTCTTATTAAATTTGTACCAAGTTTGCAAGTGTTTGGCATGGTCGTATTAAATTTGTACCAAGTTTGCAAGTGTTTTGGCATGGTCTTATTAAATTTGTACCAAGTTTGCAAGTGTTTTGGCATGGTTTTATTAAATTTGTACCAAGTTTGCAAGTGTTTTGGCATGGTCTTAGGAAGTTTGTTCCAAGTTTGCAAGTGTTTTGGCATTGTCTTATTAAATTTGTACCAGGTTTGCAAGTGTTTTGGCATGGTCTTATTAAATTTGTACCAAGTTTGCAAGTGTTTTGGCATGGTCTTATTAAATTTGTACCAAGTTTGCAAGTGTTTTGGCATGGTCTTATTAAATTTGTACCAAGTTTGCAAGAGTTTTGGCATGGTCTTAGGAAGTTTGTACCAAGTTTGCAAGTGTTTGGCATGGTGTTATTAAATTTGTACCAAGTTTGCAAGTGTTTTGGCATGGTCTTATTAAATTTGTACCAAGTTTGCAAGTGTTTTGGCATGCTCTTAGGAAGTTTGTTCCAAGTTTGCAAGTGTTTTGGCATGGTCTTATTGAATTTTTACCAAGTTTGCAAGTGTTTTGGCATGGTCTTATTAAATTTGTACCAAGTTTGCAAGTGTTTTGGCATGGTCTTAGGAAGTTTGTTCCAAGTTTGCAAGTGTTTGGCATGGTCGTATTAAATTTGTTCCAAGTTTGCAACTGTTTGGCATGGTCTTATTAATTTTGTACCAAGTTTGCAAGTGTTTTGGCATGGTCTTATTAAATTTGTACCAAGTTTGCAAGTGTTTTGGCATGGTCCTATTAAATTTGTGCCAAGTTTGCAAGTGTTTTGGCATGGTCTTAGGAAGTTTGTTCCAAGTTTGCATTTGTTTTGGCATGGTCTTATTAAATTTGTGCCAAGTTTGCAAGTGTTTTGGCATGGTCTTAGGAAGTTTGTCCCAAGTTTGCAAGTGTTTGGCATGGTCGTATTAAATTTGTACCAAGGTTGCAAGTGTTTTGGCATGGTCTTAGGAAGTTTGTTCCAAGTTTGCAAGTGTTTGGCATGGTCTTATTAAATTTGTACCAAGTTTGCAAGTGTTTTGGCATGGTCTTAGGAAGTTTGTTCCAAGTTTGCAAGTGTTTGGCATGGTCTTATTAAATTTGTACCAAGTTTGCAAGTGTTTGGCATGGTCGTATTAAATTTGTACCAAGTTTGCAAGTGTTTTGGCATGGTCTTATTAAATTTGTACCAAGTTTGCAAGTGTTTTGGCATGGTCTTAGGAAGTTTGTTCCAAGTTTGCAAGTGTTTGGCATGGTCGTATTAAATTTGTACCAAGGTTGCAAGTGTTTTGGCATGGTCTTAGGAAGTTTGTTCCAAGTTTGCAAGTGTTTGGCATGGTCTTATTAAATTTGTACCAAGTTTGCAAGTGTTTTGGCATGGTCTTAGGAAGTTTGTTCCAAGTTTGCAAGTGTTTTGGCATGGTCGTATTAAATTTGTACCAAGGTTGCAAGTGTTTTGGCATGGTCTTAGGAAGTTTGTTCCAAGTTTGCAAGTGTTTTGGCATGGTCGTATTAAATTTGTACCAAGGTTGCAAGTGTTTTGGCATGGTCTTAGGAAGTTTGTTCCAAGTTTGCAAGTGTTTGGCTTGGTCTTATTAAATTTGTACCAAGTTTGCAAGTGTTTTGGCATGGTCTTAGGAAGTTTGTTCCAAGTTTGCAAGTGTTTGGCATGGTCTTATTAAATTTGTACCAAGTTTGCAAGTGTTTGGCATGGTCGTATTAAATTTGTACCAAGTTTGCAAGTGTTTTGGCATGGTCTTATTAAATTTGTACCAAGTTTGCAAGAGTTTTGGCATGGTCTTAGGAAGTTTGTACCAAGTTTGCAAGTGTTTGGCATGGTGTTATTAAATTTGTACCAAGTTTGCAAGTGTTTTGGCATGGTCTTATTAAATTTGTACCAAGGTTGCAAGTGTTTTGGCATGGTCTTAGGAAGTTTGTTCCAAGTTTGCAAGTGTTTGGCATGGTCTTATTAAATTTGTACCAAGTTTGCAAGTGTTTTGGCATGGTCTTAGGAAGTTTGTTCCAAGTTTGCAAGTGTTTGGCATGGTCTTATTAAATTTGTACCAAGTTTGCAAGTGTTTGGCATGGTCGTATTAAATTTGTACCAAGTTTGCAAGTGTTTTGGCATGGTCTTATTAAATTTGTACCAAGTTTGCAAGTGTTTTGGCATGGTCTTAGGAAGTTTGTTCCAAGTTTGCAAGTGTTTGGCATGGTCGTATTAAATTTGTACCAAGGTTGCAAGTGTTTTGGCATGGTCTTAGGAAGTTTGTTCCAAGTTTGCAAGTGTTTGGCATGGTCTTATTAAATTTGTACCAAGTTTGCAAGTGTTTTGGCATTGTCTTAGGAAGTTTGTTCCAAGTTTGCAAGTGTTTTGGCATGGTCTTAGGAAGTTTGTTCCAAGTTTGCAAGTGTTTTGACATGGTCTTATTAAATTTGTGCCAAGTTTGCAAGTGTTTTGGAATGGTCTTAGGAAGTTTGTTCCAAGTTTGCAAGTGTTTGGCATGGTCTTATTAAATTAATGCCAAGTTTGCAAGTGTTTTGACATGGTCTTATTAAATTTGTGCCAAGTTTGCAAGTGTTTTGGCATGGTCTTATGAAATGTGTACCAAGGTTGCAAGTGTTTTGGCATGGTCTTATTAAATTTGTTCCAAGTTTGCAAGTGTTTTGGCATGGTCTTAGGAAGTTTTTTCGAAGTTTGCAAGTGTTTGGCATGGTCTTTTTAAATTTGTACCAAGTTTGCAAGTGTTTTGGCATGGTCTTAGGATGTTTGTTCCAAGTTTGCAAGTGTTTGGCATGGTCGTATTAAATTTGTACCAAGTTTGCAAGTGTTTTGGCATGGTCTTAGGAAGTTTGTTCCAAGTTTGCAAGTGTTTGGCATGGTCTTATTAAATTTGTGCCAAGTTTGCAAGTGTTTTGGCATGGTCTTAGGAAGTTTGTTCCATGTTTGCAAGTGTTTGGCATGGTCGTATTAAATTGGTACCAAGGTTGCAAGTGTTTTGGCATGGTCTTAGGAAGTTTGTTCCAACTTTGCAAGTGTTTTGGCATGGTCTTAGGAAGTTTGTTCCAAGTTTGCAAGTGTTTTGGCATGGTCTTATTAAATTTGTACCAAGTTTGCAAGTTTTTTGGCATGGTCTTAGGAAGTTTGTTCCAAGTTTGCAAGTGTTTTGGCATGGTCTTAGGAAGTTTGTTCCAAGTTTGCAAGTGTTTTGACATGGTCTTATTAAATTTGTGCCAAGTTTGCAAGTGTTTTGGAATGGTCTTAGGAAGTTTGTTCCAAGTTTGCAAGTGTTTGGCATGGTCTTATTAAATTTGTAACAAGTTTGCAAGTGTTTTGGCATGGTCTTAGGAAGTTTGTTCCAAGTTTGCTAGTGTTTGGCATGGTCTTACTAAATTTGTACCAATTTTGCAAGTGTTTGGCATGGTCGTAATAAATTTGTACCAAGTTTGCAAGTGTTTTGGCATGGTCTTATGAAATTTGTACCAAGGTTGCAAGTGTTTTGGCATGGTCTTATTAAATTTGTGCCAAGTTTGCAAGTGTTTTGGCATGGTCTAAGGAAGTTTGTTCGAAGTTTGCAAGTGTTTGGCATGGTCTTTTTAAATTTGTACCAAGTTTGCAAGTGTTTTGGCATGGTCTTAGGATGTTTGTTCCAAGTTTGCAAGTGTTTGGCATGGTCGTATTAAATTTGTACCAAGTTTGCAAGTGTTTTGGCATGGTCTTAGGAAGTTTGTTCCAAGTTTGCAAGTGTTTTGGCATGGTCTTATCACATTTGTACCAAGTTTGCAAGTGTTTGGGCATGGTCTTATTAAATTTGTACCAAGTTTGCAAGTGTTTTGGCATGGTCTTATTAAATTTGTACCAAGTTTGCAAGTGTTTTGGCATGGTCTTAGGAAGTTTGTTCAAAGTTTGCAAGTGTTTGGCATGGTCTTATTAAATTTGTACCAAGTTTGCAAGTGTTTTGGCATGGTCTTAGGAAGTTTGTTCCAAGTTTGCAAGTGTTTTGGCATGGTCTTATTAAATTTGTACCAAGTTTGCAAGTGTTTTGGCATGGTCTCAGGAAGTTTGTTCCAAGTTTGCAAGTGTTTGGCATGGTCTTATAAAATTTGTACCAAGTTTGCAAGTGTTTTGGCATGGTCTTATTAAATTTGTACCAAGTTTACAATTGTTTTGGCATGGTCTTAGGAAGTTTGTTCCAAGTTTGCAAGTGTTTTGGCATGGTCTTATTAAATTTGTGCCAAGTTTGCAACTGTTTGGCATGGTCTTATTAAATTTGTACCAAGTTTGCAAGTGTTTTGGCATGGTCTTATTAAATTTGTACCAAGTTTGCAAGTGTTTTGGCATGGTCTTAGGAAGTTTGTTCCAAGTTTGCAAGTGTTTGGCATGGTCTTATTAAATTTGTACCAAGTTTGCAAGTGTTTGGCATGGTCGTATTAAATTTGTACCAAGTTGCAAGTGTTTTGGCATGGTCTTATTAAATTTGTACCAAGTTTGCAAGTGTTTTGGCATGGTCTTATTAAATTTGTACCAAGTTTGCAAGTGTTTTGGCATGGTCTTAGGAAGTTTATTCCAAGTTTGCAAGTGTTTTGGCATGGTCTTATTAAATTTGTACCAAGTTTGCAAGTGTTTTGGCATGGTCTTAGGAAGTTTGTTCCAAGTTTGCAAGTGTTTGGCATGGTCTTATTAAATTTGTACCAAGTTTGCAAGTGTTTTGGCATGGTCTTATTAAATTTGTTCCAAGTTTGCAAGTGTTTTGGCATGGTCTTAGGAAGTTTGTTCCAAGTTTGCAAGTGTTTGGCATGGTCGTATGAAATTTGTACCAAGGTTGCAAGTGTTTTGGCATGGTCTTAGGAAGTTTGTTCCAAGTTTGCAAGTGTTTGGCATGGTTTTATTAAATTTGTGCCAAGTTTGCAAGTGTTTTGGCATGGTGTTAGGAAGTTTGTTCCAACTTTGCAAGTGTTTTTGCATGGTCTTAGGAAGTTTGTTCCAAGTTTGCAAGTGTTTTGGCATGGTCTTATTAAATTTGTACCAAGGTTGCAAGTGTTTTGGCATGGTCTTATTAAATTTGTACCAAGTTTGCAAGTGTTTTGGCATGGTCTTATTAAATTTGTACCAAGTTTGCAAGTGTTTTGGCATGGTCTTAGGAAGTTTGTTCCAAGTTTGCAAGTGTTTGGCATGGTCGTATTAAATTTGTTCCAAGTTTGCAAGTGTTTGGCATGGTCTTATTAAATTTGTACCAAGTTTGCAAGTGTTTTGGCATGGTCTTAGGAAGTTTGTTCCAAGTTTGCAAGTGTTTGGCATGGTCGTATTAAATTTGTACCAAGGTTGCAAGTGTTTTGGCATGGTCTTAGGAAGTTTGTTCCAAGTTTGCAAGTGTTTGGCATGGTCTTATTAAATTTGTACCAAGTTCGCAAGTGTTTTGGCATGGTCTTAGGAAGTTTGTTCCAAGTTTGCAAGTGTTTGGCATGGTCGTATTAAATTGGTACCAAGGTTGCAAGTGTTTTGGCATGGTCTTAGGAAGTTTGTTCCAAGTTTGCAAGTGTTTTGGCATGGTCTTAGGAAGTTTGTTCCAAGTTTGCAAGTGTTTTGGCATGGTCTTATTAAATTTTTACCAAGGTTGCAAGTGTTTTGGCATGGTCTTAGGAAGTTTGTTCCAAGTTTGCAAGTGTTTGGCATGGTCTTATTAAATTTGTACCAAGTTTGCAAGTGTTTTGGCATGGTCTTAGGAAGTTTGTTCCAAGTTTGCAAGTGTTTTGGCATGGTCTTAGGAAGTTTGTTCCAAGTTTGCAAGTGTTTTGACATGGTCTTATTAAATTTGTGCCAAGTTTGCAAGTGTTTTGGAATGGTCTTAGGAAGTTTGTTCCAAGTTTGCAAGTGTTTGGCATGGTCTTATTAAATTTGTTCCAAGTTTGCAAGTGTTTTGGCATGGTCTTAGGAAGTTTGTTCCAAGTTTGCTAGTGTTTGGCATGGTCTTACTAAATTTGTACCAAGTTTGCAAGTGTTTGGCATGGTCGTATTAAATTTGTACCAAGTTTGCAAGTGTTTTGGCATGGTCTTATTAAATTTGTACCAAGGTTGCAAGTGTTTTGGCATGGTCTTATTAAATTTGTGCCAAGTTTGCAAGTGTTTTGGCATGGTCTTAGGAAGTTTGTTCGAAGTTTGCAAGTGTTTGGCATGGTCTTTTTAAATTTGTTCCAAGTTTGCAAGTGTTTTGGCATGGTCTTAGGATGTTTGTTTCAAGTTTGCAAGTGTTTGGCATGGTCGTATTAAATTTGTACCAAGTTTGCAAGTGTTTTGGCATGGTCTTAGGAAGTTTGTTCCAAGTTTGCAAGTGTTTTTGCATGGTCTTATCACATTTGTACCAAGTTTGCAAGTGTTTTGGCATGGTCTTATTAAATTTGTGCCAAGTTTGCAAGTGTTTTGGCATGGTCTTAGGAAGTTTGTTCCAAGTTTGCAAGTGTTTGGCATGGTCGTATTAAATTTGTTCCAAGTTTGCAACTGTTTTGCATGGTCTTATTAAATTTGTACCAAGTTTGCAAGTGTTTTGGCATGGTCTTATTAAATTTGTACCAAGTTTGCAAGTGTTTTGGCATGGTCTTATTAAATTTGTACCAAGTTTGCAAGTGTTTTGGCATGGTCTTATTTAATTTGTACCAAGTTTGCAAGTGTTTTGGCATGGTTTTATTAAATTTGTACCAAGTTTGCAAGTCTTTTGGCATGGTCTTAGGAAGTTTGTTCCAAGCTTGCAAGTGTTTGGCATGGTCTCATTTAATTTGTACCAAGTTTGAAAGTGTTTTGGCATGGTCTTAGGAAGTTTGTTCCAAGTTTGCAAGTGTTTTGGCATGGTCTTATTAAATTTGTTCCAAGTTTGCAAGTGTTTGACATGGTCTTATTAAATTTGTACCAAGTTTGCAAGTGTTTTGGCATGGTCTTAGGAAGTTTGTTCCAAGTTTGCAAGTGTTTTGGCATGGTCTTATTAAATTTGTACCAAGTTTGCAAGTGTTTTGGCATGGTCTTAGGAAGTTTGTTCCAAGTTTGCAAGTGTTTTGGCATGGTCTTAGGAAGTTTGTTCCAAGTTTGCAAGTGTTTTGACATGGTCTTATTAAATTTGTTCCAAGTTTGCAAGTGTTTTGGCATGGTCTTAGGAAGTTTGTTCCAAGTTTGCTAGTGTTTGGCATGGTCTTACTAAATTTGTACCAAGTTTGCAAGTGTTTTGGCATAGTCTTAGGAAGTTTGTACCAAGTTTGCAAGTGTTTTGGCATGGTCTTAGGAAGTTTGTTCCAAGTTTGCAAGTGTTTTGACATGGTCTTATTAAATTTGTGCCAAGTTTGCAAGTGTTTTGGAATGGTCTTAGGAAGTTTGTTCCAAGTTTGCTAGTGTTTGGCATGGTCTTATTAAATTTGTTCCAAGTTTGCAAGTGTTTTGGCATGGTCTTAGGAAGTTTGTTCCAAGTTTGCTAGTGTTTGGCATGGTCTTACTAAATTTGTACCAAGTTTGCAAGTGTTTGGCATGGTCGTATTAAATTTGTACCAAGTTTGCAAGTGTTTTGGCATGGTCTTATTAAATTTGTACCAAGGTTGCAAGTGTTTTGGCATGGTCTTATTAAATTTGTGCCAAGTTTGCAAGTGTTTTGGCATGGTCTTAGGAAGTTTGTTCGAAGTTTGCAAGTGTTTGGCATGGTCTTTTTAAATTTGTGCCAAGTTTGCAAGTGTTTTGGCATGGTCTTAGGAAGTTTGTTCCAAGTTTGCAAGTGTTTTGACATGGTCTTATTAAATTTGTACCAAGTTTGCAAGTGTTTTAGCATGGTCTTATTAAATTTGTTCCAAGTTTGCAAGTGTTTTGGCATGGTCCTATTAAATTTGTACCAAGTTTGCAAGTGTTTTGGCATGGTCTTATTAAATTTGTACCAAATTTGCAAGTGTTTTGGCATGGTCTTATTACATTTGTACCAAGTTTGCAAGTGTTTTGGCATGGTCTTATTAAATTTGTACCAAGTTAGCAAGTGTTTTGGCATGGTCTTAGGAAGTTTGTTCCAAGTTTACAAGTGTTTGGCATGGTCTTATTAAATTTGTACCAAGTTTGCAAGTGTTTTGCATGGTCTTATTAGATTTGTACCAAGTTTGCAACTGTTTGGCATGGTCTTATTAAATTTGTACCAAGTTTGCAAGTGTTTTGGCATGGTCTTATTAAATTTGTACCAAGTTTGCAAGTGTTTTGGCATGGTCTTATTAAATTTGTACCAAGTTTGCAAGTGTTTTGGCATGGTCTTATTTAATTTGTACCAAGTTTGCAAGTGTTTTGGCATGGTTTTATTAAATTTGTACCAAGTTTGCAAGTCTTTTGGCATGGTCTTAGGAAGTTTGTTCCAAGCTTGCAAGTGTTTGGCATGGTCTCATTTAATTTGTACCAAGTTTGAAAGTGTTTTGGCATGGTCTTAGGAAGTTTGTTCCAAGTTTGCAAGTGTTTTGGCATGGTCTTATTAAATTTGTTCCAAGTTTGCAAGTGTTTGGCATGGTCTTATTAAATTTGTACCAAGTTTGCAAGTGTTTTGGCATGGTCTTATTAAATATGTACCAAGTTTGCAAGTGTTTTGGCATGGTCTTAGGAAGTTTGTACCAAGTTTGCAAGTGTTTTGGCATGGTCTTAAGAAGTTTGTTCCAAGTTTGCAAGTGTTTGGACATGGTCTTATTAAATTTGTACCAAGTTTGCAAGTGTTTTGGCATGGTCTTATTAAATTTGTTCTAAGTTTGCAAGTGTTTTGGCATGGTCTTATTATATTTGTACCAAGTTTGCAAGTGTTTTGGCATGGTCTTATTAAATTTGTCCCAAGTTTGCAAGTGCTGTGGCATGGTCTTATTAAATTTGTACCAAGTTTGCAAGTGTTTTGGCATGGTCTTAGGAAGTTTGTTCCAAGTTTGCAAGTGTTTTGGCATGGTCTTATTAAATTTGTACCAAGTTTGCAAGTGTTTTGACATGGTCTTATTAAATTTGTACCAAGTTTGCAAGTGTTTTGGCATGGTCTTATTAAATTTGTTCCAAGTTTGCAAGTGTTTTGGCATGGTCTTTTTTAATTTGTACCAAGTTTGCAAGTGTTTTGGCATGGTCTTAGGAAGCTTGTTCCAAGTTTGCAAGTGTTTGGACATGGTCTTATAAAATTTGTACCAAGTTTGCAAGTGTTTTGGCATGGTCTTATTAAATTTGTTCTAAGTTTGCAAGTGTTTTGGCATGGTCTTATTAAATTTGTACCAAGTTTGCAAGTGTTTTGGCATGGTCTTATTAAATTTGTCCCAAGTTTGCAAGTGCTTTGGCATGGTCTTATTAAATTTGTACCAAGTTTGCAAGTGTTTTGGCATGGTCTTATAAAATTTGTACCAAGTTTACACGTGTTTTGGAATGGTCTCATTAAATTTGTACCAAGTTTGCAAGTGTTTTGGCATGGTCTTATTAAATTTGTACCAAGTTTGCAAGTGTTTTGGCATGGTTTTATTAAATTTGTACCAAGTTTACAAGTGTTTTGACATGGTCTTAGGAAGTTTGTTCCAAGCTTGCAAGTGTTTGGCATGGTCTCATTTAATTTGTACCAAGTTTGCAAGTGTTTTGGCATGGTCTTAGGAAGTTTGTTCCAAGTTTGCAAGTGTTTTGGCATGGTCTTATTAAATATGTACCAAGTTTGCAAGTGTTTTGGCATGGTCTTATTAAATTTTTTTCAAGTTTGCAAGTGTATTGGCATGGTCTTATTAAATTTTTACCAAGTTTGCAAGTGTTTTGGCATGGTCTTATTAAATTTGTACCAAGTTTGCAAGTGTTTTGGCATGTTCTTATTAAATTTGTACCAAGTTTGCAAGTGTTTTGGCATGGTCTTATTAAATTTGTACCAAATTTGCAAGTGTTTTGGCATGGTCTTAGGAAGTTTGTTCCAAGTTTGCAAGTGTTTGGCATGGTCTTATTAAATTTGTACCAAGTTTGCAAGTGTTTTGGCATGGTCTTATTAAATTTGTACCAAGTTTGTAAGTGATTTGGCATGGTCTTAGGAAGTTTGTTCCAAGTTTGCAAGTGTTTGGCATGGTCTTATTAAATTTGTACCAAGTTTGCAAGTGTTTTGGCATGGTCTTATTAAATTTGTACCAAGTTTGCAAGTGTTTTGGCATGGTCTCATTAAATTTGTACCAAGTTTGCAAGTGTTTTGGCATGGTCTTAGGAAGTTTGTTCCAAGTTTGCAAGTGTTTTGGCATGGTCTTATTAAATTTGTACCAAGTTTGCAAGTGTTTGGCATGGTCTTATTAAATTTGTACCAAGTTAGCAAGTGTTTTGGCATGGTTTTAGGAAGTTTGTTCCAAGTTTGCAAGTGTTTGGCATGGTCTTATTAAATGTGAACCAAGTTTGCAAGTGTTTGGCATGGTCTTATTAGATTTGTACCAAGTTTGCAAGTGTTATGGCATGGTCTTATTAAATTTGTACCAAGTTTGCAAGTCTTTTGGCATGGTCTTATTAAATTTGAACAAAGTTTGCAAGTGTTTTGGCATGGTCTTATTAAATTTGTTCCAAGTTTGCAAGTGTTTGGCATGGTCTTATTAAATTTGTACCAAGTTTGCAAGTGTTTTGGCATGGTCTTATTAAATTTGTACCAAGTTTGCAAGTGTTTTGGCATGGTCTTATTAAATTTGTACCAAGTTTGCAAGTGTTTTGGCATGGTCTCATTAAATTTGTACCAAGTTTGCAAGTGTTTTGGCATGGTCTTATTAAATTTGTACCAAGTTTGCAAGTGTTTTGCCATGGTCTTATTAAATTTTTACCAAGTTTATAAGTGTTTTGGCATGGTCTTATTAAATTTGTACCAAGTTTGCAAGTGTTTTGGCATGGTCTTATTAAATTTGTACCAAGTTTGCAGGTGTTTTGGCATGGTCTTAGGAAGTTTGTTCCAAGTTTGCAAGTGTTTTGGCATGGTCTTAGTAAGTTTGTTCCAAGTTTGCAAGTGTTTGGCATGGTCTTATTAAATTTGTACCAAGTTTGCAAGTGTTTGGCATGGTCTTATTAAATTTGTACCAAGTTTGCAAGTGTTTTGCCATGGTCTTATTAAATTTGTACCAAGTTTGCAAGTGTTTTGAAATGGTCTTATTAAATTTGTACCAAGTTTGCAGGTGTTTTGGCATGGTCTTAGGAAGTTTGTTCCAAGTTTGCAAGTGTTTTGGCATGTTCTTATTAAATTTGTACCAAGTTTGCAAGTGTTTTGGCATGGTCTTATTAAATTTTTAACAAGTTTGCAAGTGTATTGGCATGGTCTTATTAAATTTGTACCAAGTTTGCAAGTGTTTTGGCATGGTCTTATTAAATTTGTACCAAGTTTGCAAGTCTTTTGGCATGGTCTTATTAAATTTGAACAAAGTTTGCAAGTGTTTTGGCATGGTCTTATTAAATTTGTTCCAAGTTTGCAAGTGTTTGGCATGGTCTTATTAAATTTGTACCAAGTTTGCAAGTGTTTTGGCATGGTCTTATTAAATTTGTACCAAGTTTGCAAGTGTTTTGGCATGGTCTTATTAAATTTGTACCAAGTTTGCAAGTGTTTTGGCATGGTCTCATTAAATTTGTACCAAGTTTGCAAGTGTTTTGGCATGGTCTTATTAAATTTGTACCAAGTTTGCAAGTGTTTTGCCATGGTCTTATTAAATTTTTACCAAGTTTATAAGTGTTTTGGCATGGTCTTATTAAATTTGTACCAAGTTTGCAAGTGTTTTGGCATGGTCTTATTAAATTTGTACCAAGTTTGCAAGTGTTTTGGCATGGTCTTATTAAATTTGTACCAAGTTTGCAAGTGTTTTGGCATGGTCTTATTAAATTTGTCCCAAGTTTGCAAGTGCTGTGGCATGGTCTTATTAAATTTGTACCAAGTTTGCAAGTGTTTTGGCATGGTCTTAGGAAGTTTGTTCCAAGTTTCCAAGTGTTTGGCATGGTCTTATTAAATTTGTACCAAGTTTGCAAGTGTTTTGACATGGTCTTATTAAATTTGTACCAAGTTTGCAAGTGTTTTGGCATGGTCTTATTAAATTTGTTCCAAGTTTGCAAGTGTTTTGGCATGGTCTTATTTAATTTGTACCAAGTTTGCAAGTGTTTTGGCATGGTCTTAGGAAGTTTGTTCCAAGTTTGCAAGTGTTTTGGCATGGTTTTATTAAATTTGTACCAAGTTTGCAAGTGTTTTGGCATGGTCTTATTAAATTTGTTCCAAGTTTGCAAGTGTTTTGGCATGGTCTTATTAAATTTGTACCAAGTTTGCAAGTCTTTTGGCATGGTCTTATTAAATTTGTACCAAGTTTGCAAGTGTTTTGGAATGGTCTTATTAAATTTGTACCAAGTTTGCAAGTGTTTTGGCATGGTCTTAGGAAGTTTGTTCCAAGTTTGCAAGTGTTTGGCATGGTCTTATTAAATTTGTACCAAGTTTGCAAGTGTTTTGGCATGGTCTTATTAAATTTGTGCCAAGTTTGTAAGTGATTTGGCATGGTCTTAGGAAGTTTGTTCCAAGTTTGCAAGTGTTTGGCATGGTCTTATTAAATTTGTACCAAGTTTGCAAGTGTTTTGGCATGGTCTTATTAAATTTGTACCAAGTTTGCAAGTGTTTTGGCATGGTCTCATTAAATTTGTACCAAGTTTGCAAGTGTTTTGGCATGGTCTTAGGAAGTGTGTTCCAAGTTTGCAAGTGTTTTGGCATGGTCTTATTAAAATTGTACCAAGTTTGCAAGTGTTTGGCATGGTCTTATTAAATTTGTACCAAGTTTTTTTTTTTTTTTATAAAAGACGATTATTAAGGGTGTACAATATTTCTTACATACTATTTAATCACATTTACATAGGTTTTGTTTCCTTCGCACGTGTTGGACGGGAAACAAAGGCATGACTTTACAAACAGATTGATTTAAAGAGAACAGGAAAGGACATCTACATCGATCGCAACATCATTGTTTCCAATGATGTGGACGATGTAGTTTGAAAAAACGGAGAGTACTGCACTGCGTGTGCCCGCTCTTATCCTGTTTAGAGCGGGCCAGTGCAGGTCGACAAAACGAAGATGGGACCCTGGAGCAACTTGTTGCAGCCGCTGTTGTAGAATGTCCCACGCCAGCGACACGCGGGGACATGCTGCAAACTTGTGCTCCAGGGTCTCGACAGCGGGACAAAACGTGCACGTTGGTGTGTCGGCTCTGCCGGTTTCGAAAAGATGCTCCGCGTGCGAGATCTTCCCGTTTGCCAGCAGGTAAAGGGCGGAACGTTGTGCAGACGTCAGCATCCTGGAGCTTATGTTTCCCCACACTCTTCTCCACAGCGTGTGTGGGGAAGCTCCAACCACCCTTGGGTCCGGTAGGGCGTTTGTTGCTGCGCGTCGCAGTCCTCGTGTTGATGGCGATCGTCGGAGGGTCTCTGGCACGTATGCCAGGTGCTGGATAACCTTGCGGAGGCAGGTGTAGGACGACGGGACGGAGTTGGTGTCGGGTGGGTTCCCAGCGTTGGCGATATACTGAGACCCGATCACCAAACATCCTTGCTCCGCAAGGTACCGGTTGGTGAGTAGCGATTGTGTGGTGATGATGGGGATGTGGAGATTAAGTCCACCGCGATCTCGTGGTAGCGCCAGCTGGAGTAGAGGAACGCGGATGCCACCAGAGCCGTTCCACAGCAGTGATCCAATCATGTGAGAGACCTTTGCAACGTCCCGCTGCCGAGCGCCACAGACAGACGCGACGAACCACAGCTTGGGGAGCAGGAAGGTGTTGAGAAGCAACACCTTCTGGGCCAGGTTCAGGTCTCTCCCACGATGAAACCAGACCAACTGCCGGAACTTCTGGATCACCACGTCCCAGTTGTGCGCCATGGCCTCGCGGATGTTGTTGGAGAACAATATCCCGAGAAGCCGGAGACGCTCCTCGGTGCGTAGCCATGGGACGTGGATCCTCGTTGCTGGAGTGACGTGTCCGATGTCGATCGCGATGGTCTTCCCCACGTTCAGTCTGGCCCCTGAGCAAAGGCCGAACGCCTCGAACGCCTCTCTGACCCGCTCGATTTTGGAAAGGGAGGAAGTAATCACTGAGACATCGTCGGCATATGCATTGATCAGGTCATCCTGATCGCAGCAAATACTTTCGAGCTCAGTAATAAGGGGATGAAGGTAAAAGACAAACAGATGCATGGAAAGAGGATCGCCCTGTCTGACGGAACGTTGGATGGGGAAGGGAGAGGACATCTGTCCATTCACAAGCAGACGGGAAGAAGACCGCTCACCAATTGACCTGAGAAGCCCAACCAGCCCCGGATTAAAACCCAAGGAGGTCATAGTTGTCCACAGGAAGTCTCGGTCGACGCGGTCAAACGCCTGCGAGAGGTCGAAGGAAACGAGCTTGCCGCTTTTCTTCCTCCTCTTCAAGTCCAGAATTCTCTCCTTAACCGAGAGAACAGCTTGAAAAATGTTCTGCGGCTTGTTGCTGCATTTTTGGGCTGGGGAAATTATCTGCCACTTGTCGATGATCCCATCGACCCGTAACTTCAAAATTCTCGCCAGCAGCTTGTAATCTGTGTTAAGGAGAGAAATCGGACGGAAAGAGGGCATTGCACTCCCAGTTCCCTTCTTTCTCACAAGCACTATGACACCGTCGACGAAGTTTCGAGGAAATTCCCCACGAAGGGCCTCGTTGAGGACGTACCCGAGCTCCCGTCCCACAATGTGGAACGCGCGGAGATAGAACTCCCTGGGAATCCCGTCTGGGCCGGGTGACTTCCGAGGTGCCGATTTTTTAACTGCATCGAAGATCTCACTAGGGGTGATTTCCGCTATGCAGTCATTGTTGGCTTCGCAGTCCTCCGGGATAACCCGTCTACTGGTAAAAATGTTCTGTGTAACCGCGTTTTCGGCCGAGTAGAGGGTTTTGTACTCATTGTACAAATGCTCGGCGATCTCCTCCTCCAAGGCGAGAGTTCTTCCATCGTTGGTCTGGAAGTTCTCAATGACGGTACTTCTCCTCCTCCGCTCTCCCAGCTGGAAGGTGGAAACTTTTTCACCGTCAATGAGGGTTTCGTTTATCCTGGTGAAATGCTGGGAAAAACGCCTCTGTAAGGAGAGTATTCTTCCATTCACCAGGTTAATCGTCGCCAACTCATCTGGGTTACTTAGGTAACGATCATATGAGGCTCTCAGCTGAGCATGGAGTATACCCTGATGCAAGCGGAAGTCTTTGTATTTTTCGTTGGTCTTCCAACGAAAGAATGACTTTATCCTGGGCTTGGCGCATTCGACCCACCAAAGCATCCAGGAACCGTAATTCCTCCGTTGTCGGACCCAACCACTCCACTTGCATTCGAGTTCCTCCAATACCTCATCAGATAAAATGTGTGGGCGAAGTTGCCAGTATCCGTTCCTCCGCGGGACCGGAAGAGACTGGAGACTGATCCGCACCGTCAGTGCCTTGTGGTCGGAGAAGGAGACCACGTGCATGTCGGTTGTCCGGAGACGATCCCGTATGCAAGTCGACACGTAACAACGATCGATACGTGAGCCCGAACCACGTGTGATGTAGGAAAACTCAACATCGTTTCCTCTGAGAGCTTCCCAACTATCACACAGGCCTATGTTATCCACAGCGTGCTGCAGAGCAAGGCCGATACTCCCGGCACCCGTCGCGTCCTTCGATTTCAACACCCAGTTGAAATCTCCTGCCAAAATGACGGGTTCCCGTGCATTTCGCAGGTAGAACGGCAACGTGCGACCCAAGAACTCCTCCCGCTCTGCCCTTCGGTGACTCCCCGAAGGCGCGTAAACATTGCATAAGGTGGCAGTATTCTCAAGCCGGACGCATATCAGACGTGAGTCTAAGCTGCGTTCGACTTGAGAAAATTTTAGGCGCTCACGTAAAGCGATCGCCGTTCCTCTCCTGGTTTCGTTGACGTTTGAAAGTACAATGAAACCCGGGATAACCAGGTCAGGGGCATATACCTCTTGAAGAAATATGATGTCCAAGTCCATGGTCCTAGTGAAGGTGAGGAGAGCGTCTAATTTTGTTTGGTTTGAAATTGCATTCAAGTTAATTGAAGCAAAGTTATAGCTAACATTACTTAAATTATCCATCACGATGCTAATTTAAGATCAACAAAAGTTGACGTTGGAAAGAGTGGGGAAGGGTTGGTGGAGGAGGAAACGGGAAGGAAAGGGTTTAAAGTACCTTTACCTGCTTGCAAGCACGGCCAACCTTTCGCTTGACCGTTCCGCCCGCGGACGTGGTGGAAGCGTCACTTTCGGACCCCACGTCAACAGGGCGCTTCACGGCAAGTGCGTTATCGCTGGCAGTGGAAGCGTCGCTTTCGGATCCCGCGTCAACAGGACGCTTCACTGCAGGCGTGTAGTCCACAGGAACAACAGGGACAACAAGGGAAGGGAGATCGAGCGGGGCTTTGAAGACGATATCATCGTCCTTCTTGCTGCTAGCGGGAGCTGGATGCGCTGCTTTCGCTCCCACGGTATTCACCGCGTGGCTCGCATGCGCCATCCTCTCTCCCGGCTGTACACACTTCTCGCTCTCGCTTGTGCGTGGGTGCTGGTTTGCTCGCCGCAGCCGTTGCCGGTTCTCCTGCTGGCTTCGTTGCAGGCTTATCGCTCTCTCCACTTTTTGCGATGTCCTCCGGCGTCGTCGGCCCGTTTTGCGCCACTCGTGGCGCTTTCGGGCTTGACGGGTGAGAGAGCGTCGTGTCTCTCTCAGCGCGGCTCTTTGGCGTTATCTTCGGCGACGGCTTCGGCTGCGCCCGCGATGGTGTGCGTGTGTGCTGACTCATCAGCGCGCTAGCGTAAGAGGAAGGCTTTGCCTCTTGCCTGTTTTGGGCGCAGGTCACGCCGTGATGTGTTTTTAGCACGCAGTATCGGCAGGTTTTGATTTGTCCCTGATATGACACACGTGTGAGCTCGCCACCGATTTGGAGGTAAGAGACAATCGGCCTCTCTCGCACCATCCTTACGATACGCACACCGTTAAGCACACCAGCGAGCGGCGATTTCTCCCCGTATACTTGCTCGGTGATGCTCAACACTTTGCCGTATTGGGACATTTCGCGTTCTAGGGTCTCGTCCGACACGTAGTACGGCAGGTCAAGAATTTTGACTTCACTTGACCCGTCCAGAAGTTCGATTTTGTAAGTGTGGTACACACCATTGATAGTGGTACCGTGCTTGCCACGATGTTGCTCCACACATTCGCGGGCTTGCTCCTGCGTCTTCATCTGAATGTAGACGCTCCAGTCTACGGCGTTCAGATGAGCCCTTTTCACGTCAGCTGGGCCCACAATCCTGGCCAGGATGGCGTGAACCTCCGTTTCCGAGGGCTTGATCGGGAGCGAAGAAAAATCAATGCGGAGGGAGTTCTCCCATCTCCCTTGCGCATCCATGGTTTAAACTAGGCGGTTTTGTTTATTTGGCACTTTGTCCAGCGTAGCACGTCTGATTGCTCACAAAGCTGAGAGCGTACTGCGTTTGCAAGTGTTTTGGCATGGTCTTATTAAATTTGTACCAAGTTTGCAAGTGTTTTGGCATGGTCTTAGGAAGTTTGTTCCAAGTTTGCAAGTGTTTTGGCATGGTCTAATTAAATTTGTACCAAGTTTGCAAGTGTTTTGGCATGGTCTTAGGAAGTTTGTTCCAAGTTTGCAAGTGTTTGGCATGGTCTTATTAAATTTGTACCAAGTTTGCAAGTGTTTTGGCATGGTCTTAAGAAGTTTGTTCCAAGTTTGCAAGTGTTTGGCATGGTCTTCTTAAATTTGTACCAAATTTGCAAGTATTTGGCATGGTCTTAGGAAGTTTGTTCGAAGTTTGCAAGTGTTTGGCATCGTCTTATTAAATTTGTACCAAGTTTGCAAGTGTTTTGGCATGATCTTATTAAATTTGTACCAAGTTTGCAAGTGTTTTGGCACGGTCTTAGGAAGTTTTTTCCAACTTTGCAAGTGTTTTGGCATGGTTTTATTAAATTTGTACCAAGTTTGCAAGTGTTTTGGCATGGTCTTATTAAATTTGTACCAAGTTTGCAAGTGTTTTGGCATGGTCTAATTAATCTTGTTCCAAGTTTGCAAGTGTTTTGGCTTGGTCTTATTAAATTTGTATCAAGTTTGCAAGTGTTCTGGCATGGTTTTATTAAATTTGTACCAAGTTTGCAAGTGTTTTGGCATGGTGTTATTGAATTTGTACCAAGTTTGCAAGTGTTCTGGCATGGTCTTAGGAAGTTTGTTCCAAGTTTGCAAGTGTTTGGCATCGTCTTATTAAATTTGTACCAAGTTTGCAAGTGTTTTGGCATGGTCTTATTAAATTTGTACCAAGTTTGCAAGTGTTTTGGCATGGTCTTAGGAAGTTTGTTCCAAGTTTGCAAGTGTTTGGCATGGTCTTATTAAATTTGTACCAAGTTTGCAAGTGTTTTGGCATGGTCTTAGGAAGTTTGTTCCAAGTTTGCAAGTGTTTGGCATGGTCTTATTAAATTTGTACCAAGTTTGCAAGTGTTTTGGCATGGTCTTAGGAAATTTGTACCAAGTTTGCAAGTGTTTTGGCATGGTCTTATTAAGTTTGTACCAAGTTTGTTACTGTTTTGGCGCGGACTTACGAAGTTTGTACCAAGTTTGGTGCTGTTTTGGCGTGGACTTAGGAAGTTTGTACCAAGTTTGTTACTGTTTTGGCGTGGACTTAGGAAGTTTGTACCAAGTTTGTTTCTGTTTTGGCGTGGACTTAGGAAGTTTGTACCAAGTTTGGTGCTGTTTTGGCGTGGACTTAGGAAGTTTGTACCAAGTTTGTTACTGTTTTGGCGTGGACTTAGGAAGTTTGTACCAAGTTTGTTTCTGTTTTGGCGTGGACTTAGGAAGTTTGTACCAAGTTTGGTGCTGTTTTGGCGTGGACTTAGGAAGTTTGTACCAAGTTTGTTACTGTTTTGGCGTGGACTTAGAAAGTTTGTATCAAGTTTGGTGCGGTTTTGGCGTGGACTTAGAAAGTTTGTATCAAGTTTGGTGCTGTTTTGGCGTGGACTTAGGAAGTTTGTACCAAGTTTGGTGCTGTTTTGGCGTGGACTTAGGAAGTTTGTACCTAGTTTGTTACTGTTTTGGCGTGGACTTAGGAAGTTTGTACCAAGTTTGTTACTGGTTTGGCGTGGACTTAGGAAGTTTGTACCAAGTTTGTTACTGTTTTGGCGTGGACTTAGGAAGTTTGTACCAAGTTTGTTACTGTTTTGGCGTGGACTTAGGAAGTTTGTATCAAGTTTGGTGCTGTTTTGGCGTGGACTTAGGAAGTTTGTACCTAGTTTGTTTCTGTTTTGGCGTGGACTTAGGAAGTTTGTACCAAGTTTGTTACTGTTTTGGCGTGGACTTAGGAAGTTTGTACCAAGTTTGTTACTGTTTTGGCGTGGACTTAGGAAGTTTGTACCAAGTTTGTTACTGTTTTGGCGTGGACTTAGGAAGTTTGTACCAAGTTTGTTACTGTTTTGGCGTGGACTCAGGAAGTTTGTACCAAGTTTGTTACTGTTTTGGCGTGGACTTAGAAAGTTTGTATCAAGTTTGGTGCTGTTTTGGCGTGGACTTAGGAAGTATGTACCTAGTTTGGTGCTGTTTTGGCGTGGACTTAGGAAGTTTGTACCAAGTTTGTTACTGTTTTGGCGTGGACTTAGGAAGTTTGTACCAAGTTTGGTGCTGTTTTGGCGTGGACTTAGGAAGTTTGTACCAAGTTTGTTACTGTTTTGGCGTGGACTTAGGAAGTTTGTACCAAGTTTGTTACTGCTTTGGCGTGGACTTAGGAAGTTTATACCAAGTTTGTTACTGTTTTGGCGTGGACTTAGAAAGTTTGTATCAAGTTTGGTGCTGTTTTGGCGTGGACTTAGGAAGTTTGTACCTAGTTTGGTGCTGTTTTGGCGTGGACTTAGGAAGTTTGTACCAAGTTTGGTGCTGTTTTGGCGTGGACTTAGGAAGTTTGTACCAAGTTTGTTACTGTTTTGGCGTGGACTTAGGAAGTTTGTATCAAGTTTGGTGCTGTTTTGGCGTGGACTTAGGAAGTTTGTACCAAGTTTATTACTGTTTTGGCGTGGACTTAGGAAGTTTGTACCAAGTTTGTTTCTGTTTTGGCGCGGACTTACGAAGTTTGTACCAAGTTTGGTGCTGTTTTGGCGTGGACTTAGGAAGTTTGTATCAAGTTTGGTGCTGTTTTGGCGTGGACTTAGGAAGTATGTACCTAGTTTGTTTCTGTTTTGGCGTGGACTTAGGAACTTTGCACCAAGTTTGTTACTGTTTTGGCGTGGACTTAGGAAGTTTGTATCAAGTTTGTTACTGTTTTGGCGTGGACTTAGGAAGTTTGTACCAAGTTTGGTGCTGTTTTGGCGTGGACTTAGGAAGTTTGTACCAAGTTTGTTACTGTTTTGGCGTGGACTTAGGAAGTTTGTACCAAGTTTGTTACTGTTTTGGCGTGGACTTAGGAAGTTTGTACCAAGTTTGTTACTGTTTTGGCGTGGACTTAGGAAGTTTGTACCAAGTTTGTTACTGTTTTGGCGTGGACTTAGGAAGTTTGTACCAAGTTTGGTGCTGTTTTGGCGTGGACTTAGGAAGTTTGTACCAAGTTTGTTACTGTTTTGGCGTGGACTTAGGAAGTTTGTACCAAGTTTGTTACTGTTTTGGCGTGGACTTAGGAAGTTTGTACCAAGTTTGGTGCTGTTTTGGCGTGGACTTAGGAAGTTTGTACCAAGTTTGTTACTGTTTTGGCGTGGACTTAGGAAGTTTGTACCAAGTTTGTTACTGTTTTGGCGTGGACTTAGGAAGTTTGTACCAAGTTTGTTACTGTTTTGGCGTGGACTTAGAAAGTTTGTATCAAGTTTGGTGCTGTTTTGGCGTGGACTTAGGAAGTTTGTACCTAGTTTGTTACTGTTTTGGCGTGGACTTAGGAAGTTTTTACCAAGTTTGGTGCTGTTTTGGCGTGGACTTAGGAAGTTTGTACCAAGTTTGTTACTGTTTTGGCGTGGACTTAGGAAGTTTGTACCAAGTTTGTTACTGTTTTGGCGTGGACTTAGGAAGTTTGTACCAAGTTTGTTACTGTTTTGGCGTGGACTTAGGAAGTTTGTACCAAGTTTGTTACTGTTTTGGCGTGGACTTAGGAAGTTTGTACCAAGTTTGTTACTGTTTTGGCGTGGACTTAGGAAGTTTGTACCAAGTTTGTTACTGTTTTGGCGTGGACTCAGGAAGTTTGTACCAAGTTTGTTACTGTTTTGGCGCGGACTTACGAAGTTTGTACCAAGTTTGGTGCTGTTTTGGCGTGGACTTAGGAAGTTTGTATCAAGTTTGGTGCTGTTTTGGCGTGGACTTAGGAAGTTTGTACCTAGTTTGTTTCTGTTTTGGCGTGGACTTAGGAAGTTTGTACCAAGTTTGGTGCTGTTTTGGCGTGGACTCAGGAAGTTTGTACCAAGTTTGTTTCTGTTTTGGCGCGGACTTACGAAGTTTGTACCAAGTTTGGTGCTGTTTTGGCGTGGACTTAGGAAGTTTGTACCAAGTTTGTTTCTGTTTTGGCGCGGACTTACGAAGTTTGTACCAAGTTTGGTGCTGTTTTGGCGTGGACTTAGGAAGTTTGTACCAAGTTTGGTGCTGTTTTGGCGTGGACTTAGGAAGTTTGTACCAAGTTTGTTACTGTTTTGGCGTGGACTTAGGAAGTTTGTACCAAGTTTGTTACTGTTTTGGCGTGGACTTAGGAAGTTTGTACCAAGTTTGTTACTGTTTTGGCGTGGACTTAGGAAGTTTGTACCAAGTTTGTTACTGTTTTGGCGTGGACTTAGGAAGTTTGTACCAAGTTTGTTACTGTTTTGGCGTGGACTTAGGAAGTTTGTACCAAGTTTGTTACTGTTTTGGCGTGGACTCAGGAAGTTTGTACCAAGTTTGTTACTGTTTTGGCGCGGACTTACGAAGTTTGTACCAAGTTTGGTGCTGTTTTGGCGTGGACTTAGGAAGTTTGTATCAAGTTTGTTACTGTTTTGGCGTGGACTTAGGAAGTTTGTATCAAGTTTGTTACTGTTTTGGCGTGGACTTAGGAAGTTTGTACCAAGTTTGGTGCTGTTTTGGCGTGGACTTAGGAAGTTTGTACCAAGTTTGTTACTGTTTTGGCGTGGACTTAGGAAGTTTGTACCAAGTTTGTTACTGTTTTGGCGTGGACTTAGGAAGTTTGTACCAAGTTTGTTACTGTTTTGGCGTGGACTTAGGAAGTTTGTACCAAGTTTGTTACTGTTTTGGCGTGGACTCAGGAAGTTTGTACCAAGTTTGTTACTGTTTTGGCGCGGACTTACGAAGTTTGTACCAAGTTTGGTGCTGTTTTGGCGTGGACTTAGGAAGTTTGTATCAAGTTTGGTGCTGTTTTGGCGTGGACTTAGGAAGTTTGTACCTAGTTTGTTTCTGTTTTGGCGTGGACTCAGGAAGTTTGTACCAAGTTTGTTACTGTTTTGGCGCGGACTTACGAAGTTTGTACCAAGTTTGGTGCTGTTTTGGCGTGGACTAAGGAAGTTTGTACCAAGTTTGTTACTGTTTTGGCGTGGACTTAGGAAGTTTGTACCAAGTTTGTTACTGTTTTGGCGTGGACTTAGGAAGTTTGTACCAAGTTTGTTACTGTTTTGGCGTGGACTTAGGAAGTTTGTACCAAGTTTGTTACTGTTTTGGCGTGGACTTAGGAAGTTTGTACCAAGTTTGTTACTGTTTTGGCGTGGACTCAGGAAGTTTGTACCAAGTTTGTTACTGTTTTGGCGCGGACTTACGAAGTTTGTACCAAGTTTGGTGCTGTTTTGGCGTGGACTTAGGAAGTTTGTATCAAGTTTGGTGCTGTTTTGGCGTGGACTTAGGAAGTTTGTACCTAGTTTGTTTCTGTTTTGGCGTGGACTTAGGAAGTTTGTACCAAGTTTGGTGCTGTTTTGGCGTGGACTCAGGAAGTTTGTACCAAGTTTGTTTCTGTTTTGGCGCGGACTTACGAAGTTTGTACCAAGTTTGGTGCTGTTTTGGCGTGGACTTAGGAAGTTTGTACCAAGTTTGTTTCTGTTTTGGCGCGGACTTACGAAGTTTGTACCAAGTTTGGTGCTGTTTTGGCGTGGACTTAGGAAGTTTGTACCAAGTTTGGTGCTGTTTTGGCGTGGACTTAGGAAGTTTGTACCAAGTTTGTTACTGTTTTGGCGTGGACTTAGGAAGTTTGTACCAAGTTTGTTACTGTTTTGGCGTGGACTTAGGAAGTTTGTACCAAGTTTGTTACTGTTTTGGCGTGGACTTAGGAAGTTTGTACCAAGTTTGTTACTGTTTTGGCGTGGACTTAGGAAGTTTGTACCAAGTTTGTTACTGTTTTGGCGTGGACTTAGGAAGTTTGTACCAAGTTTGTTACTGTTTTGGCGTGGACTTAGGAAGTTTGTACCAAGTTTGGTGCTGTTTTGGCGTGGATTTAGGAAGTTTGTACCAAGTTTGTTACTGTTTTGGCGTGGACTTAGGAACTTTGCACCAAGTTTGTTACTGTTTTGGCGTGGACTTAGGAAGTTTGTATCAAGTTTGGTGCTGTTTTGGCGTGGACTTAGGAAGTTTGTATCAAGTTTGGTGCTGTTTTGGCGTGGACTTAGGAAGTTTGTACCTAGTTTGTTACTGTTTTGGCGTGGACTTAGGAAGTTTGTACCAAGTTTGGTGCAGTTTTGGCGTGGACTTAGGAAGTTTGTACCAAGTTTGTTACTGTTTTGGCGGGGACTTAGGAAGTTTGTACCAAGTTTGTTACTGTTTTGGCGTGGGCTTAGGAAGTTT
This sequence comes from Anopheles atroparvus, assembly GCA_914969975.1. Taxonomy (NCBI): domain Eukaryota; kingdom Metazoa; phylum Arthropoda; class Insecta; order Diptera; family Culicidae; genus Anopheles; species Anopheles atroparvus. Next base: position 145,567 of record CAJZCY010000021.1, on the reverse strand, counting down.
GTTACTGTTTTGGCGTGGACTTAGGAAGTTTGTACCAAGTTTGTTACTGTTTTGGCGTGGACTTAGGAAGTTTGTACCAAGTTTGTTACTGTTTTGGCGTGGACTTAGGAAGTTTGTACCAAGTTTGTTACTGTTTTGGCGTGGACTTAGGAAGTTTGTACCAAGTTTGTTACTGTTTTGGCGCGGACTTACGAAGTTTGTACCAAGTTTGGTGCTGTTTTGGCGTGGACTTAGGAAGTTTGTATCAAGTTTGGTGCTGTTTTGGCGTGGACTTAGGAAGTTTGTACCTAGTTTGTTTCTGTTTTGGCGTGGACTTAGGAACTTTGCACCAAGTTTGTTACTGTTTTGGCGTGGACTTAGGAAGTTTGTATCAAGTTTGTTACTGTTTTGGCGTGGACTTAGGAAGTTTGTACCAAGTTTGGTGCTGTTTTGGCGTGGACTTAGGAAGTTTGTACCAAGTTTGTTACTGTTTTGGCGTGGACTTAGGAAGTTTGTACCAAGTTTGTTACTGTTTTGGCGTGGACTTAGGAAGTTTGTACCAAGTTTGTTACTGTTTTGGCGTGGACTTAGGAAGCTTGTACCAAGTTTGTTACTGTTTTGGCGCGGACTTACGAAGTTTGTACCAAGTTTGTTACTGTTTTGGCGTGGGCTTAGGAAGTTTGTACCAAGTTTGTTACTGTTTTGGCGTGGACTTAGGAAGTTTGTACCAAGTTTGTTACTGTTTTGGCGTGGACTTAGGAAGTTTGTACCAAGTTTGTTACTGTTTTGGCGTGGACTTAGGAAGTTTGTACCAAGTTTGTTACTGTTTTGGCGTGGACTTAGGAAGTTTGTACCAAGTTTGTTACTGTTTTGGCGCGGACTTACGAAGTTTGTACCAAGTTTGGTGCTGTTTTGGCGTGGACTTAGGAAGTTTGTATCAAGTTTGGTGCTGTTTTGGCGTGGACTTAGGAAGTTTGTACCTAGTTTGTTTCTGTTTTGGCGTGGACTTAGGAACTTTGCACCAAGTTTGTTACTGTTTTGGCGTGGACTTAGGAAGTTTGTATCAAGTTTGTTACTGTTTTGGCGTGGACTTAGGAAGTTTGTACCAAGTTTGGTGCTGTTTTGGCGTGGACTTAGGAAGTTTGTACCAAGTTTGTTACTGTTTTGGCGTGGACTTAGGAAGTTTGTACCAAGTTTGGTGCTGTTTTGGCGTGGACTTAGGAAGTTTGTACCAAGTTTGTTACTGTTTTGGCGTGGACTTAGGAAGTTTGTACCAAGTTTGTTACTGTTTTGGCGTGGACTTAGGAAGTTTGTACCAAGTTTGTTACTGTTTTGGCGTGGACTTAGGAAGTTTGTACCAAGTTTGTTACTGTTTTCGCGTGGCCTTAGGAAGTTTGTTCCAAGTTTGTTACTGTTTTGGCATGGACTTAGGAAGTTTGTATCAAGTTTGGTGCTGTTTTGGCGTGGACTTAGGAAGTTTGTACCAAGTTTGTTACTGTTTTGGCGTGGACTTAGGAAGTTTGTACCAAGTTTGTTACTGTTTTGGCGTGGACTTAGGAAGTTTGTACCAAGTTTGTTACTGTTTTGGCGTGGACTTAGGAAGTTTGTACCAAGTTTGTTACTGTTTTGGCGTGGACTTAGGAAGTTTGTACCAAGTTTGTTACTGTTTTCGCGTGGCCTTAGGAAGTTTGTTCCAAGTTTGTTACTGTTTTGGCATGGACTTAGGAAGCTTGTACCAAGTTTGTTACTGTTTTGGCGTGGTCTTAGGAAGTTTGTCCCAAGTTTGTTACTGTTTTGGCGTGGACTTAGGAAGTTTGTACCATGTTGGTAACTGTTTTGGCGTGGACTTAGGAAGTTTGTACCAAGTTTGGTGCTGTTTTTGCGTGGAATTAGGAAGTTTGTACCAAGTTTGTTACTGTTTTGGCGTGGACTTAGGAAGTTTGTACCAAGTTTGGTGCTGTTTTGGCGTGGACTTAGGAAGTTTGTATCAAGTTTGGTGCTGTTTTGGCGTGGACTTAGGAAGTTTGTACCTAGTTTGTTTCTGTTTTGGCGTGGACTTAGGAAGTTTGTACCAAGTTTGTTACTGTTTTGGCGTGGACTTAGGAAGTTTGTACCAAGTTTGGTGCTGTTTTGGCGTGGACTTAGAAAGTTTGTATCAAGTTTGGTGCTGTTTTGGCGTGGACTTAGGAAGTTTGTATCAAGTTTGGTGCTGTTTTGGCGTGGACTTAGGAAGTTTGTACCAAGTTTGTTACTGTTTTTGCGTGGACTTAGAAAGTTTGTATCAAGTTTGGTGCTGTTTTGGCGTGGACTTAGGAAGTTTGTACCAAGTTTGGTGCTGGTTAGGGGTGGTCTTAGGAAGTTTGTACCAAGTTTGTTACTGTTTTGGCGTCGTCTTAGGAAGATTGTACCAAGTTTGCAAGTGTTTTTGGGTAGTTTTAAGAAGTTTCTACAAAGTTTGTATTTGACACTCTGTTGCAACTCTGTTGGAATTCGGGTAGTTGTAGGAAGCCCAACCGCCATTTCAATGCTATAAACTCGAGTTGGGCGGCTTATAGCGGGTTGTTGGCATCTTATAGCTGGCAGCGATAATTCCCCGCGATAGCAGCGGGATCGCGGGCTATTTCAGTGGTGAGCGCGCGAGAGCCCCAGGGCCTTGAGTTACTTCTCACGCGGGCATTTAAATTTTTTCTTTCACTCCGACGCCTGGCTTGAAATAAACACGCTGCACAAAAATTACTTGTTTTTATTTTATTTATTTACCGATTTTTTGGTTGCTTACAGTTGAATTAAACAAATCTCCGGCATCCAGTGGTAAATCTGTAATGAAAAAAAAGAAAAAAAATTGGAAAAATACATATTTATCTGCAAAAATCGTCATTGAGTTGATATTGGAGGTTAACGATAGCAGAGTTGATATTGGAGGTTAACGATAGCAGAGTTGATATTGGAGGTTAACGATAGCAGAGTTGTTATTGATTATTTACTATATCAACTAAACCCAGTTGATACACGAAATTACATGTTTTATCGGATATTCACGATTCGTTCATTTATCTTTTCATACGATAACACTATTTTAATGTTATTCAACATAAATTTCACGGATTTAATTTTTATAATGAAAACTGTTGAGCCATTAAATGAAAGCAAAGTGTTGGCAAATTGATGCTTTAAAAGTTATTAAGCCAAGCTTAGGGGTAAGATCCTTACTACTATGATAGTAAATACAAGAAATAGCTTACCATCTGCTCTGGCCGTCTATCCGCTATGATGATCGTCATCATGATGACGATGATGATGATGATCGTTCGACGATCAGGTGCACCATGGTCCAACCATCCACCTGGAGCCGCATATTCATCATTTTGGTGTGATATTTCGACAATCGGTCACACAGTACAGTCCGGCTGATAAGCTGTAAAGAACAGAACAGTACATCATTAGAAACACAGCACTACAGTTATGGAATCATAACAATTCTTCTACACAATTCTTCAATTTGTTATCCAACATCGGGGGCCGTACTCGAACTTTTGAATTGGCTCCGCAAACACAACACTATTACAACACTAGCACTGGAACAAAGCCACACTAGTGCTTACTGCTGTTCATAAGACCCACAAATTGCAGCCATTAAAAATTATATAGGCACTTTTTTAAATAAAACCACTTCACTGCATAACTTACCTAATTGCTTACATTTCCCTGCCAAGGATCCATCGCCTCGATATGGATGCTTCGATTAGTTCGTCCGGAACTTATCATCCGGTGATAAAAAACTTGTCACACTGGCTCGCACCGTACGTTGAATGGTTGATTGTAGTTTGATATTGTGAAATCTTACTTTGTAGCATCTGAAATGTAAAAATAACATGTAATTATCGGCAAAAAACTTAAGCGAACTTACCGTGCTGCTTTGTTTACATCGATATGTCAAAATCACTCTGCGTGCGAGATTCGGTGTGCGAAAGCGCAAACACATCCACACGCACATCGTCACGCGCATTCGATCGCATAAAAATGGCGCTCCGTTGCTATCGCGGCATCTGCGGCCGGCTAAGTTCGAGAGCGGCATCGAAAAATTTGGCTAAGTCCAGGAGCGATGGGTCTCCGCCGCTATCGCGGCATCTGCGGACGGCTAAGTTCGAGAGTGGCATCGCAAAAATCTTCTAAGTCCGCGACAGCTGGTTTTTTTTGTATGGAGTTTTCTCCGGGCTGCTCAATTTTTCAAATGGCACTCAATCGAGGCCAGCTGGGAAGTTTGTACCAAGTTTGGTGCTGTTTTGGCGTGGACTTAGGAAGTTTGTACCAAGTTTGTTACTGTTTTGGCGTGGACTTAGGAAGTTTGTACCAAGTTTGTTACTGTTTTGGCGTGGACTTAGGAAGTTTTTACCAAGTTTGTTACTGTTTTGGCGTGGACTTAGGAAGTTTGTACCAAGTTTGTTACTGTTTTCGCGTGGCCTTAGGAAGTTTGTTCCAAGTTTGTTACTGTTTTGGCATGGACTTAGGAAGCTTGTACCAAGTTTGTTACTGTTTTGGCGTGGTCTTAGGAAGTTTGTCCCAAGTTTGTGACTGTTTTGGCGTGGACTTAGGAAGTTTGTACCATGTTGGTTACTGTTTTGGCGTGGACTTAGGAAGTTTGTACCAAGTTTGGTGCTGTTTTTGCGTGGAATTAGGAAGTTTGTACCAAGTTTGTTACTGTTTTGGCGTGGACATAGGAAGTTTGTACCAAGTTTGGTGCTGTTTTGGCGTGGACTTAGGAAGTTTGTACCAAGTTTGGTGCTGTTTTGGCGTGGACTTAGGAAGTTTGTACCTAGTTTGTTTCTGTTTTGGCGTGGACTTAGGAAGTTTGTACCAAGTTTGTTACTGTTTTGGCGTGGACTTAGGAAGTTTGTACCAAGTTTGTTACTGTTTTGGCGTGGACTTAGGAACTTTGCACCAAGTTTGTTACTGTTTTGGCGTGGACTTAGGAAGTTTGTACCAAGTTTGTTACTGTTTTGGCGTGAACTTAGGAACTTTGCACCAAGTTTGTTACTGTTTTGGCGTGGACTTAGGAAGTTTGTACCAAGTTTGGTGCTGTTTTGGCGTGGACTTAGGAAGTTTGTACCAAGTTTGTTACTGTTTTGGCGTGGACTTAGGAACTTTGCACCAAGTTTGTTACTGTTTTGGCGTGGACTTAGGAAGTTTGTACCAAGTTTGGTGCTGTTTTGGCGTGGACTTAGGAAGTTTGTACCAAGTTTGTTACTGTTTTGGCGTGGACTTAGGAACTTTGCGTCAAGTATGTTACTGTTTTGGCGTGGACTTAGGAAGTTTGTACCAAGTTTGGTGATGTTTTGGCGTGGACTTACGAAGTTTGTACCAAGTTTGGTGATGTTTTGGCGTGGACTTAGGAAGTTTGTACCAAGTTTGGTGATGTTTTGGCGTGGACTTACGAAGTTTGTACCAAGTTTGGTGCTGTTTTGGCGTGGACTTAGGAAGTTTGTACCAAGTTTGTTACTGTTTTGGCGTGGACTTAGGAAGTTTGTACCAAGTTTGGTGCTGTTTTGGCGTGGACTTAGGAAGTTTGTACCAAGTTTGTTACTGTTTTGGCGTGGACTTAGGAAGTTTGTACCAAGTTTGTTACTGTTTTGGCGTGGACTTAGGAAGTTTGTACCAAGTTTGTTACTGTTTTGGCGTGGACTTAGGAAGTTTGTACCAAGTTTGTTACTGTTTTGGCGTGGACTTAGGAAGTTTGTACCAAGTTTGTTACTGTTTTCGCGTGGCCTTAGGAAGTTTGTTCCAAGTTTGTTACTGTTTTGGCATGGACTTAGGAAGCTTGTACCAAGTTTGTTACTGTTTTGGCGTGGTCTTAGGAAGTTTGTCCCAAGTTTGTTACTGTTTTGGCGTGGACTTAGGAAGTTTGTACCAAGTTTGGTAGTGTTTTGGCGTGGTCTTAGGAAGTTTGTACCAAGTTTGGTGCTGTTTTTGCGTGGAATTAGGAAGTTTGTACCAAGTTTGTTACTGTTTTGGCGTGGACTTAGGAAGTTTGTACCAAGTTTGGTGCTGTTTTGGCGTGGACTTAGGAAGTTTGTATCAAGTTTGGTGCTGTTTTGGCGTGGACTTAGGAAGTTTGTACCTAGTTTGTTTCTGTTTTGGCGTGGACTTAGGAAGTTTGTACCAAGTTTGTTACTGTTTTGGCGTGGACTTAGGAAGTTTGTACCAAGTTTGGTGCTGTTTTGGCGTGGACTTAGAAAGTTTGTATCAAGTTTGGTGCTGTTTTGGCGTGGACTTAGGAAGTTTGTATCAAGTTTGGTGCTGTTTTGGCGTGGCCTTAGGAAGTTTGTACCAAGTTTGTTACTGTTTTTGCGTGGACTTAGAAAGTTTGTATCAAGTTTGGTGCTGCTTTGGCGTGGACTTAGGAAGTTTGTACCAAGTTTGGTGCTGGTTAGGGGTGGTCTTAGGAAGTTTGTACCAAGTTTGTTACTGTTTTGGCGTCGTCTTAGGAAGATTGTACCAAGTTTGCAAGTGTTTTTGGGTAGTTTTAAGAAGTTTCTCCAAAGTTTGTATTTGACACTCTGTTGCAACTCTGTTGGAATTCGGGTAGTTGTAGGAAGTTTGTACCAAGTTTGTTACTGTTTTGGCGTGGACTTAGGAAGTTTGTACCAAGTTTGTTACTGTTTTGGCGTGGAGTTAGGAAGCTTGTACCAAGTTTGTTACTGTTTTGGCGTTGTCTTAGGAAGTTTGTTCCAAGTTTGGTGCTGTTTTGGCGTGGACTTAGGAAGTTTGTACCAAGTTTGTTACTGTTTTGGCGTGGATTTAGGAAGTTGGTTCCAAGTTTGTTACTGTTTTGGCGTCGTCTTAGGAAGTTTGTACCAAGTTTGCAAGTGTTTTTGGGTAGTTTTAAGAAGTTTCTACAAAGTTTGTATTTGACACTCTGTTGCAACTCTGTTGGAATTCGGGTAGTTGTAGGAAGTTTGTACCAAGTTTGTTACTGTTTTGGCGTGGACTTAGGAAGTTTGTACCAAGTTTGGTGCTGTTTTGCATGGTCTTAGGACGTTTGTACCAAGTTTGGTGCTGTTTTGGCGTGGACTTAGGAAGTTTGTACCAAGTTTGTTACTGTTTTGGCGTGGACTTAGGAAGTTTGTACCAAGTTTGGTGCTGTTTTGGCGTGGACTTAGGAAGTTTGTATCAAGTTTGGTGCTGTTTTGGCGTGGACTTAGAAAGTTTGTATCAAGTTTGGTGCTGTTTTGGCGTGGACTTAGGAAGTTTGTACCAAGTTTGGTGCTGTTTTGGCGTGGACTTAGGAAGTTTGTACCAAGTTTGTTACTGTTTTGGCGTGGACTTCGGAACTTTGCACCAAGTTTGTTACTGTTTTGGCGTGGACTTAGGAAGTTTGTACCAAGTTTGTTACTGTTTTGGCGTGGACTTACGAAGTTTGTACCAAGTTTGGTGCTGTTTTGGCGTGGACTTAGGAAGTTTGTACCAAGTTTGGTGCTGTTTTGCATGGTCTTAGGACGTTTGTACCAAGTTTGGTGCTGTTTTGGCGTGGACTTAGGAAGTTTGTACCAAGTTTGTTACTGTTTTGGCGTGGACTTAGGAAGTTTGTACCAAGTTTGGTGCTGTTTTGGCGTGGACTTAGGAAGTTTGTTTCAAGTTTGGTGCTGTTTTGGCGTGGACTTAGGAAGTTTGTACCTAGTTTGTTTCTGTTTTGCCGTGGACTTAGGAAGTTTGTACCAAGTTTGTTTCTCTTTTTGCGCGGACTTACGAAGTTTGTACCAAGTTTGGTGCTGTTTTGGCGTGGACTTAGGAAGTTTGTACCAAGTTTGTTACTGTTTTGGCGTGGACTTAGGAAGTTTGTACCAAGTTTGGTGATGTTTTGGCGTGGACTTACGAAGTTTGTACCAAGTTTGGTGCTGTTTTGGCGTGGACTTAGGAAGTTTGTACCAAGTTTGTTACTGTTTTGGCGTGGACTTAGGAAGTTTGTACCAAGTTTGGTGCTGTTTTGGCGTGGACTTAGGAAGTTTGTATCAAGTTTGGTGCTGTTTTGGCGTGGACTTAGGAAGTTTGTACCTAGTTTGTTTCTGTTTTGCCGTGGACTTAGGAAGTTTGTACCAAGTTTGTTTCTCTTTTTGCGCGGACTTACGAAGTTTGTACCAAGTTTGGTGCTGTTTTGGCGTGGACTTAGGAAGTTTGTACCAAGTTTGTTACTGTTTTGGCGTGGACTTAGGAAGTTTGTACCAAGTTTGGTGATGTTTTGGCGTGGACTTACGAAGTTTGTACCAAGTTTGGTGCTGTTTTGGCGTGGACTTAGGAAGTTTGTACCAAGTTTGTTACTGTTTTGGCGTGGACTTAGGAAGTTTGTACCAAGTTTGTTACTGTTTTGGCGTGGACTTAGGAAGTTTGTACCAAGTTTGTTACTGTTTTGGCGTGGACTTACGAAGTTTGTACCAAGTTTGGTGCTGATTTGGCGTGGACTTAGGAAGTTTGTTCCATGTTTGTTACTGTTTTGGCGTCGTCTTAGGAAGTTTGTACCAAGTTTGCAAGTGTTTTTGGGTAGTTTTTAGAAGTTTCTACACAGTTTGTATTTGACACTCTGTTGCAACTCTGTTGGAATTCGGGTAGTTGTAGGAAGTTTGTACCAAGTTTGTTACTGTTTTGGCGTGGACTTAGGAAGTTTGTACCAAGTTTGTTACTGTTTTGGCGTGGAGTTAGGAAGCTTGTACCAAGTTTGTTACTGTTTTGGCGTTGTCTTAGGAAGTTTGTACCAAGTTTGGTGCTGTTTTGGCGTGGACTTAGGAAGTTTGTACCAAGTTTGTTACTGTTTTGGCGTGGATTTAGGAAGTTGGTTCCAAGTTTGTTACTGTTTTGGCGTCGTCTTAGGAAGTTTGTACCAAGTTTGCAAGTGTTTTTGGGTAGTTTTAAGAAGTTTCTTCAAAGTTTGCATTTGACACTCTGTTGCAACTCTGTTGGAATTCGGGTAGTTGTAGGAAGTTTGTACCAAGTTTGTAACTGTTTTGGCGTGGACTTAGGAAGTTTGTACCAAGTTTGGTGCTGTTTTTGCGTGGACTTAGGAAGCTTGTACCAAGTTTGTTACTGTTTTGGCGTGGACTTAGGAAGTTTGCTCCAAGCATGTTACTGTTTTGGCGTGGACTTAGGAAGTTTGTAGCAAGTTTGTAACTGTTTTGGCGTGGACTTAGGAAGATTGTACCAAGTTTGGTGCTGTTTTGGCGTGGACTTAGGACGTTTGTACCAAGTTTGTTACTGTTTTGGCGTGGACTTAGGAAGTTTGTACCAAGTTTGTTACTGTTTTGGCGTGGACTTAGGAAGTTTGTACCAAGTTTGGTGCTGTTTTGGCGTGGACTTAGGAAGTTTGTTCCAAGTTTGGTGCTGTTGTGGCGTGGACTTAGGAAGTTTGTACCAAGTTTGGTGCTGGTTAGGGGTGGTCTTAGGAAGTTTTTACCAAGTTTGTTACTGTTTTGGCGTCGTCTTAGGAAGTTTGTACCAAGTTTGCAAGTGTTTTTGGGTAGTTTTAAGAAGTTTCTACAAAGTTTGTATTTGACACTCTGTTGCAACTCTGTTGGAATTTGGGTAGTTGTAGGAAGTTTGTACCAAGTTTGGTGCTGTTTTGGCGTGGACTTAGGAAGTTTGTACCAAGTTTGTTACTGTTTTGGCGTAGACTTAAGAAGTTTGTACCAAGTTTGGTGCTGTTTTGGCGTGGATTTAGGAAGTTTGTTCCAAGTTTGGTGCTGTTGTGGCGTGGACTTAGGAAGTTTGTACCAAGTTTGGTGCTGTTTTGGCGTGGACATAGGAAGTTTGTACCAAGTTTGGTGCTGTTTTGGCGCGGACTTACGAAGTTTGTACCAAGTTTGGTGCTGTTTTGGCGTGGACTTAGGAAGTTTGTGCCAAGTTTGTTTCTGTTTTGGCGTGGACTTAGGAAGTTTGTACCTAGTTTGTTTCTGTTTTGGCGTGGACTTAGGAAGTTTGTACCAAGTTTGTTTCTGTTTTGGCGCGGACTTACGAAGTTTGTACCAAGTTTGTTACTGTTTTGGCGTGGACTTAGGAAGTTTGTACCAAGTTTGTTACTGTTTTGGCGTGGACTTAGGAAGTTTGTACCAAGTTTGGTGCTGTTTTGGCGTGGATTTAGGAAGTTTGTACCAAGTTTGTTACTGTTTTGGCGTGGACTTAGGAACTTTGCACCAAGTTTGTTACTGTTTTGGCGTGGACTTAGGAAGTTTGTATCAAGTTTGGTGCTGTTTTGGCGTGGACTTAGGAAGTTTGTACCAAGTTTGTTACTGTTTTGGCGTGGACTTAGGAAGTTTGTACCAAGTTTGTTACTGTTTTGGCGTGGACTTAGGAAGTTTGTACCAAGTTTGTTACTGTTTTGGCGTGGACTTAGGAAGTTTGTACCAAGTTTGTTACTGTTTTGGCGTGGACTTAGGAAGTTTGTACCAAGTTTGGTGCTGTTTTGGCGTGGACTTAGGAAGTTTGTACCAAGTTTGTTACTGTTTTGGCGTGGACTTAGGAAGTTTGTACCAAGTTTGTTACTGTTTTGGCGTGGACTTAGGAAGTTTGTACCAAGTTTGTTACTGTTTTGGCGTGGACTTAGGAAGTTTGTACCAAGTTTGTTACTGTTTTGGCGTGGACTTAGGAAGTTTGTACCAAATTTGTTACTGTTTTGGCGTGGACTTAGGAAGTTTGTACCAAGTTTGTTACTGTTTTGGCGTGGACTTAGGAAGTTTGTACCAAGTTTGGTGCTGTTTTGGCGTGGACTTAGGAAGTTTGTACCAAGTTTGTTACTGTTTTGGCGTGGACTTACGAAGTTTGTACCAAGTTTGGTGCTGTTTTGGCGTGGACTTAGGAAGTTTGTACCAAGTTTGGTGCTGTTTTAGCGTGGACTTAGGAAGTTTGTACCAAGTTTGTTACTGTTTTGGCGTGGACTTAGGAAGTTTGTACCAAGTTTGTTACTGTTTTGGCGTGGACTTAGGAAGTTTTTACCTAGTTTGTTTCTGTTTTGGCGTGGACTTAGGAAGTTTGTACCAAGTTTGTTACTGTTTTAGCGTGGACTTAGGAAGTTTGTACCAAGTTTGGTGCTGTTTTGGCGCGGATTTACGAAGTTTGTACCAAGTTTGGTGCTGTTTTGGCGTGGACTTAGGAAGTTTGTACCAAGTTTGTTACTGTTTTGGCGTGGACTTAGGAAGTTTGTACCAAGTTTGTTACTGTTTTGGCGTGGACTTAGGAAGTTTGTACCAAGTTTGTTACTGTTTTGGCGTGGACTTAGGAAGTTTGTATCAAGTTTGGTGCTGTTTTGGCGTGGACTTAGAAAGTTTGTATCAAGTTTGGTGCTGTTTTGGCGTGGACTTAGAAAGTTTGTATCAAGTTTGGTGCTGTTTTGGCGTGGACTTAGGAAGTTTGTACCTAGTTTGGTGCTGTTTTGGCGTGGACTTAGGAAGTTTGTACCAAGTTTGTTACTGTTTTGGCGTGGACTTAGGAAGTTTGTACCAAGTTTGTTACTGTTTTGGCGTGGACTTAGGAAGTTTGTACCAAGTTTGGTGCTGTTTTAGCGTGGACTTAGGAAGTTTGTACCAAGTTTGTTACTGTTTTGGCGTGGACTTACGAAGTTTGTACCAAGTTTGGTGCTGTTTTGGCGCGGACTTACGAAGTTTGTACCAAGTTTGTTTCTGTTTTGGCGCGGACTTACGAAGTTTGTACCAAGTTTGGTGCTGTTTTGGCGTGGACTTAGGAAGTTTGTACCAAGTTTGTTACTGTTTTGGCGTGGACTTAGGAAGTTTGTACCAAGTTTGTTACTGTTTTGGCGTGGACTTAGGAAGTTTGTACCAAGTTTGGTGCTGTTTTAGCGTGGACTTAGGAAGTTTGTACCAAGTTTGTTACTGTTTTGGCGTGGACTTACGAAGTTTGTATCAAGTTTGGTGCTGTTTTGGCGCGGATTTACGAAGTTTGTACCAAGTTTGGTGCTGTTTTGGCGTGGACTTAGGAAGTTTGTACCAAGTTTGTTACTGTTTTGGCGTGGACTTAGGAAGTTTGTACCAAGTTTGTTACTGTTTTGGCGTGGACTTAGGAAGTTTGTACCAAGTTTGTTACTGTTTTGGCGTGGACTTAGGAAGTTTGTATCAAGTTTGGTGCTGTTTTGGCGTGGACTTAGAAAGTTTGTATCAAGTTTGGTGCTGTTTTGGCGTGGACTTAGAAAGTTTGTATCAAGTTTGGTGCTGTTTTGGCGTGGACTTAGGAAGTTTGTACCTAGTTTGGTGCTGTTTTGGCGTGGACTTAGGAAGTTTGTACCAAGTTTGTTACTGTTTTGGCGTGGACTTAGGAAGTTTGTACCAAGTTTGTTACTGTTTTGGCGTGGACTTAGGAACTTTGCACCAAGTTTGTTACTGTTTTGGCGTGGACTTAGGAAGTTTGTACCAAGTTTGTTACTGTTTTGGCGTGGACTAAGGAAGTTTGTACCAAGTTTGTTACTGTTTTGGCGTGGACTTATGAAGTTTGTACCAAGTTTGGTGCTGTTTTGGCGTGGACTTAGGAAGCTTGTACCAAGTTTGTTACTGTTTTGGCGTTGACTTAGGAAGTTTGTACCAAGTTTGTTACTGTTTTGGCGTGGACTTAGGAAGTTTGTACCAAGTTTGTTACTGTTTTGGCGTGGACTTATGAAGTTTGTACCAAGTTTGGTACTGTTTTGGCGTGGACTTAGGAAGTTTGTACCAAGTTTAATACTGTTTTTGCGTGGACTTAGGAAGTTTGTACCAAGTTTGTTACTGTTTTGGCGTGGACTTAGGAAGCTTGTACCAAGTTTGTTACTGTTTTGGCGTGGACTTAGGAAGTTTGTACCAAGTTTGTTACTGTTTTGGCGTGGACTTAGGAAGTTTGTACCAAGTTTGTTACTGTTTTGGCGTGGACTTACGAAGTTTGTACCAAGTTTGGTGCTGTTTTGGCGTGGACTTAGGAAGTTTGTACCAAGTTTGTTACTGTTTTCGCGTGGTCTTAGGAAGTTTGTTCCAAGTTTGTTACTGTTTTGGCATGGACTTAGGAAGCTTGTACCAAGTTTGTTACTGTTTTGGCGTGGTCTTAGGAAGTTTGTCCCAAGTTTGTTACTGTTTTGGCGTGGACTTAGGAAGTTTGTACCAAGTTTATTACTGTTTTGGCGTGGACTTAGGAAGTTTGTATCAAGTTTGGTGCTGTTTTGGCGTGGACTTAGAAAGTTTGTATCAAGTTTGGTGCTGTTTTGGCGTGGACTTAGGAAGTTTGTACCAAGTTTGTTACTGTTTTGGCGTGGACTTAGGAAGTTTGTACCAAGTTTGGTGCTGTTTTGGCGTGGACTTACGAAGTTTGTACCAAGTTTGGTGCTGTTTTGGCGTGGACTTAGGAACTTTGCACCAAGTTTGTTACTGTTTTGGCGTGGACTTAGGAAGTTTGTACCAAGTTTGTTACTGTTTTGGCGTGGACTTAGGAAGTTTGTACCAAGTTTGGTGCTGTTTTGGCGCGGACTTACGAAGTTTGTACCAAGTTTGGTGATGTTTTGGCGTGGACTTAGGAAGCTTGTACCAAGTTTGTCACTGTTTTGGCGTGGACTTAGGCAGTTTGTATCAAGTTTAATACTGTTTTGGCGTGGACTTAGGAAGTTTGTACCAAGTTTGTCACTGTTTTGGCGTGGACTTAGGCAGTTTGTATCAAGTTTAATACTGTTTTGGCGTGGACTTAGGAAGTTTGTACCAAGTTTGTTACTGTTTTGGCGTGGACTTAGGAAGTTTGTATCAAGTTTGGTGCTGTTTTGGCGTGGACTTAGGAAGTTTGTACCAAGTTTGGTGCTGTTTTGGCGTGGACTTAGGAAGTTTGTACCAAGTTTGTTACTGTTTTGGCGTGGACTTAGGAAGTTTGTACCAAGTTTGGTGCTGTTTTGGCGTGGACTTAGGAAGTTTGTACCAAGTTTGTTATTGTTTTGGCGTGGACTTAGGAAGTTTGTACCAAGTTTGTTACTGTTTTGGCGTGGACTTAGGAAGTTTGTACCAAGTTTGGTGCTGTTTTGGCGTGGACTTAGGAAGTTTGTACCAAGTTTGTTACTGTTTTGGCGCGGACTTACGAAGTTTGTACCAAGTTTGGTGCTGTTTTGGCGTGGACTTAGGAAGTTTGTACCAAGTTTGTTACTGTTTTGGCGTGGACTTAGGAAGTTTGTACCAAGTTTGTTACTGTTTTGGCGTGGACTTAGGAAGTTTGTACCAAGTTTGTTACTGTTTTGGCGTGGACTTAGGAAGTTTGTACCAAGTTTGTTACTGTTTTGGCGTGGACTTAGGAAGTTTGTACCAAGTTTGGTGCTGTTTTGGCGTGGACTTAGGAAGTTTGTTCCAAGTTTGGTGCTGTTTTGGCGTGGACTTAGGAAGTTTGTACCAAGTTTGTTACTGTTTTGGCGTGGACTTAGGAAGTTTGTACCAAGTTTGGTGCTGTTTTGGCGTGGACTTAGGAAGTTTGTACCAAGTTTGTTACTGTTTTGGCGTGGACTTAGGAAGTTTGTACCAAGTTTGTTACTGTTTTGGCGTGGACTTAGGAAGTTTGTACCAAGTTTGGTGCTGTTTTGGCGTGGACTTAGGAAGTTTGTACCAAGTTTGTTACTGTTTTGGCGTGGACTTAGGAAGTTTGTACCAAGTTTGTTACTGTTTTGGCGTGGACTTAGGAAGTTTGTACCAAGTTTGTTACTGTTTTGGCGTGGACTTAGGAAGTTTGTACCAAGTTTGTTTCGGTTTTGGCGCGGACTTACGAATTTTGTACCAAGTTTGGTGCTGTTTTGGCGTGGACTTAGGAAGTTTGTACCAAGTTTGTTACTGTTTTGGCGTGGACTTAGGAAGTTTGTACCAAGTTTGGTGCTGTTTTTGCGTGGACTTAGGAAGTTTGTACCAAGTTTGTTACTGTTTTGGCGTGGACTTAGGAAGTTTGTACCAAGTTTGGTGCTGTTTTGGCGTGGACTTAGGAAGTTTGTACCAAGTTTGTTTCTGTTTTGGCGCGGACTTACGAAGTTTGTACCAAGTTTGGTGCTGTTTTGGCGTGGACTTAGGAAGTTTGTACCAAGTTTGTTACTGTTTTGGCGTGGACTTAGGAAGTTTGTACCAAGTTTGTTACTGTTTTGGCGTGGACTTAGGAAGTTTGTACCAAGTTTGTTTCTGTTTTGGCGCGAACTTACGAAGTTTGTACCAAGTTTGGTGCTGTTTTGGCGTGGACTTAGGAAGTTTGTACCAAGTTTGTTACTGTTTTGGCGTGGACTTAGGAAGTTTGTACCAAGTTTGTTACTGTTTTGGCGTGGACTTAGGAAGTTTGTACCAAGTTTGTTACTGTTTTGGCGTGGACTTAGGAAGTTTGTACCAAGTTTGTTACTGTTTTGGCGTGGACTTAGGAAGTTTCTACCAAGTTTGGTGCTGTTTTGGCGTGGACTTAGGAAGTTTGTACCAAGTTTGTTACTGTTTTGGCGTGGACTTAGGAAGTTTGTACCAAGTTTGTTACTGTTTTGGCGTGGACTTAGGAAGTTTGTACCAAGTTTGTTACTGTTTTGGCGTGGACTTAGGAAGTTTGTACCAAGTTTGTTTCTGTTTTGGCGCGGACTTACGAAGTTTGTACCAAGTTTGGTGCTGTTTTGGCGCGGACTTAGGAAGTTTGTACCAAGTTTGTTACTGTTTTGGCGTGGACTTAGGAAGTTTGTACCAAGTTTGTTATTGTTTTGGCGTGGACTTAGGAAGTTTGTACCAAGTTTGTTATTGTTTTGGCGTGGACTTAGGAAGTTTGTACCAAGTTTGTTACTGTTTTGGCGTGGACTTAGGAAGTTTGTTCCAAGTTTGTTACTGTTTTGGCGTGGACTTAGGAAGTTTGTACCAAGTTTGTTACTGTTTTGGCGTGGACTTAGGAAGTTTGTACCAAGTTTGTTACTGTTTTGGCGTGAACTTAGGAAGTTTGTACCAAGTTTGTTACTGTTTTGGCGTGGACTTAGGAAGTTTGTACCAAGTTTGTTACTGTTTTGGCGTGGACTTAGGAAGTTTGTACCAAGTTTGGTGCTGTTTTGGCGTGGACTTAGGAAGTTTGTATCAAGTTTGGTGCTGTTTTGGCGTGGACTTAGGAAGTTTGTACCTAGTTTGTTTCTGTTTTGGCGTGGACTTAGGAACTTTGCACCAAGTTTGTTACTGTTTTGGCGTGGACTTAGGAAGTTTGTATCAAGTTTGTTACTGTTTTGGCGTGGACTTAGGAAGTTTGTACCAAGTTTGTTACTGTTTTGGCGTGGACTTAGGAAGTTTGTACCAAGTTTGTTACTGTTTTGGCGTGGACTTAGGAAGTTTGTACCAAGTTTGTTACTGTTTTGGCGTGGACTTAGGAAGTTTGTATCAAGTTTGTTACTGTTTTGGCGTGGACTTAGGAAGTTTGTACCAAGTTTGTTACTGTTTTGGCGTGGACTTAGGAAGTTTGTACCAAGTTTGTTACTGTTTTGGCGTGGACTTAGGAAGTTTGTATCAAGTTTGGTGCTGTTTTGGCGTGGACTTAGGAAGTTTGTACCTAGTTTGTTTCTGTTTTGGCGTGGACTTAGGAACTTTGCACCAAGTTTGTTACTGTTTTGGCGTGGACTTAGGAAGTTTGTACCAAGTTTGTTACTGTTTTGGCGTGGACTTAGGAAGTTTGTACCAAGTTTGTTACTGTTTTGGCGTGGACTTAGGAAGTTTGTACCAAGTTTGTTACTGTTTTGGCGTGGACTTAGGAAGTTTGTACCAAGTTTGTTACTGTTTTGGCGTGGACTTAGGAAGTTTGTATCAAGTTTGTTACTGTTTTGGCGTGGACTTAGGAAGTTTGTACCAAGTTTGTTACTGTTTTGGCGTGGACTTAGGAAGTTTGTACCAAGTTTGTTACTGTTTTGGCGTGGACTTAGGAAGTTTGTATCAAGTTTGGTGCTGTTTTGGCGTGGACTTAGGAAGTTTGTACCTAGTTTGTTTCTGTTTTGGCGTGGACTTAGGAACTTTGCACCAAGTTTGTTACTGTTTTGGCGTGGACTTAGGAAGTTTGTATCAAGTTTGTTACTGTTTTGGCGTGGACTTAGGAAGTTTGTACCAAGTTTGGTGCTGTTTTGGCGTGGACTTAGGAAGTTTGTACCAAGTTTGTTACTGTTTTGGCGTGGACTTAGGAAGTTTGTACCAAGTTTGTTACTGTTTTGGCGTGGACTTAGGAAGTTTGTACCAAGTTTGTTACTGTTTTGGCGTGGACTTAGGAAGTTTGTACCAAGTTTGTTACTGTTTTGGCGTGGACTTAGGAAGTTTGTACCAAGTTTGTTACTGTTTTGGCGTGGACTTAGGAAGTTTGTATCAAGTTTGTTACTGTTTTGGCGTGGACTTAGGAAGTTTGTACCAAGTTTGTTACTGTTTTGGCGTGGACTTAGGAAGTTTGTACCAAGTTTGTTACTGTTTTGGCGTGGACTTAGGAAGTTTGTATCAAGTTTGGTGCTGTTTTGGCGTGGACTTAGGAAGTTTGTACCAAGTTTGTTACTGTTTTGGCGTGGACTTAGGAAGTTTGTACCAAGTTTGTTACTGTTTTGGCGTGGACTTAGGAAGTTTGTATCAAGTTTGTTACTGTTTTGGCGTGGACTTAGGAAGTTTGTACCAAGTTTGTTACTGTTTTGGCGTGGACTTAGGAAGTTTGTACCAAGTTTGTTACTGTTTTGGCGTGGACTTAGGAAGTTTGTATCAAGTTTGGTGCTGTTTTGGCGTGGACTTAGGAAGTTTGTACCTAGTTTGTTTCTGTTTTGGCGTGGACTTAGGAACTTTGCACCAAGTTTGTTACTGTTTTGGCGTGGACTTAGGAAGTTTGTATCAAGTTTGTTACTGTTTTGGCGTGGACTTAGGAAGTTTGTACCAAGTTTGGTGCTGTTTTGGCGTGGACTTAGGAAGTTTGTACCAAGTTTGTTACTGTTTTGGCGTGGACTTAGGAAGTTTGTACCAAGTTTGTTACTGTTTTGGCGTGGACTTAGGAAGTTTGTACCAAGTTTGTTACTGTTTTGGCGTGGACTTAGGAAGTTTGTACCAAGTTTGTTACTGTTTTGGCGTGGACTTAGGAAGTTTGTACCAAGTTTGTTACTGTTTTGGCGTGGACTTAGGAAGTTTGTATCAAGTTTGTTACTGTTTTGGCGTGGACTTAGGAAGTTTGTACCAAGTTTGTTTCTGTTTTGGCGTGGACTTAGGAAGTTTGTACCAAGTTTGTTACTGTTTTGGCGTGGACTTAGGAAGTTTGTATCAAGTTTGGTGCTGTTTTGGCGTGGACTTAGGAAGTTTGTACCTAGTTTGTTTCTGTTTTGGCGTGGACTTAGGAACTTTGCACCAAGTTTGTTACTGTTTTGGCGTGGACTTAGGAAGTTTGTACCAAGTTTGTTACTGTTTTGGCGTGGACTTAGGAAGTTTGTACCAAGTTTGTTACTGTTTTGGCGTGGACTTAGGAAGTTTGTACCAAGTTTGTTACTGTTTTGGCGTGGACTTAGGAAGTTTGTACCAAGTTTGTTACTGTTTTGGCGTGGACTTAGGAAGTTTGTATCAAGTTTGTTACTGTTTTGGCGTGGACTTAGGAAGTTTGTACCAAGTTTGTTACTGTTTTGGCGTGGACTTAGGAAGTTTGTACCAAGTTTGTTACTGTTTTGGCGTGGACTTAGGAAGTTTGTATCAAGTTTGGTGCTGTTTTGGCGTGGACTTAGGAAGTTTGTACCTAGTTTGTTTCTGTTTTGGCGTGGACTTAGGAACTTTGCACCAAGTTTGTTACTGTTTTGGCGTGGACTTAGGAAGTTTGTATCAAGTTTGTTACTGTTTTGGCGTGGACTTAGGAAGTTTGTACCAAGTTTGGTGCTGTTTTGGCGTGGACTTAGGAAGTTTGTACCAAGTTTGTTACTGTTTTGGCGTGGACTTAGGAAGTTTGTACCAAGTTTGTTACTGTTTTGGCGTGGTCTTATGAAGTTTGTACCAAGTTTGTTACTGTTTTGGCGTGGACTTAGGAAGTTTGTACCAAGTTTGGTGCTGTTTTGGCGTGGACTTAGGAAGTTTGTACCAAGTTTGGTGCTGTTTTGGCGTGGACTTAGGAAGTTTGTACCAAGTTTGTTACTGTTTTGGCGTGGACTAAGGAAGTTTGTACCAAGTTTGTTACTGTTTTGGCGTGGACATAGGAAGTTTTTACCAAGTTTGTTACTGTTTTGGCGTGGACTTAGGAAGTTTGTACCAAGTTTGGTGCTGTTTTGGCGTGGACTTAGGAAGTTTGTACCAAGTTTGTTACTGTTTTGGCGTGGACTTAGGATCTTGGACCAAGTTTGTTACTGTTTTGGCGTGGACTTAGGAAGTTTGTACCAAGTTTGTTACTGTTTTGGCGTGGACTTAGGAAGTTTGTACCAAGTTTGGTGCTGTTTTGGCGTGGACTTAGGAAGTTTGTACCAAGTTTGTTACTGTTTTGGCGTGGACTTAGGAAGTTTGTATCAAGTTTGGTGCTGTTTTGGCGTGGACTTAGAAAGTTTGTATCAAGTTTGGTGCTGTTTTGGCGTGGACTTAGGAAGTTTGTACCAAGTTTGGTGCTGTTTTGGCGTGGACTTAGGAAGTTTGTATCAAGTTTGGTGCTGTTTTGGCGTGGACTTAGGAAGTTTGTACCTAGTTTGTTTCTGTTTTGGCGTGGACTTAGGAACTTTTCACCAAGTTTGTTACTGTTTTGGCGTGGACTTAGGAAGTTTGTATCAAGTTTGTTACTGTTTTGGCGTGGACTTAGGAAGTTTGTACCAAGTTTGTTACTGTTTTGGCGTCGACTTAGGAAGTTTGTACCAAGTTTGGTGCTGTTTTGGCGTGGACTTAGGAAGTTTGTACCAAGTTTGTTACTGTTTTGGCGTGGACTTAGGAAGTTTGTACCAAGTTTGGTGCTGTTTTGGCTTGGACTTAGAAAGTTTGTACCAAGTTTGGTGCTGTTTTGGCGTGGACTTAGGAAGTTTGTACCAAGTTTGTTACTGTTTTGGCGTGGACTTAGGAAGTTTGTACCAAGTTTGGTGCTGTTTTGGCGTGGACTTAGGAAGTTTGTACCAAGTTTGTTACTGTTTTGGCGTCGTCTTAGGAAGTTTGTACCAAGTTTGTTACTGTTTTGGCGTGGATTTAGGAAGTTTGTACCAAGTTTGTTACTGTTTTGGCGTTGACTTAGGAAGTTTGTACCAAGTTTGTTACTGTTTTGGCGTGGACTTAGGAAGTTTGTACCAAGTTTGGTGCTGTTTTGGCGTGGACTAAGGAAGTTTGTACCAAGTTTGTTACTGTTTTGGCGTGGACTTAGGAAGTTTGTACCAAGTTTGGTGCTGTTTTGGCGTGGACTTAGGAAGTTTGTACCAAGTTTGGTGCTGTTTTGGCGTGGACTTACGAAGTTTGTACCAAGTTTGGTGCTGTTTTGGCGTGGACTAAGGAAGTTTGTACCAAGTTTGTTACTGTTTTGGCGTGGACTTAGGAAGTTTGTACCAAGTTTGGTGCTGTTTTGGCGTGGACTTAGGAAGTTTGTATCAAGTTTGTTACTGTTTTGGCGTGGAGTTAGGAAGTTTGTACCAAGTTTGTTACTGTTTTGGCGTGGACTTAGGAAGTTTGTACCAAGTTTGGTGCTGTTTTGGCGTGGACTTAGGAAGTTTGTACCAAGTTTGTTACTGTTTTGGCGTGGACTTAGGAAGTTTGTACCAAGTTTGTTACTGTTTTGGCGTGGACTTAGGAAGTTTGTACCAAGTTTGGTGCTGTTTTGGCGTGGACTTAGGAAGTTTGTACCAAGTTTGTTACTGTTTTGGCGTGGACTTAGGAAGTTTGTACCAAGTTTGTTACTGTTTTGGCGTGGACTTAGGAAGTTTGTACCAAGTTTGGTGCTGTTTTGGCGTGGACTTAGGAAGTTTGTACCAAGTTTGTTACTGTTTTGGCGTGGACTTAGGAAGTTTGTACCAAGTTTGTTACTGTTTTGGCGTGGACTTAGGAAGTTTGTACCAAGTTTGTTACTGTTTTGGCGTGGACTTAGGAAGTTTGTACCAAGTTTGTTACTGTTTTGGCGTGGACTTAGGAAGTTTGTACCAAGTTTGGTGCTGTTTTGGCGTGGACTTAGGAAGTTTGTACCAAGTTTGTTACTGTTTTGGCGTGGACTTAGGAAGTTTTTACCAAGTTTGTTACTGTTTTGGCGTGGACTTAGGAAGTTTGTACCAAGTTTGTTACTGTTTTGGCGTGGACTTAGGAAGTTTTTACCAAGTTTGTTACTGTTTTGGCGTGGACTTAGGAAGTTTGTACCAAGTTTGGTGCTGTTTTGGCGTGGACTTAGGAAGTTTGTACCAAGTTTGTTACTGTTTTGGCGTGGACTTAGGAAGTTTGTACCAAGTTTGGTGCTGTTTTGGCGTGGACTTAGAAAGTTTGTACCAAGTTTGGTGCTGTTTTGGCGTGGACTTAGGAAGTTTGTACCAAGTTTGTTACTGTTTTGGCGTGGACTTAGGAAGTTTGTACCAAGTTTGTTACTGTTTTGGCGCGGACTTACGAAGTTTGTACCAAGTTTGGTGCTGTTTTGGCGTGGACTTAGGAAGTTTGTACCAAGTTTGGTGCTGTTTTGGCGTGGACTTAGGAAGTTTGTACCAAGTTTGTTATTGTTTTGGCGTGGACTTAGGAAGTTTGTACCAAGTTTGGTGCTGTTTTGGCGTGGACTTAGGAAGTTTGTACCAAGTTTGGTGCTGTTTTGGCGTGGACTAAGGAAGTTTGTACCAAGTTTGTTACTGTTTTGGCGTGGACTTAGGAAGTTTGTACCAAGTTTGGTGCTGTTTTGGCGTGGACTTAGGAAGTTTGTACCAAGTTTGTTACTGTTTTGGCGTGGACTCAGGAAGTTTGTACCAAGTTTGTTACTGTTTTGGCGTGGACTTAGGAAGTTTGTACCAAGTTTGTTACTGTTTTGGCGTGGACTTAGGAAGTTTGTACCAAGTTTGTTACTGTTTTGGCGTGGACTTAGGAAGTTTGTATCAAGTTTGGTGCTGTTTTGGCGTGGACTTAGGAAGTTTGTATCAAGTTTGGTGCTGTTTTGGCGTGGACTTAGGAAGTTTGTACCAAGTTTGGTGCTGTTTTGGCGTGGACTTAGGAAGTTTGTACCAAGTTTGTTACTGTTTTGGCGTGGACTTAGGAAGTTTGTACCAAGTTTGGTGCTGTTTTGGCGTGGACTTAGGAAGTTTGTACCAAGTTTGTTACTGTTTTGGCGTGGACTTAGGAAGTTTGTACCAAGTTTGTTTCTGTTTTGGCGCGGACTTACGAAGTTTGTACCAAGTTTGGTGCTGTTTTGGCGTGGACTTAGAAAGTTTGTATCAAGTTTGGTGCTGTTTTGGCGTGGACTTAGGAAGTTTGTACCAAGTTTGTTACTGTTTTGGCGTGGACTTAGGAAGTTTGTACCAAGTTTGTTACTGTTTTGGCGTGGACTTAGGAAGTTTGTACCAAGTTTGTTACTGTTTTGGCGTGGACTTAGGAAGTTTGTACCAAGTTTGTTACTGTTTTGGCGTGGACTTAGGAAGTTTGTACCAAGTTTGTTACTGTTTTGGCGTGGACTTAGGAAGTTTGTACCAAGTTTGTTACTGTTTTGGCGTGGACTTAGGAAGTTTGTACCTAGTTTGTTTCTGTTTTGGCGTGGACTTAGGAAGTTTGTACCAAGTTTGTTACTGTTTTGGCGTGGACTTAGGAAGTTTGTACCAAGTTTGTCACTGTTTTGGCGTGGACTTAGGAAGTTTGTACCAAGTTTGGTGCTGTTTTGGCGTGGACTTAGGAAGTTTGTACCAAGTTTGTTACTGTTTTGGCGTGGACTTAGGAAGTTTGTACCAAGTTTGTTTCTGTTTTGGCGCGGACTTACGAAGTTTGTACCAAGTTTGGTGCTGTTTTGGCGTGGACTTAGGAAGTTTGTACCAAGTTTGTTACTGTTTTGGCGTGGACTTAGGAAGTTTGTACCATGTTTGGTGCTGTTTTGGCGTGGACTTAGAAAGTTTGTATCAAGTTTGGTGCTGTTTTGGCGTGGACTTAGGAAGTTTGTACCTAGTTTGTTTCTGTTTTGGCGTGGACTTAGGAACTTTGCACCAAGTTTGTTACTGTTTTGGCGTGGACTTAGGAAGTTTGTATCAAGTTTGATGCTGTTTTGGCGTGGACTTAGGAAGTTTGTACCAAGTTTGGTGCTGTTTTGGCGTGGACTTAGGAAGTTTGTATCAAGTTTGGTGCTGTTTTGGCGTGGACTTAGGAAGTTTGTACCTAGTTTGTTTCTGTTTTGGCGTGGACTTAGGAAGTTTGTACCAAGTTTGTTACTGTTTTGGCGTGGACTTAGGAAGTTTGTACCAAGTTTGGTGCTGTTTTGGCGTGGACTTAGGAAGATTGTACCAAGTTTGTTACGGTTTTGGCGTGGACTTAGGAACTTTGCACCAAGTTTGTTACTGTTTTGGCGTGGACTTAGGAAGTTTGTATCAAGTTTGATGCTGTTTTGGCGTGGACTTAGGAAGTTTGTACCAAGTTTGGTGCTGTTTTGGCGTGGACTTAGGAAGTTTGTACCAAGTTTGGTGCTGTTTTGGCGTGGACTTAGGAAGTTTGTACCTAGTTTGTTTCTGTTTTGGCGTGGACTTAGGAAGTTTGTACTAAGTTTGTTACTGTTTTGGCGTGGACTTAGGAAGTTTGTACCAAGTTTGGTGCTGTTTTGGCGTGGACTTAGGAAGTTTGTACCAAGTTTGTTACTGTTTTGGCGTGGACTTAGGAAGTTTGTACCAAGTTTGTTATTGTTTTGGCGTGGACTTAGGAAGTTTGTACCAAGTTTTGTGCTGTTTTGGCGTGGACTTAGGAAGTTTGTACCAAGTTTGGTGCTGTTTTGGCGTGGACTTAGGAAGTTTGTACCAAGTTTGGTGCTGTTTTGGCGTGGACTTAGGAAGTTTGTACCAAGTTTGTTACTGTTTTGGCGTGGACTTAGGAAGTTTGTACCAAGTTTGGTGCTGTTTTGGCGTGGACTAAGGAAGTTTGTATCAAGTTTGGTGCTGTTTTGGCGTGGACTTAGGAAGTTTGTACCAAGTTTGTTACTGTTTTGGCGTGGACTTAGAAAGTTTGTATCAAGTTTGGTGCTGTTTTGGCGTGGACTTAGGAAGTTTGTACCAAGTTTGGTGCTGTTTTGGCGGGGACTTAGGAAGTTTGTACCAAGTTTGTTACTGTTTTGGCGTGGACTTAGGAAGTTTGTACCAAGTTTGTTACTGTTTTGGCGTGGACTTAGGAAGTTTGTACCAAGTTTGTTACTGTTTTGGCGTGGACTTAGGAAGTTTGTACCAAGTTTGGTGCTGTTTTGGCGTGGACTTAGGAAGTTTGTATCAAGTTTGGTGCTGTTTTGGCGTGGACTTAGGAAGTTTGTATCAAGTTTGGTGCTGTTTTGGCGTGGACTTAGAAAGTTTGTATCAAGTTTGGTGCTGTTTTGGCGTGGACTTAGGAAGTTTGTACCAAGTTTGGTGCTGTTTTGGCGGGGACTTAGGAAATTTGTACCAAGTTTGTTACTGTTTTGGCGTGGACTTAGGAAGTTTGTACCAAGTTTGTTACTGTTTTGGCGTGGACTTAGGAAGTTTGTACCAAGTTTGTTACTGTTTTGGCGTGGACTTAGGAAGTTTGTACCAAGTTTGTTACTGTTTTGGCGTGGACTAAGGAAGTTTGTACCAAGTTTGTTACTGTTTTGGCGTGGACTTAGGAAGTTTGTACCAAGTTTGGTGCTGTTTTGGCGTGGACTTAGGAAGTTTGTACCAAGTTTGTTACTGTTTTGGCGTGGACTTAGGAAGTTTGTACCAAGTTTGTTACTGTTTTGGCGTGGACTTAGGAAGTTTGTATCAAGTTAGGTGCTGTTTTGGCGTGGACTTAGAAAGTTTGTATCAAGTTTGGTGCTGTTTTGGCGTGGACTTAGAAAGTTTGTATCAAGTTTGGTGCTGTTTTGGCGTGGACTTAGGAAGTTTGTACCAAGTTTGGTGCTGTTTTGGCGTGGACTTAGGAAGTTTGTACCAAGTTTGTTACTGTTTTGGCGTGGACTTAGAAAGTTTGTATCAAGTTTGTTACTGTTTTGGCGTGGACTTAGGAACTTTGCACCAAGTTTGTTACTGTTTTGGCGTGGATTTAGGAAGTTTGTACCAAGTTTGTTACTGTTTTGGCGTGGACTTAGGAAGTTTGTACCAAGTTTGTTACTGTTTTGGCGTGGTCTTAGGAAGTTTGTACCAAGTTTGGTGCTGTTTTGGCGTGGACTTAGGAAGTTTGTATCAAGTTTGGTGCTGTTTTGGCGTGGACTTAGGAAGTTTGTATCAAGATTGGTGCTGTTTTGGCGTGGACTTAGAAAGTTTGTATCAAGTTTGGTGCTGTTTTGGCGTGGACTTAGGAAGTTTGTACCAAGTTTGTTACTGTTTTGGCGTGGACTTAGGAAGTTTGTACCAAGTTTGTTACTGTTTTGGCGTGGACTTAGGAAGTTTGTACCAAGTTTGTTACTGTTTTGGCGTGGACTTAGGAAGTTTGTACCAAGTTTGGTGCTGTTTTGGCGTGGACTTAGGAAGTTTGTACCAAGTTTGTTACTGTTTTGGCGTGGACTTAGGAAGTTTGTACCAAGTTTGGTGCTGTTTTGGCGTGGACTTAGGAAGTTTGTATCAAGTTTGGTGCTGTTTTGGCGTGGTCTTAGGAAGTTTGTACCAAGTTTGTTACTGTTTTGGCGTGGACTTAGGAAGTTTGTACCAAGTTTGGTGCTGTTTTGGCGTGGACTTAGGAAGTTTGTACCAAGTTTGTTACTGTTTTGGCGTGGACTTAGGAACTTTGCACCAAGTTTGTTACTGTTTTGGCGTGGACTTAGGAAGTTTGTACCAAGTTTGGTGCTGTTTTGGCGTGGACTTAGGAAGTTTGTACCAAGTTTGGTGCTGTTTTGGCGTGGACTTAGGAAGTTTGTATCAAGTTTGGTGCTGTTTTGGCGTGGACTTAGGAAGTTTGTACCAAGTTTGTTACTGTTTTGGCGTGGACTTAGGAAGTTTGTACCAAGTTTGGTGCTGTTTTGGCGTGGACTTAGAAAGTTTGTATCAAGTTTGTTACTGTTTTGGCGTGGACTTAGGAAGTTTGTATCAAGTTTGGTGCTGTTTTGGCGTGGACTTAGGAACTTTGCACCAAGTTTGTTACTGTTTTGGCGTGGACTTAGGAAGTTTGTACCAAGTTTGGTGCTGTTTTGGCGTGGACTTAGGAAGTTTGTACCAAGTTTGTTACTGTTTTGGCGTGGACTTAGGAAGTTTGTACCAAGTTTGGTGCTGTTTTGGCGTGGACTTAGGAAGTTTGTACCAAGTTTGGTGCTGTTTTGGCGTGGACTTAGGAAGTTTGTATCAAGTTTGGTGCTGTTTTGGCGTGGACTTAGGAAGTTTGTATCAAGTTTGGTGCTGTTTTGGCGTGGACTTAGAAAGTTTGTATCAAGTTTGGTGCTGTTTTGGCGTGGACTTAGAAAGTTTGTATCAAGTTTGTTACTGTTTTGGCGTGGACTTAGGAAGTTTGTATCAAGTTTGGTGCTGTTTTGGCGTGGACTTAGGAACTTTGCACCAAGTTTGTTACTGTTTTGGCGTGGACTTAGGAAGTTTGTACCAAGTTTGGTGCTGTTTTGGCGTGGACTTAGGAAGTTTGTACCAAGTTTGTTACTGTTTTGGCGTGGACTTAGGAAGTTTGTACCAAGTTTGGTGCTGTTTTGGCGTGGACTTAGGAAGTTTGTATCAAGTTTGGTGCTGTTTTGGCGTGGACTTAGGAAGTTTGTACCAAGTTTGTTACTGTTTTGGCGTGGACTTAGGAAGTTTGTATCAAGTTTGGTGCTGTTTTGGCGTGGACTTAGAAAGTTTGTATCAAGTTTGGTGCTGTTTTGGCGTGGACTTAGGAAGTTTGTACCAAGTTTGGTGCTGTTTTGGCGTGGACTTAGGAAGTTTGTACCAAGTTTGTTACTGTTTTGGCGTGGACTTAGGAAGTTTGTACCAAGTTTGTTACTGTTTTGGCGTGGACTTAGGAAGTTTGTACCAAGTTTGTTACTGTTTTGGCGTGGACTTAGGAAGTTTGTACCAAGTTTGTTACTGTTTTGGCGTGGACTTAGGAAGTTTGTACCAAGTTTGTTACTGTTTTGGCGTGGACTTAGGAAGTTTGTACCAAGTTTGTTACTGTTTTGGCGTGGACTTAGGAAGTTTGTACCAAGTTTGTTACTGTTTTGGCGTGGACTTAAGAAGTTTGTACCAAGTTTGGTGCTGTTTTGGCGCGGACTTACGAAGTTTGTACCAAGTTTGGTGATGTTTTGGCGTGGACTTAGGAAGTTTGTATCAAGTTTGGTGCTGTTTTGGCGTGGTCTTAGGAAGTTTGTACCAAGTTTGTTACTGTTTTGGCGTGGACTTAGGAAGTTTGTACCAAGTTTGTTACTGTTTTGGCGTGGACTTAGGAAGTTTGTACCAAGTTTGTTACTGTTTTGGCGTGGACTTAGGAAGTTTGTACCAAGTTTGGTGATGTTTTGGCGTGGACTTAGGAAGTTTGTACCTAGTTTGTTTCTGTTTTGGCGTGGACTTAGGAAGTTTGTATCAAGTTTGGTGCTGTTTTGGCGTGGACTTAGAAAGTTTGTATCAAGTTTGGTGCTGTTTTGGCGTGGACTTAGGAAGTTTGTACCAAGTTTGGTGCTGTTTTGGCGTGGACTTAGGAAGTTTGTACCAAGTTTGTTACTGTTTTGGCGTGGACTTAGGAAGTTTGTACCAAGTTTGTTACTGTTTTGGCGTGGACTTAGGAAGTTTGTACCAAGTTTGTTACTGTTTTGGCGTGGACTTAGGAAGTTTGTACCAAGTTTGGTGCTGTTTTGGCGTGGACTTAGGAAGTTTGTACCAAGTTTGTTACTGTTTTGGCGTGGACTTAGGAAGTTTGTACCAAGTTTGTTACTGTTTTGGCGTGGACTTAGGAAGTTTGTACAAAGTTTGTTACTGTTTTGGCGTGGACTTAGGAAGTTTGTACCAAGTTTGTTACTGTTTTGGCGTGGACTTAGGAAGTTTGTACCAAGTTTGTTACTGTTTTGGCGTGGACTTAGGAAGTTTGTACCAAGTTTGGTGCTGTTTTGGCGTGGACTTAGGAAGTTTGTTCCAAGTTTGGTGATGTTTTGGCGTGGACTTACGAAGTTTGTACCAAGTTTGGTGCTGTTTTGGCGTGGACTTAGGAACTTTGCACCAAGTTTGTTACTGTTTTGGCGTGGACTTAGGAAGTTTGTACCAAGTTTGGTGCTGTTTTGGCGTGGACTTAGGAAGTTTGTACCAAGTTTGGTGCTGTTTTGGCGTGGACTTAGGAAGTTTGTATCAAGTTTGGTGCTGTTTTGGCGTGGACTTAGGAAGTTTGTACCAAGTTTGTTACTGTTTTGGCGTGGACTTAGGAAGTTTGTACCAAGTTTGGTGCTGTTTTGGCGTGGACTTAGAAAGTTTGTATCAAGTTTGTTACTGTTTTGGCGTGGACTTAGGAAGTTTGTATCAAGTTTGGTGCTGTTTTGGCGTGGACTTAGGAACTTTGCACCAAGTTTGTTACTGTTTTGGCGTGGACTTAGGAAGTTTGTACCAAGTTTGGTGCTGTTTTGGCGTGGACTTAGGAAGTTTGTACCAAGTTTGTTACTGTTTTGGCGTGGACTTAGGAAGTTTGTACCAAGTTTGGTGCTGTTTTGGCGTGGACTTAGGAAGTTTGTATCAAGTTTGGTGCTGTTTTGGCGTGGACTTAGGAAGTTTGTATCAAGTTTGGTGCTGTTTTGGCGTGGACTTAGAAAGTTTGTATCAAGTTTGGTGCTGTTTTGGCGTGGACTTAGAAAGTTTGTATCAAGTTTGTTACTGTTTTGGCGTGGACTTAGGAAGTTTGTATCAAGTTTGGTGCTGTTTTGGCGTGGACTTAGGAACTTTGCACCAAGTTTGTTACTGTTTTGGCGTGGACTTAGGAAGTTTGTACCAAGTTTGGTGCTGTTTTGGCGTGGACTTAGGAAGTTTGTACCAAGTTTGTTACTGTTTTGGCGTGGACTTAGGAAGTTTGTACCAAGTTTGGTGCTGTTTTGGCGTGGACTTAGGAAGTTTGTATCAAGTTTGGTGCTGTTTTGGCGTGGACTTAGGAAGTTTGTACCAAGTTTGTTACTGTTTTGGCGTGGACTTAGGAAGTTTGTATCAAGTTTGGTGCTGTTTTGGCGTGGACTTAGAAAGTTTGTATCAAGTTTGGTGCTGTTTTGGCGTGGACTTAGGAAGTTTGTACCAAGTTTGGTGCTGTTTTGGCGTGGACTTAGGAAGTTTGTACCAAGTTTGTTACTGTTTTGGCGTGGACTTAGGAAGTTTGTACCAAGTTTGTTACTGTTTTGGCGTGGACTTAGGAAGTTTGTACCAAGTTTGTTACTGTTTTGGCGTGGACTTAGGAAGTTTGTACCAAGTTTGTTACTGTTTTGGCGTGGACTTAGGAAGTTTGTACCAAGTTTGTTACTGTTTTGGCGTGGACTTAGGAAGTTTGTACCAAGTTTGTTACTGTTTTGGCGTGGACTTAAGAAGTTTGTACCAAGTTTGGTGCTGTTTTGGCGCGGACTTACGAAGTTTGTACCAAGTTTGGTGATGTTTTGGCGTGGACTTAGGAAGTTTGTATCAAGTTTGGTGCTGTTTTGGCGTGGTCTTAGGAAGTTTGTACCAAGTTTGTTACTGTTTTGGCGTGGACTTAGGAAGTTTGTACCAAGTTTGTTACTGTTTTGGCGTGGACTTAGGAAGTTTGTACCAAGTTTGTTACTGTTTTGGCGTGGACTTAGGAAGTTTGTACCAAGTTTGGTGATGTTTTGGCGTGGACTTAGGAAGTTTGTACCTAGTTTGTTTCTGTTTTGGCGTGGACTTAGGAAGTTTGTATCAAGTTTGGTGCTGTTTTGGCGTGGACTTAGAAAGTTTGTATCAAGTTTGGTGCTGTTTTGGCGTGGACTTAGGAAGTTTGTACCAAGTTTGGTGCTGTTTTGGCGTGGACTTAGGAAGTTTGTACCAAGTTTGTTACTGTTTTGGCGTGGACTTAGGAAGTTTGTACCAAGTTTGTTACTGTTTTGGCGTGGACTTAGGAAGTTTGTACCAAGTTTGTTACTGTTTTGGCGTGGACTTAGGAAGTTTGTACCAAGTTTGGTGCTGTTTTGGCGTGGACTTAGGAAGTTTGTACCAAGTTTGTTACTGTTTTGGCGTGGACTTAGGAAGTTTGTACCAAGTTTGTTACTGTTTTGGCGTGGACTTAGGAAGTTTGTACAAAGTTTGTTACTGTTTTGGCGTGGACTTAGGAAGTTTGTACCAAGTTTGTTACTGTTTTGGCGTGGACTTAGGAAGTTTGTACCAAGTTTGTTACTGTTTTGGCGTGGACTTAGGAAGTTTGTACCAAGTTTGGTGCTGTTTTGGCGTGGACTTAGGAAGTTTGTACCAAGTTTGGTGATGTTTTGGCGTGGACTTACGAAGTTTGTACCAAGTTTGGTGCTGTTTTGGCGTGGACTTAGGAAGTTTGTACCAAGTTTGTTACTGTTTTGGCGTGGACTTAGGAAGTTTGTATCAAGTTTGGTGCTGTTTTGGCGTGGACTTAGAAAGTTTGTATCAAGTTTGGTGCTGTTTTGGCGTGGACTTAGGAAGTTTGTACCTAGTTTGTTTCTGTTTTGGCGTGGACTTAGGAAGTTTGTACCAAGTTTGGTGCTGTTTTGGCGTGGACTTAGGAAGTTTGTACCAAGTTTGGTGCTGTTTTGGCGTGGACTTAGGAAGTTTGTATCAAGTTTGGTGCTGTTTTGGCGTGGACTTAGGAAGTTTGTATCAAGTTTGGTGCTGTTTTGGCGTGGACTTAGAAAGTTTGTATCAAGTTTGGTGCTGTTTTGGCGTGGACTTAGAAAGTTTGTATCAAGTTTGTCACTGTTTTGGCGTGGACTTAGGAACTTTGCACCAAGTTTGTTACTGTTTTGGCGTGGACTTAGGAAGTTTGTACCAAGTTTGGTGCTGTTTTGGCGTGGACTTAGGAAGTTTGTACCAAGTTTGTTACTGTTTTGGCGTGGATTTAGGAAGTTTGTACCAAGTTTGTTTCTGTTTTGGCGTGGACTTAGGAAGTTTGTACCTAGTTTGTTTCTGTTTTGGCGTGGACTTTGGAAGTTTGTTCCAAGTTTGTTACTGTTTTGGCGTGGACTTAGGAAGTTTGTACCAAGTTTGTTACTGTTTTGGCGTGGACTTAGGAAGTTTGTATCAAGTTTGGTGCTGTTTTGGCGTGGACTTAGGAAGTTTGTACCAAGTTTGGTGCTGTTTTGGCGTGGATTTAGGAAGTTTGTATCAAGTTTGGTGCTGTTTTGGCGTGGACTTAGGAAGTTTGTATCAAGTTTGGTGCTGTTTTGGCGTGGACTTAGAAAGTTTGTATCAAGTTTGGTGCTGTTTTGGCGTGGACTTAGAAAGTTTGTATCAAGTTTGTTACTGTTTTGGCGTGGACTTAGGAACTTTGCACCAAGTTTGTTACTGTTTTGGCGTGGATTTAGGAAGTTTGTACCAAGTTTGTTACTGTTTTGGCGTGGACTTAGGAAGTTTGTACCAAGTTTGTTACTGTTTTGGCGTGGACTTAGGAAGTTTGTACCAAGTTTGGTGCTGTTTTGGCGTGGACTTAGGATGTTTGTACCAAGTTTGTTACTGTTTTGGCGTGGACTAAGGAAGTTTGTATCAAGTTTGGTGCTGTTTTGGCGTGGACTTAGGAAGTTTGTACCAAGTTTGGTGCTGTTTTGGCGTGGACTTAGGAAGTTTGTATCAAGTTTGTTACTGTTTTGGCGTGGACTTAGGATGTTTGTACCAAGTTTGGTGCTGTTTTGGCGTGGACTTAGGAAGTTTGTACCAAGTTTGGTGCTGTTTTGGCGTGGACTTAGGAAGTTTGTACCAAGTTTGTTACTGTTTTGGCGTGGACTTAGGAAGTTTATATCAAGTTTGGTGCTGTTTTGGCGTGGACTTAGGATGTTTGTACCAAGTTTGGTGCTGTTTTGGCGTGGACTTAGGAAGTTTGTACCAAGTTTGGTGCTGTTTTGGCGTGGACTTAGGAAGTTTGTATCAAGTTTGTTACTGTTTTGGCGTGGACTTAGGATGTTTGTACCAAGTTTGGTGCTGTTTTGGCGTGGACTTAGGAAGTTTGTACCAAGTTTGGTGCTGTTTTGGCGTGGACTTAGAAAGTTTGTATCAAGTTTGGTGCTGTTTTGGCGTGGACTTAGAAAGTTTGTATCAAGTTTGTTACTGTTTTGGCGTGGACTTTGGAACTTTGCACCAAGTTTGTTACTGTTTTGGCGTGGATTTAGGAAGTTTGTACCAAGTTTGTTACTGTTTTGGCGTGGACTTAGGAAGTTTGTACCAAGTTTGTTACTGTTTTGGCGTGGACTTAGGAAGTTTGTATCAAGTTTGGTGCTGTTTTGGCGTGGACTTAGGAAGTTTGTACCAAGTTTGTTACTGTTTTGGCGTGGACTTAGGAAGTTTGTACCAAGTTTGGTGCTGTTTTGGCGTGGACTTAGGAAGTTTGTACCAAGTTTGTTACTGTTTTGGCGTGGACTTAGGAAGTTTGTATCAAGTTAGGTGCTGTTTTGGCGTGGACTTAGGAAGTTTGTACCAAGTTTGTTACTGTTTTGGCGTGGACTTAGGAAGTTTGTACCAAGTTTGTTACTGTTTTGGCGTGGACTTAGGAAGTTTGTACCAAGTTTGGTGCTGTTTTGGCGTGGACTTAGGAAGTTTGTACCAAGTTTGTTACTGTTTTGGCGTGGACTTAGGAAGTTTGTACCAAGTTTGTTACTGTTTTGGCGTGGACTTAGGAAGTTTGTACCAAGTTTGTTACTGTTTTGGCGTGGACTTAGGAAGTTTGTACCAAGTTTGTTACTGTTTTGGCGTGGACTTAGGAAGTTTGTACCAAGTTTGTTACTGTTTTGGCGTGGACTAAGGAAGTTTGTATCAAGTTTGGTGCTGTTTTGGCGTGGACTTAGGAAGTTTGTACCAAGTTTGGTGCTGTTTTGGCGTGGATTTAGGAAGTTTGTATCAAGTTTGGTGCTGTTTTGGCGTGGACTTAGGAAGTTTGTATCAAGTTTGGTGCTGTTTTGGCGTGGACTTAGGATGTTTGTACCAAGTTTGTTACTGTTTTTTCGTGGACTTAGGAAGTTTGTACCAAGTTTGTTACTGTTTTGGCGTGGACTTAGGAAGTTTGTACCAAGTTTGGTGCTGTTTTGGCGCGGACTTACGAAGTTTGTATCAAGTTTGGTGCTGTTTTGGCGTGGACTTAGAAAGTTTGTATCAAGTTTGTTACTGTTTTGGCGTGGACTTAGGAAGTTTGTACCAAGTTTGGTGCTGTTTTGGCGTGGACTTAGGAAGTTTGTATCAAGTTTGGTGCTGTTTTGGCGTGGACTTAGGAAGTTTGTACCAAGTTTGTTACTGTTTTGGCGTGGACTTAGGAAGTTTGTACCAAGTTTGGTGCTGTTTTGGCGTGGACTTAGGAAGTTTGTACCAAGTTTGTTACTGTTTTGGCGTGGACTTAGGAAGTTTGTATCAAGTTTGGTGCTGTTTTGGCGTGGACTTAGAAAGTTTGTATCAAGTTTGGTGCTGTTTTGGCGTGGACTTAGAGAGTTTGTATCAAGTTTGGTGCTGTTTTGGCGTGGACTTAGGAAGTTTGTACCAAGTTTGTTACTGTTTTGGCGTGGACTTAGGAAGTTTGTACCAAGTTTGTTACTGTTTTGGCGTGGACTTAGGAAGTTTGTACCAAGTTTGTTACTGTTTTGGCGTGGACTTACGAAGTTTGTACCAAGTTTGGTGCTGTTTTGGCGTGGACTTAGGAAGTTTGTACCAAGTTTGTTACTGTTTTGGCGTTGACTTAGGAAGTTTGTACCAAGTTTGTTACTGTTTTGGCGTGGACTTAGGAAGTTTGTACCAAGTTTGTTACTGTTTTGGCGTGGACTTACGAAGTTTGTACCAAGTTTGTTACTGTTTTCGCGTGGCCTTAGGAAGTTTGTTCCAAGTTTGTTACTGTTTTGGCATGGACTTAGGAAGCTTGTACCAAGTTTGTTACTGTTTTGGCGTGGTCTTAGGAAGTTTGTCCCAAGTTTGTTACTGTTTTGGCGTGGACTTAGGAAGTTTGTACCAAGTTTGGTGCTGTTTTGGCGTGGACTTAGGAAGTTTGTACCAAGTTTGTTACTGTTTTGGCGTGGACTTAGGAAGTTTGTACCAAGTTTGTTACTGTTTTGGCGTGGACTTAGGAAGTTTGTACCAAGTTTGTTACTGTTTTGGCGTGGACTTAGGAAGTTTGTACCAAGTTTGTTACTGTTTTGGCGTGGACTTAGGAAGTTTGTACCAAGTTTGTTACTGTTTTGGCGTGGACTAAGGAAGTTTGTATCAAGTTTGGTGCTGTTTTGGCGTGGACTTAGGAAGTTTGTACCAAGTTTGGTGCTGTTTTGGCGTGGATTTAGGAAGTTTGTATCAAGTTTGGTGCTGTTTTGGCGTGGACTTAGGAAGTTTGTATCAAGTTTGGTGCTGTTTTGGCGTGGACTTAGAAAGTTTGTATCAAGTTTGGTGCTGTTTTGGCGTGGACTTAGAAAGTTTGTATCAAGTTTGTTACTGTTTTGGCGTGGACTTAGGAAGTTTGTACCAAGTTTGGTGCTGTTTTGGCGTGGACTTAGGAAGTTTGTATCAAGTTTGGTGCTGTTTTGGCGTGGACTTAGGAAGTTTGTACCAAGTTTGTTACTGTTTTGGCGTGGACTTAGGAAGTTTGTACCAAGTTTGGTGCTGTTTTGGCGTGGACTTAGGAAGTTTGTACCAAGTTTGTTACTGTTTTGGCGTGGACTTAGGAAGTTTGTATCAAGTTTGGTGCTGTTTTGGCGTGGACTTAGAAAGTTTGTATCAAGTTTGGTGCTGTTTTGGCGTGGACTTAGAAAGTTTGTATCAAGTTTGGTGCTGTTTTGGCGTGGACTTAGGAAGTTTGTACCAAGTTTGTTACTGTTTTGGCGTGGACTTAGGAAGTTTGTACCAAGTTTGTTACTGTTTTGGCGTGGACTTAGGAAGTTTGTACCAAGTTTGTTACTGTTTTGGCGTGGACTTACGAAGTTTGTACCAAGTTTGGTGCTGTTTTGGCGTGGACTTAGGAAGTTTGTACCAAGTTTGTTACTGTTTTGGCGTTGACTTAGGAAGTTTGTACCAAGTTTGTTACTGTTTTGGCGTGGACTTAGGAAGTTTGTACCAAGTTTGTTACTGTTTTGGCGTGGACTTACGAAGTTTGTACCAAGTTTGTTACTGTTTTCGCGTGGCCTTAGGAAGTTTGTTCCAAGTTTGTTACTGTTTTGGCATGGACTTAGGAAGCTTGTACCAAGTTTGTTACTGTTTTGGCGTGGTCTTAGGAAGTTTGTCCCAAGTTTGTTACTGTTTTGGCGTGGACTTAGGAAGTTTGTACCATGTTGGTTACTGTTTTGGCGTGGACTTAGGAAGTTTGTACCAAGTTTGGTGCTGTTTTGGCGTGGACTTAGGAAGTTTGTACCAAGTTTGTTACTGTTTTGGCGTGGACTTAGGAAGTTTGTACCAAGTTTGTTACTGTTTTGGCGTGGACTTAGGAAGTTTGTACCAAGTTTGGTGCTGTTTTGGCGTGGACTTAGGAAGTTTGTACCAAGTTTGTTACTGTTTTGGCGTGGACTTAGGAAGTTTGTACCAAGTTTGGTGCTGTTTTGGCTTGGACTTAGAAAGTTTGTACCAAGTTTGTTACTGTTTTGGCGTGGACTTAGGAAGTTTGTACCAAGTTTGTTACTGTTTTGGCGTGGACTTAGGAAGTTTGTACCAAGTTTGTTACTGTTTTGGCGTGGACTAAGGAAGTTTGTACCAAGTTTGGTGCTGTTTTGGCGTGGACTTAGGAAGTTTGTACCAAGTTTGTTACTGTTTTGGCGTGGACTTAGGAAGTTTGTATCAAGTTTGGTGCTGTTTTGGCGTGGTCTTAGGAAGTTTGTACCAAGTTTGTTTCTGTTTTGGCGTGGACTTAGGAAGTTTGTACCAAGTTTGGTGCTGTTTTGGCGTGGACTTAGGAAGTTTGTATCAAGTTTGGTGCTGTTTTGGCGTGGACTTAGAGAGTTTGTATCAAGTTTGGTACTGTTTTGGCGTGGACTTAGGAAGTTTGTACCAAGTTTGGTGCTGTTTTGGCGTGGACTTAGGAAGTTTGTACCAAGTTTGGTGCTGTTTTGGCGTGGACTTAGAAAGTTTGTATCAAGTTTGGTGCTGTTTTGGCGTGGACTTAGAAAGTTTGTATCAAGTTTGTTACTGTTTTGGCGTGGACTTTGGAACTTTGCACCAAGTTTGTTACTGTTTTGGCGTGGATTTAGGAAGTTTGTACCAAGTTTGTTACTGTTTTGGCGTGGACTTAGGAAGTTTGTACCAAGTTTGTTACTGTTTTGGCGTGGACTTAGGAAGTTTGTATCAAGTTTGGTGCTGTTTTGGCGTGGACTTAGGAAGTTTGTACCAAGTTTGTTACTGTTTTGGCGTGGACTTAGGAAGTTTGTACCAAGTTTGGTGCTGTTTTGGCGTGGACTTAGGAAGTTTGTACCAAGTTTGTTACTGTTTTGGCGTGGACTTAGGAAGTTTGTATCAAGTTAGGTGCTGTTTTGGCGTGGACTTAGGAAGTTTGTACCAAGTTTGTTACTGTTTTGGCGTGGACTTAGGAAGTTTGTACCAAGTTTGTTACTGTTTTGGCGTGGACTTAGGAAGTTTGTACCAAGTTTGGTGCTGTTTTGGCGTGGACTTAGGAAGTTTGTACCAAGTTTGTTACTGTTTTGGCGTGGACTTAGGAAGTTTGTACCAAGTTTGTTACTGTTTTGGCGTGGACTTAGGAAGTTTGTACCAAGTTTGTTACTGTTTTGGCGTGGACTTAGGAAGTTTGTACCAAGTTTGTTACTGTTTTGGCGTGGACTTAGGAAGTTTGTACCAAGTTTGTTACTGTTTTGGCGTGGACTAAGGAAGTTTGTATCAAGTTTGGTGCTGTTTTGGCGTGGACTTAGGAAGTTTGTACCAAGTTTGGTGCTGTTTTGGCGTGGATTTAGGAAGTTTGTATCAAGTTTGGTGCTGTTTTGGCGTGGACTTAGGAAGTTTGTATCAAGTTTGGTGCTGTTTTGGCGTGGACTTAGGATGTTTGTACCAAGTTTGTTACTGTTTTTTCGTGGACTTAGGAAGTTTGTACCAAGTTTGTTACTGTTTTGGCGTGGACTTAGGAAGTTTGTACCAAGTTTGGTGCTGTTTTGGCGCGGACTTACGAAGTTTGTATCAAGTTTGGTGCTGTTTTGGCGTGGACTTAGAAAGTTTGTATCAAGTTTGTTACTGTTTTGGCGTGGACTTAGGAAGTTTGTACCAAGTTTGGTGCTGTTTTGGCGTGGACTTAGGAAGTTTGTATCAAGTTTGGTGCTGTTTTGGCGTGGACTTAGGAAGTTTGTACCAAGTTTGTTACTGTTTTGGCGTGGACTTAGGAAGTTTGTACCAAGTTTGGTGCTGTTTTGGCGTGGACTTAGGAAGTTTGTACCAAGTTTGTTACTGTTTTGGCGTGGACTTAGGAAGTTTGTATCAAGTTTGGTGCTGTTTTGGCGTGGACTTAGAAAGTTTGTATCAAGTTTGGTGCTGTTTTGGCGTGGACTTAGAAAGTTTGTATCAAGTTTGGTGCTGTTTTGGCGTGGACTTAGGAAGTTTGTACCAAGTTTGTTACTGTTTTGGCGTGGACTTAGGAAGTTTGTACCAAGTTTGTTACTGTTTTGGCGTGGACTAAGGAAGTTTGTACCAAGTTTGTTACTGTTTTGGCGTGGACTTACGAAGTTTGTACCAAGTTTGGTGCTGTTTTGGCGTGGACTTAGGAAGTTTGTACCAAGTTTGTTACTGTTTTGGCGTTGACTTAGGAAGTTTGTACCAAGTTTGTTACTGTTTTGGCGTGGACTTAGGAAGTTTGTACCAAGTTTGTTACTGTTTTGGCGTGGACTTACGAAGTTTGTACCAAGTTTGTTACTGTTTTCGCGTGGCCTTAGGAAGTTTGTTCCAAGTTTGTTACTGTTTTGGCATGGACTTAGGAAGCTTGTACCAAGTTTGTTACTGTTTTGGCGTGGTCTTAGGAAGTTTGTCCCAAGTTTGTTACTGTTTTGGCGTGGACTTAGGAAGTTTGTACCAAGTTTGGTGCTGTTTTGGCGTGGACTTAGGAAGTTTGTACCAAGTTTGTTACTGTTTTGGCGTGGACTTAGGAAGTTTGTACCAAGTTTGTTACTGTTTTGGCGTGGACTTAGGAAGTTTGTACCAAGTTTGTTACTGTTTTGGCGTGGACTTAGGAAGTTTGTACCAAGTTTGTTACTGTTTTGGCGTGGACTTAGGAAGTTTGTACCAAGTTTGTTACTGTTTTGGCGTGGACTAAGGAAGTTTGTATCAAGTTTGGTGCTGTTTTGGCGTGGACTTAGGAAGTTTGTACCAAGTTTGGTGCTGTTTTGGCGTGGATTTAGGAAGTTTGTATCAAGTTTGGTGCTGTTTTGGCGTGGACTTAGGAAGTTTGTATCAAGTTTGGTGCTGTTTTGGCGTGGACTTAGAAAGTTTGTATCAAGTTTGGTGCTGTTTTGGCGTGGACTTAGAAAGTTTGTATCAAGTTTGTTACTGTTTTGGCGTGGACTTAGGAAGTTTGTACCAAGTTTGGTGCTGTTTTGGCGTGGACTTAGGAAGTTTGTATCAAGTTTGGTGCTGTTTTGGCGTGGACTTAGGAAGTTTGTACCAAGTTTGTTACTGTTTTGGCGTGGACTTAGGAAGTTTGTACCAAGTTTGGTGCTGTTTTGGCGTGGACTTAGGAAGTTTGTACCAAGTTTGTTACTGTTTTGGCGTGGACTTAGGAAGTTTGTATCAAGTTTGGTGCTGTTTTGGCGTGGACTTAGAAAGTTTGTATCAAGTTTGGTGCTGTTTTGGCGTGGACTTTGAAAGTTTGTATCAAGTTTGGTGCTGTTTTGGCGTGGACTTAGGAAGTTTGTACCAAGTTTGTTACTGTTTTGGCGTGGACTTAGGAAGTTTGTACCAAGTTTGTTACTGTTTTGGCGTGGACTTAGGAAGTTTGTACCAAGTTTGTTACTGTTTTGGCGTGGACTTACGAAGTTTGTACCAAGTTTGGTGCTGTTTTGGCGTGGACTTAGGAAGTTTGTACCAAGTTTGTTACTGTTTTGGCGTTGACTTAGGAAGTTTGTACCAAGTTTGTTACTGTTTTGGCGTGGACTTAGGAAGTTTGTACCAAGTTTGTTACTGTTTTGGCGTGGACTTACGAAGTTTGTACCAAGTTTGTTACTGTTTTCGCGTGGCCTTAGGAAGTTTGTTCCAAGTTTGTTACTGTTTTGGCATGGACTTAGGAAGCTTGTACCAAGTTTGTTACTGTTTTGGCGTGGTCTTAGGAAGTTTGTCCCAAGTTTGTTACTGTTTTGGCGTGGACTTAGGAAGTTTGTACCATGTTGGTTACTGTTTTGGCGTGGACTTAGGAAGTTTGTACCAAGTTTGGTGCTGTTTTGGCGTGGACTTAGGAAGTTTGTACCAAGTTTGTTACTGTTTTGGCGTGGACTTAGGAAGTTTGTACCAAGTTTGTTACTGTTTTGGCGTGGACTTAGGAAGTTTGTACCAAGTTTGGTGCTGTTTTGGCGTGGACTTAGGAAGTTTGTACCAAGTTTGTTACTGTTTTGGCGTGGACTTAGGAAGTTTGTACCAAGTTTGTTACTGTTTTGGCGTGGACTTAGGAAGTTTGTACCAAGTTTGTTACTGTTTTGGCGTGGACTTAGGAAGTTTGTACCAAGTTTGTTACTGTTTTGGCGTGGACTTAGGAAGTTTGTACCAAGTTTGTTACTGTTTTGGCGTGGACTAAGGAAGTTTGTACCAAGTTTGGTGCTGTTTTGGCGTGGACTTAGGAAGTTTGTACCAAGTTTGTTACTGTTTTGGCGTGGACTTAGGAAGTTTGTATCAAGTTTGGTGCTGTTTTGGCGTGGTCTTAGGAAGTTTGTACCAAGTTTGTTTCTGTTTTGGCGTGGACTTAGGAAGTTTGTACCAAGTTTGGTGCTGTTTTGGCGTGGACTTAGGAAGTTTGTATCAAGTTTGGTGCTGTTTTGGCGTGGACTTAGAAAGTTTGTATCAAGTTTGGTACTGTTTTGGCGTGGACTTAGGAAGTTTGTACCAAGTTTGGTGCTGTTTTGGCGTGGACTTAGGAAGTTTGTACCAAGTTTGGTGCTGTTTTGGCGTGGACTTAGGAAGTTTGTACCAAGTTTGTTACTGTTTTGGCGTGGACTTAGGAAGTTTGTACCAAGTTTGTTACTGTTTTGGCGTGGACTTAGGAAGTTTGTACCAAGTTTGGTGCTGTTTTGGCGTGGACTTAGGAAGTTTGTACCAAGTTTGGTGCTGTTTTGGCGTGGACTTAGAAAGTTTGTATCAAGTTTGGTGCTGTTTTGGCGTGGACTTACGAAGTTTGTACCAAGTTTGTTTCTGTTTTGGCGTGGACTTAGGAACTTTGCACCAAGTTTGTTACTGTTTTGGCGTGGACTTAGGAAGTTTGTATCAAGTTTGTTACTGTTTTGGCGTGGACTTAGGAAGTTTGTACCAAGTTTGGTGCTGTTTTGGCGTGGACTTAGGAAGTTTGTACCAAGTTTGTTACTGTTTTGGCGTGGACTTAGGAAGTTTGTACCAAGTTTGTTTCTGTTTTGGCGTGGACTTAGGAAGTTTGTACCAAGTTTGTTTCTGTTTTGGCGTGGACTTAGGAAGTTTGTACCAAGTTTGTTACTGTTTTGGCGTGGACTTAGGAAGTTTGTACCATGTTTGGTGCTGTTTTGGCGTGGACTTAGAAAGTTTGTATCAAGTTTGGTGCTGTTTTGGCGTGGACTTAGGAAGTTTGTACCAAGTTTGTTACTGTTTTGGCGTGGACTTAGGAAGTTTGTACCAAGTTTGGTGCTGTTTTGGCGTGGACTTAGGAAGTTTGTACCAAGTTTGTTACTGTTTTGGCGTGGACTTAGGAAGTTTGTACCAAGTTTGTTACTGTTTTGGCGTGGACTTAGGAAGTTTGTATCAAGTTTGGTGCTGTTTTGGCGTGGACTTAGGAAGTTTGTACCAAGTTTGTTACTGTTTTGGCGGGGACTTAGGAAGTTTGTACCAAGTTTGGTGCTGTTTTGGCGCGGACTTACGAAGTTTGTACCAAGTTTGGTGATGTTTTGGCGTGGACTTAGGAAGTTTGTATCAAGTTTGGTGCTGTTTTGGCGTGGTCTTAGGAAGTTTGTACCAAGTTTGGTGCTGTTTTGGCGTGGACTTAGGAAGTTTGTACCAAGTTTGTTTCTGTTTTGGCGCGGACTTACGAAGTTTGTACCAAGTTTGGTGCTGTTTTGGCGTGGACTTAGGAAGTTTGTACCAAGTTTGTTACTGTTTTGGCGTGGTCTTAGAAAGTTTGTATCAAGTTTGGTGCTGTTTTGGCGTGGACTTAGGAAGTTTGTACCAAGTTTGTTACTGTTTTGGCGTGGACTTAGGAAGTTTGTACCAAGTTTGGTGCTGTTTTGGCGTGGACTTAGGAAGTTTGTACCAAGTTTGGTGCTGTTTTGGCGTGGATTTAGTAAGTTTGTACCAAGTTTGTTACTGTTTTGGCGTGGTCTTAGGAAGTTTGTACCAAGTTTGTTACTGTTTTGGCGTGGACCTAGGAAGTTTGTACCATGTTTGTTACTGTTTTGGCGTGGACTTAAGAAGTTTGTACCATGTTTGTTACTGTTTTGGGCGTGGACTTAGGAAGTTTGTACCAAGTTTGTTTCTGTTTTGGCGTGGACTTAGGAAGTTTGTACCAAGTTTGGTGCTGTTTTGGCGTGGACTTAGGAAGTTTGTACCAAGTTTGTTACTGTTTTGGCGTGGACCTAGGAAGTTTGTACCATGTTTGTTACTGTTTTGGCGTGGACTTAAGAAGTTTGTACCATGTTTGTTACTGTTTTGGCGTGGACTTAGGAAGTTTGTACCAAGTTTGTTACTGTTTTGGCGTGGACTTAGGAAGTTTGTACAAAGTTTGTTACTGTTTTGGCGTGGACTTAGGAAGTTTGTACAAAGTTTGTTACTGTTTTGGCGTGGACTTAGGAAGTTTGTTCCAAGTTTTTACTGTTTTGGCGTGGTCTTAGGAAGTTTGTACCAAGTTTGTTACTGTTTTGGCGTGGACCTAGGAAGTTTGTACCATGTTTGTTACTGTTTTGGCGTGGACT
Source organism: Anopheles atroparvus (assembly GCA_914969975.1). Taxonomy (NCBI): domain Eukaryota; kingdom Metazoa; phylum Arthropoda; class Insecta; order Diptera; family Culicidae; genus Anopheles; species Anopheles atroparvus. The sequence goes on along the minus strand of CAJZCY010000021.1, from coordinate 103,381 downwards.
TAAGAAGTTTGTACCATGTTTGTTACTGTTTTGGCGTGGACTTAGGAAGTTTGTACCAAGTTTGTTACTGTTTTGGCGTGGACTTAGGAAGTTTGTTCCAAGTTTGTTACTGTTTTGGCGTCGTCTTAGGAAGTTTGTACCAAGTTTGCAAGTGTTTTTGGGTAGTTTTAAGAAGTTTCTACAAAGTTTGTATTTGACACTCTGTTGCAACTCTGTTGGAATTCGGGTAGTTGTAGGAAGTTTTTACCAAGTTTGGTGCTGTTTCGGCGTGGACTTAGGAAGTTTGTACCAAGTTTGTTACAGTTTTGGCGTGGACTTAGGAAGTTTGTACCAAGTTTGTCACTGTTTTGGCGTGGTCTTAGGAAGTTTGTACGAAGTTTGTTACTGTTTTGGCGTGGACTTAGGAAGTTTGTACCAAGTTTGTTACTGTTTTTGCGTGGACTTAGGAAGTTTGTACCAAGTTTGTTACTGTTTTTGCGTGGACTTAGGAAGTTTGTACCAAGTTTGTTACTGTTTTGGCGTGGATTTAGGAAGTTTGTTCCAAGTTTGTTACTGTTTTGGCGTCGTCTTAGGAAGTTTGTACCAAGTTTGCAAGTGTTTTTGGGTAGTTTGAAGAAGTTTCTACAAAGTTTGTATTTGACACTCTGTTGCAACTCTGTTGGAATTCGGGTAGTTGTAGGAAGTTTTTACCAAGTTTGGTGCTGTTTCGGCGTGGACTTAGGAAGTTTGTACCAAGTTTGTTACAGTTTTGGCGTGGACTTAGGAAGTTTGTACCAAGTTTGTTACTGTTTTTGCGTGGACTAAGGAAGTTTGTACCAAGTTTGGTGCTGTTTTGGCGTGGACTTAGGAAGTTTGTACCATGTTTGGTGCTGTTTTGGTGTGGACTTAGGAAGTTTGTACCAAGTTTGTTACTGTTTTTGCGTGGACTAAGGAAGTTTGTACCAAGTTTGTAACTGTTTTGGCGTGGACTTTGGAAGTTTGTACCATGTTTGGTGCTGTTTTGGCGTGGACTAAGGAAGTTTGTACCAAGTTTGTAACTGTTTTGGCGTGGACTTAGGAAGTTTGTACCAAGTTTGTAACTGTTTTGGCGTGGACTTAGGAAGTTTGTACCAAGTTTGGTGCTGTTTTGGCGTGGACTTAGGAAGTTTGTACCAAGTTTGTAACTGTTTTGGCGTGGACTTAGGAAGTTTGTACCAAGTTTGTTACTGTTTTGGCGTGGACTTAGGAAGTTTGTACCATGTTTGTTACTGTTTTGGCGTGGACTGAGGAAGTTTGTACCAAGTTTGTTACTGTTTTGGCGTGGACTTAGGAAGTTTGTACAAAGTTTGTTACTGTTTTGGCGTGGACTTAGGAAGTTTGTACCAAGTTTGTAACTGTTTTGGCGTGGACTTAGGAAGTTTGTACAAAGTTTGTTACTGTTTTGGCGTGGACTTAGGAAGTTTGTACAAAGTTTGTTACTGTTTTGGCGTGGACTTAGGAAGTTTGTTCCAAGTTTGTTACTGTTTCGGCGTGGACTTAGGAAGTTTGTACCAAGGTTGTTACTGTTTTGGCGTGGACTTAGGAAGTTTGTACAAAGTTTGTAACTGTTTTGGCGTGGACTTAGGAAGTTTGTACCAAGTTTGTTACTGTTTTGGCGTGGACTTAGGAAGTTTGTACCAAGTTTGTTACTGTTTTGGCGTGGACTTAGGAAGTTTGTACAAAGTTTGTTACTGTTTTGGCGTGGACTTAGGAAGTTTGTACAAAGTTTGTTACTGTTTTGGCGTGGACTTAGGAAGTTTGTTCCAAGTTTTTACTGTTTTGGCGTGGTCTTAGGAAGTTTGTACCAAGTTTGTTACTGTTTTGGCGTGGACCTAGGAAGTTTGTACCATGTTTGTTTCTGTTTTGGCGTGGACTTAGGAAGTTTGTACCAAGTTTGTTACTGTTTTGGCGTGGACTTAGGAAGTTTGTACCAAGTTTGTTACTGTTTTGGCGTGGACTTAAGAAGTTTGTACCATATTTGTTACTGTTTTGGCGTGGACTTAGGAAGTTTGTACCAAGTTTGGTGCTGTTTTGGCGTGGACTTAGGAAGTTTGTACCAAGTTTGGTGCTGTTTTGGCGTGGACTTAGGAAGTTTGTACAAAGTTTGTTACTGTTTTGGCGTGGACTTAGGAAGTTTGTACAAAGTTTGTTACTGTTTTGGCGTGGACTAAGGAAGTTTGTACCAAGTTTGTTACTGTTTTGGCGTGGACTTAGGAAGTTTGTACCATGTTTGTTACTGTTTTGGCGTGGACTGAGGAAGTTTGTACCAAGTTTGTTACTGTTTTGGCGTGGACTTAGGAAGTTTGTACAAAGTTTGTTACTGTTTTGGCGTGGACTTAGGAAGTTTGTACCAAGTTTGTAACTGTTTTGGCGTGGACTTAGGAAGTTTGTACAAAGTTTGTTACTGTTTTGGCGTGGACTTAGGAAGTTTGTACAAAGTTTGTTACTGTTTTGGCGTGGACTTACGAAGTTTGTACCAAGTTTGGTGCTGTTTTGGCGTGGACTTAGGAAGTTTGTATCAAGTTTGGTGCTGTTTTGGCGTGGACTAACGAAGTTTGTACCAAGTTTGTTTCTGTTTTGGCGTGGACTTAGGAAGTTTGTTTCAAGTTTGTTACTGTTTTGGCGTGGACTTAGGAAGTTTGTACCAAGTTTGTTACTGTTTTGGCGTGGACTTAGGAAGTTTGTACCAAGTTGGTTACTGTTTTGGCGTGGACTTAGGAAGTTTGTACCAAGTTTGTTTCTGTTTTGGCGCGGACTTACGAAGTTTGTACCAAGTTTGGTGCTGTTTTGGCGTGGACTTAGGAAGTTTGTATCAAGTTTGGTGCTGTTTTGGCGTGGACTTAGGAAGTTTGTACCTAGTTTGTTTCTGTTTTGGCGTGGACTTAGGAAGTTTGTACCAAGTTTGTTACTGTTTTGGCGTGGACTTAGGAAGTTTGTACCAAGTTTGTTACTGTTTTGGCGTGGACTTAGGAAGTTTGTACCAAGTTTGTTACTGTTTTGGCGTGGACTTAGGAAGTTTGTACCAAGTTTGTTACTGTTTTGGCGTGGGCTTAGGAAGTTTGTACCAAGTTTGTTACTGTTTTGGCGTGGACTTAGGAAGTTTGTACCAAGTTTGTTACTGTTTTGGCGTGGACTTACGAAGTTTGTACCAAGTTTGGTGCTGTTTTGGCGTGGACTTAGGAAGTTTGTATCAAGTTTGGTGCTGTTTTGGCGTGGACTTACGAAGTTTGTACCAAGCTTGGTGCTGTTTTGGCGTGGACTTAGGAAGTTTGTTTCAAGTTTGTTACTGTTTTGGCGTGGACTTAGGAAGTTTGTACCAAGTTTGTTACTGTTTTGGCGTGGACTTAGGAAGTTTGTACCAAGTTTGTTACTGTTTTGGCGTGGACTTAGGAAGTTTGTACCAAGTTTGTTACTGTTTTGGCGTGGACTTAGGAAGTTTGTACCAAGTTTGTTACTGTTTTGGCGTGGACTTAGGAAGTTTGTCCCAAGTTTGTTACTGTTTTGGCGCGGACTTACGAAGTTTGTACCAAGTTTGGTGCTGTTTTGGCGTGGACTTAGGAAGTTTGTATCAAGTTTGGTGCTGTTTTGGCGTGGACTTAGGAAGTTTGTACCAAGTTTGTTACTGTTTTGGCGTGGACTTAGGAAGTTTGTACCAAGTTGGTTACTGTTTTGGCGTGGACTTAGGAAGTTTGTACCAAGTTTGTTTCTGTTTTGGCGCGGACTTACAAAGTTTGTACCAAGTTTGGTGCTGTTTTGGCGTGGACTTAGGAAGTTTGTATCAAGTTTTGTGCTGTTTTGGCGTGGACTTAGGAAGTTTGTACCTAGTTTGTTTCTGTTTTGGCGTGGACTTAGGAAGTTTGTACCAAGTTTGTTACTGTTTTGGCGTGGACTTAGGAAGTTTGTACCAAGTTTGTTACTGTTTTGGCGTGGACTTAGGAAGTTTGTACCAAGTTTGTTACTGTTTTGGCGTGGACTTAGGAAGTTTGTACCAAGTTTGTTACTGTTTTGGCGTGGGCTTAGGAAGTTTGTACCATGTTTGTTACTGTTTTGGCGTGGACTTAGGAAGTTTGTACCAAGTTTGTTACTGTTTTGGCGTGGACTTACGAAGTTTGTACCAAGTTTGGTGCTGTTTTGGCGTGGACTTAGGAAGTTTGTATCAAGTTTGGTGCTGTTTTGGCGTGGACTTACGAAGTTTGTACCAAGTTTGGTGCTGTTTTGGCGTGGACTTAGGAAGTTTGTTTCAAGTTTGTTACTGTTTTGGCGTGGACTTAGGAAGTTTGTACCAAGTTTGTTACTGTTTTGGCGTGGACTTAGGAAGTTTGTACCAAGTTTGTTACTGTTTTGGCGTGGACTTAGGAAGTTTGTACCAAGTTTGTTACTGTTTTGGCGTGGACTTAGGAAGTTTGTACCAAGTTTGTTACTGTTTTGGCGTGGACTTAGGAAGTTTGTACCAAGTTTGTTACTGTTTTGGCGCGGACTTAGGAAGTTTGTACCAAGTTTGGTGCTGTTTTGGCGTGGACTTAGGAAGTTTGTATCAAGTTTGGTGCTGTTTTGGCGTGGACTTAGGAAGTTTGTACCAAGTTTGTTACTGTTTTGGCGTGGACTTACGAAGTTTGTACCAAGTTTGGTGCTGTTTTGGCGTGGACTTAGGAAGTTTGTATCAAGTTTGGTGCTGTTTTGGCGTGGACTTACGAAGTTTGTACCAAGTTTGGTGCTGTTTTGGCGTGGACTTAGGAAGTTTGTTTCAAGTTTGTTACTGTTTTGGCGTGGACTTAGGAAGTTTGTACCAAGTTTGTTACTGTTTTGGCGTGGACTTAGGAAGTTTGTACCAAGTTTGTTACTGTTTTGGCGTGGACTTAGGAAGTTTGTACCAAGTTTGTTACTGTTTTGGCGTGGACTTAGGAAGTTTGTACCAAGTTTGTTACTGTTTTGGCGTGGACTTAGGAAGTTTGTACCAAGTTTGTTACTGTTTTGGCGCGGACTTAGGAAGTTTGTACCAAGTTTGGTGCTGTTTTGGCGTGGACTTAGGAAGTTTGTATCAAGTTTGGTGCTGTTTTGGCGTGGACTTAGGAAGTTTGTACCAAGTTTGTTACTGTTTTGGCGTGGACTTAGGAAGTTTGTTACTGTTTTGGCGTGGACTTAGGAAGTTTTTACCAAGTTTGGTGCTGTTTTGGCGTGGACTTAGGAAGTTTGTACCAAGTTTGTTACTGTTTTGGCGTGGACTTAGGAAGTTTGTACCAAGTTTGGTGCTGTTTTGGCGTGGACTTAGGAAGTTTGTACCAAGTTTGTTACTGTTTTGGCGTGGACTTAGGAAGTTTGTACCAAGTTTGTTACTGTTTTGGCGTGGACTTAGGAAGTTTGTACCAAGTTTGTTACTGTTTTGGCGTGGACTTACGAAGTTTGTACCAAGTTTGGTGCTGTTTTGGCGTGGACTTAGGAAGTTTGTATCAAGTTTGGTGCTGTTTTGGCGTGGACTAACGAAGTTTGTACCAAGTTTGTTTCTGTTTTGGCGTGGACTTAGGAAGTTTGTACCAAGTTTGTTACTGTTTTGGCGTGGACTTAGGAAGTTTGTACCAAGTTTGTTACTGTTTTGGCGTGGACTTAGGAAGTTTGTACCAAGTTGGTTACTGTTTTGGCGTGGACTTAGGAAGTTTGTACCAAGTTTGTTTCTGTTTTGGCGCGGACTTACGAAGTTTGTACCAAGTTTGGTGCTGTTTTGGCGTGGACTTAGGAAGTTTGTATCAAGTTTGGTGCTGTTTTGGCGTGGACTTAGGAAGTTTGTACCTAGTTTGTTTCTGTTTTGGCGTGGACTTAGGAAGTTTGTACCAAGTTTGTTACTGTTTTGGCGTGGACTTAGGAAGTTTGTACCAAGTTTGTTACTGTTTTGGCGTGGACTTAGGAAGTTTGTACCAAGTTTGTTACTGTTTTGGCGTGGACTTAGGAAGTTTGTACCAAGTTTGTTACTGTTTTGGCGTGGGCTTAGGAAGTTTGTACCAAGTTTGTTACTGTTTTGGCGTGGACTTAGGAAGTTTGTACCAAGTTTGTTACTGTTTTGGCGTGGACTTACGAAGTTTGTACCAAGTTTGGTGCTGTTTTGGCGTGGACTTAGGAAGTTTGTATCAAGTTTGGTGCTGTTTTGGCGTGGACTTACGAAGTTTGTACCAAGCTTGGTGCTGTTTTGGCGTGGACTTAGGAAGTTTGTTTCAAGTTTGTTACTGTTTTGGCGTGGACTTAGGAAGTTTGTACCAAGTTTGTTACTGTTTTGGCGTGGACTTAGGAAGTTTGTACCAAGTTTGTTACTGTTTTGGCGTGGACTTAGGAAGTTTGTACCAAGTTTGTTACTGTTTTGGCGTGGACTTAGGAAGTTTGTACCAAGTTTGTTACTGTTTTGGCGTGGACTTAGGAAGTTTGTCCCAAGTTTGTTACTGTTTTGGCGCGGACTTACGAAGTTTGTACCAAGTTTGGTGCTGTTTTGGCGTGGACTTAGGAAGTTTGTATCAAGTTTGGTGCTGTTTTGGCGTGGACTTAGGAAGTTTGTACCAAGTTTGTTACTGTTTTGGCGTGGACTTAGGAAGTTTGTACCAAGTTGGTTACTGTTTTGGCGTGGACTTAGGAAGTTTGTACCAAGTTTGTTTCTGTTTTGGCGCGGACTTACGAAGTTTGTACCAAGTTTGGTGCTGTTTTGGCGTGGACTTAGGAAGTTTGTATCAAGTTTTGTGCTGTTTTGGCGTGGACTTAGGAAGTTTGTACCTAGTTTGTTTCTGTTTTGGCGTGGACTTAGGAAGTTTGTACCAAGTTTGTTACTGTTTTGGCGTGGACTTAGGAAGTTTGTACCAAGTTTGTTACTGTTTTGGCGTGGACTTAGGAAGTTTGTACCAAGTTTGTTACTGTTTTGGCGTGGACTTAGGAAGTTTGTACCAAGTTTGTTACTGTTTTGGCGTGGGCTTAGGAAGTTTGTACCATGTTTGTTACTGTTTTGGCGTGGACTTAGGAAGTTTGTACCAAGTTTGTTACTGTTTTGGCGTGGACTTACGAAGTTTGTACCAAGTTTGGTGCTGTTTTGGCGTGGACTTAGGAAGTTTGTATCAAGTTTGGTGCTGTTTTGGCGTGGACTTACGAAGTTTGTACCAAGTTTGGTGCTGTTTTGGCGTGGACTTAGGAAGTTTGTTTCAAGTTTGTTACTGTTTTGGCGTGGACTTAGGAAGTTTGTACCAAGTTTGTTACTGTTTTGGCGTGGACTTAGGAAGTTTGTACCAAGTTTGTTACTGTTTTGGCGTGGACTTAGGAAGTTTGTACCAAGTTTGTTACTGTTTTGGCGTGGACTTAGGAAGTTTGTACCAAGTTTGTTACTGTTTTGGCGTGGACTTAGGAAGTTTGTACCAAGTTTGTTACTGTTTTGGCGCGGACTTAGGAAGTTTGTACCAAGTTTGGTGCTGTTTTGGCGTGGACTTAGGAAGTTTGTATCAAGTTTGGTGCTGTTTTGGCGTGGACTTAGGAAGTTTGTACCAAGTTTGTTACTGTTTTGGCGTGGACTTACGAAGTTTGTACCAAGTTTGGTGCTGTTTTGGCGTGGACTTAGGAAGTTTGTATCAAGTTTGGTGCTGTTTTGGCGTGGACTTACGAAGTTTGTACCAAGTTTGGTGCTGTTTTGGCGTGGACTTAGGAAGTTTGTTTCAAGTTTGTTACTGTTTTGGCGTGGACTTAGGAAGTTTGTACCAAGTTTGTTACTGTTTTGGCGTGGACTTAGGAAGTTTGTACCAAGTTTGTTACTGTTTTGGCGTGGACTTAGGAAGTTTGTACCAAGTTTGTTACTGTTTTGGCGTGGACTTAGGAAGTTTGTACCAAGTTTGTTACTGTTTTGGCGTGGACTTAGGAAGTTTGTACCAAGTTTGTTACTGTTTTGGCGCGGACTTAGGAAGTTTGTACCAAGTTTGGTGCTGTTTTGGCGTGGACTTAGGAAGTTTGTATCAAGTTTGGTGCTGTTTTGGCGTGGACTTAGGAAGTTTGTACCAAGTTTGTTACTGTTTTGGCGTGGACTTAGGAAGTTTGTTACTGTTTTGGCGTGGACTTAGGAAGTTTTTACCAAGTTTGGTGCTGTTTTGGCGTGGACTTAGGAAGTTTGTACCAAGTTTGTTACTGTTTTGGCGTGGACTTAGGAAGTTTGTACCAAGTTTGGTGCTGTTTTGGCGTGGACTTAGGAAGTTTGTACCAAGTTTGTTACTGTTTTGGCGTGGACTTAGGAAGTTTGTACCAAGTTTGTTACTGTTTTGGCGTGGACTTAGGAAGTTTGTACCAAGTTTGGTGCTGTTTTGGCGTGGACTTAGGAAGTTTGTACCAAGTTTGTTACTGTTTTGGCGTGGACTTAGGAAGTTTGTACCAAGTTTGGTGCTGTTTTGGCGTGGACTTAGGAAGTTTGTACCAAGTTTGTTACTGTTTTGGCGTGGACTTAGGAAGTTTGTACCAAGTTTGTTACTGTTTTGGCGCGGACTTAGGAAGTTTGTACCAAGTTTGGTGCTGTTTTGGCGTGGACTTAGGAAGTTTGTATCAAGTTTGGTGCTGTTTTGGCGTGGACTTAGGAAGTTTGTACCAAGTTTGTTACTGTTTTGGCGCGGACTTACGAAGTTTGTACCAAGTTTGGTGCTGTTTTGGCGTGGACTTAGGAAGTTTGTACCAAGTTTGTTACTGTTTTGGCGTGGACTTAGGAAGTTTGTACCAAGTTTGTTACTGTTTTGGCGTGGACTTAGGAAGTTTGTTACTGTTTTGGCGTGGACTTAGGAAGTTTGTACCAAGTTTGTTACTGTTTTGGCGTGGACTTAGGAAGTTTGTACCAAGTTTGTTACTGTTTTGGCGCGGACTTAGGAAGTTTGTACCAAGTTTGGTGCTGTTTTGGCGTGGACTTAGGAAGTTTGTATCAAGTTTGGTGCTGTTTTGGCGTGGACTTAGGAAGTTTGTACCAAGTTTGTTACTGTTTTGGCGCGGACTTACGAAGTTTGTACCAAGTTTGGTGCTGTTTTGGCGTGGACTTAGGAAGTTTGTACCAAGTTTGTTACTGTTTTGGCGTGGACTTAGGAAGTTTGTACCAAGTTTGTTACTGTTTTGGCGTGGACTTAGGAAGTTTGTTACTGTTTTGGCGTGGACTTAGGAAGTTTGTACCAAGTTTGTTACTGTTTTGGCGTGGACTTAGGAAGTTTGTACCAAGTTTGGTGCTGTTTTGGCGTGGACTTACGAAGTTTGTACCAAGTTTGTTACTGTTTTGGCGTGGACTTAGGAAGTTTGTACCAAGTTTGTTACTGTTTTGGCGTGGACTTAGGAAGTTTGTACCAAGTTTGTTACTGTTTTGGCGTGGGCTTAGGAAGTTTGTACCAAGTTTGTTACTGTTTTGGCGTGGACTTAGGAAGTTTGTACCAAGTTTGTTACTGTTTTGGCGTGGACTTACGAAGTTTGTACCAAGTTTGGTGCTGTTTTGGCGTGGACTTAGGAAGTTTGTATCAAGTTTGGTGCTGTTTTGGCGTGGACTAACGAAGTTTGTACCAAGTTTGTTTCTGTTTTGGCGTGGACTTAGGAAGTTTGTTTCAAGTTTGTTACTGTTTTGGCGTGGACTTAGGAAGTTTGTACCAAGTTTGTTACTGTTTTGGCGTGGACTTAGGAAGTTTGTACCAAGTTGGTTACTGTTTTGGCGTGGACTTAGGAAGTTTGTACCAAGTTTGTTTCTGTTTTGGCGCGGACTTACGAAGTTTGTACCAAGTTTGGTGCTGTTTTGGCGTGGACTTAGGAAGTTTGTATCAAGTTTGGTGCTGTTTTGGCGTGGACTTAGGAAGTTTGTACCTAGTTTGTTTCTGTTTTGGCGTGGACTTAGGAAGTTTGTACCAAGTTTGTTACTGTTTTGGCGTGGACTTAGGAAGTTTGTACCAAGTTTGTTACTGTTTTGGCGTGGACTTAGGAAGTTTGTACCAAGTTTGTTACTGTTTTGGCGTGGACTTAGGAAGTTTGTACCAAGTTTGTTACTGTTTTGGCGTGGGCTTAGGAAGTTTGTACCAAGTTTGTTACTGTTTTGGCGTGGACTTAGGAAGTTTGTACCAAGTTTGTTACTGTTTTGGCGTGGACTTACGAAGTTTGTACCAAGTTTGTTGCTGTTTTGGCGTGGACTTAGGAAGTTTGTATCAAGTTTGGTGCTGTTTTGGCGTGGACTTACGAAGTTTGTACCAAGTTTGGTGCTGTTTTGGCGTGGACTTAGGAAGTTTGTTTCAAGTTTGTTACTGTTTTGGCGTGGACTTAGGAAGTTTGTACCAAGTTTGTTACTGTTTTGGCGTGGACTTAGGAAGTTTGTACCAAGTTTGTTACTGTTTTGGCGTGGACTTAGGAAGTTTGTACCAAGTTTGTTACTGTTTTGGCGTGGACTTAGGAAGTTTGTACCAAGTTTGTTACTGTTTTGGCGTGGACTTAGGAAGTTTGTACCAAGTTTGTTACTGTTTTCGCGCGGACTTACGAAGTTTGTACCAAGTTTGGTGCTGTTTTGGCGTGGACTTAGGAAGTTTGTATCAAGTTTGGTGCTGTTTTGGCGTGGACTTAGGAAGTTTGTACCAAGTTTGTTACTGTTTTGGCGTGGACTTAGGAAGTTTGTACCAAGTTGGTTACTGTTTTGGCGTGGACTTAGGAAGTTTGTACCAAGTTTGTTTCTGTTTTGGCGCGGACTTACGAAGTTTGTACCAAGTTTGGTGCTGTTTTGGCGTGGACTTAGGAAGTTTGTATCAAGTTTGGTGCTGTTTTGGCGTGGACTTAGGAAGTTTGTACCTAGTTTGTTTCTGTTTTGGCGTGGACTTAGGAAGTTTGTACCAAGTTTGTTACTGTTTTGGCGTGGACTTAGGAAGTTTGTACCAAGTTTGTTACTGTTTTGGCGTGGACTTAGGAAGTTTGTACCAAGTTTGTTACTGTTTTGGCGTGGACTTAGGAAGTTTGTACCAAGTTTGTTACTGTTTTGGCGTGGGCTTAGGAAGTTTGTACCAAGTTTGTTACTGTTTTGGCGTGGACTTAGGAAGTTTGTACCAAGTTTGTTACTGTTTTGGCGTGGACTTACGAAGTTTGTACCAAGTTTGGTGCTGTTTTGGCGTGGACTTAGGAAGTTTGTATCAAGTTTGGTGCTGTTTTGGCGTGGACTTACGAAGTTTGTACCAAGTTTGGTGCTGTTTTGGCGTGGACTTAGGAAGTTTGTTTCAAGTTTGTTACTGTTTTGGCGTGGACTTAGGAAGTTTGTACCAAGTTTGTTACTGTTTTGGCGTGGACTTAGGAAGTTTGTACCAAGTTTGTTACTGTTTTGGCGTGGACTTAGGAAGTTTGTACCAAGTTTGTTACTGTTTTGGCGTGGACTTAGGAAGTTTGTACCAAGTTTGTTACTGTTTTGGCGTGGACTTAGGAAGTTTGTACCAAGTTTGTTACTGTTTTGGCGCGGACTTAGGAAGTTTGTACCAAGTTTGGTGCTGTTTTGGCGTGGACTTAGGAAGTTTGTATCAAGTTTGGTGCTGTTTTGGCGTGGACTTAGGAAGTTTGTACCAAGTTTGTTACTGTTTTGGCGTGGACTTACGAAGTTTGTACCAAGTTTGGTGCTGTTTTGGCGTGGACTTAGGAAGTTTGTATCAAGTTTGGTGCTGTTTTGGCGTGGACTTACGAAGTTTGTACCAAGTTTGGTGCTGTTTTGGCGTGGACTTAGGAAGTTTGTTTCAAGTTTGTTACTGTTTTGGCGTGGACTTAGGAAGTTTGTACCAAGTTTGTTACTGTTTTGGCGTGGACTTAGGAAGTTTGTACCAAGTTTGTTACTGTTTTGGCGTGGACTTAGGAAGTTTGTACCAAGTTTGTTACTGTTTTGGCGTGGACTTAGGAAGTTTGTACCAAGTTTGTTACTGTTTTGGCGTGGACTTAGGAAGTTTGTACCAAGTTTGTTACTGTTTTGGCGCGGACTTAGGAAGTTTGTACCAAGTTTGGTGCTGTTTTGGCGTGGACTTAGGAAGTTTGTATCAAGTTTGGTGCTGTTTTGGCGTGGACTTAGGAAGTTTGTACCAAGTTTGTTACTGTTTTGGCGTGGACTTAGGAAGTTTGTTACTGTTTTGGCGTGGACTTAGGAAGTTTGTATCAAGTTTGGTGCTGTTTTGGCGTGGACTTAGGAAGTTTGTACCTAGTTTGTTACTGTTTTGGCGTGGACTTAGGAAGTTTGTACCAAGTTTGGTGCTGTTTTGGCGTGGACTTAGGAAGTTTGTACCAAGTTTGTTACTGTTTTGGCGTGGACTTAGGAAGTTTGTACCAAGTTTGTTACTGTTTTGGCGTGGACTTAGGAAGTTTGTACCAAGTTTGTTACTGTTTTGGCGTGGACTTAGGAAGTTTGTACCAAGTTTGTTACTGTTTTGGCGTGGACTTAGGAAGTTTGTACCAAGTTTGTTACTGTTTTGGCGTGGACTTAGGAAGTTTGTACCAAGTTTGTTACTGTTTTGGCGCGGACTTAGGAAGTTTGTACCAAGTTTGGTGCTGTTTTGGCGTGGACTTAGGAAGTTTGTATCAAGTTTGGTGCTGTTTTGGCGTGGACTTAGGAAGTTTGTACCAAGTTTGTTACTGTTTTGGCGCGGACTTACGAAGTTTGTACCAAGTTTGGTGCTGTTTTGGCGTGGACTTAGGAAGTTTGTACCAAGTTTGTTACTGTTTTGGCGTGGACTTAAGAAGTTTGTACCAAGTTTGTTACTGTTTTGGCGTGGACTTAGGAAGTTTGTACCAAGTTTGGTGCTGTTTTGGCGTGGACTTAGGAAGTTTGTACCAAGTTTGTTACTGTTTTGGCGTGGACTTAGGAAGTTTGTACCAAGTTTGGTGCTGTTTTGGCGTGGACTTAGGAAGTTTGTACCAAGTTTGTTACTGTTTTGGCGTGGACTTAGGAAGTTTGTACCAAGTTTGTTACTGTTTTGGCGTGGACTTAGGAAGTTTGTACCAAGTTTGGTGCTGTTTTGGCGTGGACTTAGGAAGTTTGTACCAAGTTTGTTACTGTTTTGGCGTGGACTTAGGAAGTTTGTACCAAGTTTGTTACTGTTTTGGCGTGGACTTAGGAAGTTTGTACCAAGTTTGTTACTGTTTTGGCGTGGACTTAGGAAGTTTGTACCAAGTTTGGTGCTGTTTTGGCGTGGACTTAGGAAGTTTGTACCAAGTTTGGTGCTGTTTTGGCGTGGACTTAGGAAGTTTGTACCAAGTTTGTTACTGTTTTGGCGTGGACTTAGGAAGTTTGTACCAAGTTTGTTACTGTTTTGGCGTGGACTTAGGAAGTTTGTACCAAGTTTGTTACTGTTTTGGCGTGGACTTAGGAAGTTTGTACCAAGTTTGTTACTGTTTTGGCGTGGACTTACGAAGTTTGTACCAAGTTTGGTGCTGTTTTGGCGTGGACTTAGGAAGTTTGTACCAAGTTTGTTACTGTTTTGGCGTGGACTTAGGATGTTTGTACCAAGTTTGTTACTGTTTTGGCGTGGACTTAGGAAGTTTGTACCAAGTTTGTTACTGTTTTGGCGTGGACTTAGGAAGTTTGTACCAAGTTTGTTTCTGTTTTGGCGCGGACTTACGAAGTTTGTACCAAGTTTGGTGCTGTTTTGGCGTGGTTTTAGGAAGTTTGTATCAAGTTTGGTGCTGTTTTGGCGTGGACTTAGGAAGTTTGTACCAAGTTTGTTACTGTTTTGGCGTGGACTTAGGAAGTTTGTACCAAGTTTGTTACTGTTTTGGCGTGGACTTAGGAAGTTTGTACCAAGTTTGTTACTGTTTTGGCGTGGACTTAGGAAGTTTGTACCAAGTTTGTTTCTGTTTTGGCGCGGACTTACGAAGTTTGTACCAAGTTTGGTGCTGTTTTGGCGTGGTTTTAGGAAGTTTGTATCAAGTTTGGTGCTGTTTTGGCGTGGACTTAGGAAGTTTGTATCAAGTTTGGTGCTGTTTTGGCGTGGACTTAGGAAGTTTGTACCAAGTTTGGTGCTGTTTTGGCGTGGACTTAGGAAGTTTGTACCAAGTTTGTTACTGTTTTGGCGTGGACTTAGGAAGTTTGTACCAAGTTTGGTGCTGTTTTGGCGTGGACTTAGGAAGTTTGTACCAAGTTTATTACTGTTTTGGCGTGGGCTTAGGAAGTTTGTACCAAGTTTGTTACTGTTTTGGCGTGGACTTAGGAAGTTTGTACCAAGTTTGTTACTGTTTTGGCGTGGACTTACGAAGTTTGTACCAAGTTTGGTGCTGTTTTGGCGTGGACTTAGGAAGTTTGTATCAAGTTTGGTGCTGTTTTGGCGTGGACTAACGAAGTTTGTACCAAGTTTGGTGCTGTTTTGGCGTGGACTTAGGAAGTTTGTTTCAAGTTTGTTACTGTTTTGGCGTGGACTTAGGAAGTTTGTACCAAGTTTGTTACTGTTTTGGCGTGGACTTAGGAAGTTTGTACCAAGTTGGTTACTGTTTTGGCGTGGACTTAGGAAGTTTGTACCAAGTTTGTTTCTGTTTTGGCGCGGACTTACGAAGTTTGTACCAAGTTTGGTGCTGTTTTGGCGTGGACTTAGGAAGTTTGTATCAAGTTTGGTGCTGTTTTGGCGTGGACTTAGGAAGTTTGTACCTAGTTTGTTTCTGTTTTGGCGTGGACTTAGGAAGTTTGTACCAAGTTTGTTACTGTTTTGGCGTGGACTTAGGAAGTTTGTACCAAGTTTGTTACTGTTTTGGCGTGGACTTAGGAAGTTTGTACCAAGTTTGTTACTGTTTTGGCGTGGACTTAGGAAGTTTGTACCATGTTTGTTACTGTTTTGGCGTGGGCTTAGGAAGTTTGTACCAAGTTTGTTACTGTTTTGGCGTGGACTTAGGAAGTTTGTACCAAGTTTGTTACTGTTTTGGCGTGGACTTACGAAGTTTGTACCAAGTTTGGTGCTGTTTTGGCGTGGACTTAGGAAGTTTGTATCAAGTTTGGTGCTGTTTTGGCGTGGACTTACGAAGTTTGTACCAAGTTTGGTGCTGTTTTGGCGTGGACTTAGGAAGTTTGTTTCAAGTTTGTTACTGTTTTGGCGTGGACTTAGGAAGTTTGTACCAAGTTTGTTACTGTTTTGGCGTGGACTTAGGAAGTTTGTACCAAGTTTGTTACTGTTTTGGCGTGGACTTAGGAAGTTTGTACCAAGTTTGTTACTGTTTTGGCGTGGACTTAGGAAGTTTGTACCAAGTTTGTTACTGTTTTGGCGTGGACTTAGGAAGTTTGTACCAAGTTTGTTACTGTTTTGGCGCGGACTTACGAAGTTTGTACCAAGTTTGGTGCTGTTTTGGCGTGGACTTAGGAAGTTTGTATCAAGTTTGGTGCTGTTTTGGCGTGGACTTAGGAAGTTTGTACCAAGTTTGTTACTGTTTTGGCGTGGACTTAGGAAGTTTGTACCAAGTTGGTTACTGTTTTGGCGTGGACTTAGGAAGTTTGTACCAAGTTTGTTTCTGTTTTGGCGCGGACTTACGAAGTTTGTACCAAGTTTGGTGCTGTTTTGGCGTGGACTTAGGAAGTTTGTATCAAGTTTGGTGCTGTTTTGGCGTGGACTTAGGAAGTTTGTACCTAGTTTGTTTCTGTTTTGGCGTGGACTTAGGAAGTTTGTTACTGTTTTGGCGTGGACTTAGGAAGTTTGTACCAAGTTTGGTGCTGTTTTGGCGTGGACTTAGGAAGTTTGTACCAAGTTTGTTACTGTTTTGGCGTGGACTTAGGAAGTTTGTACCAAGTTTGGTGCTGTTTTGGCGTGGACTTAGGAAGTTTGTACCAAGTTTGTTACTGTTTTGGCGTGGACTTAGGAAGTTTGTACCAAGTTTGTTACTGTTTTGGCGTGGACTTAGGAAGTTTGTACCAAGTTTGGTACTGTTTTGGCGTGGACTTAGGAAGTTTGTACCAAGTTTGTTACTGTTTTGGCGTGGACTTAGGAAGTTTGTACCAAGTTTGTTACTGTTTTGGCGTGGACTTAGGAAGTTTGTACCAAGTTTGTTACTGTTTTGGCGCGGACTTAGGAAGTTTGTACCAAGTTTGGTGCTGTTTTGGCGTGGACTTAGGAAGTTTGTACCAAGTTTGTTACTGTTTTGGCGCGGACTTACGAAGTTTGTACCAAGTTTGGTGCTGTTTTGGCGTGGACTTAGGAAGTTTGTACCAAGTTTGTTACTGTTTTGGCGTGGACTTAGGAAGTTTGTACCAAGTTTGTTACTGTTTTGGCGTGGACTTAGGAAGTTTGTTACTGTTTTGGCGTGGACTTAGGAAGTTTGTACCAAGTTTGGTGCTGTTTTGGCGTGGACTTAGGAAGTTTGTACCAAGTTTGTTACTGTTTTGGCGTGGACTTAGGAAGTTTGTACCAAGTTTGGTGCTGTTTTGGCGTGGACTTAGGAAGTTTGTACCAAGTTTGTTACTGTTTTGGCGTGGACTTAGGAAGTTTGTACCAAGTTTGGTGCTGTTTTGGCGTGGACTTAGGAAGTTTGTACCAAGTTTGTTACTGTTTTGGCGTGGACTTAGGAAGTTTGTATCAAGTTTGGTGCTGTTTTGGCGTGGACTTAGAAAGTTTGTATCAAGTTTGGTGCTGTTTTGGCGTGGACTTAGAAAGTTTGTATCAAGTTTGGTGCTGTTTTGGCGTGGACTTAGGAAGTTTTTACCAAGTTTGTTACTGTTTTGGCGTGGACTTAGGAAGTTTGTACCAAGTTTGTTACTGTTTTGGCGTGGACTTAGGAAGTTTGTACCAAGTTTGTTACTGTTTTGGCGTGGACTTAGGAAGTTTGTACCAAGTTTGGTGCTGTTTTGGCGTGGACTTAGGAAGTTTGTACCAAGTTTGTTTCTGTTTTGGCGTGGACTTAGGAAGTTTGTACCTAGTTTGTTTCTGTTTTGGCGTGGACTTAGGAAGTTTGTACCAAGTTTGTTTCTGTTTTGGCGCGGACTTACGAAGTTTGTATCAAGTTTGGTGCTGTTTTGGCGTGGACTTAGGAAGTTTGTATCAAGTTTGGTGCTGTTTTGGCGTGGACTTAGGAAGTTTGTACCAAGTTTGTTACTGTTTTGGCGTGGACTTAGGAAGTTTGTACCAAGTTTGTTACTGTTTTGGCGTGGACTTAGAAAGTTTGTATCAAGTTTGGTGCTGTTTTGGCGTGGACTTAGGAAGTTTGTACCAAGTTTGTTACTGTTTTGGCGTGGTCCTAAGAAGTTTGTACCAAGTTTGGTGCTGTTTTGGCGTGGACTGAGGAAGTTTGTACCAAGTTTGTTACTGTTTTGGCGTGGACTTAGGAACTTTGCACCAAGTTTGTTACTGTTTTGGCGTGGACTTAGGAAGTTTGTACCAAGTTTGCAAGTGTTTTTGGGTAGTTTTAAGAAGTTTCTACAAAGTTTGTATTTGACACTCTGTTGCAACTCTGTTGGAATTCGGGTAGTTGTAGGAAGTTTGTACCAAGTTTGTTACTGTTTTGGCGTGGACTTAGGAAGTTTGTACCAAGTTTGTTACTGTTTTGGCGTGGACTTAGGAAGTTTGTACCAAGTTTGTTACTGTTTTGGCGTGGACTTAGGAAGTTTGTACCAAGTTTGGTGCTGTTTTGGCGTGGACTTAGGAAGTTTGTATCAAGTTTGGTGTTGTTTTGGCGTGGACTTAGGAAGTTTGTACCTTGTTTGTTTCTGTTTTGGCGTGGACTTAGGAACTTTGCACCAAGTTTGTTACTGTTTTGGCGTGGACTTACGAAGTTTGTACCAAGTTTGGTGCTGTTTTGGCGTGGACTTAGGAAGTTTGTACCAAGTTTGTTACTGTTTTGGCGTGGACTTAGGAAGTTTGTACCAAGTTTGTTACTGTTTTGGCGTGGACTTAGGAAGTTTGTACCAAGTTTGTTACTGTTTTGGCGTGGACTTAGGAAGTTTGTACCAAGTTTGTTTCTGTTTTGGCGTGGACTTAGGAAGTTTGTACCTAGTTTGTTTCTGTTTTGGCGTGGACTTAGGAAGTTTGTACCAAGTTTGTTACTGTTTTGGCGTGGACTTAGGAAGTTTGTACCAAGTTTGGTGCTGTTTTGGCGTGGACTTAGGAAGTTTGTACCAAGTTTGTTACTGTTTTGGCGTGGACTTAGGAAGTTTGTATCAAGTTTGGTGCTGTTTTGGCGTGGACTTAGGAAGTTTGAACCTAGTTTGTTTCTGTTTTGGCGTGGACTTAGGAAGTTTGTACCAAGTTTGTTTCTGTTTTGGCGCGGACTTACGAAGTTTGTACCAAGTTTGGTGCTGTTTTGGCGTGGACTTAGGAAGTTTGTACCAAGTTTGTTACTGTTTTGGCGTGGACTTAGGAAGTTTGTACCAAGTTTGTTACTGTTTTGGCGTGGACTTAGGAAGTTTGTACCAAGTTTGTTACTGTTTTGGCGTGGACTTAGGAAGTTTGTATCAAGTTTGGTGCTGTTTTGGCGTGGACTTAGAAAGTTTGTATCAAGTTTGGTGCTGTTTTGGCGTGGACTTAGGAAGTTTGTACCAAGTTTGTTACTGTTTTGGCGTGGACTTAGGAACTTTGCACCAAGTTTGTTACTGTTTTGGCGTGGACTTACGAAGTTTGTACCAAGTTTGGTGCTGTTTTGGCGTGGACTTAGGAAGTTTGTACCAAGTTTGTTACTGTTTTGGCGTGGACTTAGGAAGTTTGTACCAAGTTTGGTGCTGTTTTGGCGTGGACTTAGGAAGTTTGTATCAAGTTTGGTGCTGTTTTGGCGTGGACTTAGGAAGTTTGTACCAAGTTTGTTACTGTTTTGGCGTGGACTTAGGAAGTTTGTACCAAGTTTGTTACTGTTTTGGCGTGGACTTAGGAAGTTTGTACCAAGTTTGTTACTGTTTTGGCGTGGACTTAGGAAGTTTGTACCAAGTTTGGTGCTGTTTTGGCGCGGACTTACGAAGTTTGTACCAAGTTTGTTACAGTTTTGGCGTGGACTTAGGAAGTTTGTACCAAGTTTGTTACTGTTTTGGCGTGGACTTAGGAAGTTTGTACCAAGTTTGTTACTGTTTTGGCGTGGACTTAGGAAGTTTGTATCAAGTTTGGTGCTGTTTTGGCGTGGACTTAGGAAGTTTGTACCAAGTTTGTTACTGTTTTGGCGTGGACTTAGGAAGTTTGTACCAAGTTTGTTACTGTTTTGGCGTGGACTTAGGAAGTTTGTACCTAGTTTGTTTCTGTTTTGGCGTGGACTTAGGAAGTTTGTACCAAGTTTGTTACTGTTTTGGCGTGGACTTAGGAAGTTTGTACCAAGTTTGTTACTGTTTTGGCGTGGACTTAGGAAGTTTGTACCTAGTTTGTTTCTGTTTTGGCGTGGACTTAGGAAGTTTGTACCAAGTTTGGTGCTGTTTTGGCGCGGACTTACGAAGTTTGTACCAAGTTTGTTACAGTTTTGGCGTGGACTTAGGAAGTTTGTACCAAGTTTGTTACTGTTTTGGCGTGGACTTAGGAAGTTTGTACCAAGTTTGTTACTGTTTTGGCGTGGACTTAGGAAGTTTGTATCAAGTTTGGTGCTGTTTTGGCGTGGACTTAGGAAGTTTGTACCAAGTTTGTTACTGTTTTGGCGTGGACTTAGGAAGTTTTTTCCAATTTTGTTATTGTTTTGGCGTGGACTTAGGAAGTTTGTACCAAGTTTGTTACTGTTTTGGCGTGGACTTAGGAAGTTTGTACCAAGTTTGTTACTGTTTTGGCGTGGACTTAGGAAGTTTGTACCAAGTTTGTTACTGTTTTGGCGTGGACTTAGGAAGTTTGTACCTAGTTTGTTTCTGTTTTGGCGTGGACTTAGGAAGTTTGTACCAAGTTTGGTGCTGTTTTGGCGTGGACTTAGGAAGTTTGTACCAAGTTTGTTACTGTTTTGGCGTGGACTTAGGAACTTTGTACCAAGTTTCGTGCTGTTTTGGCGTGGACTTAGGAAGTTTGTACCAAGTTTGTTACTGTTTTGGCGTGGACTTAGGAAGTTTGTACCAAGTTTGTTACTGTTTTGGCGTGGACTTAGGAAGTTTGTACCAAGTTTGTTACTGTTTTGGCGTGGACTTAGGAAGTTTGTACCAAGTTTGGTGCTGTTTTGGCGTGGACTTAGGAAGTTTGTACCAAGTTTGTTACTGTTTTGGCGTGGACTTAGGAAGTTTGTACCAAGTTTGTTACTGTTTTGGCGTGGACTTAGGAAGTTTGTACCAAGTTTGTTACTGTTTTGGCGTGGACTTAGGAAGTTTGTATCAAGTTTGGTGCTGTTTTGGCGTGGACTTAGGAAGTTTGTACCAAGTTTGTAACTGTTTTGGCGTGGACTTAGGAAGTTTGTACCAAGTTTGTTACTGTTTTGGCGTGGACTTAGAAAGTTTGTATCAAGTTTGGTGCTGTTTTGGCGTGGACTTAGGAAGTTTGTACCGAGTTTGGTGCTGTTTTGGCGTGGACTTTGGAAGTCTGTACCAAGTTTGTTACTGTTTTGGCGTGGACTTAGGAAGTTTGTACCAAGTTTGGTGCTGTTTTGGCGTGGACTTAGGAAGTTTGTACCAAGTTTGTTACTGTTTTGGCGTGGACTTAGGAAGTTTGTACCAAGTTTGTTACTGTTTTGGCGTGGACTTAGGAAGTTTGTACCAAGTTTGTTACTGTTTTGGCGTGGACTTAGGAAGTTTGTATCAAGTTTGGTGCTTTTTTGGCGTGGACTTAGAAAATTTGTATCAAGTTTGGTGCTGTTTTGGCGTGGACTTAGGAAGTTTGTACCAAGTTTGTTACTGTTTTGGCGTGGACTTAGGAAGTTTGTACCAAGTTTGTTACTGTTTTGGCGCGGACTTACGAAGTTTGTACCAAGTTTGGTGCTGTTTTGGCGTGGACTTAGGAAGTTTGTACCAAGTTTGTTACTGTTTTGGCGTGGAATTAGAAAGTTTGTATCAAGTTTGGTGCTGTTTTGGCGTGGACTTAGGAAGTTTGTACCGAGTTTGGTGCTGTTTTGGCGTGGACTTTGGAAGTTTGTACCAAGTTTGTTACTGTTTTGGCGTGGACTTAGGAAGTTTGTACCAAGTTTGGTGCTGTTTTGGCGTGGACTTAGGAAGTTTGTACCAAGTTTGTTACTGTTTTGGCGTGGACTTAGGAAGTTTGTACCAAGTTTGTTTCTGTTTTGGCGCGGACTTACGAAGTTTGTACCAAGTTTGGTGCTGTTTTGGCGTGGACTTAGAAAGTTTGTATCAAGTTTGGTGCTGTTTTGGCGTGGACTTAGGAAGTTTGTACCTAGTTTGTTTCTGTTTTGGCGTGGACTTAGGAACTTTGCACCAAGTTTGTTACTGTTTTGGCGTGGACTTAGGAAGTTTGTACCAAGTTTGGTGCTGTTTTGGCGTGGACTTAGGAAGTTTGTACCAAGTTTGTTACTGTTTTGGCGTGGACTTAGGAAGTTTGTACCAAGTTTGGTGCTGTTTTGGCGTGGACTTAGGAAGTTTGTACCAAGTTTGGTGCTGTTTTGGCGCGGACTTACGAAGTGTGTACCAAGTTTGGTGCTGTTTTGGCGCGGACTGACGAAGTTTGTACCAAGTTTGGTGCTGTTTTGGCGTGGACTAAGAGAGTTTGTATCAAGTTTGGTGCTGTTTTGGCGTGGACTTAGGAAGTTTGTACCTAGTTTGGTGCTGTTTTGGCGTGGACTTAGGAAGTTTGTACCAAGTTTGTTACTGTTTTGGCGTGGACTTAGGAAGTTTGTACCAAGTTTGTTACTGTTTTGGCGTGGACTTAGGAAGTTTGTACCAAGTTTGTTACTGTTTTGGCGTGGACTTAGGAAGTTTGTATCAAGTTTGGTGCTGTTTTGGCGTGGACTTAGGAAGTTTGTACCTAGTTTGTTTCTGTTTTGGCTTGGACTTAGGAAGTTTGTACCAAGTTTGTTACTGTTTTGGCGTGGACTTAGGAAGTTTGTACCAAGTTTGGTGCTGTTTTGGCGTGGACTTAGGAAGTTTGTACCTAGTTTGTTTCTGTTTTGGCGTGGACTTAGGAACTTTGCACCAAGTTTGTTACTGTTTTGGCGTGGACTTAGGAAGTTTGTATCAAGTTTGTTACTGTTTTGGCGTGGACTTAGAAAGTTTGTACCAAGTTTGGTGCTGTTTTGGCGTGGACTTAGGAAGTTTGTACCAAGTTTGTTACTGTTTTGGCGTGGACTTAGGAAGTTTGTACCAAGTTTGGTGCTGTTTTGGCGTGGACTTAGGAAGTTTGTATCAAGTTTGTTACTGTTTTGGCGTGGACTTAGAAAGTTTGTACCAAGTTTGGTGCTGTTTTGGCGTGGACTTAGAAAGTTTGTATCAAGTTTGGGGCTGTTTTGGCGTGGACTTAGGAAGTTTGTACCAAGTTTGTTACTGTTTTGGCGTGGACTTAGGAAGTTTGTACCAAGTTTGGTGCTGTTTTGGCGTGGACTTAGGAAGTTTGTACCAAGTTTGTTACTGTTTTGGCGTGGACTTAGGAAGTTTGTACCAAGTTTGTTTCTGTTTTGGCGCGGACTTACGAAGTTTGTACCAAGTTTGGTGCTGTTTTGGCGCGGACTTACGAAGTTTGTACCAAGTTTGGTGCTGTTTTGGCGCGGACTGACGAAGTTTGTACCAAGTTTGGTGCTGTTTTGGCGTGGACTTAGAGAGTTTGTATCAAGTTTGTAACTGTTTTGGCGTGGACTTAGGAAGGTTGTACCAAGTTTGGTGCTGTTTTGGCGTGGACTTAGGAAGTTTGTACCTAGTTTGTTACTGTTTTGGCTTGGACTTAGGAAGTTTGTACCAAGTTTGTTACTGTTTTGGCGTGGACTTAGGAAGTTTGTACCAAGTTTGTTACTGTTTTGGCGTGGACTTAGGAAGTTTGTACCAAGTTTGTTTCTGTTTTGGCGTGGACTTAGGAAGTTTGTACCAAGTTTGGTGCTGTTTTGGCGCGGACTTACGAAGTTTGTTCCAAGTTTGGTGCGGTTTTGGCGCGGACTTACGAAGCTTGTACCAAGTTTGGTGCTGTTTTGGCGTGGACTTAGAAAGTTTGTATCAAGTTTGGTGCTGTTTTGGCGTGGACTTAGGAAGTTTGTACCTAGTTTGGTGCTGTTTTGGCGTGGACTTAGGAAGTTTGTACCAAGTTTGTAACTGTTTTGGCGTGGACTAAGGAAGTTTGTACCAAGTTTGTTACTGTTTTGGCGTGGACTTAGGAAGTTTGTACCAAGTTTGTTACTGTTTTGGCGTGGACTTAGGAAGTTTGTATCAAGTTTGGTGCTGTTTTGGCGTGGACTTAGGAAGTTTGTACCTAGTTTGTTTCTGTTTTGGCGTGGACTTAGGAAGTTTGTACCAAGTTTGTTTCTGTTTTGGCGCGGACTTACGAAGTTTGTACCAAGTTTGGTGCTGTTTTGGCGCGGACTTACGAAGTTTGTACCAAGTTTGGTGCTGTTTTGGCGCGGACTGACGAAGTTTGTACCAAGTTTGGTGCTGTTTTGGCGTGGACTTAGAGAGTTTGTATCAAGTTTGGTGCTGTTTTGGCGTGGACTTAGGAAGTTTGTACCTAGTTTGTTTCTGTTTTGGCGTGGACTTAGGCACTTTGCACCAAGTTTGTTACTGTTTTGGCGTGGACTTAGGAAGTTTGTATCAAGTTTGTTACTGTTTTGGCGTGGACTTAGGAAGTTTGTACCAAGTTTGGTGCTGTTTTGGCGTGGACTTAGGAAGTTTGTACCAAGTTTGTTACTGTTTTGGCGTGGACTTAGGAAGTTTGTACCAAGTTTGGTGCTGTTTTGGCGTGGACTTAGGAAGTTTGTACCAAGTTTGTTACTGTTTTGGCGTGGACTTAGGAAGTTTGTAACAAGTTTGGTGCTGTTTTGGCGTGGACTTAGAAAGTTTGTATCAAGTTTGGTGCTGTTTTGGCGTGGACTTAGAAAGTTTGTATCAAGTTTGGTGCTGTTTTGGCGTGGACTTAGGAAGTTTGTACCAAGTTTGTTACTGTTTTGGCGTGGACTTAGGAAGTTTGTACCAAGTTTGTTACTGTTTTGGCGTGGACTTAGGAAGTTTGTACCAAGTTTGTTTCTGTTTTGGCGTGGACTTAGGAAGTTTGTACCAAGTTTGGTGCTGTTTTGGCGTGGACTTAGGAAGTTTGTTCCAAGTTTGTTACTGTTTTGGCGTGGACTTAGGAAGTTTGTACCAAGTTTGGTGCTGTTTTGGCGTGGACTTAGGAAGTTTGTACCAAGTTTGGTGCTGTTTTGGCGTGGACTTAGGAAGTTTGTACCAAGTTTGTTACTGTTTTGGCGTGGACTTAGGAAGTTTGTACCAAGTTTGTTACTGTTTTGGCGTGGACTTAGGAAGTTTGTACCAAGTTTGTTACTGTTTTGGCGTGGACTTAGGAAGTTTGTACCAAGTTTGGTGCTGTTTTGGCGTGGACTTAGGAAGTTTGTACCAAGTTTGTTACTGTTTTGGCGTGGACTTAGGAAGTTTGTACCAAGTTTGTTTCTGTTTTGGCGTGGACTTACGAAGTTTGTACCAAGTTTGTTACTGTTTTGGCGTGGACTTAGAAAGTTTGTATCAAGTTTGGTACTGTTTTGGCTTGGACTTAGGAAGTTTGTACCAAGTTTGTTACTGTTTTGGCGTGGACTTAGGAAGTTTGTACCAAGTTTGTTACTGTTTTGGCGTGGACTTAGGAAGTTTGTATCAAGTTTGTTACTGTTTTGGCGTGGACTTAGGAAGTTTGTACCAAGTTTGGTGCTGTTTTGGCGTGGACTAAGGAAGTTTGTACCAAGTTTGTTACTGTTTTGGCGTGGACTTAGGAAGTTTGTACCAAGTTTGTTACTGTTTTGGCGTGGACTTAGGAAGTTTGTACCAAGTTTGGTGCTGTTTTGGCGTGGACTTAGGAAGTTTGTACCAAGTTTGTTACTGTTTTGGCGTGGACTTAGGAAGTTTGTACCAAGTTTGTTACTGTTTTGGCGTGGACTTAGGAAGTTTGTATCAAGTTTGGTGCTGTTTTGGCGTGGACTTAGAAAGTTTGTATCAAGTTTGGTGCTGTTTTGGCGTGGACTTAGGAAGTTTGTACCAAGTTTGTTACTGTTTTGGCGTGGACTTAGGAAGTTTGTACCAAGTTTGTTTCTGTTTTGGCGCGGACTTACGAAGTTTGTACCAAGTTTGGTGCGGTTTTGGCGTGGACTTAGGAAGTTTGTACCAAGTTTGTTACTGTTTTGGCGTGGACTTAGGAAGTTTGTATCAAGTTTGGTGCTGTTTTGGCGTGGACTTAGGAAGTTTGTACCTAGTTTGTTTCTGTTTTGGCGTGGACTTAGGAAGTTTGTACCAAGTTTGTTACTGTTTTGGCGTGGACTTAGGAAGTTTGTACCAAGTTTGGTGCTGTTTTGGCGTGGACTTAGGAAGTTTGTACCAAGTTTGGTGCTGTTTTGGCGTGGACTTAGGAAGTTTGTACCAAGTTTGTTACTGTTTTGGCGTGGACTTAGGAAGTTTGTACCAAGTTTGTTACTGTTTTGGCGTGGACTTAGGAAGTTTGTACCAAGTTTGTTACTGTTTTGGCGTGGACTTAGGAAGTTTGTATCAAGTTTGGTGCTTTTTTGGCGTGGACTTAGAAAATTTGTATCAAGTTTGGTGCTGTTTTGGCGTGGACTTAGGAAGTTTGTACCAAGTTTGTTACTGTTTTGGCGTGGACTTAGGAAGTTTGTACCAAGTTTGTTACTGTTTTGGCGCGGACTTACGAAGTTTGTACCAAGTTTGGTGCTGTTTTGGCGTGGACTTAGGAAGTTTGTACCAAGTTTGTTACTGTTTTGGCGTGGAATTAGAAAGTTTGTATCAAGTTTGGTGCTGTTTTGGCGTGGACTTAGGAAGTTTGTACCGAGTTTGGTGCTGTTTTGGCGTGGACTTTGGAAGTTTGTACCAAGTTTGTTACTGTTTTGGCGTGGACTTAGGAAGTTTGTACCAAGTTTGGTGCTGTTTTGGCGTGGACTTAGGAAGTTTGTACCAAGTTTGTTACTGTTTTGGCGTGGACTTAGGAAGTTTGTACCAAGTTTGTTTCTGTTTTGGCGCGGACTTACGAAGTTTGTACCAAGTTTGGTGCTGTTTTGGCGTGGACTTAGAAAGTTTGTATCAAGTTTGGTGCTGTTTTGGCGTGGACTTAGGAAGTTTGTACCTAGTTTGTTTCTGTTTTGGCGTGGACTTAGGAACTTTGCACCAAGTTTGTTACTGTTTTGGCGTGGACTTAGG
Source organism: Anopheles atroparvus (assembly GCA_914969975.1). NCBI lineage: Eukaryota > Metazoa > Arthropoda > Insecta > Diptera > Culicidae > Anopheles > Anopheles atroparvus. Next base: position 77,220 of record CAJZCY010000021.1, on the reverse strand, counting down.
AAGTTTGTACCAAGTTTGGTGCTGTTTTGGCGTGGACTTAGGAAGTTTGTACCAAGTTTGTTACTGTTTTGGCGTGGACTTAGGAAGTTTGTACCAAGTTTGGTGCTGTTTTGGCGTGGACTTAGGAAGTTTGTACCAAGTTTGGTGCTGTTTTGGCGCGGACTTACGAAGTGTGTACCAAGTTTGGTGCTGTTTTGGCGCGGACTGACGAAGTTTGTACCAAGTTTGGTGCTGTTTTGGCGTGGACTAAGAGAGTTTGTATCAAGTTTGGTGCTGTTTTGGCGTGGACTTAGGAAGTTTGTACCTAGTTTGGTGCTGTTTTGGCGTGGACTTAGGAAGTTTGTACCAAGTTTGTTACTGTTTTGGCGTGGACTTAGGAAGTTTGTACCAAGTTTGTTACTGTTTTGGCGTGGACTTAGGAAGTTTGTACCAAGTTTGTTACTGTTTTGGCGTGGACTTAGGAAGTTTGTATCAAGTTTGGTGCTGTTTTGGCGTGGACTTAGGAAGTTTGTACCTAGTTTGTTTCTGTTTTGGCTTGGACTTAGGAAGTTTGTACCAAGTTTGTTACTGTTTTGGCGTGGACTTAGGAAGTTTGTACCAAGTTTGGTGCTGTTTTGGCGTGGACTTAGGAAGTTTGTACCTAGTTTGTTTCTGTTTTGGCGTGGACTTAGGAACTTTGCACCAAGTTTGTTACTGTTTTGGCGTGGACTTAGGAAGTTTGTATCAAGTTTGTTACTGTTTTGGCGTGGACTTAGAAAGTTTGTACCAAGTTTGGTGCTGTTTTGGCGTGGACTTAGAAAGTTTGTATCAAGTTTGGTGCTGTTTTGGCGTGGACTTAGGAAGTTTGTACCAAGTTTGTTACTGTTTTGGCGTGGACTTAGGAAGTTTGTACCAAGTTTGGTGCTGTTTTGGCGTGGACTTAGGAAGTTTGTATCAAGTTTGTTACTGTTTTGGCGTGGACTTAGAAAGTTTGTACCAAGTTTGGTGCTGTTTTGGCGTGGACTTAGAAAGTTTGTATCAAGTTTGGGGCTGTTTTGGCGTGGACTTAGGAAGTTTGTACCAAGTTTGTTACTGTTTTGGCGTGGACTTAGGAAGTTTGTACCAAGTTTGGTGCTGTTTTGGCGTGGACTTAGGAAGTTTGTACCAAGTTTGTTACTGTTTTGGCGTGGACTTAGGAAGTTTGTACCAAGTTTGTTTCTGTTTTGGCGCGGACTTACGAAGTTTGTACCAAGTTTGGTGCTGTTTTGGCGCGGACTTACGAAGTTTGTACCAAGTTTGGTGCTGTTTTGGCGCGGACTGACGAAGTTTGTACCAAGTTTGGTGCTGTTTTGGCGTGGACTTAGAGAGTTTGTATCAAGTTTGGTGCTGTTTTGGCGTGGACTTAGGAAGTTTGTACCTAGTTTGGTGCTGTTTTGGCGTGGACTTAGGAAGTTTGTACCAAGTTTGTTACTGTTTTGGCGTGGACTTAGGAAGTTTGTACCAAGTTTGTTACTGTTTTGGCGTGGACTTAGGAAGTTTGTACCAAGTTTGTTACTGTTTTGGCGTGGACTTAGGAAGTTTGTATCAAGTTTGGTGCTGTTTTGGCGTGGACTTAGGAAGTTTGTACCTAGTTTGTTACTGTTTTGGCTTGGACTTAGGAAGTTTGTACCAAGTTTGTTACTGTTTTGGCGTGGACTTAGGAAGTTTGTACCAAGTTTGTTACTGTTTTGGCGTGGACTTAGGAAGTTTGTACCAAGTTTGTTTCTGTTTTGGCGTGGACTTAGGAAGTTTGTACCAAGTTTGGTGCTGTTTTGGCGCGGACTTACGAAGTTTGTACCAAGTTTGGTGCGGTTTTGGCGCGGACTTACGAAGCTTGTACCAAGTTTGGTGCTGTTTTGGCGTGGACTTAGAAAGTTTGTATCAAGTTTGGTGCTGTTTTGGCGTGGACTTAGGAAGTTTGTACCTAGTTTGGTGCTGTTTTGGCGTGGACTTAGGAAGTTTGTACCAAGTTTGTAACTGTTTTGGCGTGGACTAAGGAAGTTTGTACCAAGTTTGTTACTGTTTTGGCGTGGACTTAGGAAGTTTGTACCAAGTTTGTTACTGTTTTGGCGTGGACTTAGGAAGTTTGTATCAAGTTTGGTGCTGTTTTGGCGTGGACTTAGGAAGTTTGTACCTAGTTTGTTTCTGTTTTGGCGTGGACTTAGGAAGTTTGTACCAAGTTTGTTTCTGTTTTGGCGCGGACTTACGAAGTTTGTACCAAGTTTGGTGCTGTTTTGGCGCGGACTTACGAAGTTTGTACCAAGTTTGGTGCTGTTTTGGCGCGGACTGACGAAGTTTGTACCAAGTTTGGTGCTGTTTTGGCGTGGACTTAGAGAGTTTGTATCAAGTTTGGTGCTGTTTTGGCGTGGACTTAGGAAGTTTGTACCTAGTTTGTTTCTGTTTTGGCGTGGACTTAGGCACTTTGCACCAAGTTTGTTACTGTTTTGGCGTGGACTTAGGAAGTTTGTATCAAGTTTGTTACTGTTTTGGCGTGGACTTAGGAAGTTTGTACCAAGTTTGGTGCTGTTTTGGCGTGGACTTAGGAAGTTTGTACCAAGTTTGTTACTGTTTTGGCGTGGACTTAGGAAGTTTGTACCAAGTTTGGTGCTGTTTTGGCGTGGACTTAGGAAGTTTGTACCAAGTTTGTTACTGTTTTGGCGTGGACTTAGGAAGTTTGTAACAAGTTTGGTGCTGTTTTGGCGTGGACTTAGAAAGTTTGTATCAAGTTTGGTGCTGTTTTGGCGTGGACTTAGAAAGTTTGTATCAAGTTTGGTGCTGTTTTGGCGTGGACTTAGGAAGTTTGTACCAAGTTTGTTACTGTTTTGGCGTGGACTTAGGAAGTTTGTACCAAGTTTGTTACTGTTTTGGCGTGGATTTAGGAAGTTTGTTCCAAGTTTGTTACTGTTTTGGCGTGGACTTAGGAAGTTTGTACCAAGTTTGGTGCTGTTTTGGCGTGGACTTAGGAAGTTTGTACCAAGTTTGGTGCTGTTTTGGCGTGGACTTAGGAAGTTTGTTCCAAGTTTGTTACTGTTTTGGCGTGGACTTAGGAAGTTTGTACCAAGTTTGGTGCTGTTTTGGCGTGGACTTAGGAAGTTTGTACCAAGTTTGGTGCTGTTTTGGCGTGGACTTAGGAAGTTTGTACCAAGTTTGTTACTGTTTTGGCGTGGACTTAGGAAGTTTGTACCAAGTTTGTTACTGTTTTGGCGTGGACTTAGGAAGTTTGTACCAAGTTTGTTACTGTTTTGGCGTGGACTTAGGAAGTTTGTACCAAGTTTGGTGCTGTTTTGGCGTGGACTTAGGAAGTTTGTACCAAGTTTGTTACTGTTTTGGCGTGGACTTAGGAAGTTTGTACCAAGTTTGTTACTGTTTTGGCGTGGACTTAGGAAGTTTGTACCAAGTTTGTTACTGTTTTGGCGTGGACTTAGGAAGTTTGTATCAAGTTTGGTACTGTTTTGGCTTGGACTTAGGAAGTTTGTACCAAGTTTGTTACTGTTTTGGCGTGGACTTAGGAAGTTTGTACCAAGTTTGTTACTGTTTTGGCGTGGACTTAGGAAGTTTGTACCAAGTTTGTTACTGTTTTGGCGTGGACTTAGAAAGTTTGTATCAAGTTTGGTGCTGTTTTGGCGTTGACTTAGAAAGTTTGTATCAAGTTTGGTGCTGTTTTGGCGTGGACTTAGGAAGTTTGTACCAAGTTTGTTACTGTTTTGGCGTGGACTTAGGAAGTTTGTACCAAGTTTGTTGCTGTTTTGGCGTGGACTTAGGAAGTTTGTACCAAGTTTGTTACTGTTTTGGCGTGGACTTAGAAAGTTTGTATCAAGTTTGGTGCTGTTTTGGCGTGGACTTAGAAAGTTTGTATCAAGTTTGGTGCTGTTTTGGCGTGGACTTAGGAAGTTTGTACCAAGTTTGTTACTGTTTTGGCGTGGACTTAGGAAGTTTGTACCAAATTTGTTACTGTTTTGGCGTGGACTTAGGAAGTTTGTACCAAGTTTGTTACTGTTTTGGCGTGGACTTAGGAAGTTTGTTCCAAGTTTGGTGCTGTTTTGGCGTGGACTTAGGAAGTTTGTACCAAGTTTGTTACTGTTTTGGCGTGGACTTAGGAAGTTTGTACCAAGTTTGTTACTGTTTTGGCGTGGACTTAGGAAGTTTGTACCAAGTTTGTTACTGTTTTGGCGTGGACTTAGAAAGTTTGTATCAAGTTTGGTGCTGTTTTGGCGTTGACTTAGAAAGTTTGTATCAAGTTTGGTGCTGTTTTGGCGTGGACTTAGGAAGTTTGTACCAAGTTTGTTACTGTTTTGGCGTGGACTTAGGAAGTTTGTACCAAGTTTGTTGCTGTTTTGGCGTGGACTTAGGAAGTTTGTACCAAGTTTGTTACTGTTTTGGCGTGGACTTAGAAAGTTTGTATCAAGTTTGGTGCTGTTTTGGCGTGGACTTAGAAAGTTTGTATCAAGTTTGGTGCTGTTTTGGCGTGGACTTAGGAAGTTTGTACCAAGTTTGTTACTGTTTTGGCGTGGACTTAGGAAGTTTGTACCAAATTTGTTACTGTTTTGGCGTGGACTTAGGAAGTTTGTACCAAGTTTGTTACTGTTTTGGCGTGGACTTAGGAAGTTTGTACCAAGTTTGGTGCTTTTTTGGCGTGGACTTAGGAAGTTTGTACCAAGTTTGTTTCTGTTTTGGCGTGGACTTAGGAAGTTTGTATCAAGTTTGGTGCTGTTTTGGCGTGGTCTTAGGAAGTTTGTACCAAGTTTGTTACTGTTTTGGCGTGGACTTAGGAAGTTTGTACCAAGTTTGTTACTGTTTTGGCGTGGACTTAGGAAGTTTGTACCAAGTTTGGTGCTGTTTTGGCGTGGACTTAGGAAGTATGTACCAAGTTTGTTACTGTTTTGGCGTGGACTTAGGAAGTTTGTTCCAAGTTTGTTACTGTGTTGGCGTGGACTTACGAAGTTTGTATCAAGTTTGGTGCTGTTTTGGCGTGGACTTAGGAAGTTTGTATCAAGTTTGTTACTGTTTTGGCGTGGACTTAGGAAGTTTGTACCAAGTTTGTTACTGTTTTGGCGTGGACTTAGGAAGTTTGTACCTAGTTTGTTTCTGTTTTGGCGTGGACTTAGGAAGTTTGTACCAAGTTTGGTGCTGTTTTGGCGTGGACTTAGGAAGTTTGTACCAAGTTTGTTACTGTTTTGGCGTGGACTTAGGAAGTTTGTATCAAGTTTGGTGCTGTTTTGGCGTGGTCTTAGGAAGTTTGTACCAAGTTTGTTACTGTTTTGGCGTGGACTTAGGAAGTTTGTACCAAGTTTGTTACTGTTTTGGCGTGGACTTAGGAAGTTTGTACCTAGTTTGTTACTGTTTTGGCGTGGTCTTAGGAAGTTTGTACCAAGTTTGTTACTGTTTTGGCGTGGACTTAGGAAGTTTGTACCAAGTTTGTTACTGTTTTGGCGTGGACTTAGGAAGTTTGTACCAAGTTTGGTGCTGTTTTGGCGTGGACTTAGGAAGTTTGTACCTAGTTTGTTTCTGTTTTGGCGTGGACTTAGGAAGTTTGTATCAAGTTTGTTTCTGTTTTGGCGCGGACTTACGAAGTTTGTACCAAGTTTGGTGATGTTTTGGCGTGGACTTAGGAAGTTTGTACCAAGTTTGGTGCTGTTTTGGCGTGGACTTAGGAAGTTTGTACCAAGTTTGTTACTGTTTTGGCGTGGACTTACGAAGTTTGTACCAAGTTTGGTGCTGTTTTGGCGTGGACTTAGGAAGTTTGTACCAAGTTTGGTGCTGTTTTGGCGTGGACTTAGGAAGTTTGTATCAAGTTTGTTTCTGTTTTGGCGTGGACTTAGGAAGTTTGTACCAAGTTTGTTACTGTTTTGGCGTGGACTTAGGAAGTTTGTACCAAGTTTGTTACTGTTTTGGCGTGGACTTAGGAAGTTTGTACCTAGTTTGTTACTGTTTTGGCGTGGACTTAGGAAGTTTGTACCAAGTTTGTTACTGTTTTGGCGTGGACTTAGGAAGTTTGTACCAAGTTTGGTGCTGTTTTGGCGTGGACTTAGGAAGTTTGTACCTAGTTTGTTTCTGTTTTGGCGTGGACTTAGGAAGTTTGTACCAAGTTTGTTACTGTTTTGGCGTGGACTTAGGAAGTTTGTACCAAGTTTGGTGCTGTTTTGGCGTGGACTTAGGAAGTTTGTACCAAGTTTGTTACTGTTTTGGCGTGGACTTAGGAAGTTTGTACCAAGTTTGGTGCTGTTTTGGCGTGGACTTAGGAAGTTTGTACCAAGTTTGTTACTGTTTTGGCGTGGACTTAGGAAGTTTGTACCAAGTTTGTTACTGTTTTGGCGTGGACTTAGAAAGTTTGTATCAAGTTTGGTGCTGTTTTGGCGTGGACTTAGAAAGTTTGTATCAAGTTTGGTGCTGTTTTGGCGTGGACTTAGGAAGTTTGTACCAAGTTTGTTACTGTTTTGGCGTGGACTTAGGAAGTTTGTACCAAGTTTGTTACTGTTTTGGCGTGGACTTAGGAAGTTTGTACCAAGTTTGGTGCTGTTTTGGCGTGGACTTAGGAAGTTTGTACCTAGTTTGTTTCTGTTTTGGCGTGGACTTAGGAAGTTTGTACCAAGTTTGTTACTGTTTTGGCGTGGACTTAGGAAGTTTGTACCAAGTTTGGTGCTGTTTTGGCGTGGACTTAGGAAGTTTGTACCAAGTTTGTTACTGTTTTGGCGTGGACTTAGGAAGTTTGTACCAAGTTTGTTACTGTTTTGGCGTGGACTTAGGAAGTTTGTACCAAGTTTGTTACTGTTTTGGCGTGGACTTAGAAAGTTTGTATCAAGTTTGGTGCTGTTTTGGCGTGGACTTAGAAAGTTTGTATCAAGTTTGGTGCTGTTTTGGCGTGGACTTAGGAAGTTTGTACCAAGTTTGTTACTGTTTTGGCGTGGACTTAGGAAGTTTGTACCAAGTTTGTTGCTGTTTTGGCGTGGACTTAGGAAGTTTGTACCAAGTTTGTTACTGTTTTGGCGTGGACTTAGAAAGTTTGTATCAAGTTTGGTGCTGTTTTGGCGTGGACTTAGAAAGTTTGTATCAAGTTTGGTGCTGTTTTGGCGTGGACTTAGGAAGTTTGTACCAAGTTTGTTACTGTTTTGGCGTGGACTTAGGAAGTTTGTACCAAGTTTGGTGCTTTTTTGGCGTGGACTTAGGAAGTTTGTACCAAGTTTGTTTCTGTTTTGGCGTGGACTTAGGAAGTTTGTATCAAGTTTGGTGCTGTTTTGGCGTGGTCTTAGGAAGTTTGTACCAAGTTTGTTACTGTTTTGGCGTGGACTTAGGAAGTTTGTACCAAGTTTGTTACTGTTTTGGCGTGGACTTAGGAAGTTTGTACCAAGTTTGGTGCTGTTTTGGCGTGGACTTAGGAAGTATGTACCAAGTTTGTTACTGTTTTGGCGTGGACTTAGGAAGTTTGTTCCAAGTTTGTTACTGTGTTGGCGTGGACTTACGAAGTTTGTATCAAGTTTGGTGCTGTTTTGGCGTGGACTTAGGAAGTTTGTATCAAGTTTGGTGCTGTTTTGGCGTGGACTTAGGAAGTTTGTTCCAAGTTTGTTACTGTTTTGGGGTGGACTTAGGAAGTTTGTACCAAGTTTGTTACTGTTTTGGCGTGGACTTAGGAAGTTTGTATCAAGTTTGGTGCTGTTTTGGCGTGGACTTAGGAAGTTTGTACCAAGTATGGTGCTGTTTTGGCGTGGACTTAGGAAGTTTGTACCAAGTTTGTTACTGTTTTGGCGTGGACTTAGGAAGTTTGTATCAAGTTTGGTGCTGTTTTGGCGTGGACTTAGAAAGTTTGTATCAAGTTTGGTGCTGTTTTGGCGTGGACTTAGGAAGTTTGTACCAAGTTTGTTACTGTTTTGGCGTGGACTTAGGAAGTTTGTACCAAGTTTGGTGCTGTTTTGGCGTGGACTTAGGAAGTTTGTACCTAGTTTGGTGCTGTTTTGGCGTGGACTTAGGAAGTTTGTACCAAGTTTGTTACTGTTTTGGCGTGGACTTACGAAGTTTGTACCAAGTTTGGTGCTGTTTTGGCGTGGACTTAGGAAGTTTGTACCAAGTTTGTTACTGTTTTGGCGCGGACTTAGGAAGTTTGTACCAAGTTTGTTACTGTTTTGGCGTGGACTTAGGAAGTTTGTACCAAGTTTGTTACTGTTTTGGCGTGGACTTAGGAAGTTTGTACCAAGTTTGGTGCTGTTTTGGCGTGGACTTAGGAAGTTTGTACCAAGTTTGTTACTGTTTTGGCGTGGACTTAGGAAGTTTGTACCAAGTTTGGTGCTGTTTTGGCGTGGACTTAGGAAGTTTGTACCAAGTTTGTTACTGTTTTGGCGTGGACTTAGGAAGTTTGTACCAAGTTTGGTGCTGTTTTGGCGTGGACTTAGGAAGTTTGTACCAAGTTTGTTACTGTTTTGGCGTGGACTTAGGAAGTTTGTACCAAGTTTGGTGATGTTTTGGCGTGGACTTAGGAAGTTTGTATCAAGTTTGGTGCTGTTTTGGCGTGGTCTTAGGAAGTTTGTACCAAGTTTGGTGCTGTTTTGGCGTGGACTTAGGAAGTTTGTACCAAGTTTGTTACTGTTTTGGCGTGGACTTAGGAAGTTTGTACCAAGTTTGTTACTGTTTTGGCGTGGACTTAGGAAGTTTGTACCAAGTTTGGTGCTGTTTTGGCGTGGACTTAGGAAGTTTGTACCAAGTTTGTTACTGTTTTGGCGTGGACTTAGGAAGTTTGTACCAAGTTTGTTACTGTTTTGGCGTGGACTTAGGAAGTTTGTACCAAGTTTGTTACTGTTTTGGCGTGGACTTAGGAAGTTTGTACCAAGTTTGGTGCTGTTTTGGCGTGGACTTAGGAAGTTTGTACCAAGTTTGTTACTGTTTTGGCGTGGACTTAGGAAGTTTGTACCAAGTTTGTTACTGTTTTGGCGTGGACTTAGGAAGTTTGTACCAAGTTTGGTGCTGTTTTGGCGTGGACTTAGGAAGTTTGTACCAAGTTTGTTACTGTTTTGGCGTGGACTTAGGAAGTTTGTACCAAGTTTGTTACTGTTTTGGCGTGGACTTAGGAAATTTGTACCAAGTTTGGTGCTGTTTTGGCGTGGACTTAGGAAGTTTGTACCAAGTTTGTTACTGTTTTGGCGTGGACTTAGGAAGTTTGTACCAAGTTTGTTACTGTTTTGGCGTGGACTTAGGAAGTTTGTACCAAGTTTGTTACTGTTTTGGCGTGGACTTAGGAAGTTTGTACCAAGTTTGGTGCTGTTTTGGCGTGGACTTAGGAAGTTTGAACCAAGTTTGTTACTGTTTTGGCGTGGACTTAGGAAGTTTGTACCAAGTTTGGTGCTGTTTTGGCGTGGACTTAGGAAGTTTGTACCAAGTTTGTTACTGTTTTGGCGTGGACTTAGGAAGTTTGTACCAAGTTTGTTACTGTTTTGGCGTGGACTTAGGAAGTTTGTACCAAGTTTGGTGCTGTTTTGGCGTGGACTTAGGAAGTTTGTACCAAGTTTGTTACTGTTTTGGCGTGGACTTAGGAAGTTTGTACCGAGTTTGTTACTGTTTTGGCGTGGACTTAGGAAGTTTGTACCAAGTTTGTTACTGTTTTGGCGTGGACTTAGGAAGTTTGTACCAAGTTTGGTGCTGTTTTTGCGTGGACTTAGAAAGTTTGTATCAAGTTTGGTGCTGTTTTGGCGTGGACTTAGGAAGTTTGTACCAAGTTTGTTACTGTTTTGGCGTGGACTTAGAAAGTTTGTATCAAGTTTGGTGCTGTTTTGGCGTGGACTTAGGAAGTTTGTACCTAGTTTGGTGCTGTTTTGGCGTGGACTTAGGAAGTTTGTACCAAGTTTGTTACTGTTTTGGCGTGGACTTAGGAAGTTTGTACCAAGTTTGTTACTGTTTTGGCGTGGACTTAGGAAGTTTGTACCAAGTTTGTTACTGTTTTGGCGTGGACTTAGGAAGTTTGTATCAAGTTTGGTGCTGTTTTGGCGTGGACTTAGGAAGTTTGTACCAAGTTTGGTGCTGTTTTGGCGTGGACTTAGGAAGTTTGTACCAAGTTTGTTACTGTTTTGGCGTGGGCTTAGGAAGTTTGTACCAAGTTTGGTGCTGTTTTGGCGTGGACTTAGGAAGTTTGTACCAAGTTTGGTGCTGTTTTGGCGCGGACTTACGAAGTTTGTACCAAGTTTGGTGCTGTTTTGGCGTGGACTTAGGAAGTTTGTACCTAGTTTGTTTCTGTTTTGGCGTGGACTTAGGAAGTTTGTACCAAGTTTGTTACTGTTTTGGCGTGGACTTAAGAAGTTTGTACCAAGTTTGTTACTGTTTTGGCATGGACTTAGGAAGTTTGTACCAAGTTTGTTACTGTTTTGGCGTGGATTTAGGAAGTTTGTTCCAAGTTTGGTGCTGTTTTGGCGTGGACTTAAGAAGTTTGTACCAAGTTTGTTACTGTTTTGGCATGGACTTAGGAAGTTTGTTCCAAGTTTGGTGCTGTTTTGGCTTGGACTTAAGAAGTTTGTACCAAGTTTGTTACTGTTTTGGCGTTGACTTAGGAAGTTTGTACCAAGTTTGTTACTGTTTTGGCGTGGACTTAGGAAGTTTGTACCAAGTTTGTTGATGTTTTGGCGTGGACTTAGGAAGTTTGTACCAAGTTTGTTGATGTTTTGGCGTGGGCTTAGGAAGTTTGTACCAAGTTTGGTGCTGTTTTGGCGTGGACTTAGGAAGTTTGTACCAAGTTTGCAAGTGTTTTTGGGTAGTTTTAAGAAGTTTCTACAAAGTTTGTATTTGACACTCTGTTGCAACTCTGTTGGAATTCGGGTAGTTGTAGGAAGTTTGTACCAAGTTTGTTACTGTTTTGGCGTGGACTTAGGAAGTTTGTACCAAGTTTGTTACTGTTTTGGCGTGGACTTAGGAAGTTTGTACCAAGTTTGCAAGTGTTTTTGGGTAGTTTTAAGAAGTTTCTACAAAGTTTGCATTTGACACTCTGTTGCAACTCTGTTGGAATTCGGGTAGTTGTAGGAAGTTTGTACCAAGTTTGTTACTGTTTTGGCGTGGATTTAGGAAGTTTGTACCAAGTTTGGTGCTGTTTTGGCGTGGACTTAGGAAGTTTGTACCAAGTTTGCAAGTGTTTTTGGGTAGTTTTAAGAAGTTTCTACAAAGTTTGTATTTGACACTCTGTTGCAACTCTGTTGGAATTCGGGTAGTTGTAGGAAGTTTGTACCAAGTTTGTTACTGTTTTGGCGTGGACTTAGGAAGTTTGTACCAAGTTTGTTACTGTTTTGGCGTGGACTTAGGAAGTTTGTACCAAGTTTGCAAGTGTTTTTGGGTAGTTTTAAGAAGTTTCTACAAAGTTTGTATTTGACACTCTGTTGCAACTCTGTTGGAATTCGGGTAGTTGTAGGAAGTTTGTACCAATTTTGTTACTGTTTTGGCGTGGACTTAAGAAGTTTGTACCAAGTTTGTTACTGTTTTGGCATGGACTTAGGAAGTTTGTTCCAAGTTTGGTGCTGTTTTGGCTTGGACTTAAGAAGTTTGTACCAAGTTTGTTACTGTTTTGGCGTTGACTTAGGAAGTTTGTACCAAGTTTGTTACTGTTTTGGCGTGGACTTAGGAAGTTTGTACCAAGTTTGTTGATGTTTTGGCGTGGGCTTAGGAAGTTTGTACCAAGTTTGGTGCTGTTTTGGCGTGGACTTAGGAAGTTTGTACCAAGTTTGTTACTGTTTTGGCGTGGACTTAGGAAGTTTGTACCAAGTTTGCAAGTGTTTTTGGGTAGTTTTAAGAAGTTTCTACAAAGTTTGTATTTGACACTCTGTTGCAACTCTGTTGGAATTCGGGTAGTTGTAGGAAGTTTGTACCAAGTTTGTTACTGTTTTGGCGTGGACTTAGGAAGTTTGTACCAAGTTTGGTGCTGTTTTGGCGTGGACTTAGGAAGTTTGTACCAAGTTTGTTACTGTTTTGGCGTGGACTTAGGAAGTTTGTACCAAGTTTGCAAGTGTTTTTGGGTAGTTTTAAGAAGTTTCTACAAAGTTTGCATTTGACACTCTGTTGCAACTCTGTTGGAATTCGGGTAGTTGTAGGAAGTTTGTACCAAGTTTGTTACTGTTTTGGCGTGGATTTAGGAAGTTTGTTCCAAGTTTGTTACTGTTTTGGCGTCGTCTTAGGAAGTTTGTACCAAGTTTGCAAGTGTTTTTGGGTAGTTTTCAGAAGTTTCTACAAAGTTTGTATTTGACACTCTGTTGCAACTCTGTTGGAATTCGGGTAGTTGTAGGAAGTTTGTACCAAGTTTGTTACTGTTTTGGCGTGGACTTAGGAAGTTTTTCCAAGTTTGGTGCTGTTTTGGCGTGGACTTAGGAAGCTTGTACCAAGGTTGTTACTGTTTTGGCGTGGACTTAGGAAGGTTGTACCAAGTTTGTTACTGTTTTGGCGTGGACTTAGGAAGTTTGTACCAAATTTGTTACTGTTTTGGCGTGGAGTTAGGAAGCTTGTACTAAGTTTGTTACTGTTTTGGCGTGGTCTTAGGAAGTTTGTACCAAGTTTGGTGCTGTTTTGGCGTGGATTTAGGAAGTTTGTTCCAAGTTTGTTACTGTTTTGGCGTCGTCTTAGGAAGTTTGTACCAAGTTTGCAAGTGTTTTTGGGTAGTTTTCAGAAGTTTCTACAAAGTTTGTATTTGACACTCTGTTGCAACTCTGTTGGAATTCGGGTAGTTGTAGGAAGTTTGTACCAAGTTTGTTACTGTTTTGGCGTGGACTTAGGAAGTTTGTTCCAAGTTTGGTGCTGTTTTGGCGTGGACTTAGGAAGTTTGTTCCAAGTTTGGAAGTGTTTTGGCGTGGACTTAGGAAGTTTGTACCAAGCTTGTTACTGTTTGGCGTGGTCTTAGGAAGTTTGTACCAAGTTTGTTACTGTTTTGGCGTGGACTTAGGAAGTTTGTACCAAGTTTGTTACTGTTTTGGCGTCGTCTTAGGAAGTTTGTACCAAGTTTGCAAGTGTTTTTGGGTAGTTTTAAGAAGTTTCTACAAAGTTTGTATTTGACACTCTGTTGCAACTCTGTTGGAATTCGGGTAGTTGTAGGAAGTTTGTACCAAGTTTGTTACTGTTTTGGCGTGGACTTAGGAAGTTTGTACCAAGTTTGTGACTGTTTTGGCGTCGTCTTAGGAAGTTTGTACCAAGTTTGCAAGTGTTTTTGGGTAGTTTTAAGAAGTTTCTACAAAGTTTGTATTTGACACTCTGTTGCAACTCTGTTGGAATTCGGGTAGTTGTAGGAAGTTTGTACCAAGTTTGTTACTGTTTTGGCGTGGACTTAGGAAGTTTGTACCAAGTTTGCAAGTGTTTTTGGGTAGTTTTAAGAAGTTTCTACAAAGTTTGTATTTGACACTCTGTTGCAACTCTGTTGGAATTCGGGTAGTTGTAGGAAGTTTGTACCAAGTTTGTTACTGTTTTGGCGTGGACTTAGGAAGTTTGTACCAAGTTTGTTACTGTTTTGGCGTGGACTTAGGAAGTTTGTACCAAGTTTGGTGCTGTTTTGGCGTGGACTTAGGAAGTTTGTACCAACTTTGTTACTGTTTTGGCGTGGACTTAGGAAGTTTGTACCAAGTTTGGTGCTGTTTTGGCGTGGACTTAGGAAGCTTGTACCAAGTTTGTTACTGTTTTTGCGTTGACTTAGGAAGTTTGTACCATGTTTGCAAGTGTTTTTGGGTAGTTTTAAGAAGTTTCTACAAAGTTTGTATTTGACACTCTGTTGCAACTCTGTTGGAATTCGGGTAGTTGTAGGAAGTTTGTACCAAGTTTGTTACTGTTTTGGCGTGGACTTAGGAAGTTTGTACCAAGTTTGTTACTGTTTTGGCGTGGATTTAGGAAGTTTGTTCCAAGTTTGTTACTGTTTTGGCGTCGTCTTAGGAAGTTTGTTCCAAGCTTGCAAGTGTTTTTGGGTAGTTTTCAGAAGTTTCTACAAAGTTTGTATTTGACACTCTGTTGCAACTCTGTTGGAATTCGGGTAGTTGTAGGAAGTTTGTACCAAGTTTGTTACTGTTTTGGCGTGGACTTAGGAAGTTTTTCCAAGTTTGGTGCTGTTTTGGCGTGGACTTAGGAAGCTTGTACCAAGGTTGTTACTGTTTTGGCGTGGACTTAGGAAGGTTGTACCAAGTTTGTTACTGTTTTGGCGTGGACTTAGGAAGTTTGTACCAAATTTGTTACTGTTTTGGCGTGGAGTTAGGAAGCTTGTACTAAGTTTGTTACTGTTTTGGCGTGGTCTTAGGAAGTTTGTACCAAGTTTGGTGCTGTTTTGGCGTGGATTTAGGAAGTTTGTTCCAAGTTTGTTACTGTTTTGGCGTCGTCTTAGGAAGTTTGTACCAAGTTTGCAAGTGTTTTTGGGTAGTTTTCAGAAGTTTCTACAAAGTTTGTATTTGACACTCTGTTGCAACTCTGTTGGAATTCGGGTAGTTGTAGGAAGTTTGTACCAAGTTTGTTACTGTTTTGGCGTGGACTTAGGAAGTTTGTTCCAAGTTTGGTGCTGTTTTGGCGTGGACTTAGGAAGTTTGTTCCAAGTTTGGAAGTGTTTTGGCGTGGACTTAGGAAGTTTGTACCAAGCTTGTTACTGTTTGGCGTGGTCTTAGGAAGTTTGTACCAAGTTTGTTACTGTTTTGGCGTGGACTTAGGAAGTTTGTACCAAGTTTGCAAGTGTTTTTGGGTAGTTTTCAGAAGTTTCTACAAAGTTTGTATTTGACACTCTGTTGCAACTCTGTTGGAATTCGGGTAGTTGTAGGAAGTTTGTACCAAGTTTGTTACTGTTTTGGCGTGGACTTAGGAAGTTTGTACCAAGTTTGTTACTGTTTTGGCGTGGACTTAGGAAGTTTGTACCAAGTTTGTTACTGTTTTGGCGTGGATTTAGGAAGTTTGTTCCAAGTTTGGTGCTGTTTTGGCGTGGACTTAGGAAGTTTGTTCCAAGTTTGGAAGTGTTTTGGCGTGGACTTAGGAAGTTTGTACCAAGCTTGTTACTGTTTTGGCGTGGTCTTAGGAAGTTTGTACCAAGTTTGTTACTGTTTTGGCGTGGACTTAGGAAGGTTGTACCAAGTTTGTTACTGTTTTGGCGTGGACTTAGGAAGTTTGTACCAAATTTGTTACTGTTTTGGCGTGGAGTTAGGAAGCTTGTACTAAGTTTGTTACTGTTTTGGCGTGGTCTTAGGAAGTTTGTACCAAGTTTGGTGCTGTTTTGGCGTGGATTTAGGAAGTTTGTTCCAAGTTTGTTACTGTTTTGGCGTCGTCTTAGGAAGTTTGTACCAAGTTTGCAAGTGTTTTTGGGTAGTTTTCAGAAGTTTCTACAAAGTTTGTATTTGACACTCTGTTGCAACTCTGTTGGAATTCGGGTAGTTGTAGGAAGTTTGTACCAAGTTTGTTACTGTTTTGGCGTGGACTTAGGAAGTTTGTACCAAGTTTGTTACTGTTTTGGCGTGGACTTAGGAAGTTTGTACCAAGTTTGTTACTGTTTTGGCGTGGACTTAGGAAGTTTGTATCAAGTTTGTTACTGTTTTGGCGTGGACTTAGGAAGTTTGTACCAAGTTTGGTGCTGTTTTGGCGTGGAGTTAGGAAGCTTGTACCAAGTTTGTTACTGTTTTGGCGTGGTCTTAGGAAGTTTGTACCAAGTTTGGTGCTGTTTTGGCGTGGACTTAGGAAGTTTGTTCCAAGTTTGGAAGTGTTTTGGCGTGGACTTAGGAAGTTTGTACCAAGCTTGTTACTGTTTGGCGTGGTCTTAGGAAGTTTGTACCAAGTTTGTTACTGTTTTGGCGTGGACTTAGGAAGTTTGTACCAAGTTTGCAAGTGTTTTTGGGTAGTTTTAAGAAGTTTCTACAAAGTTTGTATTTGACACTCTGTTGCAACTCTGTTGGAATTCGGGTAGTTGTAGGAAGTTTGTACCAAGTTTGTTACTGTTTTGGCGTGGACTTAGGAAGTTTGTACCAAGTTTGGTGCTGTTTTGGCGTGGAGTTAGGAAGCTTGTACCAAGTTTGTTACTGTTTTGGCGTGGTCTTAGGAAGTTTGTACCAAGTTTGGTGCTGTTTTGGCGTGGACTTAGGAAGTTTGTACCAAGTTTGTGACTGTTTTGGCGTCGTCTTAGGAAGTTTGTACCAAGTTTGCAAGTGTTTTTGGGTAGTTTTAAGAAGTTTCTACAAAGTTTGTATTTGACACTCTGTTGCAACTCTGTTGGAATTCGGGTAGTTGTAGGAAGTTTGTACCAAGTTTGTTACTGTTTTGGCGTGGACTTAGGAAGTTTGTACCAAGTTTGCAAGTGTTTTTGGGTAGTTTTAAGAAGTTTCTACAAAGTTTGTATTTGACACTCTGTTGCAACTCTGTTGGAATTCGGGTAGTTGTAGGAAGTTTGTACCAAGTTTGTTACTGTTTTGGCGTGGACTTAGGAAGTTTGTACCAAGTTTGTTACTGTTTTGGCGTGGACTTAGGAAGTTTGTACCAAGTTTGGTGCTGTTTTGGCGTGGACTTAGGAAGTTTGTACCAACTTTGTTACTGTTTTGGCGTGGACTTAGGAAGTTTGTACCAAGTTTGGTGCTGTTTTGGCGTGGACTTAGGAAGCTTGTACCAAGTTTGTTACTGTTTTTGCGTTGACTTAGGAAGTTTGTACCATGTTTGCAAGTGTTTTTGGGTAGTTTTAAGAAGTTTCTACAAAGTTTGTATTTGACACTCTGTTGCAACTCTGTTGGAATTCGGGTAGTTGTAGGAAGTTTGTACCAAGTTTGTTACTGTTTTGGCGTGGACTTAGGAAGTTTGTACCAAGTTTGTTACTGTTTTGGCGTGGATTTAGGAAGTTTGTTCCAAGTTTGTTACTGTTTTGGCGTCGTCTTAGGAAGTTTGTACCAAGCTTGCAAGTGTTTTTGGGTAGTTTTCAGAAGTTTCTACAAAGTTTGTATTTGACACTCTGTTGCAACTCTGTTGGAATTCGGGTAGTTGTAGGAAGTTTGTACCAAGTTTGTTACTGTTTTGGCGTGGACTTAGGAAGTTTTTCCAAGTTTGGTGCTGTTTTGGCGTGGACTTAGGAAGCTTGTACCAAGGTTGTTACTGTTTTGGCGTGGACTTAGGAAGGTTGTACCAAGTTTGTTACTGTTTTGGCGTGGACTTAGGAAGTTTGTACCAAATTTGTTACTGTTTTGGCGTGGAGTTAGGAAGCTTGTACTAAGTTTGTTACTGTTTTGGCGTGGTCTTAGGAAGTTTGTACCAAGTTTGGTGCTGTTTTGGCGTGGATTTAGGAAGTTTGTTCCAAGTTTGTTACTGTTTTGGCGTCGTCTTAGGAAGTTTGTACCAAGTTTGCAAGTGTTTTTGGGTAGTTTTCAGAAGTTTCTACAAAGTTTGTATTTGACACTCTGTTGCAACTCTGTTGGAATTCGGGTAGTTGTAGGAAGTTTGTACCAAGTTTGTTACTGTTTTGGCGTGGACTTAGGAAGTTTGTTCCAAGTTTGGTGCTGTTTTGGCGTGGACTTAGGAAGTTTGTTCCAAGTTTGGAAGTGTTTTGGCGTGGACTTAGGAAGTTTGTACCAAGCTTGTTACTGTTTGGCGTGGTCTTAGGAAGTTTGTACCAAGTTTGTTACTGTTTTGGCGTGGACTTAGGAAGTTTGTACCAAGTTTGCAAGTGTTTTTGGGTAGTTTTCAGAAGTTTCTACAAAGTTTGTATTTGACACTCTGTTGCAACTCTGTTGGAATTCGGGTAGTTGTAGGAAGTTTGTACCAAGTTTGTTACTGTTTTGGCGTGGACTTAGGAAGTTTGTACCAAGTTTGTTACTGTTTTGGCGTGGACTTAGGAAGTTTGTACCAAGTTTGTTACTGTTTTGGCGTGGATTTAGGAAGTTTGTTCCAAGTTTGGTGCTGTTTTGGCGTGGACTTAGGAAGTTTGTTCCAAGTTTGGAAGTGTTTTGGCGTGGACTTAGGAAGTTTGTACCAAGCTTGTTACTGTTTTGGCGTGGTCTTAGGAAGTTTGTACCAAGTTTGTTACTGTTTTGGCGTGGACTTAGGAAGGTTGTACCAAGTTTGTTACTGTTTTGGCGTGGACTTAGGAAGTTTGTACCAAATTTGTTACTGTTTTGGCGTGGAGTTAGGAAGCTTGTACTAAGTTTGTTACTGTTTTGGCGTGGTCTTAGGAAGTTTGTACCAAGTTTGGTGCTGTTTTGGCGTGGATTTAGGAAGTTTGTTCCAAGTTTGTTACTGTTTTGGCGTCGTCTTAGGAAGTTTGTACCAAGTTTGCAAGTGTTTTTGGGTAGTTTTCAGAAGTTTCTACAAAGTTTGTATTTGACACTCTGTTGCAACTCTGTTGGAATTCGGGTAGTTGTAGGAAGTTTGTACCAAGTTTGTTACTGTTTTGGCGTGGACTTAGGAAGTTTGTACCAAGTTTGTTACTGTTTTGGCGTGGACTTAGGAAGTTTGTACCAAGTTTGTTACTGTTTTGGCGTGGACTTAGGAAGTTTGTATCAAGTTTGTTACTGTTTTGGCGTGGACTTAGGAAGTTTGTACCAAGTTTGGTGCTGTTTTGGCGTGGAGTTAGGAAGCTTGTACCAAGTTTGTTACTGTTTTGGCGTGGTCTTAGGAAGTTTGTACCAAGTTTGGTGCTGTTTTGGCGTGGACTTAGGAAGTTTGTTCCAAGTTTGGAAGTGTTTTGGCGTGGACTTAGGAAGTTTGTACCAAGCTTGTTACTGTTTGGCGTGGTCTTAGGAAGTTTGTACCAAGTTTGTTACTGTTTTGGCGTGGACTTAGGAAGTTTGTACCAAGTTTGCAAGTGTTTTTGGGTAGTTTTAAGAAGTTTCTACAAAGTTTGTATTTGACACTCTGTTGCAACTCTGTTGGAATTCGGGTAGTTGTAGGAAGTTTGTACCAAGTTTGTTACTGTTTTGGCGTGGACTTAGGAAGTTTGTACCAAGTTTGGTGCTGTTTTGGCGTGGAGTTAGGAAGCTTGTACCAAGTTTGTTACTGTTTTGGCGTGGTCTTAGGAAGTTTGTACCAAGTTTGGTGCTGTTTTGGCGTGGACTTAGGAAGTTTGTACCAAGTTTGTGACTGTTTTGGCGTCGTCTTAGGAAGTTTGTACCAAGTTTGCAAGTGTTTTTGGGTAGTTTTAAGAAGTTTCTACAAAGTTTGTATTTGACACTCTGTTGCAACTCTGTTGGAATTCGGGTAGTTGTAGGAAGTTTGTACCAAGTTTGTTACTGTTTTGGCGTGGACTTAGGAAGTTTGTACCAAGTTTGCAAGTGTTTTTGGGTAGTTTTAAGAAGTTTCTACAAAGTTTGTATTTGACACTCTGTTGCAACTCTGTTGGAATTCGGGTAGTTGTAGGAAGTTTGTACCAAGTTTGTTACTGTTTTGGCGTGGACTTAGGAAGTTTGTACCAAGTTTGTTACTGTTTTGGCGTGGACTTAGGAAGTTTGTACCAAGTTTGGTGCTGTTTTGGCGTGGACTTAGGAAGTTTGTACCAACTTTGTTACTGTTTTGGCGTGGACTTAGGAAGTTTGTACCAAGTTTGGTGCTGTTTTGGCGTGGACTTAGGAAGCTTGTACCAAGTTTGTTACTGTTTTTGCGTTGACTTAGGAAGTTTGTACCATGTTTGCAAGTGTTTTTGGGTAGTTTTAAGAAGTTTCTACAAAGTTTGTATTTGACACTCTGTTGCAACTCTGTTGGAATTCGGGTAGTTGTAGGAAGTTTGTACCAAGTTTGTTACTGTTTTGGCGTGGACTTAGGAAGTTTGTACCAAGTTTGTTACTGTTTTGGCGTGGATTTAGGAAGTTTGTTCCAAGTTTGTTACTGTTTTGGCGTCGTCTTAGGAAGTTTGTACCAAGCTTGCAAGTGTTTTTGGGTAGTTTTCAGAAGTTTCTACAAAGTTTGTATTTGACACTCTGTTGCAACTCTGTTGGAATTCGGGTAGTTGTAGGAAGTTTGTACCAAGTTTGTTACTGTTTTGGCGTGGACTTAGGAAGTTTTTCCAAGTTTGGTGCTGTTTTGGCGTGGACTTAGGAAGCTTGTACCAAGGTTGTTACTGTTTTGGCGTGGACTTAGGAAGGTTGTACCAAGTTTGTTACTGTTTTGGCGTGGACTTAGGAAGTTTGTACCAAATTTGTTACTGTTTTGGCGTGGAGTTAGGAAGCTTGTACTAAGTTTGTTACTGTTTTGGCGTGGTCTTAGGAAGTTTGTACCAAGTTTGGTGCTGTTTTGGCGTGGATTTAGGAAGTTTGTTCCAAGTTTGTTACTGTTTTGGCGTCGTCTTAGGAAGTTTGTACCAAGTTTGCAAGTGTTTTTGGGTAGTTTTCAGAAGTTTCTACAAAGTTTGTATTTGACACTCTGTTGCAACTCTGTTGGAATTCGGGTAGTTGTAGGAAGTTTGTACCAAGTTTGTTACTGTTTTGGCGTGGACTTAGGAAGTTTGTTCCAAGTTTGGTGCTGTTTTGGCGTGGACTTAGGAAGTTTGTTCCAAGTTTGGAAGTGTTTTGGCGTGGACTTAGGAAGTTTGTACCAAGCTTGTTACTGTTTGGCGTGGTCTTAGGAAGTTTGTACCAAGTTTGTTACTGTTTTGGCGTGGACTTAGGAAGTTTGTACCAAGTTTGCAAGTGTTTTTGGGTAGTTTTCAGAAGTTTCTACAAAGTTTGTATTTGACACTCTGTTGCAACTCTGTTGGAATTCGGGTAGTTGTAGGAAGTTTGTACCAAGTTTGTTACTGTTTTGGCGTGGACTTAGGAAGTTTGTACCAAGTTTGTTACTGTTTTGGCGTGGACTTAGGAAGTTTGTACCAAGTTTGTTACTGTTTTGGCGTGGATTTAGGAAGTTTGTTCCAAGTTTGGTGCTGTTTTGGCGTGGACTTAGGAAGTTTGTACCAAGTTTGGTGCTGTTTTAGCGTGGACTTGGGAAGTTTGTACCAAGTTTGTTACTGTTTTGGCGTGGACTTAGGAAGTTTGTACCAAGTTTGCAAGTGTTTTTGGGTAGTTTTAAGAAGTTTCTACAAAGTTTGTATTTGACACTCTGTTGCAACTCTGTTGGAATTCGGGTAGTTGTAGGAAGTTTGTACCAAGTTTGTTTCTGTTTTGGCGCGGACTTACGAAGTTTGTACCAAGTTTGTTACTGTTTTGGCGTGGACTTAGGAAGTTTGTACCAAGTTTGCAAGTGTTTTTGGGTAGTTTTAAGAAGTTTCTACAAAGTTTGTATTTGACACTCTGTTGCAACTCTGTTGGAATTCGGGTAGTTGTAGGAAGTTTGTACCAAGTTTGTTACTGTTTTGGCGTGGACTTAGGAAGTTTGTACCAAGTTTGGTGCTGTTTTGGCGTGGAGTTAGGAAGCTTGTACCAAGTTTGTTACTGTTTTGGCGTGGACTTAGGAAGTTTGTACCAAGTTTGCAAGTGTTTTTGGGTAGTTTTAAGAAGTTTCTACAAAGTTTGTATTTGACACTCTGTTGCAACTCTGTTGGAATTCGGGTAGTTGTAGGAAGTTTGTACCAAGTTTGTTACTGTTTTGGCGTGGACTTAGGAAGTTTGTACCAAGTTTGTTACTGTTTTGGCGTGGACTTAGGAAGTTTGTACCAAGTTTGTTACTGTTTTGGCGTGGACTTAGGAAGTTTGTACCAAGTTTGCAAGTGTTTTTGGGTAGTTTTAAGAAGTTTCTACAAAGTTTGTATTTGACACTCTGTTGCAACTCTGTTGGAATTCGGGTAGTTGTAGGAAGTTTGTACCAAGTTTGTTACTGTTTTGGCGTGGACTTAGGAAGTTTGTACCAAGTTTGTTACTGTTTTGGCGTGGACTTAGGAAGTTTGTACCAAGTTTGTTACTGTTTTGGCGTGGACTTAGGAAGTTTGTACCAAGTTTGCAAGTGTTTTTGGGTAGTTTTAGGAAGTTTCTACAAAGTTTGTATTTGACACTCTGTTGCAACTCTGTTGGAATTCGGGTAGTTGTAGGAAGTTTGTACCAAGTTTGTTACTGTTTTGGCGTGGACTTAGGAAGTTTGTACCAAGTTTGGTGCTGTTTTGGCGTGGACTTAGGAAGTTTGTACCAAGTTTGGTGCTGTTTTGGCGTGGACTTAGGAAGTTTGTTCCAAGTTTGGAAGTGTTTTGGCGTGGACTTAGGAAGTTTGTACCAAGCTTGTTACTGTTTGGCGTGGTCTTAGGAAGTTTGTACCAATTTTGTTACTGTTTTGGCGTGGACTTAGGAAGTTTGTACCAAGTTTGCAAGTGTTTTTGGGTAGTTTTAAGAAGTTTCTACAAAGTTTGTATTTGACACTCTGTTGCAACTCTGTTGGAATTCGGGTAGTTGTAGGAAGTTTGTACCAAGTTTGTTACTGTTTTGGCGTGGACTTAGGAAGTTTGTACCAAGTTTGGTGCTGTTTTGGCGTGGAGTTAGGAAGTTTGTACCAAGTTTGTGACTGTTTTGGCGTCGTCTTAGGAAGTTTGTACCAAGTTTGCAAGTGTTTTTGGGTAGTTTTAAGAAGTTTCTACAAAGTTTGTATTTGACACTCTGTTGCAACTCTGTTGGAATTCGGGTAGTTGTAGGAAGTTTGTACCAAGTTTGTTACTGTTTTGGCGTGGACTTAGGAAGTTTGTACCAAGTTTGCAAGTGTTTTTGGGTAGTTTTAAGAAGTTTCTACAAAGTTTGTATTTGACACTCTGTTGCAACTCTGTTGGAATTCGGGTAGTTGTAGGAAGTTTGTACCAAGTTTGTTACTGTTTTGGCGTGGACTTAGGAAGTTTGTACCAAGTTTGTTACTGTTTTGGCGTGGACTTAGGAAGTTTGTACCAAGTTTGGTGCTGTTTTGGCGTGGACTTAGGAAGTTTGTACCAACTTTGTTACTGTTTTGGCGTGGACTTAGGAAGTTTGTACCAAGTTTGGTGCTGTTTTGGCGTGGACTTAGGAAGCTTGTACCAAGTTTGTTACTGTTTTTGCGTTGACTTAGGAAGTTTGTACCATGTTTGCAAGTGTTTTTGGGTAGTTTTAAGAAGTTTCTACAAAGTTTGTATTTGACACTCTGTTGCAACTCTGTTGGAATTCGGGTAGTTGTAGGAAGTTTGTACCAAGTTTGTTACTGTTTTGGCGTGGACTTAGGAAGTTTGTACCAAGTTTGTTACTGTTTTGGCGTGGACTTAGGAAGTTTGTACCAAGTTTGTTACTGTTTTGGCGTGGACTTAGGAAGTTTGTACCAAGTTTGTTACTGTTTTGGCGTGGACTTACGAAGTTTGTACCAAGTTTGTTACTGTTTTGGCGTGGACTTAGGAAGTTTGTACCAAGTTTGCAAGTGTTTTTGGGAAGTTTTAAGAAGTTTCTACAAAGTTTGTATTTGACACTCTGTTGCAACTCTGTTGGAATTCGGGTAGTTGTAGGAAGTTTGTACCAAGTTTGTTACTGTTTTGGCGTGGACTTAGGAAGTTTGTTCCAAGTTTGTTACTGTTTTGGCGTCGTCTTAGGAAGTTTGTACCAAGCTTGCAAGTGTTTTTGGGTAGTTTTCAGAAGTTTCTACAAAGTTTGTATTTGACACTCTGTTGCAACTCTGTTGGAATTCGGGTAGTTGTAGGAAGTTTGTACCAAGTTTGTTACTGTTTTGGCGTGGACTTAGGAAGTTTTTCCAAGTTTGGTGCTGTTTTGGCGTGGACTTAGGAAGCTTGTACCAAGGTTGTTACTGTTTTGGCGTGGACTTAGGAAGGTTGTACCAAGTTTGTTACTGTTTTGGCGTGGACTTAGGAAGTTTGTACCAAATTTGTTACTGTTTTGGCGTGGAGTTAGGAAGCTTGTACTAAGTTTGTTACTGTTTTGGCGTGGTCTTAGGAAGTTTGTACCAAGTTTGGTGCTGTTTTGGCGTGGATTTAGGAAGTTTGTTCCAAGTTTGTTACTGTTTTGGCGTCGTCTTAGGAAGTTTGTACCAAGTTTGCAAGTGTTTTTGGGTAGTTTTCAGAAGTTTCTACAAAGTTTGTATTTGACACTCTGTTGCAACTCTGTTGGAATTCGGGTAGTTGTAGGAAGTTTGTACCAAGTTTGTTACTGTTTTGGCGTGGACTTAGGAAGTTTGTTCCAAGTTTGGTGCTGTTTTGGCGTGGACTTAGGAAGTTTGTTCCAAGTTTGGAAGTGTTTTGGCGTGGACTTAGGAAGTTTGTACCAAGCTTGTTACTGTTTGGCGTGGTCTTAGGAAGTTTGTACCAAGTTTGTTACTGTTTTGGCGTGGACTTAGGAAGTTTGTACCAAGTTTGCAAGTGTTTTTGGGTAGTTTTCAGAAGTTTCTACAAAGTTTGTATTTGACACTCTGTTGCAACTCTGTTGGAATTCGGGTAGTTGTAGGAAGTTTGTACCAAGTTTGTTACTGTTTTGGCGTGGACTTAGGAAGTTTGTACCAAGTTTGTTACTGTTTTGGCGTGGACTTAGGAAGTTTGTACCAAGTTTGTTACTGTTTTGGCGTGGATTTAGGAAGTTTGTTCCAAGTTTGGTGCTGTTTTGGCGTGGACTTAGGAAGTTTGTTCCAAGTTTGGAAGTGTTTTGGCGTGGACTTAGGAAGTTTGTACCAAGCTTGTTACTGTTTTGGCGTGGTCTTAGGAAGTTTGTACCAAGTTTGTTACTGTTTTGGCGTGGACTTAGGAAGGTTGTACCAAGTTTGTTACTGTTTTGGCGTGGACTTAGGAAGTTTGTACCAAATTTGTTACTGTTTTGGCGTGGAGTTAGGAAGCTTGTACTAAGTTTGTTACTGTTTTGGCGTGGTCTTAGGAAGTTTGTACCAAGTTTGGTGCTGTTTTGGCGTGGATTTAGGAAGTTTGTTCCAAGTTTGTTACTGTTTTGGCGTCGTCTTAGGAAGTTTGTACCAAGTTTGCAAGTGTTTTTGGGTAGTTTTCAGAAGTTTCTACAAAGTTTGTATTTGACACTCTGTTGCAACTCTGTTGGAATTCGGGTAGTTGTAGGAAGTTTGTACCAAGTTTGTTACTGTTTTGGCGTGGACTTAGGAAGTTTGTACCAAGTTTGTTACTGTTTTGGCGTGGACTTAGGAAGTTTGTACCAAGTTTGTTACTGTTTTGGCGTGGACTTAGGAAGTTTGTACCAAGTTTGCAAGTGTTTTTGGGTAGTTTTAAGAAGTTTCTACAAAGTTTGTATTTGACACTCTGTTGCAACTCTGTTGGAATTCGGGTAGTTGTAGGAAGTTTGTACCAAGTTTGTTACTGTTTTGGCGTGGACTTAGGAAGTTTGTACCAAGTTTGGTGCTGTTTTGGCGTGGACTTAGGAAGTTTGTACCAAGTTTGGTGCTGTTTTGGCGTGGACTTAGGAAGTTTGTTCCAAGTTTGGAAGTGTTTTGGCGTGGACTTAGGAAGTTTGTACCAAGCTTGTTACTGTTTGGCGTGGTCTTAGGAAGTTTGTACCAAGTTTGTTACTGTTTTGGCGTGGACTTAGGAAGTTTGTATCAAGTTTGGTGCTGTTTTGGCGTGGACTTAGGAAGTTTGTACCTAGTTTGTTTCTGTTTTGGCGTGGACTTAGGAACTTTGCACCAAGTTTGTTACTGTTTTGGCGTGGACTTAGGAAGTTTGTACCAAGTTTGTTACTGTTTTGGCGTGGACTTAGGAAGTTTGTACCAAGTTTGCAAGTGTTTTTGGGTAGTTTTAAGAAGTTTCTACAAAGTTTGTATTTGACACTCTGTTGCAACTCTGTTGGAATTCGGGTAGTTGTAGGAAGTTTGTACCAAGTTTGTTACTGTTTTGGCGTGGACTTAGGAAGTTTGTACCAAGTTTGGTGCTGTTTTGGCGTGGACTTAGGAAGTTTGTACCAAGTTTGTTACTGTTTTGGCGTGGACTTAGGAAGTTTGTACCAAGTTTGTTACTGTTTTGGCGTGGACTTAGGAAGTTTGTACCAAGTTTGCAAGTGTTTTTGGGTAGTTTTAAGAAGTTTCTACAAAGTTTGTATTTGACACTCTGTTGCAACTCTGTTGGAATTCGGGTAGTTGTAGGAAGTTTGTACCAAGTTTGTTACTGTTTTGGCGTGGACTTAGGAAGTTTGTACCAAGTTTGGTGCTGTTTTGGCGTGGACTTAGGAAGTTTGTACCAAGTTTGGTGCTGTTTTGGCGTGGACTTAGGAAGTTTGTTCCAAGTTTGGTGCTGTTTTGGCGTGGACTTAGGAAGTTTGTTCCAAGTTTGGAAGTGTTTTGGCGTGGACTTAGGAAGTTTGTACCAAGCTTGTTACTGTTTTGGCGTGGTCTTAGGAAGTTTGTACCAAGTTTGTTACTGTTTTGGCGTGGACTTAGGAAGGTTGTACCAAGTTTGTTACTGTTTTGGCGTGGACTTAGGAAGTTTGTACCAAATTTGTTACTGTTTTGGCGTGGAGTTAGGAAGCTTGTACTAAGTTTGTTACTGTTTTGGCGTGGTCTTAGGAAGTTTGTACCAAGTTTGGTGCTGTTTTGGCGTGGATTTAGGAAGTTTGTTCCAAGTTTGTTACTGTTTTGGCGTCGTCTTAGGAAGTTTGTACCAAGTTTGCAAGTGTTTTTGGGTAGTTTTCAGAAGTTTCTACAAAGTTTGTATTTGACACTCTGTTGCAACTCTGTTGGAATTCGGGTAGTTGTAGGAAGTTTGTACCAAGTTTGTTACTGTTTTGGCGTGGACTTAGGAAGTTTGTACCAAGTTTGTTACTGTTTTGGCGTGGACTTAGGAAGTTTGTACCAAGTTTGTTACTGTTTTGGCGTGGACTTAGGAAGTTTGTACCAAGTTTGCAAGTGTTTTTGGGTAGTTTTAAGAAGTTTCTACAAAGTTTGTATTTGACACTCTGTTGCAACTCTGTTGGAATTCGGGTAGTTGTAGGAAGTTTGTACCAAGTTTGTTACTGTTTTGGCGTGGACTTAGGAAGTTTGTACCAAGTTTGGTGCTGTTTTGGCGTGGACTTAGGAAGTTTGTACCAAGTTTGGTGCTGTTTTGCCGTGGACTTAGGAAGTTTGTTCCAAGTTTGGAAGTGTTTTGGCGTGGACTTAGGAAGTTTGTACCAAGCTTGTTACTGTTTGGCGTGGTCTTAGGAAGTTTGTACCAAGTTTGTTACTGTTTTGGCGTGGACTTAGGAAGTTTGTACCTAGTTTGTTTCTGTTTTGGCGTGGACTTAGGAAGTTTGTACCAAGTTTGGTGCTGTTTTGGCGTGGACTTAGGAAGTTTGTACCAAGTTTGTTACTGTTTTGGCGTGGACTTAGGAAGTTTGTACCAAGTTTGTTTCTGTTTTGGCGCGGACTTACGAAGTTTGTACCAAGTTTGTTTCTGTTTTGGCGCGGACTTACGAAGTTTGTACCAAGTTTGGTGCTGTTTTGGCGTGGACTTAGGAAGTTTGTATCAAGTTTGGTGCTGTTTTGGCGTGGACTTAGGAAGTTTGTACCTAGTTTGTTTCTGTTTTGGCGTGGACTTAGGAACTTTGCACCAAGTTTGTTACTGTTTTGGCGTGGACTTAGGAAGTTTGTACCAAGTTTGTTACTGTTTTGGCGTGGACTTAGGAAGTTTGTACCAAGTTTGCAAGTGTTTTTGGGTAGTTTTAAGAAGTTTCTACAAAGTTTGTATTTGACACTCTGTTGCAACTCTGTTGGAATTCGGGTAGTTGTAGGAAGTTTGTACCAAGTTTGTTACTGTTTTGGCGTGGACTTAGGAAGTTTGTACCAAGTTTGGTGCTGTTTTGGCGTGGACTTAGGAAGTTTGTACCAAGTTTGTTACTGTTTTGGCGTGGACTTAGGAAGTTTGTACCAAGTTTGTTACTGTTTTGGCGTGGACTTAGGAAGTTTGTACCAAGTTTGTTACTGTTTTGGCGTGGACTTAGGAAGTTTGTACCAAGTTTGTTACTGTTTTGGCGTGGACTTAGGAAGTTTGTACCTAGTTTGTTTCTGTTTTGGCGTGGACTTAGGAAGTTTGTACCAAGTTTGGTGCTGTTTTGGCGTGGACTTAGGAAGTTTGTACCAAGTTTGTTACTGTTTTGGCGTGGACTTAGGAAGTTTGTACCAAGTTTGTTTCTGTTTTGGCGCGGACTTACGAAGTTTGTACCAAGTTTGTTTCTGTTTTGGCGCGGACTTACGAAGTTTGTACCAAGTTTGGTGCTGTTTTGGCGTGGACTTAGGAAGTTTGTATCAAGTTTGGTGCTGTTTTGGCGTGGACTTAGGAAGTTTGTACCTAGTTTGTTTCTGTTTTCGCGTGGACTTAGGAACTTTGCACCAAGTTTGTTACTGTTTTGGCGTGAACTTAGGAAGTTTGTATCAAGTTTGTTACTGTTTTGGCGTGGACTTAGGAACTTTGCACCAAGTTTGTTACTGTTTTGGCGTGGACTTAGGAAGTTTGTATCAAGTTTGTTACTGTTTTGGCTTGGACTTAGGAAGTTTGTACCAAGTTTGTTACTGTTTTGGCGTGGACTTAGGAAGTTTGTACCAAGTTTGTTACTGTTTTGGCGTGGACTTAGGAAGTTTGTACCAAGTTTGTTACTGTTTTGGCGTGGACTTAGGAAGTTTGTACCAAGTTTGTTACTGTTTTGGCGTGGACTTAGGAAGTTTGTACCTAGTTTGTTTCTGTTTTGGCGTGGACTTAGGAAGTTTGTACCAAGTTTGGTGCTGTTTTGGCGTGGACTTAGGAAGTTTGTACCAAGTTTGTTACTGTTTTGGCGTGGACTTAGGAAGTTTGTATCAAGTTTGTTACTGTTTTGGCGTGGACTTAGGAAGTTTGTACCAAGTTTGGTGCTGTTTTGGCGTGGACTTAGGAAGTTTGTACCAAGTTTGTTACTGTTTTGGCGTGGACTTAGGAAGTTTGTACCAAGTTTGTTTCTGTTTTGGCGCGGACTTACGAAGTTTGTACCAAGTTTGGTGCTGTTTTGGCGTGGACTTAGGAAGTTTGTATCAAGTTTGGTGCTGTTTTGGCGTGGACTTAGGAAGTTTGTACCAAGTTTGTTACTGTTTTGGCGTGGACTTAGGAAGTTTGTACCAAGTTTGTTACTGTTTTGGCGTGGACTTAGGAAGTTTGTACCAAGTTTGTTACTGTTTTGGCGTGGACTTAGGAAGTTTGTACCAAGTTTGTTTCTGTTTTGGCGCGGACTTACGAAGTTTGTACCAAGTTTGGTGCTGTTTTGGCGTGGACTTAGGAAGTTTGTATCATGTTTGGTGCTGTTTTGGCGTGGACTTAGGAAGTTTGTACCTAGTTTGTTTCTGTTTTGGCGTGGACTTAGGAACTTTGCACCAAGTTTGTTACTGTTTTGGCGTGGACTTAGGAAGTTTGTACCAAGTTTGGTGCTGTTTTGGCGTGGACTTAGGAAGTTTGTACCTAGTTTGTTTCTGTTTTGGCGTGGACTTAGGAAGTTTGTACCAAGTTTGTAACTGTTTTGGCGTGGACTTAGGAAGTTTGTACCAAGTTTGGTGCTGTTTTGGCGTGGACATAGGAAGTTTGTATCAAGTTTGGTGCTGTTTTGGCGTGGACTTAGGAAGTTTGTACCAAGTTTGTTTCTGTTTTGGCGCGGACTTACGAAGTTTGTACCAAGTTTGGTGCTGTTTTGGCGTGGACTTAGGAAGTTTGTATCATGTTTGGTGCTGTTTTGGCGTGGACTTAGGAAGTTTGTACCTAGTTTGTTTCTGTTTTGGCGTGGACTTAGGAAGTTTGTACCAAGTTAAGTGCTGTTTTGGCGTGGACTTAGGAAGTTTGTATCAAGTTTGGTGCTGTTTTGGCGTGGACTTAGGAAGTTTGTACCTAGTTTGTTTCTGTTTTGGCGTGGACTTAGGAACTTTGCACCAAGTTTGTTACTGTTTTGGCGTGGACTTAGGAAGTTTGTATCAAGTTTGTTACTGTTTTGGCGTGGACTTAGGAAGTTTGTACCAAGTTTGGTGCTGTTTTGGCGTGGACTTAGGAAGTTTGTACCAAGTTTGTTACTGTTTTGGCGTGGACTTAGGAAGTTTGTACCAAGTTTGTTACTGTTTTGGCGTGGACTTAGGAAGTTTGTACCAAGTTTGTTACTGTTTTGGCGTGGACTTAGGAAGTTTGTACCTAGTTTGTTTCTGTTTTGGCGTGGACTTAGGAAGTTTGTACCAAGTTTGGTGCTGTTTTGGCGTGGACTTAGGAAGTTTGTACCAAGTTTGTTACTGTTTTGGCGTGGACTTAGGAAGTTTGTACCAAGTTTGTTTCTGTTTTGGCGCGGACTTACGAAGTTTGTACCAAGTTTGTTTCTGTTTTGGCGCGGACTTACGAAGTTTGTACCAAGTTTGGTGCTGTTTTGGCGTGGACTTAGGAAGTTTGTATCAAGTTTGGTGCTGTTTTGGCGTGGACTTAGGAAGTTTGTACCTAGTTTGTTTCTGTTTTGGCGTGGACTTAGGAACTTTGCACCAAGTTTGTTACTGTTTTGGCGTGGACTTAGGAAGTTTGTATCAAGTTTGTTACTGTTTTGGCGTGGACTTAGGAAGTTTGTACCAAGTTTGGTGCTGTTTTGGCGTGGACTTAGGAAGTTTGTACCAAGTTTGTTACTGTTTTGGCGTGGACTTAGGAAGTTTGTACCAAGTTTGTTACTGTTTTGGCGTGAACTTAGAAAGTTTGTATCAAGTTTGGTGCTGTTTTGGCGTGGACTTAGAAAGTTTGTATCAAGTTTGGTGCTGTTTTGGCGTGGACTTAGGAAGTTTGTACCAAGTTTGTTACTGTTTTGGCGTGGACTTAGGAAGTTTGTACCAAGTTTGGTGCTGTTTTGGCGTGGACTTAGGAAGTTTGTACCTAGTTTGTTTCTGTTTTGGCGTGGACTTAGGAAGTTTGTACCAAGTTTGTTACTGTTTTGGCGTGGACTTAGGAAGTTTGTACCAAGTTTGTTACTGTTTTGGCGTGGACTTAGGAAGTTTGTACCAAGTTTGGTGCTGTTTTGGCGTGGACTTAGGAAGTTTGTACCAAGTTTGTTACTGTTTTGGCGTGGACTTAGGAAGTTTGTATCAAGTTTGGTGCTGTTTTGGCGTGGACTTAGGAAGTTTGTACCAAGTTTGTTTCTGTTTTGGCGCGGACTTACGAAGTTTGTACCAAGTTTGGTGCTGTTTTGGCGTGGACTTAGGAAGTTTGTATCATGTTTGGTGCTGTTTTGGCGTGGACTTAGGAAGTTTGTACCTAGTTTGTTTCTGTTTTGGCGTGGACTTAGGAAGTTTGTACCAAGTTTGTTACTGTTTTGGCGTGGACTTAGGAACTTTGCACCAAGTTTGTTACTGTTTTGGCGTGGACTTAGGAAGTTTGTATCAAGTTTGGTGCTGTTTTGGCGTGGACTTAGAAAGTTTGTATCAAGTTTGGTGCTGTTTTGGCGTGGACTTAGGAAGTTTGTACCAAGTTTGTTACTGTTTTGGCGTGGACTTAGGAACTTTGCACCAAGTTTGTTACTGTTTTGGCGTGGACTTAGGAAGTTTGTACCAAGTTTGTTACTGTTTTGGCGTGGACTTAGGAAGTTTGTACCAAGTTTGTTACTGTTTTGGCGTGGACTTAGGAAGTTTGTACCAAGTTTGTTTCTGTTTTGGCGCGGACTTACGAAGTTTGTACCAAGTTTGGTGCTGTTTTGGCGTGGACTTAGGAAGTTTGTACCAAGTTTGTTACTGTTTTGGCGTGGACTTAGAAAGTTTGTATCAAGTTTGGTGCTGTTTTGGCGTGGACTTAGAAAGTTTGTATCAAGTTTGGTGCTGTTTTGGCGTGGACTTAGGAAGTTTGTACCAAGTTTGTTACTGTTTTGGCGTGGACTTAGGAAGTTTGTACCAAGTTTGGTGCTGTTTTGGCGTGGACTTAGGAAGTTTGTACCAAGTTTGTTACTGTTTTGGCGTGGACTTAGGAAGTTTGTACCAAGTTTGGTGCTGTTTTGGCGTGGACTTAGGAAGTTTGTACCAAGTTTGTTACTGTTTTGGCGTGGACTTAGGAACTTTGCACCAAGTTTGTTACTGTTTTGGCGTGGACTTAGGAAGTTTGTACCAAGTTTGTTACTGTTTTGGCGTGGACTTAGGAAGTTTGTACCAAGTTTGTTACTGTTTTGGCGTGGACTTAGAAAGTTTGTATCAAGTTTGGTGCTGTTTTGGCGTGGACTTAGAAAGTTTGTATCAAGTTTGGTGCTGTTTTGGCGTGGAATTAGGAAGTTTGTACCAAGTTTGGTGCTGTTTTGGCGTGGACGTAGGAAGTTTGTACCTAGTTTGTTACTGTTTTGGCGTGGAC
The DNA here is from genome assembly GCA_914969975.1 of Anopheles atroparvus. Taxonomy (NCBI): domain Eukaryota; kingdom Metazoa; phylum Arthropoda; class Insecta; order Diptera; family Culicidae; genus Anopheles; species Anopheles atroparvus. Next base: position 45,113 of record CAJZCY010000021.1, on the reverse strand, counting down.
TTAGGAAGTTTGTACCAAGTTTGTTACTGTTTTGGCGTGGACTTAGGAAGTTTGTACCAAGTTTGGTGCTGTTTTGGCGTGGACTTAGGAAGTTTGTACCAAGTTTGGTGCTGTTTTGGCGTGGACTTAGGAAGTTTGTACCAAGTTTGTTACTGTTTTGGCGTGGACTTAGGAAGTTTGTACCAAGTTTGTTACTGTTTTGGCGTGGACTTAGAAAGTTTGTATCAAGTTTGGTGCTGTTTTGGCGTGGACTTAGGAAGTTTGTACCAAGTTTGTTACTGTTTTGGCGTGGACTTAGGAAGTTTGTACCAAGTTTGGTGCTGTTTTGGCGTGGACTTAGGAAGTTTGTACCAAGTTTGTTACTGTTTTGGCATGGACTTAGGAAGTTTGTATCAAGTTTGGTGCTGTTTTGGCGTGGACTTAGGAAGTTTGTACCTAGTTTGGTGCTGTTTTGGCTTGGACTTAGGAAGTTTGTACCAAGTTTGTTACTGTTTTGGCGTGGACTTAGGAAGTTTGTACCAAGTTTGTTACTGTTTTGGCGTGGACTTAGGAAGTTTGTACCAAGTTTGTTACTGTTTTGGCGTGGACTTAGGAAGTTTGTACCAAGTTTGGTGCTGTTTTGGCGTGGACTTAGGAAGTTTGTACCAAGTTTGTTACTGTTTTGGCGTGGACTTAGGAAGTTTGTACCAAGTTTGGTGCTGTTTTGGCGTGGACTTAGGAAGTTTGTACCAAGTTTGTTACTGTTTTGGCGTGGACTTAGGAAGTTTGTATCAAGTTTGGTGCTGTTTTGGCGTGGACTTAGGAAGTTTGTACCAAGTTTGTTACTGTTTTGGCGTGGACTTAGGAAGTTTGTACCAAGTTTGGTGCTGTTTTGGCGTGGACTTAGGAAGTTTGTACCAAGTTTGTTACTGTTTTGGCGTGGACTTAGGAAGTTTGTACCATGTTTGTTTCTGTTTTGGCGCGGACTTAGGAAGTTTGTACCAAGTTTGTTACTGTTTTGGCGTGGACTTAGGAAGTTTGTACCAAGTTTGTTACTGTTTTGGCGTGGACTTAGGAAGTTTGTACCAAGTTTGTTACTGTTTTGGCGTGGACTTAGGAAGTTTGTACCAAGTTTGTTTCTGTTTTGGCGCGGACTTAGGAAGTTTGTACCAAGTTTGTTACTGTTTTGGCGTGGACTTAGGAAGTTTGTACCAAGTTTGTTTCTGTTTTGGCGCGGACTTAGGAAGTTTGTACCAAGTTTGTTACTGTTTTGGCGTGGACTTAGAAAGTTTGTATCAAGTTTGGTGCTGTTTTGGCGTGGACTTAGGAAGTTTGTACCAAGTTTGTTACTGTTTTGGCGTGGACTTAGGAAGTTTGTACCAAGTTTGTTACTGTTTTGGCGTGGACTTAGGAAGTTTGTACCAAGTTTGTTACTGTTTTGGCGTGGACTTAGGAAGTTTGTACCAAGTTTGTTACTGTTTTGGCGTGGACTTAGGAAGTTTGTACCAAGTTTGTTTCTGTTTTGGCGCGGACTTAGGAAGTTTGTACCAAGTTTGTTACTGTTTTGGCGTGGACTTAGGAAGTTTGTACCAAGTTTGGTGCTGTTTTGGCGTGGACTTAGGAAGTTTGTACCAAGTTTGGTGCTGTTTTGGCGTGGACTTAGGAAGTTTGTACCAAGTTTGTTACTGTTTTGGCGTGGACTTAGGAAGTTTGTACCAAGTTTGTTACTGTTTTGGCGTGGACTTAGGAAGTTTGTACCAAGTTTGGTGCTGTTTTGGCGTGGACTTAGGAAGTTTGTACCAAGTTTGGTGCTGTTTTGGCGTGGACTTAGGAAGTTTGTACCAAGTTTGTTACTGTTTTGGCGTGGACTTAGGAAGTTTGTACCAAGTTTGTTACTGTTTTGGCGTGGACTTAGGAAGTTTGTACCTAGTTTGTTACTGTTTTGGCGTGGACTTAGGAAGTTTGTACCAAGTTTGTTACTGTTTTGGCGTGGACTTAGGAAGTTTGTACCAAGTTTGTTACTGTTTTGGCGTGGACTTAGGAAGTTTGTACCAAGTTTGTTTCTGTTTTGGCGCGGACTTAGGAAGTTTGTACCAAGTTTGTTACTGTTTTGGCGTGGACTTAGGAAGTTTGTACCAAGTTTGTTTCTGTTTTGGCGCGGACTTAGGAAGTTTGTACCAAGTTTGTTACTGTTTTGGCGTGGACTTAGAAAGTTTGTATCAAGTTTGGTGCTGTTTTGGCGTGGACTTAGAAAGTTTGTATCAAGTTTGGTGCTGTTTTGGCGTGGACTTAGGAAGTTTGTACCAAGTTTGTTACTGTTTTGGCGTGGACTTAGGAAGTTTGTACCAAGTTTGTTACTGTTTTGGCGTGGACTTAGGAAGTTTGTACCAAGTTTGTTACTGTTTTGGCGTGGACTTAGGAAGTTTGTACCAAGTTTGTTACTGTTTTGGCGTGGACTTAGGAAGTTTGTACCAAGTTTGTTTCTGTTTTGGCGCGGACTTAGGAAGTTTGTACCAAGTTTGTTACTGTTTTGGCGTGGACTTAGGAAGTTTGTACCAAGTTTGGTGCTGTTTTGGCGTGGACTTAGGAAGTTTGTACCAAGTTTGGTGCTGTTTTGGCGTGGACTTAGGAAGTTTGTACCAAGTTTGTTACTGTTTTGGCGTGGACTTAGGAAGTTTGTACCAAGTTTGTTACTGTTTTGGCGTGGACTTAGGAAGTTTGTACCAAGTTTGGTGCTGTTTTGGCGTGGTCTTAGGAAGTTTGTACCAAGTTTGGTGCTGTTTTGGCGTGGACTTAGGAAGTTTGTACCAAGTTTGTTACTGTTTTGGCGTGGACTTAGGAAGTTTGTACCAAGTTTGTTACTGTTTTGGCGTGGACTTAGGAAGTTTGTACCAAGTTTGTTTCTGTTTTGGCGTGGACTTAGGAAGTTTGTACCAAGTTTGGTGCTGTTTTGGCGTGGACTTAGGAAGTTTGTACCAAGTTTGGTGCCGTTTTGGCGTGGACTTAGGAAGTTTGTACCTAGTTTGTTACTGTTTTGGCGTGGACTTAGGAAGTTTGTACCAAGTTTGGTGCTGTTTTGGCGTGGACTTAGGAAGTTTGTACCAAGTTTGTTACTGTTTTGGCGTGGACTTAGGAAGTTTGTACCAAGTTTGTTACTGTTTTGGCGTGGACTTAGGAAGTTTGTACCAAGTTTGTTACTGTTTTGGCGTGGACTTAGGAAGTTTGTACCAAGTTTGTTACTGTTTTGGCGTGGACTTAGGAAGTTTGTACCAAGTTTGGTGCTGTTTTGGCGCGGACTTACGAAGTTTGTACCAAGTTTGTTACTGTTTTGGCGTGGACTTAGGAAGTTTGTACCAAGTTTGGTGCTGTTTTGGCGTGAACTTAGGAAGTTTGTACCAAGTTTGTTACTGTTTTGGCGTGGACTTAGGAAGTTTGTACCAAGTTTGTTACTGTTTTGGCGTGGACTTAGGAAGTTTGTACCAAGTTTGTTTCTGTTTTGGCGTGGACTTAGGAAGTTTGTACCAAGTTTGTTACTGTTTTGGCGTGGACTTAGGAAGTTTGTACCAAGTTTGTTTCTGTTTTGGCGTGGACTTAGGAAGTTTGTACCAAGTTTGGTGCCGTTTTGGCGTGGACTTAGGAAGTTTGTACCTAGTTTGTTACTGTTTTGGCGTGGACTTAGGAAGTTTGTACCAAGTTTGTTACTGTTTTGGCGTGGACTTAGGAAGTTTGTACCAAGTTTGTTACTGTTTTGGCGTGGACTTAGGAAGTTTGTACCAAGTTTGGTGCTGTTTTGGCGTGGACTTAGGAAGTTTGTACCAAGTTTGGTGCTGTTTTGGCGTGGACTTAGGAAGTTTGTACCAAGTTTGTTACTGTTTTGGCGTGGACTTAGGAAGTTTGTACCAAGTTTGTTACTGTTTTGGCGTGGACTTAGGAAGTTTGTACCTAGTTTGTTACTGTTTTGGCGTGGACTTAGGAAGTTTGTACCAAGTTTGTTACTGTTTTGGCGTGGACTTAGGAAGTTTGTACCAAGTTTGTTACTGTTTTGGCGTGGACTTAGGAAGTTTGTACCAAGTTTGTTTCTGTTTTGGCGCGGACTTAGGAAGTTTGTACCAAGTTTGTTACTGTTTTGGCGTGGACTTAGGAAGTTTGTACCAAGTTTGTTTCTGTTTTGGCGCGGACTTAGGAAGTTTGTACCAAGTTTGTTACTGTTTTGGCGTGGACTTAGAAAGTTTGTATCAAGTTTGGTGCTGTTTTGGCGTGGACTTAGAAAGTTTGTATCAAGTTTGGTGCTGTTTTGGCGTGGACTTAGGAAGTTTGTACCAAGTTTGTTACTGTTTTGGCGTGGACTTAGGAAGTTTGTACCAAGTTTGTTACTGTTTTGGCGTGGACTTAGGAAGTTTGTACCAAGTTTGTTACTGTTTTGGCGTGGACTTAGGAAGTTTGTACCAAGTTTGGTGCTGTTTTGACGTGGACTTAGGAAGTTTGTACCAAGTTTGTTACTGTTTTGGCGTGGACTTAGGAAGTTTGTACCAAGTTTGTTACTGTTTTGGCGTGGACTTAGGAAGTTTGTACCAAGTTTGGTGCTGTTTTGGCGTGGACTTAGGAAGTTTGTACCAAGTTTGTTACTGTTTTGGCGTGGACTTAGGAAGTTTGTACCAAGTTTGTTACTGTTTTGGCGTGGACTTAGGAAGTTTGTACCAAGTTTGGTGCTGTTTTGGCGTGGACTTAGGAAGTTTGTACCAAGTTTGTTACTGTTTTGGCGTGGACTTACGAAGTTTGTACCAAGTTTGGTGCTGTTTTGGCGTGGACTTACGAAGTTTGTACCAAGTTTGGTGCTGTTTTGGCGTGGACTTAGGAAGTTTGTACCAAGTTTGTTACTGTTTTGGCGTGGACTTAGGAACTTTGTACCAAGTTTGTTACTGTTTTGGCGTGGACTTAGGAAGTTTGTACCAAGTTTGTTACTGTTTTGGCGTGGACTTAGGAAGTTTGTACCAAGTTTGTTTCTGTTTTGGCGTGGACTTAGGAAGTTTGTACCAAGTTTGTTACTGTTTTGGCGTGGACTTAGGAAGTTTGTACCAAGTTTGTTACTGTTTTGGCGTGGACTTAGGAAGTTTGTATCAAGTTTGGTGCTGTTTTGGCGTGGACTTAGGAAGTTTGTACCAAGTTTGTTACTGTTTTGGCGTGGACTTAGGAAGTTTGTACCAAGTTTGTTACTGTTTTGGCGTGGACTTAGGAAGTTTGTACCAAGTTTGTTACTGTTTTGGCGTGGACTTAGGAAGTTTGTACCAAGTTTGGTGCTGTCTTGGCGTGGACTTAAGAAGTTTGTACCAAGTTTGTTACTGTTTTGGCGTGGACTTACGAAGTTTGTACCAAGTTTGGTGCTGTTTTGGCGTGGACTTACGAAGTTTGTACCAAGTTTGGTGCTGTTTTGGCGTGGACTTAGGAAGTTTGTACCAAGTTTGTTACTGTTTTGGCGTGGACTTAGGAACTTTGTACCAAGTTTGTTACTGTTTTGGCGTGGACTTAGGAAGTTTGTACCAAGTTTGTTACTGTTTTGGCGTGGACTTAGGAAGTTTGTACCAAGTTTGTTTCTGTTTTGGCGTGGACTTAGGAAGTTTGTACCAAGTTTGTTACTGTTTTGGCGTGGACTTAGGAAGTTTGTACCAAGTTTGTTACTGTTTTGGCGTGGACTTAGGAAGTTTGAACCAAGTTTGTTACTGTTTTGGCGTGGACTTAGGAAGTTTGTACCAAGTTTGGTGCTGTTTTGGCGTGGACTTAAGAAGTTTGTACCAAGTTTGTTACTGTTTTGGCGTGGACTTACGAAGTTTGTACCAAGTTTGGTGCTGTTTTGGCGTGGACTTACGAAGTTTGTACCAAGTTTGGTGCTGTTTTGGCGTGGACTTAGGAAGTTTGTACCAAGTTTGTTACTGTTTTGGCGTGGACTTAGGAAGTTTGTACCAAGTTTGTTACTGTTTTGGCGTGGACTTAGGAAGTTTGTACCAAGTTTGTTACTGTTTTGGCGTGGACTTAGGAAGTTTGTACCAAGTTTGTTTCTGTTTTGGCGTGGACTTAGGAAGTTTGTACCAAGTTTGTTACTGTTTTGGCGTGGACTTAGGAAGTTTGTACCAAGTTTGTTACTGTTTTGGGGTGGACTTAGGAAGTTTGTACCAAGTTTGTTACTGTTTTGGCGTGGACTTAGGAAGTTTGTACCAAGTTTGGTGCTGTTTTGGCGCGGACTTACGAAGTTTGTACCAAGTTTGGTGATGTTTTGGCGTGGACTTAGGAAGTTTGTATCAAGTTTGGTGCTGTTTTGGCGTGGTCTTAGGAAGTTTGTACCAAGTTTGTTACTGTTTTGGCGTGGACTTAGGAAGTTTGTACCAAGTTTGTTACTGTTTTGGCGTGGACTTAGGAAGTTTGTACCAAGTTTGGTGCTGTTTTGGCGTGGACTTAGGAAGTTTGTACCAAGTTTGTTACTGTTTTGGCGTGGACTTAGGAACTTTGCACCAAGTTTGTTACTGTTTTGGCGTGGACTTAGGAAGTTTGTACCAAGTTTGTTACTGTTTTGGCGTGGACTTAGGAAGTTTGTACCAAGTTTGTTACTGTTTTGGCGTGGACTTAGGAAGTTTGTTCCAAGTTTGTTACTGTTTTGGCGTGGACTTAGGAAGTTTGTACCAAGTTTGTTACTGTTTTGGCGTGGACTTAGGAAGTTTGTACCAAGTTTGTTACTGTTTTCGCGTGGCCTTAGGAAGTTTGTTCCAAGTTTGTTACTGTTTTGGCATGGACTTAGGAAGTTTGTACCAAGTTTGGTGCTGTTTTGGCGTGGACTTAGGAAGTTTGTACCAAGTTTGGTGCTGTTTTGGCGTGGACTTAGGAAGTTTGTACCAAGTTTGTTACTGTTTTGGCGTGGACTTAGGAAGTTTGTACCAAGTTTGGTGCTGTTTTGGCGTGGACTTAGGAAGTTTGTACCAAGTTTGTTACTGTTTTGGCGTGGACTAAGGAAGTTTGTACCAAGTTTGGTGCTGTTTTGGCGTGGAATTAGGAAGTTTGTACCAAGTTTGGTGCTGTTTTGGCGTGGACTTAGGAAGTTTGTACCAAGTTTGGTGCTGTTTTGGCGTGGAATTAGGAAGTTTGTACCAAGTTTGGTGCTGTTTTGGCGTGGGCTTAGGAAGTTTGTACCAAGTTGGTTACTGTTTTGGCGTGGACTAAGGAAGTTTGTACCAAGTTTGGTGCTGTTTTGGCGTGGAATTAGGAAGTTTGTACCAAGTTTGGTGCTGTTTTGGCGTGGACTTAGGAAGTTTGTACCAAGTTTGTTACTGTTTTGGCGTGGACTAAGGAAGTTTGTACCAAGTTTGGTGCTGTTTTGGCGTGGAATTTGGAAGTTTGTACCAAGTTTGTTACTGTTTTGGCGTGGACTTAGGAAGTTTGTACCAAGTTTGGTGCTGTTTTGGCGTGGACATAGGAAGTTTGTACCAAGTTTGGTGCTGTTTTGGCGTGGAATTAGGAAGTTTGTACCAAGTTTGGTGCTGTTTTGGCGTGGACTAAGGAAGTTTGTACCAAGTTTGGTGCTGTTTTGGCGTGGAATTAGGAAGTTTGTACCAAGTTTGTTACTGTTTTGGCGTGGACTAAGGAAGTTTGTACCAAGTTTGGTGCTGTTTTGGCGTGGACTTAGGAAGTTTGTACCAAGTTTGGTGCTGTTTTGGCGTGGACTTAGGAAGTTTGTACCAAGTTTGGTGCTGTTTTGGCGTGGACTTAGGAAGTTTGTACCAAGTTTGTTACTGTTTTGGCGTGGACTTAGGAAGTTTGTACCAAGTTTGGTGCTGTTTTGGCGTGGACTTAGGAAGTTTGTACCAAGTTTGGTGCTGTTTTGGCGTGGGCTTAGGAAGTTTGTACCAAGTTTGGTGCTGTTTTGGCGTGGACTAAGGAAGTTTGTACCAAGTTTGGTGCTGTTTTGGCGTGGACTTAGGAAGTTTGTACCAAGTTTGGTGCTGTTTTGGCGTGGACTAAGGAAGTTTGTACCAAGTTTGGTGCTGTTTTGGCGTGGACTTAGGAAGTTTGTACCAAGTTGGTTACTGTTTTGGCGTGGAATTAGGAAGTTTGTACCAAGTTTGGTGCTGTTTTGGCGTGGAATTAGGAAGTTTGTACCAAGTTTGGTGCTGTTTTGGCGTGGACTAAGGAAGTTTGTACCAAGTTTGGTGCTGTTTTGGCGTGGAATTAGGAAGTTTGTACCAAGTTTGGTGCTGTTTTGGCGTGGGCTTAGGAAGTTTGTACCAAGTTGGTTACTGTTTTGGCGTGGACTAAGGAAGTTTGTACCAAGTTTGGTGCTGTTTTGGCGTGTACTTAGGAAGTTTGTACCAAGTTTGTTACTGTTTTGGCGTGGACTTAGGAAGTTTGTACCAAGTTTGGTGCTGTTTTGGCGTGGACTTAGGAAGTTTGTACCAAGTTTGTTACTGTTTTGGCGTGGACTTAGGAACTTTGCACCAAGTTTGTTACTGTTTTGGCGTGGACTTAGGAACTTTGCACCAAGTTTGTTACTGTTTTGGCGTGGACTTAGGAAGTTTGTACCAAGTTTGGTGCTGTTTTGGCGTGGACTTAGGAAGTTTGTACCAAGTTTGTTACTGTTTTGGCGTGGTCTTATGAAGTTTGTACCAAGTTTGGTGCTGTTTTGGCGTGGACTTAGGAAGTTTGTACCAAGTTTGGTGCTGTTTTGGCGTGGACTTAGGAAGTTTGTACCAAGTTTGGTGCTGTTTTGGCGTGGACTTAGGAAGTTTGTACCAAGTTTGTTACTGTTTTGGCGTGGACTTAGGAACTTTGCACCAAGTTTGTTACTGTTTTGGCGTGGACTTAGGAAGTTTGTACCAAGTTTGGTGCTGTTTTGGCGTGGAATTAGGAAGTTTGTACCAAGTTTGTTACTGTTTTGGCGTGGTCTTATGAAGTTTGTACCAAGTTTGGTGCTGTTTTGGCGTGGACTTAGGAAGTTTGTACCAAGTTTGGTGCTGTTTTGGCGTGGACTTAGGAAGTTTGTACCAAGTTGGTTACTGTTTTGGCGTGGAATTAGGAAGTTTGTACCAAGTTTGGTGCTGTTTTGGCGTGGAATTAGGAAGTTTGTACCAAGTTTGGTGCTGTTTTGGCGTGGACTTAGGAAGTTTGTACCAAGTTTGTTTCTGTTTTGGCGCGGACTTAGGAAGTTTGTACCAAGTTTGGTGCTGTTTTGGCGTGGGCTTAGGAAGTTTGTACCAAGTTGGTTACTGTTTTGGCGTGGACTAAGGAAGTTTGTACCAAGTTTGGTGCTGTTTTGGCGTGGACTTAGGAAGTTTGTACCAAGTTTGTTACTGTTTTGGCGTGGACTTAGGAAGTTTGTACCAAGTTTGGTGCTGTTTTGGCGTGGACTTAGGAAGTTTGTACCAAGTTTGTTACTGTTTTGGCGTGGACTTAGGAACTTTGCACCAAGTTTGTTTCTGTTTTGGCGTGGACTTAGGAACTTTGCACCAAGTTTGTTACTGTTTTGGCGTGGACTTAGGAAGTTTGTACCAAGTTTGGTGCTGTTTTGGCGTGGACTTAGGAAGTTTGTACCAAGTTTGTTACTGTTTTGGCGTGGTCTTATGAAGTTTGTACCAAGTTTGGTGCTGTTTTGGCGTGGACTTAGGAAGTTTGTACCAAGTTTGGTGCTGTTTTGGCGTGGACTTAGGAAGTTTGTACCAAGTTTGGTGCTGTTTTGGCGTGGACTTAGGAAGTTTGTACCAAGTTTGTTACTGTTTTGGCGTGGACTTAGGAACTTTGCACCAAGTTTGTTACTGTTTTGGCGTGGACTTAGGAAGTTTGTACCAAGTTTGGTGCTGTTTTGGCGTGGAATTAGGAAGTTTGTACCAAGTTTGTTACTGTTTTGGCGTGGTCTTATGAAGTTTGTACCAAGTTTGGTGCTGTTTTGGCGTGGACTTAGGAAGTTTGTACCAAGTTTGTTACTGTTTTGGCGTGGACTTAGGAACTTTGCACCAAGTTTGTTACTGTTTTGGCGTGGACTTAGGAAGTTTGTACCAAGTTTGTTACTGTTTTGGCGTGGACTTAGGAAGTTTGTATCAAGTTTGGTGCTGTTTTGGCGTGGACTTAGGAAGTTTGTACCTAGTTTGGTGCTGTTTTGGCGTGGACTTAGGAAGTTTGTACCAAGTTTGTTACTGTTTTGGCGTGGACTTAGGAAGTTTGTACCAAGTTTGGTGCTGTTTTGGCGTGGACTTAGGAAGTTTGTACCAAGTTTGTTACTGTTTTGGCGTGGCCTTAGGAAGTTTGTTCCAAGTTTGTTACTGTTTTGGCATGGACTTAGGAAGCTTGTACCAAGTTTGTTACTGTTTTGGCGTGGACTTAGGAAGTTTGTATCAAGTTTGGTGCTGTTTTGGCGTGGACTTAGGAAGTTTGTACCTAGTTTGTTTCTGTTTTGGCGTGGACTTAGGAAGTTTGTACCAAGTTTGTTACTGTTTTGGCGTGGACTTAGGAAGTTTGTACCAAGTTTGGTGCTGTTTTGGCGTGGACTTAGGAAGTTTGTACCAAGTTTGTTACTGTTTTGGCGTGGACTTAGGAACTTTGCACCAAGTTTGTTACTGTTTTGGCGTGGACTTAGGAAGTTTGTACCAAGTTTGGTGCTGTTTTGGCGTGGACTTAGGAAGTTTGTACCAAGTTTGTTACTGTTTTGGCGTGGTCTTATGAAGTTTGTACCAAGTTTGGTGCTGTTTTGGCGTGGACTTAGGAAGTTTGTATCAAGTTTGGTGCTGTTTTGGCGTGGACTTAGGAAGTTTGTACCAAGTTTGGTGCTGTTTTGGCGTGGACCTAGGAAGTTTGTACCAAGTTTGTTACTGTTTTGGCGTGGACTTAGGAACTTTGCACCAAGTTTGTTACTGTTTTGGCGTGGACTTAGGAAGTTTGTACCAAGTTTGTTACTGTTTTGGCGTGGACTTAGGAAGTTTGTACCAAGTTTGTTACTGTTTTGGCGTGGACTTAGGAAGTTTGTACCAAGTTTGTTACTGTTTTGGCGTGGACTTAGGAAGTTTGTACCAAGTTTGGTGCTGTTTTGGCGTGGACTTAGGAAGTTTGTACCAAGTTTGTTACTGTTTTGGCGTGGACTTAGGAAGTTTGTACCAAGTTTGTTACTGTTTTGGCGTGGACTTAGGAAGTTTGTACCAAGTTTGTTACTGTTTTGGCGTGGACTTAGGAAGTTTGTACCAAGTTTGTTACTGTTTTGGCGTGGACTTAGGAAGTTTGTACCAAGTTTGTTACTGTTTTGGCGTGGACTTAGGAAGTTTGTACCAAGTTTGTTACTGTTTTGGCGTGGACTTAGGAAGTTTGTACCAAGTTTGGTGCTGTTTTGGCGCGGACTAACGAAGTTTGTACCAAGTTTGGTGCTGTTTTGGCGTGGACTTAGGAAGTTTGTACCAAGTTTGTTACTGTTTTGGCGTGGACTTAGGAAGTTTGTATCAAGTTTGGTGCTGTTTTGGCGTGGACTTAGGAAGTTTGTACCAAGTTTGCAAGTGTTTTTGGGTAGTTTTAAGAAGTTTCTACAAAGTTTGTATTTGACACTCTGTTGCAACTCTGTTGGAATTCGGGTAGTTGTAGGAAGTTTGTACCAAGTTTGTTATTGTTTTGGCGTGGACTTAGGAAGTTTGTACCAAGTTTGGTGCTGTTTTGGCGTGGACTTAGGAAGTTTGTACCAAGTTTGCAAGTGTTTTTGGGTAGTTTTAAGAAGTTTCTACAAAGTTTGTATTTGACACTCTGTTGCAACTCTGTTGGAATTCGGGTAGTTGTAGGAAGTTTGTACCAAGTTTGGTGCTGTTTTGGCGTGGACTTAGGAAGTTTGTACCAAGTTTGGTGCTGTTTTGGCGTGGACTTAGGAAGTTTGTACCAAGTTTGCAAGTGTTTTTGGGTAGTTTTAAGAAGTTTCTACAAAGTTTGTATTTGACACTCTGTTGCAACTCTGTTGGAATTCGGGTAGTTGTAGGAAGTTTGTACCAAGTTTGTTACTGTTTTGGCGTGGACTTAGGAAGTTTGTACCAAGTTTGCAAGTGTTTTTGGGTAGTTTTAAGAAGTTTCTACAAAGTTTGTATTTAACACTCTGTTGCAACTCTGTTGGAATTCGGGTAGTTGTAGGAAGTTTGTACCAAGTTTGGTGCTGTTTTGGCGTGGACTTAGGAAGTTTGTACCAAGTTTGGTGCTGTTTTGGCGTGGATTTAGGAAGCTTGTACCAAGTTTGGTGCTGTTTTGGCGTGGATTTAGGAAGTTTGTACCAATTTTGCAAGTGTTTTTGGGTAGTTTTAAGAAGTTTCTACAAAGTTTGTATTTGACACTCTGTTGCAACTCTGTTGGAATTCGGGTAGTTGTAGGAAGTTTGTACCAAGTTTGTTACTGTTTTGGCGTGGACTTAGGAAGTTTGTACCAAGTTTGGTGCTGTTTTGGCGTGCACTTAGGAAGTTTGTACCAAGTTTGGTGCTGTTTTGGCGTCGTCTTAGGAAGTTTGTACCAAGTTTGCAAGTGTTTTTGGGTAGTTTTAAGAAGTTTCTACAAAGTTTGTATTTGACACTCTGTTGCAACTCTGTTGGAATTCGGGTAGTTGTTGGAAGTTTGTACCAAGTTTGTTACTGTTTTGGCGTGGACTTAGGAAGTTTGTACCAAGTTTGCAAGTGTTTTTGGGTAGTTTTAAGAAGTTTCTACAAAGTTTGTATTTGACACTCTGTTGCAACTCTGTTAGAATTCGGGTAGTTGTAGGAAGTTTGTACCAAGTTTGTTACTGTTTTGGCGTGGACTTAGGAAGTTTGTACCAAGTTTGGTGCTGTTTTGGCGTGGACTTGGGAAGTTTGTACCAAGTTTGCAAGTGTTTTTGGGTAGTTTTAAGAAGTTTCTACAAAGTTTGTATTTGACACTCTGTTGCAACTCTGTTGGAATTCGGGTAGTTGTAGGAAGTTTGTACCAAGTTTGTTACTGTTTTGGCGTGGACTTAGAAAGTTTGTACCAAGTTTGTTACTGTTTTGGCGTGGACTTAGGAAGTTTGTACCAAGTTTGGTGCTGTTTTGGCGTGGACTTAGGAAGTTTGTACCAAGTTTGCAAGTGTTTTTGGGTAGTTTTAAGAAGTTTCTACAAAGTTTGTATTTGACACTCTGTTGCAACTCTGTTGGAATTCGGGTAGTTGTAGGAAGTTTGTACCAAGTTTGTTACTGTTTTGGCGTGGACTTAGAAAGTTTGTACCAAGTTTGTTACTGTTTTGGCGTGGACTTAGGAAGTTTGTACCAAGTTTGGTGCTGTTTTGGCGTGGACTTAGGAAGTTTGTACCAAGTTTGCAAGTGTTTTTGGGTAGTTTTAAGAAGTTTCTACAAAGTTTGTATTTGACACTCTGTTGCAACTCTGTTGGAATTCGGGTAGTTGTAGGAAGTTTGTACCAAGTTTGTTACTGTTTTGGCGTGGTCTTAGGAAGTTTGTACCAAGTTTGGTGCTGTTTTGGCGTGGACTTAGGAAGTTTGTACCAAGTTTGCAAGTGTTTTTGGGTAGTTTTAAGAAGTTTCTACAAAGTTTGTATTTGACACTCTGTTGCAACTCTGTTGGAATTCGGGTAGTTGTAGGAAGTTTGTACCAAGTTTGTTACTGTTTTGGCGTGGAGTTAGGAAGTTTGTACCAAGTTTGGTGCTGTTTTGGCGTGGACTTGGGAAGTTTGTACCAAGTTTGCAAGTGTTTTTGGGTAGTTTTAAGAAGTTTCTACAAAGTTTGTATTTGACACTCTGTTGCAACTCTGTTGGAATTCGGGTAGTTGTAGGAAGTTTGTACCAAGTTTGTTACTGTTTTGGCGTGGACTTAGGAAGTTTGTACCAAGTTTGGTGCTGTTTTGGCGTGGACTTGGGAAGTTTGTACCAAGTTTGCAAGTGTTTTTGGGTAGTTTTAAGAAGTTTCTACAAAGTTTGTATTTGACACTCTGTTGCAACTCTGTTGGAATTCGGGTAGTTGTAGGAAGTTTGTACCAAGTTTGTTACTGTTTTGGCGTGGACTTAGGAAGTTTGTACCAAGTTTGGTGCTGTTTTGGCGTGGACTTAGGAAGTTTGTACCAAGTTTGCAAGTGTTTTTGGGTAGTTTTAAGAAGTTTCTACAAAGTTTGTATTTGACACTCTGTTGCAACTCTGTTGGAATTCGGGTAGTTGTAGGAAGTTTGTACCAAGTTTGTTACTGTTTTGGCGTGGACTTAGGAAGTTTGTACCAAGTTTGTTACTGTTTTGGCGTGGACTTAGGAAGTTTGTACCAAGTTTGCAAGTGTTTTTGGGTAGTTTTAAGAAGTTTCTACAAAGTTTGTATTTGACACTCTGTTGCAACTCTGTTGGAATTCGGGTAGTTGTAGGAAGTTTGTACCAAGTTTGTTACTGTTTTGGCGTGGACTTAGGAAGTTTGTACCAAGTTTGGTACTGTTTTGGCGTGGACTTAGGAAGTTTGTTCCAAGTTTGCAAGTGTTTTTGGGCAGTTTTAAGAAGTTTCTACAAAGTTTGTATTTGACACTCTGTTGCAACTCTGTTGGAATTCGGGTAGTTGTAGGAAGTTTGTATCAAGTTTGTTACTGTTTTGGCGTGGACTTAGGAAGTTTGTACCAAGTTTGTTACTGTTTTGGCGTGGACTTAGGAAGTTTGTACCAAGTTTGCAAGTGTTTTTGGGTAGTTTTAAGAAGTTTCTACAAAGTTTGTATTTGACACTCTGTTGCAACTCTGTTGGAATTCGGGTAGTTGTAGGAAGTTTGTACCAAGTTTGTTACTGTTTTGGCGTGGACTTAGGAAGTTTGTACCAAGTTTGTTACTGTTTTGGCGTGGACTTAGGAAGTTTGTACCAAGTTTGTTACTGTTTTGGCGTGGACTTAGGAAGTTTGTACCAAGTTTGCAAGTGTTTTTGGGTAGTTTTAAGAAGTTTCTACAAAGTTTGTATTTGACACTCTGTTGCAACTCTGTTGGAATTCGGGTAGTTGTAGGAAGTTTGTACCAAGTTTGTTACTGTTTTGGCGTGGTCTTAGGAAGTTTGTACCAAGTTTGGTGCTGTTTTGGCGTGGACTTAGGAAGTTTGTACCAAGTTTGCAAGTGTTTTTGGGTAGTTTTAAGAAGTTTCTACAAAGTTTGTATTTGACACTCTGTTGCAACTCTGTTGGCATTCGGGTAGTTGTAGGAAGTTTGTACCAAGTTTGTTACTGTTTTGGCGTCGACTTAGGAAGTTTGTACCAAGTTTGGTGCTGTTTTGGCGTGGACTTAGGAAGTTTGTACCAAGTTTGCAAGTGTTTTTGGGTAGTTTTAAGAAGTTTCTACAAAGTTTGTATTTGACACTCTGTTGCAACTCTGTTGGAATTCGGGTAGTTGTAGGAAGTTTGTACCAAGTTTGTTACTGTTTTGGCGTGGACTTAGGAAGTTTGTACCAAGTTTGGTGCTGTTTTGGCGTGGACTTAGGAAGTTTGTACCAAGTTTGCAAGTGTTTTTGGGTAGTTTTAAGAAGTTTCTACAAAGTTTGTATTTGACACTCTGTTGCAACTCTGTTGGAATTCGGGTAGTTGTAGGAAGTTTGTACCAAGTTTGTTACTGTTTTGGCGTGGTCTTAGGAAGTTTGTACCAAGTTTGTTACTGTTTTGGCGTGGACTTAGGAAGTTTGTACCAAGTTTGCAAGTGTTTTTGGGTAGTTTTAAGAAGTTTCTACAAAGTTTGTATTTGACACTCTGTTGCAACTCTGTTGGAATTCGGGTAGTTGTGGGAAGTTTGTACCAAGTTTGTTACTGTTTTGGCGTGGACTTAGGAAGTTTGTACCAAGTTTGGTGCTGTTTTGGCGTGGACTTAGGAAGTTTGTACCAAGTTTGCAAGTGTTTTTGGGTAGTTTTAAGAAGTTTCTACAAAGTTTGTATTTGACACTCTGTTGCAACTCTGTTGGAATTCGGGTAGTTGTAGGAAGTTTGTACCAAGTTTGTTACTGTTTTGGCGTGGACTTAGGAAGTTTGTACCAAGTTTGGTGCTGTTTTGGCGTGGACTTAGGAAGTTTGTACCAAGTTTGCAAGTGTTTTTGGGTAGTTTTAAGAAGTTTCTACAAAGTTTGTATTTGACACTCTGTTGCAACTCTGTTGGAATTCGGGTAGTTGTAGGAAGTTTGTACCAAGTTTGTTACTGTTTTGGCGTGGACTTAGGAAGTTTGTACCAAGTTTGGTGCTGTTTTGGCGTGGACTTAGGAAGTTTGTACCAAGTTTGTTACTGTTTTGGCGTGGACTTAGGAAGTTTGTACCAAGTTTGCAAGTGTTTTTGGGTAGTTTTAAGAAGTTTCTACAAAGTTTGTATTTGACACTCTGTTGCAACTCTGTTGGAATTCGGGTAGTTGTAGGAAGTTTGTACCAAGTTTGTTACTGTTTTGGCGTGGACTTAGGAAGTTTGTACCAAGTTTGGTGCTGTTTTGGCGTGGACTTAGGAAGTTTGTACCAAGTTTGCAAGTGTTTTTGGGTAGTTTTAAGAAGTTTCTACAAAGTTTGTATTTGACACTCTGTTGCAACTCTGTTGGAATTCGGGTAGTTGTAGGAAGTTTGTACCAAGTTTGTTACTGTTTTGGCGTGGACTTAGGAAGTTTGTACCAAGTTTGGTGCTGTTTTGGCGTGGACCTAGGAAGTTTGTACCAAGTTTGCAAGTGTTTTTGGGTAGTTTTAACAAGTTTCTACAAAGTTTGTATTTGACACTCTGTTGCAACTCTGTTGGAATTCGGGTAGTTGTAGGAAGTTTGTACCAAGTTTGTTACTGTTTTGGCGTGGACTTAGGAAGTTTGTACCAAGTTTGTTACTGTTTTGGCGTGGACTTAGGAAGTTTGTACCAAGTTTGCAAGTGTTTTTGGGTAGTTTTAAGAAGTTTCTACAAAGTTTGTATTTGACACTCTGTTGCAACTCTGTTGGAATTCATGTAGTTGTAGGAAGTTTGTACCAAGTTTGTTACTGTTTTGGCGTGGACTTAGGAAGTTTGTACCAAGTTTGGTGCTGTTTTGGCGTGGACTTAGGAAGTTTGTACCAAGTTTGCAAGTGTTTTTGGGTAGTTTTAAGAAGTTTCTACAAAGTTTGTATTTGACACTCTGTTGCAACTCTGTTGGAATTCGGGTAGTTGTAGGAAGTTTGTACCAAGTTTGTTACTGTTTTGGCGTGGAAATAGGAAGTTTGTACCAAGTTTGGTGCTGTTTTGGCGTGTACTTAGGAAGTTTGTACCAAGTTTGCAAGTGTTTTTGGGTAGTTTTAAGAAGTTTCTACAAAGTTTGTATTTGACACTCTGTTGCAACTCTGTTGGAATTCGGGTAGTTGTAGGAAGTTTGTACCAAGTTTGTTACTGTTTTGGCGTGGACTTAGGAAGTTTGTACCAAGTTTGTTACTGTTTTGGCGTGGACTTAGGAAGTTTGTACCAAGTTTGCAAGTGTTTTTGGGTAGTTTTAAGAAGTTTCTACAAAGTTTGTATTTGACACTCTGTTGCAACTCTGTTGGAATTCGGGTAGTTGTAGGAAGTTTGTACCAAGTTTGTTACTGTTTTGGCGTGGTCTTAGGAAGTTTGTACCAAGTTTGTTACTGTTTTGGCGTGGACTTAGGAAGTTTGTACCAAGTTTGCAAGTGTTTTTGGGTAGTTTTAAGAAGTTTCTACAAAGTTTGTATTTGACACTCTGTTGCAACTCTGTTGGAATTCGGGTAGTTGTAGGAAGTTTGTACCAAGTTTGTTACTGTTTTGGCGTGGACTTAGGAAGTTTGTTCCAAGTTTGTTACTGTTTTGGCGTGGTCTTAGGAAGTTTGTACCAAGTTTGCAAGTGTTTTTGGGTAGTTTTAAGAAGTTTCTACAAAGTTTGTATTTGACACTCTGTTGCAACTCTGTTGGAATTCGGGTAGTTGTAGGAAGTTTGTACCAAGTTTGTTACTGTTTTGGCGTGGACTTAGGAAGTTTGTACCAAGTTTGTTACTGTTTTGGCGTCGTCTTAGGAAGTTTGTACCAAGTTTGTTACTGTTTTGGCGTGGACTTAGGAAGTTTGTTCCAAGTTTGTTACTGTTTTGGCGTGGACTTAGGAAGTTTGTTCCAAGTTTAATACTGTTTTGGCGTGGACTTAGGAAGTTTGTACCAAGTTTGCAAGTGTTTTTGGGTAGTTTTAAGAAGTTTCTACAAAGTTTGTATTTGACACTCTGTTGCAACTCTGTTGGAATCCGGGTAGTTGTAGGAAGTTTGTACCAAGTTTGTTACTGTTTTGGCGTGGACTTAGGAAGCTTGTACCAAGTTTGTTACTGTTTTGGCGTGGACTTAGGAAGTTTGTACCAAGTTTGGTGCTGTTTTGGCGTGGATTTAGTAAGTTTGTACCAAGTTTGTTACTGTTTTGGCGTGGACTTAGGAAGTTTGTACCAAGTTTGTTTCTGTTTTGGCGCGGACTTAGGAAGTTTGTACCAAGTTTGGTGCTGTTTTGGCGTGGACTTAGGAAGTTTGTACCAAGTTTGTTACTGTTTTGGCGTGGACTTAGGAAGTTTGTACCAAGTTTGGTGCTGTTTTGGCGTGGACTTAGGAAGTTTGTACCAAGTTTGCAAGTGTTTTTGGGTAGTTTTAAGAAGTTTCTACAAAGTTTGTATGTGACACTCTGTTGCAACTCTGTTGGAATTCGGGTAGTTGTAGGAAGTTTGTACCAAGCTTGGTGCTGTTTTGGCGTGGTCTTAGGAAGTTTGTACCAAGTTTGGTGCTGTTTTGGCGTGGACTTAGGAAGTTTGTACCAAATTTGTTACTGTTTTGGCGTGGACTTAGGAAGTTTGTACCAAGTTTGTTACTGTTTTGGCGTGGACTTAGGAAGTTTGTACCAAGTTTATTACTGTTTTGGCGTGGACTTAGGAAGTTTGTACCAAGTTTGCAAGTGTTTTGGCGTGGACTTAGGAAGTTTGTACCAAGTTTGCAAGTGTTTTGGCGTGGACTTAGGAAGTTTGTACCAAGTTTGCAAGTGTTTTTGGGTAGTTTTAAGAAGTTTCTACAAAGTTTGTATTTGACACTCTGTTGCAACTCTGTTGGAATTCGGGTAGTTGTAGGAAGTTTGTACCAAGTTTGTTACTGTTTTGGCGTGCACTTAGGAAGTTTGTACCAAGTTTGTTACTGTTTTGGCGTGGACTTAGGAAGTTTGTACCAAGTTTGCAAGTGTTTTGGCGTGGACTTAGGAAGTTTGTACCAAGTTTGCAAGTGTTTTTGGGTAGTTTTAAGAAGTTTCTACAAAGTTTGTATTTGACACTCTGTTGCAACTCTGTTGGAATTCGGGTAGTTGTAGGAAGTTTGTACCAAGTTTGTTACTGTTTTTGCGTGGACTTAGGAAGTTTGTACCAAGTTTGGTGCTGTTTTGGCGTGGACTTAGGAAGTTTGTACCAAGTTTGCAAGTGTTTTTGGGTAGTTTTAAGAAGTTTCTACAAAGTTTGTATTTGACACTCTGTTGCAACTCTGTTGGAATTCGGGTAGTTGTAGGAAGTTTGTACCAAGTTTGTTACTGTTTTGGCGTGGACTTAGGAAGTTTGTACCAAGTTTGGTGCTGTTTTGGCGTGGACTTAGGAAGTTTGTACCAAGTTTGCAAGTGTTTTTGGGTAGTTTTAAGAAGTTTCTACAAAGTTTGTATTTGACACTCTGTTGCAACTCTGTTGGAATTCGGGTAGTTGTAGGAAGTTTGTACCAAGTTTGTTACTGTTTTGGCGTGGACTTAGGAAGTTTGTACCAAGTTTGTTACTGTTTTGGCGTGGACTTAGGAAGTTTGTACCAAGTTTGCAAGTGTTTTTGGGTAGTTTTAAGAAGTTTCTACAAAGTTTGTATTTGACACTCTGTTGCAACTCTGTTGGAATTCGGGTAGTTGTAGGAAGTTTGTACCAAGTTTGTTACTGTTTTGGCGTGGACTTAGGAAGTTTGTACCAAGTTTGTTACTGTTTTGGCGTGGACTTAGGAAGTTTGTACCAAGTTTGCAAGTGTTTTGGCGTGGACTTAGGAAGTTTGTACCAAGTTTGCAAGTGTTTTTGGGTAGTTTTAAGAAGTTTCTACAAAGTTTGTATTTGACACTCTGTTGCAACTCTGTTGGAATTCGGGTAGTTGTAGGAAGTTTGTACCAAGTTTGTTACTGTTTTGGCGTGGACTTAGGAAGTTTGTACCAAGTTTGGTGCTGTTTTGGCGTGGACTTAGGAAGTTTGTACCAAGTTTGCAAGTGTTTTTGGGTAGTTTTAAGAAGTTTCTACAAAGTTTGTATTTGACACTCTGTTGCAACTCTGTTGGAATTCGGGTAAATGTAGGAAGTTTGTACCAAGTTTGTTTCTGTTTTGGCGCGGACTTACGAAGTTTGTACCAAGTTTGGTGCTGTTTTGGCGTGGTCTTAGGAAGTTTGTACCAAGTTTGTTACTGTTTTGGCGTGGACTTAGGAAGTTTGTACCAAGTTTGCAAGTGTTTTTGGGTAGTTTTAAGAAGTTTCTACAAAGTTTGTATTTGACACTCTGTTGCAACTCTGTTGGAATTCGGGTAGTTGTAGGAAGTTTGTACCAAGTTTGTTACTGTTTTGGCGTGGACTTAGGAAGTTTGTACCAAGTTTGTTACTGTTTTGGCGTGGACTTAGGAAGTTTGTACCAAGTTTGCAAGTGTTTTGGCGTGGACTTAGGAAGTTTGTACCAAGTTTGCAAGTGTTTTTGGGTAGTTTTAAGAAGTTTCTACAAAGTTTGTATTTGACACTCTGTTGCAACTCTGTTGGAATTCGGGTAGTTGTAGGAAGTTTGTACCAAGTTTGTTACTGTTTTGGCGTGGACTTAGGAAGTTTGTACCAAGTTTGGTGCTGTTTTGGCGTGGACTTAGGAAGTTTGTACCAAGTTTGCAAGTGTTTTTGGGTAGTTTTAAGAAGTTTCTACAAAGTTTGTATTTGACACTCTGTTGCAACTCTGTTGGAATTCGGGTAAATGTAGGAAGTTTGTACCAAGTTTGTTACTGTTTTGGCGTGGACTTAGGAAGTTTGTACCAAGTTTGGTGCTGTTTTGGCGTGGACTTAGGAAGTTTGTACCAAGTTTGCAAGTGTTTTTGGGTAGTTTTAAGAAGTTTCTACAAAGTTTGTATTTGACACTCTGTTGCAACTCTGTTGGAATTCGGGTAAATGTAGGAAGTTTGTACCAAGTTTGTTTCTGTTTTGGCGCGGACTTACGAAGTTTGTACCAAGTTTGGTGCTGTTTTGGCGTGGTCTTAGGAAGTTTGTACCAAGTTTGTTACTGTTTTGGCGTGGACTTAGGAAGTTTGTACCAAGTTTGCAAGTGTTTTTGGGTAGTTTTAAGAAGTTTCTACAAAGTTTGTATTTGACACTCTGTTGCAACTCTGTTGGAATTCGGGTAGTTGTAGGAAGTTTGTACCAAGTTTGTTACTGTTTTGGCGTGGACTTAGGAAGTTTGTACCAAGTTTGTTACTGTTTTGGCGTGGACTTAGGAAGTTTGTACCAAGTTTGCAAGTGTTTTGGCGTGGACTTAGGAAGTTTGTACCAAGTTTGCAAGTGTTTTTGGGTAGTTTTAAGAAGTTTCTACAAAGTTTGTATTTGACACTCTGTTGCAACTCTGTTGGAATTCGGGTAGTTGTAGGAAGTTTGTACCAAGTTTGTTACTGTTTTGGCGTGGACTTAGGAAGTTTGTACCAAGTTTGGTGCTGTTTTGGCGTGGACTTAGGAAGTTTGTACCAAGTTTGCAAGTGTTTTTGGGTAGTTTTAAGAAGTTTCTACAAAGTTTGTATTTGACACTCTGTTGCAACTCTGTTGGAATTCGGGTAGTTGTAGGAAGTTTGTACCAAGTTTGTTACTGTTTTGGCGTGGTCTTAGGAAGTTTGTACCAAGTTTGGTGCTGTTTTGGCGTGGACTTAGGAAGTTTGTACCAAATTTGCAAGTGTTTTTGGGTAGTTTTAAGAAGGTTCTACAAAGTTTGTATTTGACACTCTGTTGCAGTCTGTTGGAATTCGGGTAGTTGTAGGAAGTTTGTACCAAGTTTGTTACTGTTTTGGCGTGGTCTTAGGAAGTTTGTACCAAGTTTGGTGCTGTTTTGGCGTGGACTTATGAAGCTTGTACCAAGTTTGGTGCTGTTTTGGCGTGGACTTAGGAAGTTTGTACCAAGTTTGGTGCTGTTTTGGCGTGGACTTAGGAAGTTTGTACCAAGTTTGCAAGTGTTTTTGGGTAGTTTTAAGAAGTTTCTACAAAGTTTGTATTTGACACTCTGTTGCAACTCTGTTGGAATTCTGGTAGTTGTAGGAAGTTTGTACCAAGTTGGTTACTGTTTTGGCGTGGTCTTAGGAAGTTTGTACCAAGTTTGTTACTGTTTTGGCGTGGACTTAGGAAGTTTGTACCAAGTTTGCAAGTGTTTTTGGGTAGTTTTAAGAAGTTTCTACAAAGTTTGTATTTGACACTCTGTTGCAACTCTGTTGGAATTCGGGTAGTTGTAGGAAGTTTGTACCAAGTTTGTTACTGTTTTGGTGTGGACTTAGGAACTTTGCACCAAGTTTGTAACTGTTTTGGCGTGGACTTAGGAAGTTTGTACCAAGTTTGGTGCTGTTTTGGCGTGGACTTAGGAAGTTTGTACCAAGTCTGGTGCTGTTTTGGCGTGGACTTAGGAAGTTTGTACCAAGTTTGTTACTGTTTTGGCGTGGACTTAGGAAGTTTGTACCAAGTTTGGTGCTGTTTTGGCGTGGACTTAGGAAGTTTGTACCAAGTTTGTTACTGTTTTGGCGTGGACTTAGGAAGTTTGTACCAAGTTTGGTGCTGTTTTGGCGTGGACTTAGGAAGTTTGTATCAAGTTTGGTGCTGTTTTGGCGTGGACTTAGGAAGTTTGTACCTAGTTTGTTTCTGTTTTGGCGTGGACTTAGGAAGTTTGTACCAAGTTTGTTACTGTTTTGGCGTGGACTTAGGAAGTTTGTACCAAGTTTGGTGCTGTTTTGGCGTGGACTTAGGAAGTTTGTACCTAGTTTGTTACTGTTTTGGCGTGGACTTAGGAAGTTTGTATCAAGTTTGGTGCTGTTTTGGCGTGGACTTAGAAAGTTTGTATCAAGTTTGGTGCTGTTTTGGCGTGGACTTAGAAAGTTTGTATCAAGTTTGTTATTGTTTTGGCGTGGACTTAGGAAGTTTGTACCAAGTTTGTTACTGTTTTGGCGTGGACTTAGGAAGTTTGTACCAAGTTTGGTGCTGTTTTGGCGTGGACTTAGGAAGTTTGTACCAAGTTTGGTGCTGTTTTGGCGTGGACTTAGGAAGTTTGTACCAAGTTTGGTGCTGTTTTGGCGTGGACTTAGGAAGTTTGTATCAAGTTTGGTGCTGTTTTGGCGTGGACTTAGGAAGTTTGTACCTAGTTTGTTTCTGTTTTGGCGTGGACTTAGGAAGTTTGTACCAAGTTTGTTACTGTTTTGGCGTGGACTTAGGAAGTTTGTACCAAGTTTGTTACTGTTTTGGCGTGGACTTAGGAAGTTTGTACCAAGTTTGGTGCTGTTTTGGCGTGGACTTAGGAAGTTTGTATCAAGTTTGGTGCTGTTTTGGCGTGGACTTAGGAAGTTTGTACCTAGTTTGTTTCTGTTTTGGCGTGGACTTAGGAAGTTTGTACTAAGTTTGTTACTGTTTTGGCGTGGACTTAGGAAGTTTGTACCAAGTTTGGTGCTGTTTTGGCGTGGACTTAGGAAGTTTGTACCAAGTTTGTTACTGTTTTGGCGTGGACTTAGGAAGTTTGTATCAAGTTTGGTGCTGTTTTGGCGTGGACTTAGAAAGTTTGTATCAAGTTTGGTGCTGTTTTGGCGTGGACTTAGGAAGTTTGTACCAAGTTTGTTTCTGTTTTGGCGTGGACTTAGGAAGTTTGTACCAAGTTTGTTACTGTTTTGGCGTGGACTTAGGAAGTTTGTACCAAGTTTGTTACTGTTTTGGCGTGGACTTAGGAAGTTTGTACCAAGTTTGGTGCTGTTTTGGCGTGGACTTAGGAAGTTTGTACCAAGTTCTGTGCTGTTTTGGCGTGGACTTAGGAAGTTTGTATCAAGTTTGGTGCTGTTTTGGCGTGGACTTAGGAAGTTTGTACCAAGTTTGTTACTGTTTTGGCGTGGACTTAGGAAGTTTGTACCAAGTTTGTTACTGTTTTGGCGTGGACTTAGGAAGTTTGTACCAAGTTTGTTACTGTTTTGGCGTGGACTTAGGAAGTTTGTACCAAGTTTGTTACTGTTTTGGCGTGGACTTAGGAAGTTTGTACCAAGTTTGTTACTGTTTTGGCGTGGACTTAGGAAGTTTGTACCTAGTTTGTTTCTGTTTTGGCGTGGACTTAGGAAGTTTGTACCAAGTTTGTTACTGTTTTGGCGTGGACTTAGGAAGTTTGTACCAAGTTTGTTACTGTTTTGGCGTGGACTTAGGAAGTTTGTACCAAGTTTGGTGCTGTTTTGGCGTGGACTTAGGAAGTTTGTACCAAGTTTGTTACTGTTTTGGCGTGGACTTAGGAAGTTTGTACCTAGTTTGTTTCTGTTTTGGCGTGGACTTAGGAAGTTTGTACCAAGTTTGTTACTGTTTTGGCGTGGACTTAGGAAGTTTGTACCAAGTTTGTTACTGTTTTGGCGTGGACTTAGGAAGTTTGTACCAAGTTTGTTACTGTTTTGGCGTGGACTTAGGAAGTTTGTACCAAGTTTGTTACTGTTTTGGCGTGGACTTAGGAAGTTTGTACCAAGTTTGGTGCTGTTTTGGCGTGGACTTAGGAAGTTTGTATCAAGTTTGGTGCTGTTTTGGCGTGGACTTAGGAAGTTTGTACCTAGTTTGTTTCTGTTTTGGCGTGGACTTAGGAAGTTTGTACCAAGTTTGTTACTGTTTTGGCATGGACTTAGGAAGTTTGTACCAAGTTTGGTGCTGTTTTGGCGTGGACTTAGGAAGTTTGTACCAAGTTTGGTGCTGTTTTGGCGTGGACTTAGGAAGTTTGTACCAAGTTTGGTGCTGTTTTGGCGTGGACTTAGGAAGTTTGTATCAAGTTTGGTGCTGTTTTGGCGTGGACTTAGGAAGTTTGTACCTAGTTTGTTTCTGTTTTGGCGTGGACTTAGGAAGTTTGTACCAAGTTTGTTACTGTTTTGGCGTGGACTTAGGAAGTTTGTACCAAGTTTGGTGCTGTTTTGGCGTGGACTTAGGAAGTTTGTATCAAGTTTGGTGCTGTTTTGGCGTGGACTTAGGAAGTTTGTACCTAGTTTGTTTCTGTTTTGGCGTGGACTTAGGAAGTTTGTACTAAGTTTGTTACTGTTTTGGCGTGGACTTAGGAAGTTTGTACCAAGTTTGGTGCTGTTTTGGCGTGGACTTAGGAAGTTTGTACCAAGTTTGTTACTGTTTTGGCGTGGACTTAGGAAGTTTGTATCAAGTTTGGTGCTGTTTTGGCGTGGACTTAGAAAGTTTGTATCAAGTTTGGTGCTGTTTTGGCGTGGACTTAGGAAGTTTGTACCAAGTTTGTTTCTGTTTTGGCGTGGACTTAGGAAGTTTGTACCAAGTTTGTTACTGTTTTGGCGTGGACTTAGGAAGTTTGTACCAAGTTTGTTACTGTTTTGGCGTGGACTTAGGAAGTTTGTACCAAGTTTGGTGCTGTTTTGGCGTGGACTTAGGAAGTTTGTACCAAGTTCTGTGCTGTTTTGGCGTGGACTTAGGAAGTTTGTATCAAGTTTGGTGCTGTTTTGGCGTGGACTTAGGAAGTTTGTACCTAGTTTGTTTCTGTTTTGGCGTGGACTTAGGAAGTTTGTACCAAGTTTGTTACTGTTTTGGCGTGGACTTAGGAAGTTTGTACCAAGTTTGTTACTGTTTTGGCGTGGACTTAGGAAGTTTGTACCAAGTTTGTTACTGTTTTGGCGTGGACTTAGGAAGTTTGTACCAAGTTTGTTACTGTTTTGGCGTGGACTTAGGAAGTTTGTACCAAGTTTGGTGCTGTTTTGGCGTGGACTTAGGAAGTTTGTATCAAGTTTGGTGCTGTTTTGGCGTGGACTTAGGAAGTTTGTACCTAGTTTGTTTCTGTTTTGGCGTGGACTTAGGAAGTTTGTACCAAGTTTGTTACTGTTTTGGCATGGACTTAGGAAGTTTGTACCAAGTTTGGTGCTGTTTTGGCGTGGACTTAGGAAGTTTGTACCAAGTTTGTTACTGTTTTGGCGTGGACTTAGGAAGTTTGTATCAAGTTTGGTGCTGTTTTGGCGTGGACTTAGAAAGTTTGTATCAAGTTTGGTGCTGTTTTGGCGTGGACTTAGGAAGTTTGTACCAAGTTTGTTTCTGTTTTGGCGTGGACTTAGGAAGTTTGTACCAAGTTTGTTACTGTTTTGGCGTGGACTTAGGAAGTTTGTACCAAGTTTGTTACTGTTTTGGCATGGACTTAGGAAGTTTGTACCAAGTTTGGTGCTGTTTTGGCGTGGACTTAGGAAGTTTGTATCAAGTTTGGTGCTGTTTTGGCGTGGACTTAGGAAGTTTGTACCTAGTTTGTTTCTGTTTTGGCGTGGATTTAGGAAGTTTGTACCAAGTTTGTTTCTGTTTTGGCGCGGACTTACGAAGTTTGTAACAAGTTTGGTGCTGTTTTGGCGTGGACTTAGGAAGTTTGTACCAAGTTTGGTGCTGTTTTGGCGTTGACTTAGGAAGTTTGTATCAAGTTTGGTGCTGTTTTGGCGTGGACTTAGGAAGTTTGTACCTAGTTTGTTTCTGTTTTGGCGTGGACTTAGGAAGTTTGTACCAAGTTTGTTACTGTTTTGGCGTGGACTTAGGAAGTTTGTACCAAGTTTGTTACTGTTTTGGCGTGGACTTAGGAAGTTTGTACCAAGTTTGTTACTGTTTTGGCGTGGACTTAGGAAGTTTGTACCAAGTTTGTTACTGTTTTGGCGTGGACTTAGGAAGTTTGTACCAAGTTTGGTGCTGTTTTGGCGTGGACTTAGGAAGTTTGTATCAAGTTTGGTGCTGTTTTGGCGTGGACTTAGGAAGTTTGTACCTAGTTTGTTTCTGTTTTGGCGTGGACTTAGGAAGTTTGTACCAAGTTTGTTACTGTTTTGGCGTGGACTTAGGAAGTTTGTACCAAGTTTGGTGCTGTTTTGGCGTGGACTTAGGAAGTTTGTACCAAGTTTGTTACTGTTTTGGCGTGGACTTAGGAAGTTTGTACCAAGTTTGTTACTGTTTTGGCGTGGACTTAGGAAGTTTGTACCAAGTTTGGTGCTGTTTTGGCGTGGACTTAGGAAGTTTGTACCAAGTTTGTTACTGTTTTGGCGTGGACTTAGGAAGTTTGTACCAAGTTTGTTACTGTTTTGGCGTGGACTTAGGAAGTTTGTACCAAGTTTGGTGCTGTTTTGGCGTGGACTTAGGAAGTTTGTACCAAGTTTGGTGCTGTTTTGGCGTGGACTTAGGAAGTTTGTACCAAGTTTGTTACTGTTTTGGCGTGGACTTAGGAAGTTTGTACCAAGTTTGGTGCTGTTTTGGCGTGGACTTAGGAAGTTTGTACCAAGTTTGTTACTGTTTTGGCGTGGACTTAGGAAGTTTGTACCAAGTTTGTTACTGTTTTGGCGTGGACTTAGGAAGTTTGTACCAAGTTTGTTACTGTTTTGGCGTGGACTTAGGAAGTTTGTACCAAGTTTGGTGCTGTTGTGGCGTGGACTTAGAAAGTTTGTATCAAGTTTGGTGCTGTTTTGGCGTGGACTTAGGAAGTTTGTACCAAGTTTGTTACTGTTTTGGCGTGGACTTAGGAAGTTTGTACCAAGTTTGTTTCTGTTTTGGCGCGGACTTACGAAGTTTGTACCAAGTTTGGTGCTGTTTTGGCGTGGACTTAGGAAGTTTGTACCAAGTTTGGTGCTGTTTTGGCGTGGACTTAGGAAGTTTGTACCAAGTTTGTTATTGTTTTGGCGTGGACTTAGGAAGTTTGTACCAAGTTGGTTACTGTTTTGGCGTGGTCTTAGGAAGTTTGTACCTAGTTTGTTTCTGTTTTGGCGTGGACTTAGGAAGTTTGTACCAAGTTTGTTACTGTTTTGGCGTGGACTTAGGAAGTTTGTACCAAGTTTGTTACTGTTTTGGCGTGGACTTAGGAAGTTTGTACCAAGTTTGTTATTGTTTTGGCGTGGACTTAGGAAGTTTGTACCAAGTTTGTTACTGTTTTGGCGTGGACTTAGGAAGTTTGTATCAAGTTTGGTGCTGTTTTGGCGTGGACTTAGGAAGTTTGTACCAAGTTTGGTGCTGTTGTGGCGTGGACTTAGAAAGTTTGTATCAAGTTTGGTGCTGTTTTGGCGTGGACTTAGGAAGTTTGTACCAAGTTTGTTACTGTTTTGGCGTGGACTTAGGAAGTTTGTACCAAGTTTGTTACTGTTTTGGCGTGGACTTAGGAAGTTTGTACCAAGTTTGGTGCTGTTTTGGCGTGGACTTAGGAAGTTTGTACCAAGTTTGGTGCTGTTTTGGCGTGGACTTAGGAAGTTTGTACCAAGTTTGGTGCTGTTTTGGCGTGGACTTAGGAAGTTTGTACCAAGTTTGGTGCTGTTTTGGCGTGGACTTAGGAAGTTTGTATCAAGTTTGGTGCTGTTTTGGCGTGGACTTAGGAAGTTTGTACCTAGTTTGTTTCTGTTTTGGCGTGGACTTAGGAAGTTTGTACCAAGTTTGTTACTGTTTTGGCGTGGACTTAGGAAGTTTGTACCAAGTTTGTTACTGTTTTGGCGTGGACTTAGGAAGTTTGTACCAAGTTTGGTGCTGTTTTGGCGTGGACTTAGGAAGTTTGTATCAAGTTTGGTGCTGTTTTGGCGTGGACTTAGGAAGTTTGTACCTAGTTTGTTTCTGTTTTGGCGTGGACTTAGGAAGTTTGTACTAAGTTTGTTACTGTTTTGGCGTGGACTTAGGAAGTTTGTACCAAGTTTGTTACTGTTTTGGCGTGGACTTAGGAAGTTTGTACCAAGCTTGGTGCTGTTTTGGCGTGGACTTAGGAAGTTTGTACCAAGTTTGCAAGTGTTTTTGGGTAGTTTTAAGAAGTTTCTACAAAGTTTGTATTTGACACTCTGTTGCAACTCTGTTGGAATTCGGGTAGTTGTAGGAAGTTTGTACCAAGTTTGTTACTGTTTTGGCGTGGACTTAGGAAGTTTGTACCAAGTTTGTTACTGTTTTGGCGTGGACTTAGGAAGTTTGTACCAAGCTTGGTGCTGTTTTGGCGTGGACTTAGGAAGTTTGTACCAAGTTTGCAAGTGTTTTTGGGTAGTTTTAAGAAGTTTCTACAAAGTTTGTATTTGACACTCTGTTGCAACTCTGTTGGAATTCGGGTAGTTGTAGGAAGTTTGTACCAAGTTTGTTACTGTTTTGGCGTGGACTTAGGAAGTTTGTACCAAGTTTGTTACTGTTTTGGCGTGGACTTAGGAAGTTTGTACCAAGTTTGTTACTGTTTTGGCGTGGACTTAGGAAGTTTGTACCAAGTTTGTTACTGTTTTGGCGTCGTCTTAGGAAGTTTGTACCAAGTTTGCAAGTGTTTTTGGGTAGTTTTAAGAAGTTTCTACAAAGTTTGTATTTGACACTCTGTTGCAACTCTGTTGGAATTCGGGTAGTTGTAGGAAGTTTGTACCAAGTTTGTTACTGTTTTGGCGTGGACTTAGGAAGTTTGTACCAAGTTTGTTACTGTTTTGGCGTGGACTTAGGAAGTTTGTACCAAGTTTGGTGCTGTTTTGGCGTGGACTTAGGAAGTTTGTACCAAGTTTGTTACTGTTTTGGCGTGGACTTAGGAAGTTTGTACCAAGTTTGGTGCTGTTTTGGCGTGGTCTTAGGAAGTTTGTACCAAGTTTGTTACTGTTTTGGCGTGGACTTAGGAAGTTTGTACCAAGTTTGGTGCTGTTTTGGCGTGGACTTAGGAAGTTTGTACCAAGTTTGTTACTGTTTTGGCGTCGTCTTAGGAAGTTTGTACCAAGTTTGCAAGTGTTTTTGGGTAGTTTTAAGAAGTTTCTACAAAGTTTGTATTTGACACTCTGTTGCAACTCTGTTGGAATTCGGGTAGTTGTAGGAAGTTTGTACCAAGTTTGTTACTGTTTTGGCGTGGACTTAGGAAGTTTGTACCAAGTTTGTTACTGTTTTGGCGTGGACTTAGGAAGTTTGTACCAAGTTTGCAAGTGTTTTGGCGTGGACTTAGGAAGTTTGTACCAAGTTTGCAAGTGTTTTTGGGTAGTTTTAAGAAGTTTCTACAAAGTTTGTATTTGACACTCTGTTGCAACTCTGTTGGAATTCGGGTAGTTGTAGGAAGTTTGTACCAAGTTTGTTACTGTTTTGGCGTGGACTTAGGAAGTTTGTACCAAGTTTGGTGCTGTTTTGGCGTGGACTTAGGAAGTTTGTACCAAGTTTGCAAGTGTTTTTGGGTAGTTTTAAGAAGTTTCTACAAAGTTTGTATTTGACACTCTGTTGCAACTCTGTTGGAATTCGGGTAAATGTAGGAAGTTTGTACCAAGTTTGTTTCTGTTTTGGCGCGGACTTAGGAAGTTTGTACCAAGTTTGGTGCTGTTTTGGCGTGGTCTTAGGAAGTTTGTACCAAGTTTGTTACTGTTTTGGCGTGGACTTAGGAAGTTTGTACCAAGTTTGGTGCTGTTTTGGCGTGGACTTAGGAAGTTTGTACCAAGTTTGCAAGTGTTTTTGGGTAGTTTTAAGAAGTTTCTACAAAGTTTGTATTTGACACTCTGTTGCAACTCTGTTGGAATTCGGGTAGTTGTAGGAAGTTTGTACCAAGTTTGTTACTGTTTTGGCGTGGTCTTAGGAAGTTTGTACCAAGTTTGGTGCTGTTTTGGCGTGGACTTAGGAAGTTTGTACCAAATTTGCAAGTGTTTTTGGGTAGTTTTAAGAAGGTTCTACAAAGTTTGTATTTGACACTCTGTTGCAGTCTGTTGGAATTCGGGTAGTTGTAGGAAGTTTGTACCAAGTTTGTTACTGTTTTGGCGTGGTCTTAGGAAGTTTGTACCAAGTTTGGTGCTGTTTTGGCGTGGACTTATGAAGTTTGTACCAAGTTTGGTGCTGTTTTGGCGTGGACTTAGGAAGTTTGTACCAAGTTTGGTGCTGTTTTGGCGTGGACTTAGGAAGTTTGTACCAAGTTTGCAAGTGTTTTTGGGTAGTTTTAAGAAGTTTCTACAAAGTTTGTATTTGACACTCTGTTGCAACTCTGTTGGAATTCTGGTAGTTGTAGGAAGTTTGTACCAAGTTGGTTACTGTTTTGGCGTGGTCTTAGGAAGTTTGTACCAAGTTTGTTACTGTTTTGGCGTGGACTTAGGAAGTTTGTACCAAGTTTGCAAGTGTTTTTGGGTAGTTTTAAGAAGTTTCTACAAAGTTTGTATTTGACACTCTGTTGCAACTCTGTTGGAATTCGGGTAGTTGTAGGAAGTTTGTACCAAGTTTGTTACTGTTTTGGTGTGGACTTAGGAACTTTGCACCAAGTTTGTAACTGTTTTGGCGTGGACTTAGGAAGTTTGTACCAAGTTTGGTGCTGTTTTGGCGTGGACTTAGGAAGTTTGTACCAAGTCTGGTGCTGTTTTGGCGTGGACTTAGGAAGTTTGTACCAAGTTTGTTACTGTTTTGGCGTGGACTTAGGAAGTTTGTACCAAGTTTGGTGCTGTTTTGGCGTGGACTTAGGAAGTTTGTACCAAGTTTGTTACTGTTTTGGCGTGGACTTAGGAAGTTTGTACCAAGTTTGGTGCTGTTTTGGCGTGGACTTAGGAAGTTTGTATCAAGTTTGGTGCTGTTTTGGCGTGGACTTAGGAAGTTTGTACCTAGTTTGTTTCTGTTTTGGCGTGGACTTAGGAAGTTTGTACCAAGTTTGTTACTGTTTTGGCGTGGACTTAGGAAGTTTGTACCAAGTTTGGTGCTGTTTTGGCGTGGACTTAGGAAGTTTGTACCTAGTTTGTTACTGTTTTGGCGTGGACTTAGGAAGTTTGTATCAAGTTTGGTGCTGTTTTGGCGTGGACTTAGAAAGTTTGTATCAAGTTTGGTGCTGTTTTGGCGTGGACTTAGAAAGTTTGTATCAAGTTTGTTATTGTTTTGGCGTGGACTTAGGAAGTTTGTACCAAGTTTGTTACTGTTTTGGCGTGGACTTAGGAAGTTTGTACCAAGTTTGGTGCTGTTTTGGCGTGGACTTAGGAAGTTTGTACCAAGTTTGGTGCTGTTTTGGCGTGGACTTAGGAAGTTTGTACCAAGTTTGGTGCTGTTTTGGCGTGGACTTAGGAAGTTTGTATCAAGTTTGGTGCTGTTTTGGCGTGGACTTAGGAAGTTTGTACCTAGTTTGTTTCTGTTTTGGCGTGGACTTAGGAAGTTTGTACCAAGTTTGTTACTGTTTTGGCGTGGACTTAGGAAGTTTGTACCAAGTTTGTTACTGTTTTGGCGTGGACTTAGGAAGTTTGTACCAAGTTTGGTGCTGTTTTGGCGTGGACTTAGGAAGTTTGTATCAAGTTTGGTGCTGTTTTGGCGTGGACTTAGGAAGTTTGTACCTAGTTTGTTTCTGTTTTGGCGTGGACTTAGGAAGTTTGTACTAAGTTTGTTACTGTTTTGGCGTGGACTTAGGAAGTTTGTACCAAGTTTGGTGCTGTTTTGGCGTGGACTTAGGAAGTTTGTACCAAGTTTGTTACTGTTTTGGCGTGGACTTAGGAAGTTTGTATCAAGTTTGGTGCTGTTTTGGCGTGGACTTAGAAAGTTTGTATCAAGTTTGGTGCTGTTTTGGCGTGGACTTAGGAAGTTTGTACCAAGTTTGTTTCTGTTTTGGCGTGGACTTAGGAAGTTTGTACCAAGTTTGTTACTGTTTTGGCGTGGACTTAGGAAGTTTGTACCAAGTTTGTTACTGTTTTGGCGTGGACTTAGGAAGTTTGTACCAAGTTTGGTGCTGTTTTGGCGTGGACTTAGGAAGTTTGTACCAAGTTTGGTGCTGTTTTGGCGTGGACTTAGGAAGTTTGTACCAAGTTTGCAAGTGTTTTTGGGTAGTTTTAAGAAGTTTCTACAAAGTTTGTATTTGACACTCTGTTGCAACTCTGTTGGAATTCGGGTAGTTGTAGGAAGTTTGTACCAAGTTTGTTACTGTTTTGGCGTGGACTTAGGAAGTTTGTACCAAGTTTGGTGCTGTTTTGGCGTGGACTTAGGAAGTTTGTACCAAGTTTGTTACTGTTTTGGCGTGGACTTAGGAAGTTTGTACCAAGTTTGCAAGTGTTTTTGGGTAGTTTTAAGAAGTTTCTACAAAGTTTGTATTTGACACTCTGTTGCAACTCTGTTGGAATTCGGGTAGTTGTAGGAAGTTTGTACCAAGTTTGTTACTGTTTTGGCGTGGACTTAGGAAGTTTGTACCAAGTTTGGTGCTGTTTTGGCGTGGACTTAGGAAGTTTGTACCAAGTTTGCAAGTGTTTTTGGGTAGTTTTAAGAAGTTTCTACAAAGTTTGTATTTGACACTCTGTTGCAACTCTGTTGGAATTCGGGTAGTTGTAGGAAGTTTGTACCAAGTTTGTTACTGTTTTGGCGTGGACTTAGGAAGTTTGTACCAAGTTTGGTGCTGTTTTGGCGTGGACTTAGGAAGTTTGTACCAAGTTTGCAAGTGTTTTTGGGTAGTTTTAAGAAGTTTCTACAAAGTTTGTATTTGACACTCTGTTGCAACTCTGTTGGAATTCGGGTAGTTGTAGGAAGTTTGTACCAAGTTTGTTACTGTTTTGGCGTCGTCTTAGGAAGTTTGTACCAAGTTTGGTGCTGTTTTGGCGTGGACTTAGGAAGTTTGTACCAAGTTTGTTACTGTTTTGGCGTGGACTTAGGAAGTTTGTACCAAGTTTGCAAGTGTTTTTGGGTAGTTTTAAGAAGTTTCTACAAAGTTTGTATTTGACACTCTGTTGCAACTCTGTTGGAATTCGGTTAGTTGTAGAAAGTTTGTACCAAGTTTGTTACTGTTTTGGCGTGGACTTAGGAAGTTTGTACCAAGTTTGTTACTGTTTTGGCGTGGACTTAGGAAGTTTGTACCAAGTTTGCAAGTGTTTTTGGGTAGTTTTAAGAAGTTTCTACAAAGTTTGTATTTGACACTCTGTTGCAACTCTGTTGGAATTCGGGTAGTTGTAGGAAGTTTGTACCAAGTTTGTTACTGTTTTGGCGTGGACTTAGGAAGCTTGTACCAAGTTTGGTGCTGTTTTGGCGTGGACTTAGGAAGTTTGTACCAAGTTTGCAAGTGTTTTTGGGTAGTTTTAAGAAGTTTCTACAAAGTTTGTATTTGACACTCTGTTGCAACTCTGTTGGAATTCGGGTAGTTGTAGGAAGTTTGTACCAAGTTTGTTACTGTTTTGGCGTGGACTTAGGAAGTTTGTACCAAGTTTGTTACTGTTTTGGCGTCGTCTTAGGAAGTTTGTACCAAGTTTGCAAGTGTTTTTGGGTAGTTTTAAGAAGTTTCTACAAAGTTTGTATTTGACACTCTGTTGCAACTCTGTTAGAATTCGGGTAGTTGTAGGAAGTTTGTACCAAGTTTAGTGCTGTTTTGGCGTGGATTTAGGAAGTTTGTACCAAGTTTGGTGCTGTTTTGGCGTGGACTTAGGAAGTTTGTACCAAGTTTGTTACTGTTTTGGCGTGGTCTTAGGAAGTTTGTTCCAAGTTTGGTGCTGTTTTGGCGTGGACTTAGGAAGTTTGTACCAAGTTTGCAAGTGTTTTTGGGTAGTTTTAAGAAGTTTCTACAAAGTTTGTATTTGACACTCTGTTGCAACTCTGTTGGAATTCGGGTAGTTGTAGGAAGTTTGTACCAAGTTTGTTACTGTTTTGGCGTGGACTTAGGAAGTTTGTACCAAGTTTGTTACTGTTTTGGCGTCGTCTTAGGAAGTTTGTACCAAGTTTGCAAGTGTTTTTGGGTAGTTTTAAGAAGTTTCTACAAAGTTTGTATTTGACACTCTGTTGCAACTCTGTTGGAATTCGGGTAGTTGTAGGAAGTTTGTACCAAGTTTGTTACTGTTTTGGCGTGGACTTAGGAAGTTTGTTCCAAGTTTGTTACTGTTTTGGCGTGGACTTAGGAAGTTTGTACCAAGTTTGCAAGTGTTTTTGGGTAGTTTTAAGAAGTTTCTACAAAGTTTGTATTTGACACTCTGTTGCAACTCTGTTGGAATTCGGGTCGTTGTAGGAAGTTTGTACCAAGTTTGTTACTGTTTTGGCGTGGACTTAGGAAGTTTGTTCCAAGTTTGTTACTGTTTTGCCGTCGTCTTAGGAAGTTTGTACCAAGTTTGCAAGTGTTTTTGGGTAGTTTTAAGAAGTTTCTACAAAGTTTGTATTTGACACTCTGGTGCAACTCTGTTGGAATTCGGGTAGTTGTAGGAAGTTTGTACCAAGTTTGTTACTGTTTTGGCGTGGACTTAGGAAGTTTGTACCAAGTTTGTTACTGTTTTGGCGTCGTCTTAGGAAGTTTGTACCAAGTTTGCAAGTGTTTTTGGGTAGTTTTAAGACGTTTCTACAAAGTTTGTATTTGACACTCTGTTGCAACTCTGTTAGAATTCGGTCAGTTGTAGGAAGTTTGTACCAAGTTTAGTGCTGTTTTGGCGTGGATTTAGGAAGTTTGTACCAAGTTTGGTGCTGTTTTGGCGTGGACTTAGGAAGTTTGTACCAAGTTTGGTGCTGTTTTGGCGTGGATTTAGGAAGTTTGTACCAAGTTTGTTACTGTTTTGGCGTGGACTTAGGAAGTTTGTACCAAGTTTGTTACTGTTTTGGCGTGGACTTAGGAAGTTTGTTCAAAGTTTGGTGCTGTTTTGGCGTGGACTTAGGAAGTTTGTACCAAGTTTGCAAGTGTTTTTGGGTAGTTTTAAGAAGTTTCTACAAAGTTTGTATTTGACACTCTGTTGCAACTCTGTTGGAATTCGGGTCGTTGTAGGAAGTTTGTACCAAGTTTGTTACTGTTTTGGCGTGGACTTAGGAAGTTTGTTCCAAGTTTGTTACTGTTTTGCCGTCGTCTTAGGAAGTTTGTACCAAGTTTGCAAGTGTTTTTGGGTAGTTTTAAGAAGTTTCTACAAAGTTTGTATTTGACACTCTGGTGCAACTCTGTTGGAATTCGGGTAGTTGTAGGAAGTTTGTACCAAGTTTGTTACTGTTTTGGCGTGGACTTAGGAAGTTTGTTCCAAGTTTGTTACTGTTTTGGCGTGGACTTAGGAAGTTTGTACCAAGTTTGCAAGTGTTTTTGGGTAGTTTTAAGAAGTTTCTACAAAGTTTGTATTTGACACTCTGTTGCAACTCTGTTGGAATTCGGGTCGTTGTAGGAAGTTTGTACCAAGTTTGTTACTGTTTTGGCGTGGACTTAGGAAGTTTGTTCCAAGTTTGTTACTGTTTTGCCGTCGTCTTAGGAAGTTTGTACCAAGTTTGCAAGTGTTTTTGGGTAGTTTTAAGAAGTTTCTACAAAGTTTGTATTTGACACTCTGGTGCAACTCTGTTGGAATTCGGGTAGTTGTAGGAAGTTTGTACCAAGTTTGTTACTGTTTTGGCGTGGACTTAGGAAGTTTGTACCAAGTTTGTTACTGTTTTGGCGTCGTCTTAGGAAGTTTGTACCAAGTTTGCAAGTGTTTTTGGGTAGTTTTAAGAAGTTTCTACAAAGTTTGTATTTGACACTCCGTTGCAACTCTGTTGGAATTCGGGTAGTTGTAGGAAGTTTGTACCAAGTTTGTTACTGTTTTGTCGTGGACTTAGGAAGATTGTTCCAAGTTTGTTACTGTTTTGGCGTGGACTTAGGAAGTTTGTACCAAGTTTGCAAGTGTTTTTGGGTAGTTTTAAGAAGTTTCTACAAAGTTTGTATTTGACACTCTGTTGCAACTCTGTTGGAATTCGGGTCGTTGTAGGAAGTTTGTACCAAGTTTGTTACTGTTTTGGCGTGGACTTAGGAAGTTTGTTCCAAGTTTGTTACTGTTTTGCCGTCGTCTTAGGAAGTTTGTACCAAGTTTGCAAGTGTTTTTGGGTAGTTTTAAGAAGTTTCTACAAAGTTTGTATTTGACACTCTGTTGCAACTCTGTTGGAATTCGGGTCGTTGTAGGAAGTTTGTACCAAGTTTGTTACTGTTTTGGCGTGGACTTAGGAAGTTTGTTCCAAGTTTGTTACTGTTTTGCCGTCGTCTTAGGAAGTTTGTACCAAGTTTGCAAGTGTTTTTGGGTAGTTTTAAGAAGTTTCTACAAAGTTTGTATTTGACACTCTGTTGCAACTCTGTTGGAATTCGAGTAGTTGTAGGAAGTTTGTACCAAGTTTGTTACTGTTTTGGCGTGGACTTAGGAAGTTTGTACCAAGTTTGTTACTGTTTTGGCGTCGTCTTAGGAAGTTTGTACCAAGTTTGCAAGTGTTTTTGGGTAGTTTTAAGAAGTTTCTACAAAGTTTGTATTTGACACTCTGTTGCAACTCTGTTGGAATTCGGGTCGTTGTAGGAAGTTTGTACCAAGTTTGTTACTGTTTTGGCGTGGACTTAGGAAGTTTGTACCAAGTTTGGTGCTGTTTTGGCGTGGACTTAGGAAGTTTGTTCCAAGTTTGCAAGTGTTTTTGGGCAGTTTTAAGAAGTTTCTACAAAGTTTGTATTTGACACTCTGTTGCAACTCTGTTGGAATTCGGGTAGTTGTAGGAAGTTTGTACCAAGTTTGTTACTGTTTTGGCGTGGACTTAGGAAGTTTGTTCCAAGTTTGTTACTGTTTTGGCGTGGACTTAGGAAGTTTGTACCAAGTTTGCAAGTGTTTTTGGGTAGTTTTAAGAAGTTTCTACAAAGTTTGTATTTGACACTCTGTTGCAACTCTGTTGGAATTCGGGTCGTTGTAGGAAGTTTGTACCAAGTTTGTTACTGTTTTGGCGTGGACTTAGGAAGTTTGTTCCAAGTTTGTTACTGTTTTGCCGTCGTCTTAGGAAGTTTGTACCAAGTTTGCAAGTGTTTTTGGGTAGTTTTAAGAAGTTTCTACAAAGTTTGTATTTGACACTCTGGTGCAACTCTGTTGGAATTCGGGTAGTTGTAGGAAGTTTGTACCAAGTTTGTTACTGTTTTGGCGTGGACTTAGGAAGTTTGTACCAAGTTTGTTACTGTTTTGGCGTCGTCTTAGGAAGTTTGTACCAAGTTTGCAAGTGTTTTTGGGTAGTTTTAAGAAGTTTCTACAAAGTTTGTATTTGACACTCTGTTGCAACTCTGTTAGAATTCGGGTAGTTGTAGGAAGTTTGTACCAAGTTTAGTGCTGTTTTGGCGTGGATTTAGGAAGTTTGTACCAAGTTTGGTGCTGTTTTGGCGTGGACTTAGGAAGTTTGTACCAAGTTTGGTGCTGTTTTGGCGTGGATTTAGGAAGTTTGTACCAAGTTTGTTACTGTTTTGGCGTGGACTTAGGAAGTTTGTACCAAGTTTGTTACTGTTTTGGCGTGGACTTAGGAAGTTTGTTCCAAGTTTGGTGCTGTTTTGGCGTGGACTTAGGAAGTTTGTACCAAGTTTGGTGCTGTTTTGGCGTGGACTTAGGAAGTTTGTACCAAGTTTGTTACTGTTTTGGCGTGGATTTAGGAAGTTTGTTCCAAGTTTGTTACTGTTTTGGCTTGGACTTAGGAAGTTTGTACCAAGTTTGTTACTGTTTTGGCGTGGACTGAGGAAGTTTGTATCAAGTTTGTTACTGTTTTGGCGTGGACTTAGGAAGTTTGTACCAAGTTTGGTGCTGTTTTGGCGTGGACTTAGGAAGTTTGTACCAAGTTTGGTGCTGTTTTGGCTTGGACTTAGGAAGTTTGTACCAAGTTTGTTACTGTTTTGGCGTGGACTGAGGAAGTTTGTATCAAGTTTGTTACTGTTTTGGCGTGGACTTAGGAAGTTTGTACCAAGTTTGGTGCTGTTTTGGCGTGGACTTAGGAAGTTTGTACCAAGTTTGTTACTGTTTTGGCTTGGACTTAGGAAGTTTGTACCAAGTTTGTTACTGTTTTGGCGTGGACTTAGGAAGTTTGTTCCAAGTTTGGTGCTGTTTTGGCGTGGACTTAGGAAGTTTGTACCAAGTTTGGTGCTGTTTTGGCGTGGACTTAGGAAGTTTGTACCAAGTTTGTTACTGTTTTGGCGTGGACTTAGGAAGTTTGTACCAAGTTTGCAAGTGTTTTTGGGTAGTTTTAAGAAGTTTCTACAAAGTTTGTATTTGACACTCTGTTGCAACTCTGTTGGAATTCGGTTAGTTGTAGAAAGTTTGTACCAAGTTTGTTACTGTTTTGGCGTGGATTTAGGAAGTTTGTACCAAGTGTGTTACTGTTTTGGCGTGGACTTAGGAAGTTTGTACCAAGTTTGGTGCTGTTTGGCGTGGACTTAGGAAGTTTGTACCAAGTTTGTTACTGTTTTGGCGTGGACTTAGGAAGTTTGTACCAAGTTTGTTAGTGTTTTGGCGTGGACTTAGGAAGTTTGTACCAAGTTTGCAAGTGTTTTTGGGTAGTTTTAAGAAGTTTCTACAAAGTTTGTATTTGACACTCTGTTGCAACTCTGTTGGAATTCGGGTAGTTGTAGGAAGTTTGTACCAAGTTTGTTACTGTTTTGGCGTGGACTTAGGAAGTTTGGACCAAGTTTGTTACTGTTTTGGCGTGGACTTAGGAAGTTTGTACCAAGTTTGTTACTGTTTTGGCGTGGACTTAGGAAGTTTGTACCAAGTTTGGTGCTGTTTTGGGGTCGTCTTAGGAAGTTTGTACCTAGTTTGCAAGTGTTTTTGGGTAGTTTTAAGAAGTTTCTACAAAGTTTGTATTTGACACTCTGTTGCAACTCTGTTGGAATTCGGGTAGTTGTAGGAAGTTTGTACCAAGTTTGTTACTGTTTTGGCGTGGACTTAGGAAGTTTGTACCAAGTTTGTTACTGTTTTGGCGTGGACTTAGGAAGTTTGTACCAAGTTTGCAAGTGTTTTTGGGTAGTTTTAAGAAGTTTCTACAAAGTTTGTATTTGACACTCTGTTGCAACTCTGTTGGAATTCGGGTCGTTGTAGGAAGTTTGTACCAAGTTTGTTACTGTTTTGGCGTGGACTTAGGAAGTTTGTTCCAAGTTTGTTACTGTTTTGCCGTCGTCTTAGGAAGTTTGTACCAAGTTTGCAAGTGTTTTTGGGTAGTTTTTAGAAGTTTCTACAAAGTTTGTATTTGACACTCTGGTGCAACTCTGTTGGAATTCGGGTAGTTGTAGGAAGTTTGTACCAAGTTTGGTGCTGTTTTGGCGTGGTCTTAGGAAGTTTGTACCAAGTTTGGTGCTGTTTTGGCGTGGACTTAGGAAGTTTGTTCCAAGTTTGCAAGTGTTTTTGGGCAGTTTTAAGAAGTTTCTACAAAGTTTGTATTTGACACTCTGTTGCAACTCTGTTGGAATTCGGGTAGTTGTAGGAAGTTTGTACCAAGTTTGTTACTGTTTTGGCGTGGACTTAGGAAGTTTGTTCCAAGTTTGTTACTGTTTTGCCGTCGTCTTAGGAAGTTTGTACCAAGTTTGCAAGTGTTTTTGGGTAGTTTTAAGAAGTTTCTACAAAGTTTGTATTTGACACTCTGTTGCAACTCTGTTGGAATTCGGGTAGTTGTAGGAAGTTTGTACCAAGTTTGTTACTGTTTTGGCGTGGACTTAGGAAGTTTGTACCAAGTTTGTTACTGTTTTGGCGTGGACTTAGGAAGTTTGTACCAAGTTTGCAAGTGTTTTTGGGTAGTTTTAAGAAGTTTCTACAAAGTTTGTATTTGACACTCTGTTGCAACTCTGTTGGAATTCGGGTCGTTGTAGGAAGTTTGTACCAAGTTTGTTACTGTTTTGGCGTGGACTTAGGAAGTTTGTTCCAAGTTTGTTACTGTTTTGCCGTCGTCTTAGGAAGTTTGTACCAAGTTTGCAAGTGTTTTTGGGTAGTTTTTAGAAGTTTCTACAAAGTTTGTATTTGACACTCTGGTGCAACTCTGTTGGAATTCGGGTAGTTGTAGGAAGTTTGTACCAAGTTTGGTGCTGTTTTGGCGTGGTCTTAGGAAGTTTGTACCAAGTTTGGTGCTGTTTTGGCGTGGACTTAGGAAGTTTGTTCCAAGTTTGCAAGTGTTTTTGGGCAGTTTTAAGAAGTTTCTACAAAGTTTGTATTTGACACTCTGTTGCAACTCTGTTGGAATTCGGGTAGTTGTAGGAAGTTTGTACCAAGTTTGTTACTGTTTTGGCGTGGACTTAGGAAGTTTGTTCCAAGTTTGTTACTGTTTTGCCGTCGTCTTAGGAAGTTTGTACCAAGTTTGCAAGTGTTTTTGGGTAGTTTTAAGAAGTTTCTACAAAGTTTGTATTTGACACTCTGGTGCAACTCTGTTGGAATTCGGGTAGTTGTAGGAAGTTTGTACCAAGTTTGTTACTGTTTTGGCGTGGACTTAGGAAGTTTGTTCCAAGTTTGTTACTGTTTTGCCGTCGTCTTAGGAAGTTTGTACCAAGTTTGCAAGTGTTTTTGGGTAGTTTTAAGAAGTTTCTACAAAGTTTGTATTTGACACTCTGGTGCAACTCTGTTGGAATTCGGGTAGTTGTAGGAAGTTTGTACCAAGTTTGTTACTGTTTTGGCGTGGACTTAGGAAGTTTGTTCCAAGTTTGTTACTGTTTTGCCGTCGTCTTAGGAAGTTTGTACCAAGTTTGCAAGTGTTTTTGGGTAGTTTTAAGAAGTTTCTACAAAGTTTGTATTTGACACTCTGTTGCAACTCTGTTGGAATTCGGGTAGTTGTAGGAAGTTTGTACCAAGTTTGTTACTGTTTTGGCGTGGACTTAGGAAGTTTGTTCCAAGTTTGTTACTGTTTTGGCGTGGACTTAGGAAGTTTGTACCAAGTTTGCAAGTGTTTTTGGGTAGTTTTAAGAAGTTTCTACAAAGTTTGTATTTGACACTCTGTTGCAACTCTGTTGGAATTCGGGTCGTTGTAGGAAGTTTGTACCAAGTTTGTTACTGTTTTGGCGTGGACTTAGGAAGTTTGTACCAAGTTTGTTACTGTTTTGGCGTCGTCTTAGGAAGTTTGTACCAAGTTTGCAAGTGTTTTTGGGTAGTTTTAAGAAGTTTCTACAAAGTTTGTATTTGACACTCTGTTGCAACTCTGTTAGAATTCGGGTAGTTGTAGGAAGTTTGTACCAAGTTTAGTGCTGTTTTGGCGTGGACTTAGGAAGTTTGTTCCAAGTTTGGTGCTGTTTTGGCGTGGACTTAGGAAGTTTGTACCAAGTTTGGTGCTGTTTTGGCGTGGACTTAGGAAGTTTGTACCAAGTTTGTTACTGTTTTGGCGTGGACTTAGGAAGTTTGTACCAAGTTTGCAAGTGTTTTTGGGTAGTTTTAAGAAGTTTCTACAAAGTTTGTATTTGACACTCTGTTGCAACTCTGTTGGAATTCGGTTAGTTGTAGAAAGTTTGTACCAAGTTTGTTACTGTTTTGGCGTGGATTTAGGAAGTTTGTACCAAGTGTGTTACTGTTTTGGCGTGGACTTAGGAAGTTTGTACCAAGTTTGGTGCTGTTTGGCGTGGACTTAGGAAGTTTGTACCAAGTTTGTTACTGTTTTGGCGTGGACTTAGGAAGTTTGTACCAAGTTTGTTAGTGTTTTGGCGTGGACTTAGGAAGTTTGTACCAAGTTTGCAAGTGTTTTTGGGTAGTTTTAAGAAGTTTCTACAAAGTTTGTATTTGACACTCTGTTGCAACTCTGTTGGAATTCGGGTAGTTGTAGGAAGTTTGTACCAAGTTTGTTACTGTTTTGGCGTGGACTTAGGAAGTTTGGACCAAGTTTGTTACTGTTTTGGCGTGGACTTAGGAAGTTTGTACCAAGTTTGTTACTGTTTTGGCGTGGACTTAGGAAGTTTGTACCAAGTTTGGTGCTGTTTTGGGGTCGTCTTAGGAAGTTTGTACCTAGTTTGCAAGTGTTTTTGGGTAGTTTTAAGAAGTTTCTACAAAGTTTGTATTTGACACTCTGTTGCAACTCTGTTGGAATTCGGGTAGTTGTAGGAAGTTTGTACCAAGTTTGTTACTGTTTTGGCGTGGACTTAGGAAGTTTGTTCCAAGTTTGTTACTGTTTTGGCGTGGACTTAGGAAGTTTGTACCAAGTTTGCAAGTGTTTTTGGGTAGTTTTAAGAAGTTTCTACAAAGTTTGTATTTGACACTCTGTTGCAACTCTGTTGGAATTCGGGTCGTTGTAGGAAGTTTGTACCAAGTTTGTTACTGTTTTGGCGTGGACTTAGGAAGTTTGTTCCAAGTTTGTTACTGTTTTGCCGTCGTCTTAGGAAGTTTGTACCAAGTTTGCAAGTGTTTTTGGGTAGTTTTTAGAAGTTTCTACAAAGTTTGTATTTGACACTCTGGTGCAACTCTGTTGGAATTCGGGTAGTTGTAGGAAGTTTGTACCAAGTTTGGTGCTGTTTTGGCGTGGTCTTAGGAAGTTTGTACCAAGTTTGGTGCTGTTTTGGCGTGGACTTAGGAAGTTTGTTCCAAGTTTGCAAGTGTTTTTGGGCAGTTTTAAGAAGTTTCTACAAAGTTTGTATTTGACACTCTGTTGCAACTCTGTTGGAATTCGGGTAGTTGTAGGAAGTTTGTACCAAGTTTGTTACTGTTTTGGCGTGGACTTAGGAAGTTTGTTCCAAGTTTGTTACTGTTTTGCCGTCGTCTTAGGAAGTTTGTACCAAGTTTGCAAGTGTTTTTGGGTAGTTTTAAGAAGTTTCTACAAAGTTTGTATTTGACACTCTGGTGCAACTCTGTTGGAATTCGGGTAGTTGTAGGAAGTTTGTACCAAGTTTGTTACTGTTTTGGCGTGGACTTAGGAAGTTTGTACCAAGTTTGTTACTGTTTTGGCGTCGTCTTAGGAAGTTTGTACCAAGTTTGCAAGTGTTTTTGGGTAGTTTTAAGAAGTTTCTACAAAGTTTGTATTTGACACTCTGTTGCAACTCTGTTGGAATTCGGGTAGTTGTAGGAAGTTTGTACCAAGTTTGTTACTGTTTTGGCGTGGACTTAGGAAGTTTGTTCCAAGTTTGTTACTGTTTTGCCGTCGTCTTAGGAAGTTTGTACCAAGTTTGCAAGTGTTTTTGGGTAGTTTTAAGAAGTTTCTACAAAGTTTGTATTTGACACTCTGTTGCAACTCTGTTGGAATTCGGGTAGTTGTAGGAAGTTTGTACCAAGTTTGTTACTGTTTTGGCGTGGACTTAGGAAGTTTGTTCCAAGTTTGTTACTGTTTTGGCGTGGACT
This sequence comes from Anopheles atroparvus, assembly GCA_914969975.1. Classification (NCBI taxonomy): domain Eukaryota; kingdom Metazoa; phylum Arthropoda; class Insecta; order Diptera; family Culicidae; genus Anopheles; species Anopheles atroparvus. Next base: position 1,086 of record CAJZCY010000021.1, on the reverse strand, counting down.
TAGGAAGTTTGTACCAAGTTTGCAAGTGTTTTTGGGTAGTTTTAAGAAGTTTCTACAAAGTTTGTATTTGACACTCTGTTGCAACTCTGTTGGAATTCGGGTAGTTGTAGGAAGTTTGTACCAAGTTTGTTACTGTTTTGGCGTGGACTTAGGAAGTTTGTTCCAAGTTTGTTACTGTTTTGCCGTCGTCTTAGGAAGTTTGTACCAAGTTTGCAAGTGTTTTTGGGTAGTTTTAAGAAGTTTCTACAAAGTTTGTATTTGACACTCTGTTGCAACTCTGTTGGAATTCGGGTAGTTGTAGGAAGTTTGTACCAAGTTTGTTACTGTTTTGGCGTGGACTTAGGAAGTTTGTTCCAAGTTTGTTACTGTTTTGGCGTGGACTTAGGAAGTTTGTACCAAGTTTGCAAGTGTTTTTGGGTAGTTTTAAGAAGTTTCTACAAAGTTTGTATTTGACACTCTGTTGCAACTCTGTTGGAATTCGGGTCGTTGTAGGAAGTTTGTACCAAGTTTGTTACTGTTTTGGCGTGGACTTAGGAAGTTTGTACCAAGTTTGTTACTGTTTTGGCGTCGTCTTAGGAAGTTTGTACCAAGTTTGCAAGTGTTTTTGGGTAGTTTTAAGAAGTTTCTACAAAGTTTGTATTTGACACTCTGTTGCAACTCTGTTAGAATTCGGGTAGTTGTAGGAAGTTTGTACCAAGTTTAGTGCTGTTTTGGCGTGGACTTAGGAAGTTTGTACCAAGTTTGGTGCTGTTTTGGCGTGGATTTAGGAAGTTTGTACCAAGTTTGTTACTGTTTTGGCGTGGACTTAGGAAGTTTGAACCAAGTTTGTTACTGTTTTGGCGTGGACTTAGGAAGTTTGTTCCAAGTTTGGTGCTGTTTTGGCGTGGACTTAGGAAGTTTGTACCAAGTTTGGTGCTGTTTTGGCGTGGACTTAGGAAGTTTGTACCAAGTTTGTTACTGTTTTGGCGTGGATTTAGGAAGTTTGTTCCAAGTTTGTTACTGTTTTGGCTTGGACTTAGGAAGTTTGTACCAAGTTTGTTACTGTTTTGGCGTGGACTGAGGAAGTTTGTATCAAGTTTGTTACTG